>JAGXOD010001382.1:1635000-2322500 GCA_020368025.1 Brachyhypopomus occidentalis
TAACAGTAAAATGACCCAGGTGGTTTTATCTTGATCTAAATCTGAGAGCTTTTAAAAGCAAAAGCCTGGAGCCATGGGCTACTCTCCAAAAGAGAGGGGGGAGGGGCTACGGAAGGCAAGGCACGATCTAGTTCAATCACACCACGTTGTGAAGGAGCCCTGTGAAGGTTAATCAATAGCGCCACTCCGCCTGGGTTTACGTTCAGCTCCCTGAGAGTAAATACACATGGTACAGTCTAATGACGTCTCAAGTAGATTCATAGCAACTTCATACCAGATCAGATTATGTCTCTAAAATAAGCTCTGGCTGGATATTGATGTCATGCTTTAATTCCTGGTGAAATTAAGTAAAATTGTTTTGTATAATTCAGACGTTCTATTGACTACTTGGACAGTATAGAAAACCAGTATAATATATCAAGTAGCAGTCAAAGTTACATGATTTCTATGTAAATATGGGCATTATGAATACCACCACTTGATTGGGTTATTTTACTTGGTATAAGCAGTTGACAAAAAACGTTTCCTCTGAATGAGGCCCAGTGGTCTTCACTGACAGCAAATATTGAGTCGGGGTGCAGAGGTATGGCACGTAGCATCTGGTAGTAATCAAAAAGCATTTCAAGCTTAGGATGTAGAAGGCTAAGTGGGTGCTATTTCCACAGACTAAGGTAATAGGACCCTCTTGTAAGGTAATGAGACTCAGGTGTGCACAGGAGACAGGCAGAAAATAAGGTAATTCTATATAAATGTCCCAGCCGATAGCAAAAGAAGCAATGTAATCTGAAAATTAATTTTCAGTCCAAAAACAACCTGCTGGAGCCTGTATTTAAATGGCTAAATTGATACTCTGAAGATGCTTATGACACTGCAATGCAGGCTAGAATGATTTTCACAGTCTCACAGTCAATCTTACATTTGATTCCGTTATTTCTCGCATGGATTACCATTGAGGGATCATATTTCATGTTGAAACTCCAAATAGGATCTAGGAGTTGACCTACAGGCGGGGAAAACCTCCAACGTGGTCCCTGAGCAAACATTCCATCACACTGTTGAAGCGCTCTACTCTTCATACGCAACTTCACAAGGTCTCTGTTAGCAGTAAGACGGGTGGTTACATATAAAAAGCATCAATTTGCAGTTGACGAGATTAACAACAGTTCCAAGCACGTTTGTTTGAAATAAGAGCCATAGCTGCTATTTGATAAATGGCTACGATTACACTCATGAGAATTTAGTCTTACTGATATAAGTCTCAGGTCCCATCAGCTGGACTCATTTTAATCAACTTCAATCTTGATAAGTCAAGAAAGCGGCATGAATATCAAAGAGTTTCCATATCTTGGTAAAGCCACTTTTGACCATTCCTAAACACTGTCTGTTCCTTTAGATAATCTGACAGATAATCCGATTGTCTTAATTGTGCTTCTGTGTATTTATAACGCCATATCAGCTCCACCATGCATCACTGCAAAATAAGCCACAGCATGTGCACACATATTGCTTGGGATCATGTCCAAATTTGGAAAAGAAATTCTTCAGGTACATGTGGTTAATCATTTGGCTGCAACTCGCTTTCTGACTGTGTATGAGTCAGGACACTGGGGACCATTACCTGAGAGATGTTCACACAAAAGTGAAGTCATTCCTTACCATGAGATGCCTTCTTTCCCTGTGGGGTTCTTTGGCTGCTGGCCGAAACGTGTGGGTTGAAACACCGTGAGTCAGAGAGGGAGATCTATCACACCACTTTCTGTTTGCCTTTCTGCAGAGTGTCACTCGTGCTTAGCCAAAAAAATCTGCATTTGCTACCCTGGGTCGCTGCACATGGCCTCATTTGTAAGTTCAGCAGGAGGACTACACACAGGACTACACACAGGACTACACATGCCAGGGTTGGCTTTGTGTTCCAATAGCCCAGAAGGCCTCAGCGTAAGACCAGAGAAACAGAAGAGAACCTAAATAAGAGGCAAGCTAATTATAACCAGTATCACCTTTAAGTCTTCGATTTAAAATGTAGCAATGTCTAATTTTTTCAAAAGAAAGTTGTAATGCAGTTAATGCAAATCTTGTATAATTTCTATTTAGAGGACTAATAATTTGCCATAACAATTTAGCTCTTAGTGGATTAATCCAGGAAGTCGTTTAAAAAGGTGGGCTTTAGAAAGGGGGTGTGTCCTGGGAAACAGTTCGTCTTTGTTCTCACCCTTGACCCTTCATATCCAGGGGGTGTGGAGACATGAAGCATGCATGTTTGTACAAAGCAACTTGCCACACCATTGAGTCTTAATGACACTTCAAACCATTCATCATTTCTAATTATTCTAGGTGTCCTAAATTGGCACTGGGTTCCAGTTGAGAAACTGAACAATCATACAGATTAATTTCATGTGTTTGGGATGCCATCACATATGACCCATGTTTCGATTTTCGATTTGCTTCAATGCGATGTTTAATGCTGAATATTTAAACATGTCAGTTGAAATTTTAACAAAATAAGCTAAAAAATGAAAACAGTAGTCATTAAATACAAAAAAAAAACACACAGATGGAAATATCCTGTCTTAACAGTGCTCCCTATTGAATAGGGAATGTTAGCCTGATTAGCCTGGGAGCTAACCATGGATTTGGGCCAGAGAAATCCCCGATTATTACAGCCCATTACAGGACGGCGGATCAAGGTCACAACATGGTAGACCTATCCAGTCCTCCGCATCGCTCTCTCTCCCTCCCTCCCTCTGTTTTCTTTAGAATCACAGCAGAGAGAGCAGTAGAACTTCTTCTCTATTCTGCATCCATCTGTATTATACAGAGGGGCCCTCCTAACGCACCTCTGACCAGAAGCACGTCCTGCCAATAACTATCATTATCACTGCAACAATAAAAAAGGTCTTTAATACAAAAGTACAGAGGATATCCAGATGGCCACGTTGCACTTTTCAGCCACGTTAATGGCATGAGGGAGCAGTGCTGTTAAAAACGCATAACTCTCCCTCTGCCGGTTCCTGTCATTTCACATGTCACATACTAGAAAGTTACAAAGCAAAAACACTCAACAGTCACTACTGCACAGAGAGGCCATGGGTCTGAAGACTGATTTTCTAATAGCTTTCAAGTGAGAAAACCTGGCTGGATGTTTTTCGCATAGTGTATGGTTGTGAAGCTTGCTGGCTGACCTAGAGGCTCATTCTCACCCTTACAGAATCTGCTAGGACTTCCCAGAGAGAACCAGAACATCTGCACGTATGGATTCTTTTATGAGAAATCTTCAAATTTAATCTGACAGAAAGCATACTTTCCCCTTCCTTAAAAAACGCTGAGCTTTTAAATCTCAGTTGACCCACTTCACTAATTTGTCATGTTTTTCATTACCTTGTCAACTGCCCGAGCGTAGAGACACGAGGGCTTTTCATTTACCCAAATCCTTTTTTGGTTCAGGATAGTCGCCATGACAGCATATGTTGTTCCACGATTCCACCCACAAAACATCATGAACACAGCACTACATCTTAGTCAACGAGTGGGGATTTGCGACAAAGCACCAACATCTGTGCAGCAGTCTGCTCCTCGCCGTGCAAACCAGACGTGTCATAAACTGACGGTTAATGCACTGATTTTAACGAGAGGCCAACTTAACCTTTCTCGTTCTTGGGGGGGATAGTTTCCCCTTCTCACAGCATGTTTCAGGTTGCAAATGTAGGGGCAAAATCTTAATTTTGCGCTATAATGTGAATGTTAGCGGGGCTCGACATATGAGGACATAGATCCTTGAATGAAAACAGTAGCCACGGACAAGAAAAACACTGCGGTCTCTCGTGCATCACAGGACCACAGACTCCTGAAGGGAAAATAAAGCCTGTGTATCCAAGGAGCTGAAAGACAAGAATTCCTCTACACCGAAAGAAACAAGCCTCAAAAAGAAATGAACGGTGTGGAGGTTACAAACCCACTGACGAGTGAGAAAAACAAGAAAAGTGGGGAAAATGGGCTTATTGTAGACGAAATGGTGTGCAAGGCCATCTCTGATGCAGGATCAGCGGCGAGTCGGTTCCTGATCTTTAAGAACTTCTTGAAGGCTGAAATTAGTGTTTGGCCCAGAGTCATTGGGTATTACTTTCCTTCCAAACTTCCAGTTTTGGAAATATTCTTTTTCAGAGTGAAATGGGCTTCATAGGTGAAGATTTCGAAGGACTAGAATTGAGGAGCAGTGAAATGACTTCGCTGGGTCCTGGGTGACCTCTTCACGGTGATGTGACAAAAATGTGGTTTCAGAATTTGCAATAACTGATGAATATCCAGGTGGACAGTAGGCAGAATTTTCTTAAGCCGACAAAACTAAGAGTCTTGAAACAATATTGTAGCTTTCCAACCTTACTGAAACACTCAAAGAGGTTGTACTTTAACAAACGATTACCTTGGCAATTATGATTCTCAACTTAATGTGAAAAGAACACATTTTACATAGATGTACACCTCTCAACACAAATCCTCTTTCCAAATTGTTATGTTTCCTAAGTGAACACGGCAACTCCCACCATGGAGAACATTCTGTACAAACAAGCAGTAAAACACCGTGGGCAGATTGCTGCAGCACATGACCCTCTGTAGGAACACATTTCAGTGTGACTTTATGTCCTTTGTGACACTTTTACAACTACACAAAGAAACTTGCATGTCATTCGTGCATTTAGGAATATTTGAATTAGCCCACATTGGTTTGCAAATAAGACAATCATTCAGAATGTAAGGTACTCTATAATAAATGTACATTGTGCTGTTCTTTAGGTATTTAAGTTGGACAAGAAGGTAACTCAGTTATTCCATATACGGTTCCTGAGTTCCCTTCCCACTGTGTATTATATTATTTATTTTCTTAGAGCCATCATTCCTTACCCCTTAGTTCACTTGCATATAGCCCTAAACTATGTTCACACATTGTAAATGAAATTAAAACACAGAGGTAAGTGCATTTGGATATCAGCACAGCACAGCAGACACAGGAATAGTCCAAGCATAAGAAGAAATGTTCTTTCTCTTCTGAACCGTTTTCCAACTAAAACAGTTCTTTATTTTCCACAAAATATGTGCACCTTTTTTCTCTCCCGTGTGCAAATTATGCTTTTCCAGGTACAAATCATTTTTGATTTATCACTGCGCCTGGCACCAGATGGTATAAACAGATGTAAACGTAACCTGAGAGTAAGCTACCGTTTCACTCACTTTGTGATACCAGTATATATAAAATATAAAAATATGACAATAAATACATACAAAATTGATCATTAACTCTGTCTTGGAGACATTAATTTGATAAAATACCCTCTATGGAGGACAGAAAGTCTCTTTAAGCAGATACACTGCTATGTTTTGAGTATATGGTGTGTGTATAGTGAGATATAGCCATGGAAACATCCGAGAAGCCGTGCTTGCTTAAAAGGATCTGTGCCTGTGTTCAGTACAGCTGAGGTACCGTAGAGTGGACGTTTTCAGGAACCGTCAAGATCAACCCTGTTGACTCCACTAATTACTTAAATACGTTCTTTCTTGAAAACATAGCAAGATGGCACAAAAGCCCGGGGAGGAATTGTACTGTCAGGACCTGAAACGTCCATTTTGGGTCACTGGGTATCATCAGCCTAATGGGAGTAACTGAAATTTTTACGATGATGACATTTTTTCTTTGGATTTGACATCTGAAAGGGAATTCACCCCCCACATAAACACACACACACACACCCACACCCACCTACTGTGCCACAGCAAACTGCTTCCAATCAGAACCAAGATGGCAGCGTGGGAGGCTGAGTATGTGGTTCACTCATGTTGGTGACTCAGTGAAAGCTTTACGCCACATTATTGGTTCCAGCATTTGATGCTTTTTCCATCCTTTCCCGTTAAGTCCATTCAGTAGGTCCCAGTTCAATGGAACACGTGGATCTGTAATACTGGACCCATGTGAGACAGCACAAAATGCAGCCAAAGACTTTTGGAGTTTTTAAGAGAATCCACGGTCTGCTCCCTAAAGATTCTTACAGGAACACGTGTAATTTAATACTCTAAAAGCTGGTGTACGCCATGTGTGCCAGTACTTTGTCTGATGTTTATGGCATGCCAGAGATGCATACGTGCTAGAATGTGGTGTAGCAGTCTGATATTACGGGCACGTCTACGGTAAAGATTCAATAAATTATTGTCACTAGAAAAACATATTTTCCATTTTAAAGCAATATTATTGACGAGAGTTCTAGCATTCAAAGTTCCTGCAATAAGAAATAATAATATGCTTATTCTCAAGGAAAGAAATGGCAGTGTATCCTTCCAGTTATCTTTGAGGTCCTACCACCAAACCAGACCACCATGATTTATGTAGGCGGCAGAGTGCGGGCTTTCGGCAGGGTCCGCGGGCCGCGCTACAAGTTGGAGTGCGTCCACACCTCTCAGACGAAGCGAACCAAGAGGAAGGTGCCATCACAGGACAGTGTAGTGGACCTGGGATGACTGCGGAAGTGAACTCACGTAAGTGGAATGTGGGGGAATGTTAGGGCTACCACATGAATGGAAGGGGGGGGGGGGGATATTTCCTCTACAGTCAGCCTCTACCCCTAATTATAGTTTCATGAACACTGATGCAAGGGTAATCAACAAACCATGATGTCTGTCTCCTGTCTGACAAAGAAAAACACACCCAGCTAACTGGAAACTAGGCCCATCTCCTGACTAATAATCCTAACCTATACTGGCATCTTTGTTTAAATACACACATGCAGAGTGATGTTATGTATCTGTGATCTTAAGAAAGTAGACTTAAACTATGCTAATAGATGCATTTACAAGTCAGAAAAAGTTTATTGTTGCCTCCGAACTATATCAAGGTCCTTTGTGTCTTCGAGTAGCAAACCTGCCTTTTAAAGTGGTCCTTAATAACAGCATTAACACATGTATCTGCCTGTTTCTTCCTCTAGAGAAGAACATCAGTTTATAAAGACATCATCAGCTTCAGTTATCCCACTTCTCTTTAATAGATTCTGCAATTAGGTTTTTAATGAAAAACAAGTTATGGGTAGACCTATACAAATATACCAAACGGGAGGCCTAATGAACCAGTATGGCATTATGAAATGGCTGAGATGCTACTTTTACTTTCCATTAATCAAATGAACCCTGCTTGTGTAGATTACAACAGAAAAGCATGTGATTTACAAAACACACAGGCTTTCCATCCCACACAATGCTAGCGGTTAGTCATACGCACATTAAAACAGTGATCAAAGGCATGGAAAAAAGAGAGAAGGCATAAAATGGGCCAGTGTCTCTCAGCATGGCTACTTCGAATATAAACTCTCAGCAGGTAGATCCATCCGGTCCACAACGACCTTCTCCTAATGCGGCGCTCAAACTCTGCTCACCATAAGCCATAAACTAGACATGCTTACCATTGGGTCTCTGATTTGTGATGCAAGAGTGCAACTTTTTTTTTTTACACACAGACACTCAAACAGACTTTCTTCCTGATTTTAGCCTAAACTAACTAGCTAGAGATTTTGTTCTGAGTAAAACAATGAAGCACTTTTTGTAAGTCGCTCTGGATAAGGGCGTCTGCTAAATGCCGTAAATGTAAACACAACATAACAATGAGATAGACAGATAGTCTCCTTTCCACAAACATGCCGTTTGCATGTGAAAAGGCTCATAGAGCAACAAGCATTCTCTGACTGGTGAGATAAATAACCAGGGTTCCAGGGGGACCCGTTCACCCTATTCATGGAGAGCGTGCGCTTGCGAGCACCACGCAGGAATCTGACTTGTGGCGTAGCGGACGTCCTCACGAGCAGGCTGAGTACCCAGCCGCGCAACGGGCGAGCAGAACCCTCTTGGAGGGAGAAATGAGGTTCGTGACAGACGGGATGGTTAGCCCTGAGGGAGAGTGTCAGAGTGGAAATGTCCACTGCAAAACACATTAACGTAACGTCTCGTAGCTTCGATGTGCGCTGTAGTTTGTGAGTTGTATCGGGCCTCGCATTCGCTGATGGATGCGCGATCCTGCGTTTCAGCAGGAGCTCCGATCTGTCTTCGGCGCACTCAAAGCACTGCACAGCTCACTTTCAGGCTGATGAGGGAAGCCATGCACCGCAAGCCAGCATAATGAGGATACCGAAGCTCTCCTATTGATGGGGCTAGCAACCTTACATCATGGAATCTTTACAACACTGCATTCTCTAAGTGAGTCGACTGACGCAGTGCGAGGGGACAATACAGCAAGTTTGTGATTCAGTCCGAGTTGCGTCTTTTAGTCTAGATCACCGTGACGTTCAATGTGAGCAAATGAAGCCTTTTAGCATACATTAGGTCACATACAAGGAACTGCTTTGAACCCTTTTACTGTTACACAACTTTTCAGGTAACCAAACACCTTACAACTGAGGTCTTGAGAGAAGAGGTCGTATTTCGACAAGTTTGAACTGCTGTCTGAACTTTTCAAGCCTTGTCCCCGGTCATTTCCTGAAAAGCAGCTGGTGTTTCTCCCCGCGACCAGCGCCAAGGTCTGAAGCTTGACATAACGACGAGCTTTATTTTTACTCCTTGAAAACTCATCTCTGCGTTCTGGTTTCCCCTTAAACTGAGACGGAGCACATTTCCAAACGTATGTCCAGTGCAATTAAGGAAATTATATAACAGGTCGGGGATCTCTGAACCCGCCTTTTGATTGTCAAATACAGCTTAATATTTTTCTACCCCAGGTACATTCATAGGCTTTTAAGAGGAATAAAACTTTGTCAACTGACACTTTGTCCTACCAATGCCCCAGCTGGAAATCCATTTTGCAGCTCCCACTCCGAGAAAGAAGTAACCCCCATACTAGGCTGAGTGAACCGAGCATATCACACTGGGAACACATGCACGACCTCCCCGTCCAATGCTTTGTTTGACTTCCTGTATAGGTGCGCTGCACCACGCAAACTGGACAACCAGCCTACACGCGTCACATGAGCGCCATCATGTGTTGACTTGAGGAATAGGCAGGCGGTACTGAACTTATGAGACCGAAAAAAATAAAATCAAAACCCACGTACATTAAACTCAAGACTCTCGACAGTGAGGCCAGAAAAGCATTTATTGAAGATGTCAGAGGATTAAACCATGACAACGGGAGAAAAGAATCATGGTTCCTTCCTTGGCTTCTTGTTTTCCAGCACTTGTGGCGACCCACAATTTTAACACTTCACACTTCTATCTCGGTAAAACAGCGTTAGAAAGGCTACTGGACTGCGAAACTAAGTCTTACAAAGTTAGAAACTTCAATTGCCAACACAATTTATTAAACACCACCTAGGAAATTAAAAAAGTACACAAATATTAAGTTGAAGAAGAAAGATCATTCCAGGATAAATAAATAATTTCCTTGAGTTTTAATTCAAATGTAAAAACTTAAGAAAATACTGTTACTTTAGTATATTGTATGTTTATTCAAAGTCATCAACAATGTCAGTTACATTTTAAACTGCTGTAGGCGAAATCCTGCAAATGCTGTGTAGCAACGCTCTAGCAATGCTTAAACACCTCTTAGAAAACCGAACCCGTTCAGAGTGAACACAAAATAGAATTCACACTCAAAATAGGAAGGACACTTGTATAATTGCACAAGCTAAAATCGTAATGTACAATATGCATTACAATAAACAATTATGCAATGTAATGCAGTCAAAAACCAAAGAAATCAAGTGTTTTTTTAAAACAAACAAAAAACCCTATATATATATATATATATATATATATATATATATATATATATATATATATATATATATATATATATATATATACACACACACACACACAGGCTATTCGAGTGACTTGAGCTTCATGTAAACGGCTCACGATACACCACACCAGTGCCATGCAGTGCTTGCTGAAGCTAACCTGTCTAGAGCATCTAATGAGTGATACTACAGAAGCACATCCCCATCTGTAAGCCTCTTCACAAAAGCGCTGAAATCTCACCGCGGCGATAAGAGCAAAGCTATGGGAAAGTTCAACTGCCAGATGAACCACACATCTCCTCGAGGGAGGGAAATAAAATGAAAGCCAGCTAGTCGTTCTGGTTCTTTCTGAGACTTGTTTCCTCGTGGATGTCACCAAGTGGAGGAGAACTTGCTACCCAAAGTAGTGCCCGAACACATTTTTAAACCATCCCAACAGGAAATAGTACATATATTATTACTTAATAGAATCTATATTAGATATATAATTAATATTCGTCATATGCACAGTGTACATCAGTCATAAACAACTCTGTGCACTGTATAATAGTATATCTATTTATACTTAAGCAATATAACACACTCCCATTTATAACTGTTATATACTGTTTTCAATCAACAGATAAAAAGTAAAAGCAATACAAATAAAATGTTGGTCTACGAAGTAAACCAATACTTTACAATATGTGTGTTTTTCTCTTTATTGAAACATCTCGTGCACAGAGAGATTTCAATGTCTGTCGGAACTGGTTTGAAAATAGGCTGTGTCTAGGTGCTTTGTTAGCATGAAGGCATCTTAAACAAAGTATCTCAGACTCCATCCAAGAAAACAATCAGACCATAAACCTCGTATGGAAGACATACTGTATACTGTAAGCCCTTAGAATGGAAGAGTCATGCACTGAATAGATGTATTAATGCTCTCGGCGGTTCACAAAAAGACTCCTGCTTCTCTTGAGGTGTTCGCATGTAGAAAAAAGAAGTTGGGCAGTCTTTTGAGAACCTCTCCAATCTTGAGATGGCTTCAAGGTGCTACAGGTAGGTCCTTTGCTTCCAAAAGTCTGCCCCTACTGTCCATTATAGCGCAAGCTAAACTGTTGACGTGTGAACATTTGATCAGGCTCAGTGACCCATCATCATGTGATTGATGCGTCATGGCGTTTTTAAACGGCATTTAAAAAAAAAAAACGTTTTGTAGCAATTTTTTAAATTTTGCAATGAGCTGCGATCGCCCGGGACAACAGGCGCTGCGGTAAATTAGTGATTTTTAATTTTTTTTTGTTTTAAATTGAATGATTATGACCAATCTGTAACGATATAAGATGATAATTTACACAAAAATTAAACAGATAGCTCCTTTCACAAGCACACGTTTCTAGCAAGATTACAGAGTGCAGAACCCACCAAGAAGCTTTGTAGGATAAAGACAAAACAGCAGTGACTAAAATGGTGAAAGCCTCGTTTGGCAAATTCTAGATCACAGAGTACGTTATATTCGAGTGCCAATAGTAATTTTAGCCCAAAGCAGCACAACATCAATAGAACACTCAAAACGAGAAAACACCAAAGTACAGTTTCAACATCGGCCCCTCGACACCACGAAAAAGCACAGGGTCTACTGTCCTATTCTACTTCTCCACTCAGATTCGGCTAAATGCGGCCAATCGAGGTGTTCGTGTGAACCGTGAGTGCCTTGCTGTTGGGATGAGCACACAGTGAGATGACAGGCTACGCCCAGGCATGAGAGGTGGAAATAAGCGGTTTTTGTTGTTGTATTTTTTTTTCATTTTGTTTTCTTTCATTTTTTTGTTTTGTTTGTTTGTTTTAAACACACCAGCGCATCATGATTTTCTCTGACACGGATTTCTGATGAAACTCCTTCGCTTCTCAGGTTCGTGATGCCAACCTGGTCATTTTGCTAACTTGAATGTATCTTCCACAGATCCAACATGCAAACTAATACAGCAAAGGACACCGAAATGGAAAGGAAAGGGGAGAAACTCCCCCACACACGCACAGCTCAACACACAATGCGGGGTTCAAAAAACCCAAATTCTGCGCTTTGGACTTCATGAGATTCAAGCAATGTCCACCACTACGGATAAGTACCAATTAACACAGGACTTGAGAGATCAGAGGCACACAATGAGGGAATGTCAGAAGACTGGCGATGCATAAACTCAGAGCGAGGGTTAGACAGCATATGAAGCAGGGTCACTAGATAGATGCAAAAGAATTTACCAGCATCATTCATTGTTATTTTGGAACTCCACGTCTGTCTATGCAAAAAAATAAATAAACAAACACTCACTCGCAAGTAGCTGAAACACTGAACCAAAAATAAAGGGAAGCCTCAAATACTGGCCACAGCACAAGCAAAGCGCTTGAAAATGAAATGACTTCTATTCCTGTGAGTAAAGTCTTCTCTCAATCTCTATGAAAGGCAGAGTGCCACATTTACGGCACCAGGCATCAATAGTTACGTTACAATCACTGCTGACAGCTATCCCGCTAAAGGGGAGTGAAGAGACTGCTCCCCAAGGGAAACTATATTACAGTAAAAACTGTACAAACTCCAGGTACCATTCTGGTTGGCAACGTAATGTAGAACTATGGAAATCCCAGAGAAACCACACTGGGAGCGGGAGATGTTTCAGTAGTAGGGGCAGGACATATTGCCCCGGTATCAAAGCTCGGCTAGAGGGCGGGAGGCCTCGTGACGGAACTGCAACAACAGACATGCTCTGCAGGGCTTGCAGAGACGCGCCTTACACCCTAAAGGCCGGTGAGGTCGACGATGGCCTTGATGAAGATGGTGTCGTCGCGGATGTAGGAGTTCTTGGAGTCGAGCTTGGAGAGCGGACAGAAGAGCGGACAGCCGCTGGCGATGTTCATGTCGCTGACGGGCCTCTGGAAGGAGGAGGAGGAGATGTCAGGCCGGAAAGCGTCAATGATGTGCTCCCTGTTGTTCTGGTCTAGCAGCATGAGGGTGACCTGTGGCCAGGACCGAAAGAACAGGCAGAGAAGAACAAACAAACAAACAAACAAAGCACGCACACGCACACACACACACACACACACAAACAACCAGCTCTGAAAGGCACGAAGCTCATCTCAATCACGTAACAAGCAATGTGTAAGGTTTAAAGGCTGGGTAGACAGGGCCATCAGTATTCCAGAGGCTAATTCTTACAAGATTTTTAGAAAGCTAAATAATCCATACGCTTACACCTCTGCCATCACCAGGCACTATTTCGATGACAGGTACCTACCTTCTGGTTAAAAGGCCATTTGAGCAAGGCATCACTGTGTCCCCTCATCACCACGAAGAACAGAGACAGGTGGCTACCACGCCCCGTGCCGTCCCCATTCAGGTAGATGCGCAAGCACATCTTGTAGCCATATTTACTCGTGTAAAAAGCTGCAGAACAGGGGGAGGTGGCTTCATTCTCTTTGCTGGTTTTTAATTGGATGAAAGGGGGGAAGGGGTGGGGGGAGTGACCAAATCGCCAGCCTACCAGGAGAGAACATGGCCGGGGCCCGCCCTGCCACTGCGTCCTGCCTCTTCTTGGAGAAATCCGAGATCTTCCACACGAAAACTCCGTCGTAGGTGGCCGCAGACATTTCCCTCATCTTCCCCTCCATCTCCACGATGGAGAGATCCCGCAAACCCACCGTCCTCTCCAGCTGGCGAACCTTCACAGGGAGGCATACGGACATCCGTACAGCCAAGCGTGACGTCCGCAGGTAAGGCAGGCATGGCTGTGCGTCTGCTAACCCACCTTGTTGTTGAGGATCTCGATCTTGTCCTGGTCCAGCCTGTGCTGCCGGTTGTAGGCCTCCATGGTGGTGGCGGCTCGCTCCATCTCGCGGTTCAGCACGCAGACGATGTTCTCGAAGGTGCCCACCTTCAGCTCCAGGTCCTGGCAGCGACGGCTCAGCTCTGCCACCTTCGCCTTCTCGCTGTGCAGCTGCAGCTCCAGTGCCGCCCCCACCGTGGAGGGCAGCGGCGTGAAGGAGGTGGCCAGCGTGGGCGGTGGAGGAGCGCAGGCCCCCTGCACGGGAGCCCCTGCGTTCAGCTGGCCCATCTTCAGCTCCAGCTCACGCAGAGACTGATGCAGCTCCTGGATCTTGCGGCCGGCCAGCTCCAGGCTCTGGGGCTGCAGGCTCTCCAGGTTCACCTTGATGCCCATGATGAAGTGCAGGAGGAGGTTCAGGTGTTCGTAGGAGCACGCCCGCTCGTGATCCTGGATCTTCTCTTTCTCCACCTGAACAAGAAAAAAAAAGTATTGTTTTGGTGATTGCGTTCGGGGGCTTGGAACTGCCGTAAGCGTGAAGTAACTTTACTCACGGACATATCGCAGCCAACAACATGGAATCTGCAGGGAGTTCGGAATTTGGTACACAGTCTAATGTGGTCCACGTACTGTAAAGATACAAAAGGCAATGACACAGGAACTAGAACAAACTAAAATGAACAGACAACTTAAAAGAACTGAAATACCCTTATGTACATTTAGGGTTACAGCGACAATAAATATCGTAAATTCACCTTTTCTCTGGGAATTTTTTTCTTTGCACAGCCTTCACAAATCATTGGATATTTGGGGCAAATTTCATCATGAGCCTAAAGATCAAAAGGTATTAAAATGACAAACTTAGGAAAAATCAAAATTGACTAATTCCCACATCCACAGACGTGCCTTTAAAATCTAGACATTTGACTGGCCCGCACTAAAAAACTACTCACCTTAATGTTTTTAAAATGAAAAGGTTCTTTGCAGTATTTGCAGTTCAGAGTCCTCTCAGGACATTCTCTCTCATTGTGCCGTTCAAGTTCATTGGCCCTTAAGAGCTCTTTACAGGAGGGACATGGAATGATCATAAAATCACACTGTCCCTCATGGGTGGCCTGGGAAATATATTAACAAATAAAAACAGAGCTATTTCACTGTTAAAGGGATAAGACGTGAATTTAACCTTCTGTAGGGAAACAGTCTACCTCATATTCTTTGATGGTGCCTGTCCAGCTGCAACCTTCATTTATACAAACAGCTTCAAGGGCTTCGACCTCCCTTTTGGCAGCATTGTCAGGAAAAGCCTGGATTATTGACATTAACACGTTACTCTTGTTTAGCCACTTAACGGATTTTTAAAAAGCACGCGCCATCAGTTATATGCTAAAATTAAAGTATCAAAAGTCCTTTGCATGTAAACATTATGTCCAACAGGACCATATTTCGTCCTATTTTAGGTTAACGATTAGAGTTTGCACATATAAAATCTGTACAAATTCGTGGATTTTAATGTCATTCTATTTTTCCCCAGTTACATCGCGCTTTCGCGTTCCCCTTGATGACTTATTTGCAATAACAACTTACGCAGCCCTGTTTCAAAATTGATGTTGGCTCCTCAAATATATCTTCTTTTATACAGGCACTGCATTTTTGTGGACCAGAGCTGCAAAGCAAAACAGACCATTAAAAAAAAGCATAAATAACCCCATCGTAAATGAATCTCAGCTCGCTTCACCTTTTTGCAAGAACAACTGATTACTCACAATACCTTGCTACCACAAATCTAATCTGGCTGGCAACAGCGAACAATATAGCTCAGCGCAGCCAGCCTTCCGGGCTGCAGCCGCAGGTCTATTGTTTGTCTCGCCTAACAGACACCAGCTTTACTGCTACAGCTGTCACCAGAACCAGACAGATTGGCACAAAGGGACCGCCAGGTTATTTCCATCTTTTGTTATGTCAGGTGGGTCAGCTAAACATTACAGGCTTTAATGGCTGGCTTATTGTACACCTCGATGGTTCTGCTATGCAGATAGTTTATTGTAAATCTAGATGGTTCTGCTATGCAGACAGTTTATTATAAATCTAGATGGTTCTGCTATCCAGATAGTATTTTGTAAATCCAGATGGTTGTTGTTATCCGGATGGTATTTTTGTAAACCTCGATGGTTGTGCTGTGCAGCCCAGTAGATTGCTCTATGAGTGACGCTTACCTACCTCACTGTTTTGTTAAAACAATATGAACAAAAGCGGTGTCCGCATTGCGCTTGGAAAGGCCTCCGCAGAATTTTCTGACAAATGTTACACAAATGTTTGTCCTCAAGCTTGTTGGCTAGGATTTTCCTGGGGAAGCCAGGTTTGTTGCCTTCTAATGACGACGGTGGCGACGGCTCCCGTGCAGCCATTATCCCCGCACGAACATGTGACCTGCCTATAACCGAGGAGCGAAATGAAAGTGATCTCTTAGTGTGCCATTGGGTTTGGAAAAAAAAAAACAAATGTTTCTCATGACCTAACCAGCAGTCACGCAACGGCCAGGTCACAGACTCACGGCGACAAGGTTACCTTTGTGAGATTAAGATGATCTTTATCTGAACATATATATTTATATATATACACATTTTTTAAGCGAGTAAAAAAAAGAAAAAATCGTGGTTTACCTGGGCCTTTTGAAAAGAGCGAAATGGATTAAATTGCTGTCACATATGTAAATTTGTAACGTTAAATTACATATCTGATCGTTAAGAAATTTCACATTTTCTCAGTGTTTAAAAGTCCTACCATAAGATGTTCCAGGAAAGTACGGATGAAGACCGATCGTTCTGTAACCACCATCGCTATATTACATTTAACACCTAAAATAAAGTTATATTATTATGTCCAACACGTAAATAACAGTACTAGCTACTCGATGTGCAGTACAAAATACAAGATACACAACATCCAATAAGGGGCGGTGCGCGCGAAGGTATGGTTCTTGACAGTTCCTATTTACAAAATAAAGGCACACAAATATTAACTCATATTCCATATGTTATATGAACTGGGGATTTATTTGTATTGTTTAGTCTGTCTTTTTACAATTTTTACCAGAAGGAATGTCAGGAATTTAGATCTCCCGAAGAACACAGGAGCTATGTTGTCTGCCAGATGCAAATAACTGGATAAAAATTAAATTTCGTAAGGTACTTGTTTTGGGTTTTTAGAATAAACCCATATATATCCACCCAAACATTTTATGTACATAGGTTTCGTTGCTGTTTTAAATTGTATTTTGAAATTCTCAGCTGACTGTCCCCGCCTCACTAGGATACTTTTATTTTGAAAACAACAACAACAAAAAAAATTCTAGTCATTCTCGTGCAACACAGTCGCTTCCTTCACAACTCTGTTTAGGATAACGACACCTCGTTAACGAAACCGCAACTTATGGCTGGGATAACTAGCCAGCTACCCTTGTTTAGTTGATTTACAGTCAGAGCAAGGTTGAGTACCTTTTCTTTCGTATTGTCATGAGGTGGCGCGGAGTTTTTTAGACATTAAAGGTCGTTCGCTTCCCACCTTAGCTAACTGTCTGCTAGCCTGCCCAGCGCTAAAATCCAGCTAGCAAGACCCGAGTTTCCTGAAATAAGTCTGGAGACCCGACACCGTCCGGTCGGTCTGCTACCGTTTCCCCCTCGGGTTTAAGGAATCCAGTGTTGCTCAGTAGGCTTACAGAAAGACCAGGTAAACCGTAAGGTTAGACAGTGGTTAAATTACCGGTCATTTAAGCGGTTAGCTGATTGTTTACACGGAAATGTACCAGTGAGAGACTGTGTCTGTCAGAAGTGAAGTTCGAATGTAGGATGTAAGTTGCTTTCATAACTGACTAGCCATTTGTTTTGTCTCTTTGCACATAGGTTATGGCCGAGGAGAGTACCCAGTTTTGCACCAATTGGTAAGGACTAAGTTTACTCTCATCCTTTCTCGTCGTAAATTCTTATGCCTTATTGTTCTGTATAGCTGATTATAATGAATCAGGAAGAGAAAAAAAATAATTATCCTCCCCATCCACCTACCCAGCAAGCATGACATTCCCGAGGCCAACTTTACCACTCACGAGATCCACTGTCGGCGGAATATCGCCCTGTGTGACGTGTGCCAAGAACCTGTTCCTCGTGCTGAGCTTTTGCAACATAAAGAACAGGAGCACTCACAGGTAAGCTGTGCCGGACACAGGTAAGCTCTACTTCCTACCAGTCCTATTTATTTTTAACCAAGTCCCTTTTGTTTTGTTTTTCTGTTTGTTTTTAAACCCCTCCCCACTCTCAGGAACAATGCAAATGTGGTATGAAGATTGAAAAAAGGCTCATGGAGACCCATCAGGTATCGTCCCACGGATCTGTTTCACCTTTACGTGACTTTCACAAAAACAATGGCGGCATTGACCAAGCCCCTGATACTCTGTTTGTAGAGCTCTGAGTGCAGCTTGCGTTTGGTGCCGTGTCAGTACTGCGACCTGGAGCTGGCTTTCTGTCAGGCCCGTGAACACGAGGACTACTGCGGCACACGTACAGAGCCCTGCCCCATCTGCAAGTGTAACGTCATGCTGAGGGAGAAGGCCATCCACCCAGCCCTCTGCGGTAGCCTCACCCCTCCCCAGGAAAGGAGGGCCGGTTCCCAGCCTCCGGGAGCTTGGTTCGAGACCCAGCCCATCCACAACTTGCTGAGGGTCCAGGAAAGGAGTAATAATAGCAGAAGCTCCGTGTTGACGGACCGCAGGGTCCCACCCCGGCCACTAGAGAGCAGACTGCACAACAGCACGAGGGGACCATTGGGGCCAGGGGCCAGGACCAACACATCACCAAGGAACAACGAATTTGCTCATCGTAAGTTGTTTGCTTTAGCGGGAAATTGCTGTAAAAGTAAATCACTTTGGGTTCTTATACTTTTAAGAGACCTTAAGAGTCGTCGTGATTGTTGTGTTGGCTGCGCTGTTCTCCACGTTTGAGAGGCTCCCGTCTCAGCGCTGGCTGTTTGGTGGGGGGGAACATCAGTGTGCCTGATTGTGTTCGTTTCCTCAGTGCTGGAGCAGGAAGCTGAGCCGGAAAACAACAACAACAGCCGCCTGCTGTGGCCCCTAGAGCAGCTCCCGGACTACGACTCCTCAGGCCTGGACTACCTGCTGGCCCTGAGTCTGCAGAGCGACTGCGAGCTGGATGACCTGGGGGCTCAGGAGGGCGTGTGGACCGACGTGTGGGAGCGGCGGCTGGGCGGGGCGCTCGGGCGGAGCAGCGCGGGGCCGCAGGTCGCATTCACTACCACCAACAACAACCGCACGTACTGCAGCACCGCCCTCCCCGCTGCGGACACGGCCCAGAGCCCCGCCTCCGACATCATGCTGCCCTGCGAGTTCTGTGAAGAGCTGTTTCCAGAAGAGGACCTCATCTTACACCAGGTCTGTGCCAAGTCATCGGTGATCTCCTCTCAGTCCGCTGGTGCTCCTGCCAACTTTCCGTTTCCTTTTTTGAGAGTCTTTAAGTACCCTAGAGGTTTTGCAGATGTAGATGGGAGAGGGTGAGTTCCACTGAACTCAATCCAGTCATTTACTTTTGGAGGCCTGTCTGCTTGAATATTAGAATAGGTACGGGATAGAACAGCAGGCACTAGGTACTGGTTTATTAACTCTTAATTCCTTTAGGGCTTAGGCTATACAACTATCCAGTTATCAGGACAGAAAAGGATGACATGAGTATTCACGTGTCCTTGAGGTGATCATGTGAACTGAGTGGAGTGGATGTGAGATCTCACCTTCTCTCCCTGCAGACAGAAGTCTCTTGTCCGTCTGTATTGTGTCCGGTTACTTTCGTTGGTAGCCTCAAATTTCAAGCTGCTCTTACACCTGACCTTAGATCATATTTCTTTGTTTTTTTTTTTTAAATAAAAGTTTAAATATTTCCCCACTAAAAAACTAAAAACACTGCGTTGTATGTACGCATAGAAGTTTGTATAATTTAAAATGCACCTTCGTGTGGCAACAAATATAACAGGATATATAATTCAGATGCCTGATGTAGCATCACTAGTAATAATAGACCAAGCCTCCCCCACCCTTAATACAAATGTTCAGAGCTAATGTACAGTACCAAAACTCCATCGAGGGTTGAGCTTGGGGGGGACAACCGGGCCTCTGGGGACATCTCTGTAATGAATTGTTTATTAAAGGACATTTTGTTTACTTTCTTTCCCAGACTGGTTGCAGTCCAGCCTCTGCCATTGCCTCTTTCAGCAAGCAGCCTCCGTCCCTGCAGTACGAAGACGCCTCTGGGCACGAAATCCTGCCTGGCACTCCGAGCCCCCCAACCTCCCCCACTCTGTGTCCCCTCTCTCCTACAGTCCCCCCTGCAGCCCACTAGATGGCGATGTGGTCATACCCTGCGAGTTCTGTGGCGTAGCTCTGGAGGAGAACGTCGTATTTCACCACCAGGTATTACAACTGTGCACATGTGTTATTTGCAAAGTATAAATACAAACAGCATTTCTCCTCCTTAACAGAAGATTACGGTGACTTGCCAGTCCTGCTAACATCACATTGCAATTTTCTAAAAGGTTTTTGATGGGACACCAGGAAGATAACTTCATTTTTTATGTAGTGATGTTAAATAAATGAAATTGGCAAATCAGTATGTGCTGTTGTAATAACTATGATATAAATATGTATTGTTTTACTGTAAGGAAAATCACCGAAAATATTGTTGAAATATTTGGAAAATATTTCTTACTTTCTATTTGAAATATTTCTTACTTTGCACCTGACTGGTTAAAAAAAAAAAAAAAACAAACCTGTAGGCTCTATAACCCTCGTCAAGTATTGTGAATTTAACTGTTCATATAGTTTCAGCTTCCAGCATTTTGAATGGACACTACGTACATCTATTTTGTTGTTTGTTAGTGTTCTGGAAATGTCCATGTGGGTCAGTATGTGAGCTGTTTATGTTGTACAGAGGATGTTCTGACAGAAGGTCAGAGGCGTGTTCTTCCTCTGCACTCATACCAACTCTACACTGATGTTCAGGATAAGTGTGACCTCAGACCTGTGACGGCATACCAAGCGGATGCAGGACCCTTACGGACACCCCTACAAACTCAGAGTGAGAGATGTGGGAGGGGCTCCCCAGAGAAGCAGAGGAGAGTGAGACACCAGGGTGAGACCTCAGTACTTCACTCTAGGAGTGCTCACTCACCCAGAGCACCCTCCTCTTTACTAATCTGCAGCGGCATTGCTCAAATGGGTGTCGCAATTGTTTTAAGTTACAACAAAAACGAAAAATTGTCAGTGTTTTATGGCGACTTTGTGAATGACACAGCAGATCCCAGTGAGGAGACACTGGTCCCTGGCTGGCAGAGCGGCCGGGCTGTCGGCGACCCGTGGAAGCCCTTCACCAGCGTCTCCTCGTCTGGGAAGAACACCAACGCAGAGCTGCAGGGGAGGGGAAGGAGTCCGTGGGAGGCGTCCCTGGAGGGCAGCTCCGCCCACACTGCCCTGCTTGGCCACGGCTTCGGCTCTTTGGGGTAAGTACGTACCTGGGGAGTTTGGCTTGGCGTGCTAGTCAGCAACCTCCCTGCCAGCTCGCTCCAGTCAGCTTGTTTGCTTGTCTAACATGATTTGGGCAAGACACACATCCAGTTCCAGGTAGGGCTGCCACTCCTTTCAGTGTCTGGGCATGTCTTCTGCTGTTATGTGCTCAGTTCCTGACACCTTAAAGATACAAATTACTTGCGTCCCCACCCCCCAGGCCTGCATGCAAAGAGAGAACAGAAGGTAGACACACCCACAAGAGTCCAGCGACAACAAAGGTATGATGCTATGATGCAGGGTTTGACACATCATTATAACAGAAGTCTGAAATGAAAACGGTAACGTTGCAGTCTCAGCCTTGTCCTGTGTTCTTCTTCACTGGACAACATGTGATGTCAATTACAGGTGCCCAAGAAGCAAAACGCTGAAAAAGAGGAAGAGTAGATGTGGACGCGTTTCACGTCTGGAAGAAGGAGGACTCGGATCAGTCAATATTGAAACACCTTGAGTGTGCTTGCATTGTCCAGTGAAAGGGTGTGAATGTATTTGTGTCTGTTTAAAGAGTCGGACGTGATTATAGTATCTCGGCTTCTAACCTTTTCTTTTAATGCACTACTTATAAAGCCTGTTTTGTTTTCTGTGTTACTCGTTATTCCAATATTTTTATACCTTTAGCAACTTTAATATTAAAATTAAGACTAAGATTGGAAGGATGATATAGCTTTTTATATTTTCCTAAAATCTGCAAGTAAAACAATATCGATGTTAAACAATGTTCTTTAACTTGGCTAATCTGTATCTTATACAAAAAAGTACTACAATTTCATTCTGAACCGAGGCTGTATCGCTTTGATATTCTTTTTGGGAAATGCCTGACCATTATTAAAAGCCTCTCTGTCTACCTTGTCTCCATGCAACTGCATAGGTTGGGTGGAGCTTCTAGTTGTGGTCATTGTTAGTTACCCAATCAGTTTCTCACTTGGGTCTAGTCTAATGAGTAGTTAGAACTGGTTCAGCCCACAGATCTGGAAAACAGGGTGGACCCTGGGGTGCTATGAAGAACTGCTGACAGGAAGGACGTGCTGACGTGTGCTCACGTGACTCAGCTGTCATGTGATTAGCATTTCGAGCAAACGACACCCGTCTGAATGTGCTTTCACATCCTCGACACAGTGCACAGTCTGCGTCATCGTTCAGAATGAACTGCTTTTCATTTTTACTTTAGATGATGAACACTACACGCCCTTCATCCCCACGACAACGATTCTTGTTTAGTGCTACTGGCTTGGCCATTTCATGTGCATCTCAAAGTGTGTTGTAGAGAAGGCACTGCGCAGATGGATGCTATACTGTTAAATCAGCACCATCAAGTATTCAGAAGTGCTGACTAAGTTCATAAAAGCTTCTATGTTTTTGTTCATACAGGCTTAGATATTCCTGCTGACTCAGACATCTTACACCTAAGGGGTTCTGGGCCCTGCAAAAGGCAAAACAGTTCTGATTAATGTTTTTTTCCCCTCTTAACACAGGTAAACTTGCCAAAGGACTTCCAAGGCCGCTATAGAACTTGCTCATGTACTTAATAGATGTTTACAGTGAGCTGTGTAAAGCCGTGTCTAACCCTGGAAAAAGGCTTGGTAAACCAAATGTCAAATACTTCAGTTGCTTTAGGAAATACAAGTTCTATGGGTATAACAAATGTTTACACCTGGAGTGAATTTCACCAGGACTTCTGAGTAAACGTGATCTGATCTCATTTTGATCTCAGACAAAAACACTCTTAGATGCTAACAACATTCTTTTTGACCGCAACCCAGTGATTTAAGTGAATGGAAATCATTTTGGCTTGAAATGTTTATGATATGTTTTAAACAAAGTATTTCACCATTTACATTTTTCATAACCGTTTTCATGGTGCAGCTGTTGCATTACATGATGGAGCTACAGAAGGAGAATGGGCGGTGTGAGCCTCATACTGAAGTGGCATGCTGTCACAGTGGATGTTTAAAAGCTGATCACAACACCACCCAGATGTGTCATTAGTGAGGATCATGAGCTGTAGTGGATGGTCACAGTAATAATCTGGCATAATTATATCACCATGGCATCATTGTCTCAACTTTGTTCAGATGTTACAGGGTATCAAAGTAGCTGATTGGCCAAGATGTTGTCCAAGTGTTACACCATCCTATTTATTCATTCTCCACACATGGTTTCACTTTTTAAAGAGGGCTATGCCTGAAAGTACATATTGTGTAGGTTATTTGTGATGTCAGGAGTGGTGACCCATCTCCAGAACTGTTTAAACACATCACATCCTAGAGACTCATCCTCTAGACCCAGAGGCATCGTTACATGCTGAAGTGCCCTGGTTTACCTGGTTATTTCAGTGAATCAGTCGATCTTGTTAATTCAATACAAAGTCGATGCTTTGCTTTTTTGTCTAAATAGCAGTGTTCAAACTCCATGCGGAAAACAGTATGTACAAGTGAACAGCAACACTACAGTAAATGGAAATGTGGCGGGAGGTCTAGCGAAAAGACAGAAGAACGAACAATTGTGCACGACTACGCCATCTAGGGGAATTTCACCCCCAGGAATTATACTGGGCAAGGAGGCCACAACAAAACCCAAAAGGACATTTAAAAAAAAGGCACGCGAGACCAACACCACGTGGACCAGAGATGCAGTTCCAATTATATAATATAAAAAAACAATTCACTGACTCATGATTGACGAATAAAAACCAAGAAGGAACAGGGCTGGGGCTTGACCAACGAGAGGAGAGCTAGGGGATCACACACCTGTACTACACACTCACCGTGACCACACCACACATCACACTCAGAATACTCCAGGTTACAAAGTGCAAACGGCAACAGCCCACACATTGGTATATACCGTGTTTCCAACGACCCACCCACTGAACTACGACGAAACAGCTAAGCACGTTAATTGTCAGCCCACGCCGCTCACCTGCAGTCAGACACCGGAAAGGGCCACACCTGGGAAGTATTGAGCTACAGTTCACCGAAGAACAAAGCCAGCCCGACCACGTTACACACCGTTGACACAGTTAGATATGCTGGAAGGGGAGCGACAGTAGCCATATCTCCCTATTTATAATGCAAAATAAAACTGCCCAGCGACTCATGCGGCTCAAACGCAATTAGTGGGAATCTCACTCTGCTACAGAAACTTCCCCAACCCTCCACCCCCGTGTAGTGGCTGCTGGCTGTAACGACTTGCACTTTACCTTCAGCAGTAACTGGAAACTAAAAAAGAATAAAATAAATGTTAGCAGTAATTATACCAAGTACGACAAGAATGCAAACAACGCTGCGTACTTTGTGTGTAGCTTATGGCGGCCGTCCTGGTGAACCACGACGTACGTCGCGTCAAAAGTATATAAACAGTAACTCGACTATTGTATTCACTCGCAGCGGAACTTCAATGGGACCTTGGGTTAGGGTTAACTACCAGATAAGGCTACACAATGGCTTTACAAAGGTTTATGTAAAGCAATTCGAACTAACGAGGAAATAAATCTCTTTGACTGACTTGCATGGAAATTATTTAAAAGTGAGTGTTCTTCTATTTAACCAGCAGATGGCGATGTCACTTTGTCTCATGCATGGGTGAGTTTAAATTCGCCATATATCTTATGGCTTTAGGGTCTAAACCCATTTTACTATTTTTTAAAAATCAAATCAAAACTGCAGTTTGATACAATATAAATATTTATTTCTTTTGCTTTCCATTATGTTATATTCTTTACATGCAGGTTAAACAATCTCATTAGTTGAAAAAGTGTTCAGTATATTCAAGACCAACATATACAGCGATGCCTTGTGTACGTGAAGGTTTTTAAGTAACGTACCTTTTACTCCTGTATATACCTCCATAAATTATGGAGATGATGGACTGGATTTACTGGAGAAAGGAGAAGCCATATTTAGATCAAGTCTCCCCTCTTTAGTTGTCCTATTGAGTCACATAACCTCTATATTACTGCTACATTGAAAATCACTTTAAGAACACTGCGTAATGACTTTACCCAAAACGGACAGGTGGCTTCTTTAAAAAGTCTTACTTACAAGAAGGTGAATTAGTTTTTTTTTTCCTTTCACTGATCTCAGTGATCGTGGCCGGGTTTCCCAGGAGGGTCGTAACATGAAGACCACTGATATCAGCCTGAACGATCTCTACATCTTTTAACAAGATCTCAACACTACAGTGTTTCTGGGAAATCTGGCCCTGAAAGATAAATACTTTTTTTAAGCCTCTTTCTTCCCAAAAGACTTAAACAAACTGGTCATCATGCTGAATAACACCATTCCCGTTCCACGCTGGACAGAGATCTGACTGAGTCATTTGTGGGCTATACTGATAACCACGACAGGGAGGAATCATGGGGGTGTGGGGAGTCCCGTTCAGCGACCTGGAGGCGCTTTCCTGAGTAACAGCAGACTGGAACAAATACTTAAAACCAAGAGCAACATCGCACCAGCATGCGCAGCGAGAGAGCCACAGGCGAGAGCTGGCCGGGGGTGTGTGTGTGTGTGTGTGTGTGTGTGTGGGGGGGGTGGAGGTAGGAAGGTAAAGGGGTGGGTGGTAGTTGTGTAAATCCAGTGTACTGTCTTCCCTGCAGCAAACACACGATGCATCTGTAAGGAAGGTACACACCTCAGTTCTTTTGTTGCTGCCTGTATGCAGAGGTCAGTCACACAGCCACGACTCAAACGTTCAGCTACGTTACAGCAGGGCACATGGGTCAAAGGTCGATTTAAGAGGTTAGAAAGAACCATAAATGCACACAGGCCCCCTTTATCAGTCCACAGCTTCAGATCATGCATAGTAGGACCATACAGACTACACAAAGGCTACATCATATAATGTAGGGTTATTCATACGTGTACAATTATGAAAATATTAAAACCACAACTGGCGTTTTAAAAAATACCGTCACTGACACTATTTTTGTAGAAAGAAACAGGACATGTGGAAATCATTAAATAACAATGTAAGGGGGCTTCTAGGTTTTATGTACTACACGTAAACCAGCTGGTTGCATTTCACAATCTAACAATCATATTTTGTTATAAAAGCAAGTCTAGAATTTTCTTGGTTTGATATGTTTGTCAAGTAATCTATGCATGAGTTCAATTTCCATTGCACAGTTTTCACAATATCATATGAAGAAACGACAGAGAGGATGAAGTAGTAATCTGACAGTGAACCAGAACCCCAGGATAACACTGATCCTAAATCTCAAAGTCCTGATCACTGATCAGCTTATATACTTCATAAGTCTGTCCAACACAGGCCCATTTATAATGCACAACTGATTCCGGATCTGAGCCCTCCCACTCTGAAATGCTTTAAGCACACGGCCCAGAGTACAAGCACATAAAAACCTTTAGCAATCCCCAACCCTTCAGTCCTAACCCCCCCCCCCAACACACACACACACACACCACACACTCACTCACACATCACACACACCACACACACACACACACACACATACACACATACACACACACCTCCACCAACCTATAGCTCCTTATATCTCTGAACATCGTCAATGTGGTTTTGCAGTGCTCTTGATTACCAGAACGTGGTTAGTTTGGGAGCAGGAGCAGAACAAACACCCCGGGGTGCCGGCAGGCAAGGGTGCAGGCCAGAGTTTGAACAGGGTGTGTCCACTCAGGTCCTGTACTGATAAATGCTCACACTGCGAAAGGCGACAGCGCACTGCTGACTTTTAAAAGCCGTATGACGAGTGATAAGGAAAGAAAGCAAAACTACTAGCAATGCCTACTGAGAAACGGCAACGAAAAACCGTCTTATGAACACGGGCGGAGTAGCATGCACTCTGGGGGACAGATGTATGGTCTGGGAATGAAACACAATGCTCAGGTCATGAGAAAACGAAGATGCCACAGAGCACTGTAGCAGTGAGTGAGTGTGTGTGTGTGTGTGTATCGTTAAAGGCAGGTCAAGACGTTACTGACGTTAATGACCCATTGTGTTGCATCCTGCAGTGTGTTGTTACGAGACGCTATGTAACAGTCAGTACAAGAATGTCGGAGAGGGAGACGCACAGGATGCGCAGCTGGAGAAGGAGACCAGCGCGCTGAAATCCACACCAGCGAAGAAGATGCTCTTCACGGGCCATGCAGGAACATCTCATCTCCTCGTCTCCTCACTGGTTCCCTCTAGGTGGGGGCTGCAGTCCTTAGATCAGTCTGGGGGTCGGGGGTCGGGGGTCAGGGACTGTTTCTGGTCGCATCTACACTGTTGTTTGTTCTGTGTGGTCGTGCATGACTGTCCTGGTTTAGTTGTAACTCCTCTGCAGATTAAGGTGGAGGTGAAGAGTGGAGTCATCAAACAGAGGATTCTTCACCTCCATCTCCCCCGTCTAGAGAGAGAGAGAATAAAGAGATTCAAACACTAATCAACACATCACCACGTGCCACATTTCACTCTAGGTGGCAAATAATTCCATTGATTTTGCTCACAGGGTGGTGCTTCAGGAGAGTGTGTGTGAAAGAGAGATGCGGGGACGCACACACACACACACACACACCCACACACACACACACACACACACACACATGGCTTACTGGGGCAAGTCCAGGGCATTCATACACAGTGAAGTCTCCATCCTCGTTCTCCTCATCAGAGGTGGCTCCTGACTCTGGGATCTTGGGTTCATCTCTTTGTCTGCACAGAGAATATGAATCCATATGGAAATTGATAATCTGAACAGAGATTATGAAACACCATGGAAATTGATAATCTGAAAAGAGATTATGAAACAGCATGGAAATTGATAATCTGAACAGCAGGGCTTCAGGGCTTTGGCGTGCGGGAAGGAGTGTGGTCGGCGACTCACTTGAGCGATAACATCTGCTGCTTCTGATGTTGATAGTGGTACATCTGAGCACTCTGAGCCAGCGTTTTATCTCCAGACTAAAAGCCAACACCACACCAAAGTGTAAACACAAGAATGCAAGAAAACTAGCTCTCTGCTGTGTGTGTGTTTTGCACTTACGGAAGTGACGTCGTAGGAATGGTGGCTCATCGCTCCGAAGGCTGAGTAATCTGCTTTCTGGGCCAGGTGAGTTGCTCTCTGCAGTCTGTCACAGAACACACAACAGCGTCATTAGGGTCTTTCTGCACAGTCCGCTCCAGGGATTAAGGCTCTAACAAGGTTCGCTAGCACTTGGGCTTTTACAGAGGTGTGTGTGTGGGCGTGGCTATGACTCACCTGACCCAACACACTGCAGCCAAGATCAAGGCCGCAGAACCCAGCAGTAGGCACAGACCCGTCACAACTACAGAGAGAATGTGTGTGTGTGTGTGTGTGTGTGTGTGAGAGAGAAAGAAAGATAGACAGAGACACAGAAGACAGGTGATACAATTCAGTAATACAGTACCTGAAACATTAGGGTAAAAAAAATATAAAAGTAAATGTGTATATTTTTATATATATGTGTGCAAATTAAAATAGAAATCTAGATGTTGAGCCATGTCAGATGTTTTAGAGTAGAATAGAATAGAATATACTTTATTTATCCCGGAGGAAATTCTTAATCTTATTTGCTCATGTCATGTCATCATATTTGCTCATGCTGAGTAGTGCTGGTGTGAGCCGGGCGTGTGTGAGAGGCTGGCGCACCTATGGAGGAGTGTTCCCCGGGAGGATAGGGCACGATGACGGGCACACCCTGTACCGCCAGGGCCACAGGGCTGGGTGTATGGGTACCAGGGCCAGGGGGGATGCCCACGCCGGGCATCGTGGGTAGCGCACTGGGCGCCGGGGAAGCCGTGGCAGAACCAGCAGAGGCTTCGGGTCTGTGGCGGTTTCTCGGCTGCGAGTCGTTCTCCGCAGTCCCAGGGATGGCCTGAGAGGGCGCTGGGGAGCAAGATGAACAAGTTGGATCGACTGCATGAGAATTTCCACAAAACCTTTTAGGTGATGTTTTACAGCATGAATGCCCAACGCCAGTCTTGGATATTTACCAGTATTTTCATTACCATCGCTTAATATAATAATGTGTTTGTGTTCTAATACCTGTGTGTTTCATCTCAGACTCTCTGTGTTTGGTTATGACAGATGAGAGAAAGTCAATCTCTTCATCAAGCTCAGGCACTTCTGCAGAGAGGAGAGAGGGAGAGAGAGGGAGGGAGAGAGAGAGAGAGGGAGAGAGAGGAGAAAGAGGAGAGAAATCTTGGTTAATACTGATCAGCCATGTGAATTGCTTAACTGACAGATTATTAAATGATCTGCCCTATGTACTGATTCCTTGCCCTATAAATCTCCCGTCCACCAGCTGGGGCTGGTCTTTCTGTTCCAGACCACTGCAGTTGGGGAGTGAAGCTTGGTGAAGTGGCTCAATACACCCTGATTTAAAGAGCAATTGTGAAAGTGCAGTTCCTAAGATTTACACCCCCTTTTAAGCCACAGCAGGTACCACCAGCAATACATCCTCACCACACAACACGCAGAGCCGCACGGCCACAGTGAACACTGCACCTCATCCTGGTAGCAGAGAACTGAGGTGGAAACGTTCTGGAAACTATTACCAATGGGAAAAAAACACAGAAACGTAATAGTGTGTGTGTGTGTGTGTGTGTGTGCGTGTGTAGTGTGTGTGTGAGACAGGACACAACAAGTGCATCATTTGTACTCCTCATGAACATGTAACAAAGACTCTGAATCGTGAGTGTGCATGTTCGGCTCTTGCTTAAACACACGCACCGCCGTGCATGAACGGTGTTAATATTACAGCACACCGCAGTGCATGTGTCTGGGGAGTGTGTGTGTGTGTGTGAGTATGCATATGCGCTGTGACTGTGTGCAGCAGAGTAATTGTGCAACACAGTGGACATGTATCACTGCACAAGCTGCAAGAGTATTAAAGCCTTCTATATATCGACATTTCTGTATGCGTGTCTGTATTCAGTATGTTTCTGTATGCGTGCCTATATTCTCTATGTTTCTGTATGCGTGTCTATATTCTCTATGTTTCTGTATGCGTGTCTATATTCTCTGTGTTTCTGTATGCGTGTCTATATTCTCTGTGTTTCTGTATGCGTGCCTATATTCTCTATGTTTCTGTATGCGTGCCTATATTCTCTATGTTTCTGTATGTGTGCCTATATTGTGTTTCTGTATGTGTGCCTATATTCTCTATGTTTCTGTATACATGTCTGTATTCAGTAAGTTTCTGTATGCGTGTCTGTATTCTCTATGTTTCTGTATAAGTGCCTGTGCTGTAACAGACAGATCAAAAACAAGCATTATGAGGGATGTGTGTTGTGTCAGGCATCTGTATTATGCATATGTTTGCTGTGAGGCGTGTGTGTGTGTGCGCGTGCGTGCAGGGGCCGTGTGCTGCAGAATGTGTGGGCACGTGAGATCTGCAGTGCACACGTGTGCGTGTGGAACGTGGGCGGGTGGGTCAGAGCCGCCCTGCAGCACTGCCCTATCGACGTGGCAGTCAGAAATAGGGGAGGAGCCTCAACGAATTCATGAATGAAACCCATCACCTTGGCAACCAGAGAAAAAAAAACAACAGGGAAAAAAGGGGCGGAGGCGGGAGAAAACAAACGGACAAGTGAAATAAGGCAGAGAGCTGAGCAGTGGCTGTTAGCTCCGCCTCCCAACTAGAACATTCCATGCTCAAACTTAGATAGCTCTGTTGAGGTGAGTTCATGATTGTTGCTATTATCGACACTGGCCTTTTATGAGCTATAAAACACTGAACATTTTCTGTGAAAAGACATAAGGGACCATTTTCCTTATGGACCAAGATTCTGTCCAGTTCAAACTCAAGCCTCGCCTGAGTTTCACTGGCTGTAACCTCTCCTTCGATATTCACAACAGGCTTGTTAGAGTCAATCAATGTGTCTAACCAAAGCAAACAATTAAAAATGCAAACGAAACTCTGGATGATGCTAATTAAACGAGCACCTGGCAGGACTCCACATCTCTCTCGGCTTAAGGGCTGATTTTTATTCAGTCTCACGTCTCACTGATTGATATGTGTATGAATAGAATAGACATTAGAAGTTCAGGTCGACAGGAAATTGGAAACCTGTGGTTGTGTGCACGAGCCTGGAAGGCCATGACTCTGGCAAAGGCCACCAATGAGCCAGTCTGTAGCTGCCAACCAGCCAATCAGAACAAGACTATAAACTCAGCATTTAAGGAGAAGATGGGAAAAAACTGTGTACTCAATCTTTGTGGGCTTGGTGTAATTACCAGTTAAATGCTCGGAAATTCACCGCCTTCTCTCTTTTTTCTATTCAGTTACCAACATCATTGGTTAAATGAAGCGTGTGGTAGTCAACTTCGTTTGTCTCGTCTGAATTACAACTGCTGTTACCAGAACCTCGCGTAAAATAAAGTGCCCGTTGATCTTAATTAAACGCTGTGGTGCACACCCAGCCAATCTGCTCCACGAGGAAGCATCCAGACGCCGTTCCCAGGAGCAGCAAGAAAATTTTCAGTGCGCCAGCCTCACAAAGACGACGTGTCAGATCGGCGAGCAGGAATCACGGACGTCCTCGAAATCAGGGAGCGGCCGGGCGGAAACGCGCACAACGGCGAGAAGAGCAGTTGGAAGGAGGGAGAAGCCAGAGGGAGCGGGATGTGCAGACTGGGGTACTGCTGCCTGCTGACTCATATCGATCTTGGAGAGGAAACATCAGTCTGAAATTGCCCTTGTGTCACTTGCGTCGGAGATCATGAGCTCCAATTCAAATGTTTCTAAATGGACCGTATATATAGCAGTTTGAAGGAAGGTACTGTAAACTGTGGCTGTTTGGAGCGTGAAAGAAAATGTGCTGGTAGGTGCAGGGAGACAGACAGGGGGTAAAAGTGCTCGCAGGCAGGGTGCAAAGAGGACAGGATGGGACAACACAGGAGCGTGGGGCAGGGTCAAGGTTCAAGAGCAGCTCCACTCAATCCCAAACCGGTTGCTGGGTTGCAGACGTCAGAACGGCTTCAGTCATCTCGTCCGTCTGACTCCAGTGTTCGCTGTGCTGTCTCTAAGTTCCCCTTATGTGGTTGCACTGATCTTAACAGCACCGTGCAATATCAGTCACAAAGCCCCACAGGCAGAAACGGGAAATGAAGTTGCTTTCAGCAAGACAGCTTGCTTGTCGCTCTGTGGCGCGCTTCAGCCACAGAAACGCTGAGTCACTTCGCTGAGTCAGAGTGCACCAGCGTTCAGCTGCCATTACAACAATGACCAATGGATGCAGCCGCGAAATGGCTTATGATATGGATGTGTGATGGAGATGATGATGGTGGTGATGGAGATGACGATCTCAGAGATCTTACAGAGGAGAGAGGCGTGCCAGATGCTTGATCCTTCCACTAAACTGCACTACCCACTGATTCTTACACAGCCCCGCTCCATTCATGAGCTCCACAAGATAAAAAAAAAAATGATCCAACTGGTGCAGCTTCAACTCACTTCCTGACTAATGCGGTTCGCACTTCCAGAGCAGTAATGAAGTCACCAGCAGCTGCATTAAATTGCTGCTCCTCACCGGCGGTTATTATCGCCAGAAGAGTGTGACGTCGCCGGCTACGTACGTAACGGAGGCGCTTTGCGTCCGGTTCACAGCTGCATGAGAAGCGTAGCGGTGGGTGGAGGGGTGGGTGGGTGAGGAGGGGGAGGGTACTCACTGAAGGAGCTGCGTCTCCTGACCACGCACCTCCCTCTCTTGTTCTCCACGAGCGGAGGCAGACACGGGCCGCAGTGGGAGGAGCCAGGCTCGCAGAAGTGACGGGCTTGCCGAGCGCAGTCCAGGCTGCGAGGACACTGGCCCACTGCTGAGGCACACACACACACACACACACAGATCCATATAAGCAGAGCTTTAAGCTTAGTCTTAACTAAGGGAATGCTGGTCTATATGTGGGACTTTTATTATGAAATAAACGACAATCAGACAAGAGAAATCAATCAAGGTATACGTAATGTATGCTGTTCTAGGAAGTCTGACCATAAGGACATCCTAGAACGAAACATTATTGATGTAGGCTACTATACTCTAAAGTCCACACATCACCATGACCTGAAAATGAAAAAAATAATAAATCACCAACTTTTCATGCAGCAATTTGGCACAATAACAGCGGGCAAAACGATAGGAGTGATTAAATTGGATTATTTAAAATGTGAATAAACAAACAGACTGGATTTAAATCTAGCTGATTGAGCAATCGTAAATGTAGACTTTCTGGTAATTAAATAAAGGCGACCTTTAAGAAACAAGGTTAGCAGTGCTGTGAAGTTGCCCACAGCAGCATTAAACCAGCGTGCTACACAGTTTGATGACTTTTAAAACTGCCGGTCAGTTTTCTTTGTGCAACTCGTATAATCTCTTGAAACAGCTGCCGGTTTCAGAGACCGGCTTTTCACATGGGTCCGCACGCTGAGAGTTGGTGTGATGATGACTTTATCTTCATCCACATCGGCTGGAGTCTCCACTGACAAACATGCACCCACAGAGCGCTGTAAATACAGCAGGCTATTCAGATATTTTGTGTATATGGATATTATGCTCCCGTGTAAAATAAACACGTCAGTATGAATCTCACAACGGATGGTGGTTCAGGTGGGGTGAAACAGTTAATCTCCAACAATCCTACTGTATGCAACATACACCTCAAATATAATATTCTCTGATGATCACATGACTTATCAGGACACCAGAACTGGAACACGGAATATATTTTCCCACCTTCTTACTATCTTCACTGATTGTTTTTTTTTTAAATTCCCTTTACTTAAAAGCCCCCTTTAAACACAGCACCCTGGCTCGTGTTCCTCTGTACGGGTAATCAAGTCACTGTTATTGCGCCATAAGTCAGGGCTGGTGCTCAGCGCCACTGCACCTTTACTCTACATAACGTTTGTGAAGGTCAGTGTGCGACATTAAGTCTACCGCTGAGCCGTTGAGGCCATTTCGATCCGTCATTGTGATCTACGACACTGTTGGTCGCGGCCCCCGGTGAAGAAGCCTATCTGTGCCAGGACGTGGGCGTGCAGATAAAAACCGGTGGATGCTTTATAAAAATAAATAATAATAAATAAAAAAATTAATAAAACACCTACAGATGAAGCATCACATCTCACCAACCAAGAGTGTCACAACAAAGCAACAGCAGGCGGTTAGCCAGCAAGGCCATACTGGGTAAGTGGGAGGGAGAGCGAGCCAGCTGGTGCGCTAACCAGCTCTTCGTGGCGAGAGCCATTTCTTACACTTCACTCTGCACCTAGAGGTCCAGCCGCGACAGCTTGCGCGGGTAACATGCGGAGCTTTCCTGCACAAGCACGGGTCATGCGTGGACCTGCAAAGGCTGCGTGTCCGCGTGCTACCGGCCAGCACGTCAGAAGAGGGAGAGTAATTATCTTCAGCCAAACCAGCGACGTTAACCCTGTGCCTTGCACCTGTGAACAGCACTCATCTTCTGAAACCCTGGCCGCTGTTTCCATAACAACTGCCATAGCAACTGAGAGTGTGACATCATCAGGTGTGAGTCATAGGGTGGAAGAAGGGGGGATTCTGGGACAAATTGACATTAAAAAGGGAACAAAAGACACTGAAAACAGCAGAGATGTTCAACTTTTGTGCAGGAAAAGCTTTTATGTTCGACACGCCATAATAACAGAATGAGTAGCACAGGCCACAGAAATTGCTATTATTATTGTCATCTATGACTGTTGACTCTTCTGAGCCATCATATGATTAGTACTTATGATCATCACTGGACAATGAATGTGATGATAAAGAGGCCTTTGACAAAAGCACTATGATGAATCATTTAATAATGCTGGAGCTCACTCAGAAACTGTAAGTGCAACAACTATGAGATGGCACCTACAAAATGTTCGGTCCATGTACTAACGGCTCTCAGTAAACTCTAAACCGGAGGGTTAAGGTGAAGCATCTTCTTTGGTTTGAAGATTACCTCCAGGGCCACTTAATACATGTAAACCTAACAGCCATTTACCAGACAATTTCATTAGATACACTTGTCTTACAGGTGCATGTTAAGAGTGTACACACACCATTGTACAGTAGCTGACAACGGCACGATAAAGCTACATGTTAGGAAACAAAATAACAAAAGTACCATCAAATTTACAAGATGTGCACCACATTTTAGTAGGCTACTGAAACAAATTTTGAATCAGGCAGAAAGTGAAGGCACAATACGCAAGAAGTGCTTGTTGCTGACCTTTGTGTCAATCAGACTAGTGGAGTTTGTGGCAGGCAGTTAAACTGGACATGTTTTGTCCATTTTGTGGAATTCAGTGTAGCTAGACAACCCACGAATCAAACAAAAACATTTGGCAAAATAGACAAAGCGTGGTTTAGCTTTAGTGCCTGCTGCAAGTCCAAAGTGCTGCAAGTGCATCCCCCGCGAACTAGTCTGACTGACACAAAGGTCAGCAAACAACCACTTCCTGTGTGTTGTGCCCACCCTTTTCATCTGATTCACTCTTTGTATTACGCATTTTGTAAATTTGTTTTATATTTTTGTAATTTTGTTTCCTAACATGTGAATTTGTCTTGGCCTTCTCTGCCTCTCTACCGTTGCTCTGTTGGCACTCATTCATCAGCCACCCTGGATCCCTTCCTCCACCCTGGATCCCTTCCACCACCCTAGATCCCCTCCACCACCCTAGATCCCCTCCTCCACCCTAGATCCCCTCCACCACCCTAGATCCCCTCCTCCACCCTGGATCCTGCCCATCGGTGGTAAGGTTCTGACCGCACAACCGTCCCAGAACAAAGAGCCTAGCTGACGCTATCAGATCCTCTGCTAGTAGGCACAGCATATGATCTCATTAGCCAAGAACAGCACCACATCCTCAGTTACACACACACACACACGCACGCACACGCACACACACACTTCCAGAGATGGGAAACCATCTTATCAGTCTAATTACATTTGGTACACATGAAGGAAGACTTGAAAACAGAAATGTTTGTGAATCAAGTTAAACCACCTGCTCCACAGAGTCTGCTAAGCCACTCCCTGCTGTTTCAGCTATTTAAACCCAGACTTGTATCAGGAATTCCAATTAAACTATTCCCAGTTTAAAATGAAAACTCACTGCTCTGATTCAGTGTACCCACATCTTCACAGATCATACTGTATGCCTGTCTCTGCACATCCACCACCAACTCCACCCCCACCACCCCCCTGGTCGGAGGGGGCTTGGATGGATCAGAGTATGATGGAGTCTGGTCCTGGTTAAGCTAATGTTCAAGGTGACCCAACCCATATCATGAAAGGGTGAGTAAGAAAACAGGAGAACGTTCCTGAGAGAGATACAGGATACTGTGGCACAGATATCAACCACGTTTCACTTCAAAGTCAGGTGTCATGTTCCAATTATAGCACACTTCCCCTGTGCCCCAAAATACACGTCCCTTCAATATTCTCTGAAAGACAATAACATAAGTGTGTTTGGTGGTGTGATGGTGTGTGCCAAGGATTTGGAAAAAATCTAATTGATTTAAAGGGACCATAAATGATCATCACTGAATCAAATGAGACAAAAGGAGAAATATCAGTATAACAATCCTGCTCTTTTAAAGAACAAGTGTTTTCAAATAAAATATGATCCAGTACAGTGACAGAATCAGGACCTTCATTCTGCTAAAAGCACTTATGACCTACACATAAATGCATACTACCTATTTCCAGCCAGAGGAAAGGAAGAATGGAACTTGTGCAATGCAAAAGTAGCTCAGCACTTGGTTATTCTCCCATTTACAAAAACGTCCTTCGCGTAACCTAATTAGCTCTATCTATTAGAACACTGGAAAGGTACCTACGCTGTGGCCTACACTCTGTGGGGAAAGGAGAGTAAATGTTCCTCGGACCAAAATTCTCTTCGGCTCAGGAAGAAGAATATCCAGTAATAAATCTGGGTCCCGAAATAGCAAGTGCACAGCTATAGCTGTCACGGAGAATACAGATCCATGCGAAAAAGCGACCCGCTCTATCTGAGCCTTGTCATCAACTTAAATTAGAGTCTCCGGATTGGTTTAGTGCTCTGTGTGGTACGAACACATCTATCTTCTTCATCAGAACAGGAGTGAATTGCCGAGCAGGTTTGTAAACAAGGGCCGTTGTGTTGTTGGCCATTGCAATGTACTGTAAAAGATTCTTAAACACAGATTCTGAGCTTAAGCATCTAAGACACAATAAATCTTTATGATTCCTTGAGGTTGTCTGTGATTTAAATAACTGTGGCTCCTGAACATTGATGACCATTGTAATTTATATAAAGAGTTATATGACTCAAGTGATAACTGATAATATGTGCATACGTTAATGTCAGTTATGTATTCCAGTATCTGTAATGTGGACACATGATTTCTAGAGCGTTCTACGTAAAGCATAAAAGTCACTGCTATTAGGAGAAGCTACCCTGTCCAGCTGAGGTGCTAAAGTGTAGGAAGGATCCCGTTCTGAAAGGTCCCTGTAGCTATATATAAAACGAAAAAGTACAGTCATTCTTCAGTCACTCTACAGATAAAACAAACGGTCACTATACATAAGCAAGCCATGTTATGGGGAATAACTCCTGTCTGGTTAGCTGTAATGGTCTCAGTGGACGGTTTGGCCAAGTCAGAGCACAGAAAATGGAGACATTAGGTCATTTACTGCCTGCTGGTTCATTGCAGTTCAGACAAGAAGAATGCTTTTGGGGGGGGTGGACTGCACACATCTCTGCATGTGGACTTCCATTTCACACTCACAGCATGGATGATGTCCCTCATGAAAGGCAGGCAGAAATTATATTTACACTGTAGTAGAGTGCAGAGGGCAGCTTATTAGGCTGTAGAGTGATAGTCTACATACTGCACTGCAGTGGTTTGATCAGTGTTATTAAACTAAGAACTGTCACCTGTATGAGGCAGTAATGACAATCAGGTGAGAATGGAAGTGAATGTCACCTTCCTGCACGAGGATGTTAAGTGAATGTAATTTATATTCAAAAACCGTCAGTTTGCCTAAAGGGACGAGAGGTGACAGAATGTTTCTCGCATGAACAGCTGAAAAGTACATTTTCTGAACATCAAACAAATGACAGACTGTCAGAATGATAATGGGGCCGGATGTTAGCTTGCCACAAAATAACAGAGGAGCGAGCAATATATTAGAGAGAGACAGAGAGAGACAGGGAGAGAGAGTGACAGGGAAAGAGAAAGACAGGAGAGAGAGGGAGAGAGAGAGAGAAGTGTGTATGAAAGAAAATGAAGAAACTTCCACATTCAAAACTCATTTGTAGCAAACGAGTGGTAACTGTTACACTGCAGAGCTGCATCTCTGGTGTGGGGAGACTAGTGTAGACTAGTGTAGACTAGTGTAGACTTGTGCAGGCTTGTGCAGACTAGTGTAGACTAGAGCAGACTAGAGCAGACTAGTGTAGACTTATGTAGACTGGGGCAGACTAGTGCAGATTAGGGAAGACTAGTGTAGACTAGGGTAGACTAGTGCTGACTAGTGCAGACTAGTGTAGACTAGTGTAGACTTATGTAGACTGGGGCAGACTAGTGCAGATTAGGGAAGACTAGTGCTGACTAGTGCAGACTAGTGTAGACTAAGGTAGATTAGTGCAGACTAGTGTAGACTAGTGTAGACTAGTGTAGACTTATGTAGACTGGGGCAGACTAGTGCAGATTAGGGAAGACTAGTGCTGACTAGTGCAGACTAGTGTAGACTAAGGTAGATTAGTGCAGATTAGTGTAGACTAGGGTAGATTCCTGCAGACTACTGCAGACTAGTGTAGACTAGTGTAGACTAGAGCAGACAAGTGCAGACTAGTGTAGACTAGAGCAGACTAGAGCAGACTAGTGTAGACTAGTGCAGACTAGTGAAAGGCAAAAGCAAGCTCCTGTACAAGACAGCTCCTCTCCAGCACACTGAGAGCATGAGACACATCGCCATCCTGGGACCCAGAGTGAAGGTCTGGTGTGTGTTGCTGATGAGTCCAGTCAGAACCATTGGCCTGTACAGGCAGTATTTACTGTAGAGTTACACACAGACTGTATATGCCGTACTAACTATAGAATTGCACAGACCGTATATGCAGTACTAATTATAGAATTACGTATAGATAAACATCCACTGGGAAGAAGGAGATGATTACAGAGTCGGCATGCCAGTCTAGCTTAGTGCACACAAAATGACACACCCTTCTTAACAGCATCTTAGAACAGACCTCACAGCACTAGGATGGTCTAACGCGTGTGCGCGCGCACACGCACACACACACACACACACACACACACAGAGGCACGCGCGCGCACACGTGCACACGCCCACCCACACACGCGGCAGTGTGAGGATGTACATGTGGCTGAGAAAGCTCACAGATCGATGTAGTTCAGCGCGCAGGCAGAAGATCGTGCAGCTTTATCCACATCTAATCTCCCCCATCAAGAGGACACGTTCAGCCTCCAGCATCCAGCCCCATCATCACGCCTGGCGCGGCTGTACGCCACAGGGTGGGGCGTGGGTGACAATACTGTATCTGACACTGGTGTATCTCATAGGGGTTTTCTTTACATAACATGGATAACAATATTTAGCTTTCCGGAGACTTTAATAAAATGGAAAAAATTCACCAGCAAGTCGGTTTACCAGTGTCGCATTTAAGTGCGGCTGAAAGCACATTTTAAGCCATTCATTGCATCATCATCAACAGCAGCAACATAAATAAACACGAGGAGAAAAAGAATTTGACATAATGCGCTAATATCCATTCAGCTCCTCGTTATTATGGAGATACGTTGACCTTTAATAGACTCTCTTAGTGAACTTTTCCTTCACAAATGTGACTTGAATAAACCTCTCCCCCATCACAGTGTGGCTCAGTCTCTAAACCATTATACATGTTATTATAAACAACCACAGCATTACTCAGAATTACCCATAACAACGCAGAACATGCAGATCTTTCACGTCACAACATCATCCACGTCACAGACAAGACGTATGTAACACGCCGAATCCACAATTATACACGAATATTACATGGCAAACATGGACAGTGCACTTATAAATGCTCATTATTTACGCATCTCAAAGAAATAATGTGAGTCGTATCGATAATCTGCAAACAAATGTAAGATAAGCATTACCCTGCTAACCTGCAGTCAGTGTTGTGAGACCATCAGCTCATGAGATATTACTGGATTTGCCATGTCTTTTGCAGTAGCAGTATAACAGTAAGATGAAAAGTATTTCTATTGTAGCATGTTGCAAAATATTCTGGTGACAGAGGTAATATATAATCCATGCATAACCATGACGACCTCTGCTCTGTATTGACTCATACATCTTCATGTCAGCGTTTGGCCTTTCTCTCTCCGCCGCCGACTTTCATATCCACCCTCTGCAAAATCAATACTAAACCTCTTCACACCAACTAAACAAGGAACGTGATCAGCTCCTGGTTGCCAAACTTTCTCGGACACGAATCCTCCTACAAAGGCAGCAGGACCCATGTTTGCCTTCCTGGGTTTATGCAAATGGTGCAAATTCTCCTCACGAAGTGGCTTAATCACAGCCTTTGCAGCTTTTCTGCAGTGTGAACAGTCGTCCAAACGTTCAGCCCTCTAGATGATGATTCACGCCACAGGGTAGCACTGATTTGCTCTCCTTCACACTGCCTGGGGCATCTGAGCTGGCCTGGGGCAGCTGAGCTGGCCTGGGGCAGCTGAGCTGGTCTGGGTGCCAGTGATTTTCTACCGGGTTGATCTGCTGTATCCAACAGGTCACGGAACAAGCTGCTGACCTGCTGTTCAAGCTTTTAATTGATCCCAGAGCAGTCATGATGACTGTTGATATGGCATGCACACCCACCCACACCCACGCAAGTCACGTGCGCATGATCACACGTGCGGGAGACGAGGCCGTGGCACAGAGATCGAACGATCGTGGCGGCCGAGTGCTACATCGGCGTGCCGGAGTCTGATTCGCGAATGGAGCGTGATCGGTTTTAAACGTCGCCGTGATGTGGCGTTAATGCGCCTTCGTAACAATCGTGTGCTTCCTGTTTCTCTGGGTCTCGGTCCTGGTCACCAGCATGGTCTCCTTGCAGAGGTGTGTACTCCTACGTGAGAGGAGACGGGGCTCTCATCTCCCTCATGATGAAGTCTAAACATTCACCAGCACAGTGTGTGTGTGTGTGTGTGTGTGTGTTTATCAGGCATTTATTCACTAGGAAACAACCATCTAGAGCAACATATTACAAGATTGCAGAGCAGCATGCCCACTCAACATAATGCCCAGAGGAATCATTAACAAATGAAATATTAAAGCCAGTGCAGTGTGTGTGTGTGTGTGTCTTTTAGGGATCATGATCATGGGCCCGTGCTGATGACAGATCCCAGGGTTCATATCTCCCACACCTGCGTCACGCACGGCTAATCTGTTTTCCCCCACGGACGGATCTGGCCCGGGCGGCCCCTGTGCTGTCCCGGCCTCTAAGCCGCATGGCACTCTGCACGTTCGTTTACGCTAATGGTTCACAACCCCTTGAGCAGAACTAACAGGGTTTTCAGGCATGACCAGATGTAAATTTTAAAATTGAAGTTTAGCGCGACCTAACTGAGTTTCTTTGTGACAATGACATGAACCTGCACCAATCAGTACTGAACGATGCTGATTATTTTGATTATCCATGGAATATAATGTAACCTCTACAGTGCAGAACATTTACAATATACTGTATTTATATTTATCTCAGTCGTAAGAAATGATTTGTCCGCTGCCGCAATAAAACATTGCAAATATTTCATAAATTGCCCTTAGACAACAAGATCTTCGGTCCGTTATGGTAAACAAACAAACCGCAATCACACATATTCCTACCTGTCATTGCAGAGCTGGTAGCAAAAGTCGCGACTAGAACAACCTCGATGAGAAGCGAGGCCCACGGTCGGTTCTCCCCTCTACTGGGTGATCGCATTCTGCGCTGCGCTCCTTACGAACAGTGTAGAGGTCTGGGGGATGTGATGTATACCATTCCCCCGTTGCACTATATATATAGATATATAGAAATACAAACAACTCGAAGGAATCGTTGTTCTATAATCTCCTGCGCTCTTCCAGTATTAACAATCAGGTCTGATCACATACACATATTCGCAATCATGGACTGCTTTCGTTGCTTCCCAGACTGGCACGACGCATTCAACCCGCGTGCATACCTTGCGGGAAATCTCTGCGCGGGGGCGACCGCAGCGGCGTAAGACCAGAGCTACGCAGTGCAATGTCGTCATCACGTTTTCTTGGTCTATTCCCTCCACCACCGCAAAGCCCTGTAAGGTAACTAATGTAATACTACATTTTATGACAATTGTTCTATTAAAAAAAAAAAAAAAGATCTCCAAGTAGAGAATTTCTCTGATCACGTAAAGAAAAGCTTTTACGATAAAAACTTTATTAATCCCTATTTTATCCTCGTAATATTAAATTCAATCACAGTTTAATATTCTACACAGAATTTACAGCGGTAATTCCCTTTGAAATTGTCACCAACTGTACTACACATTATAATTCAAGTTACAATTCTGTAGGCTACAGAAACACAATTTGTTAGTTTGTATATTTTCATTCGTGCCGGCAAATGTATTTACCATCAAAAGCGGACAATCTTTTAAATTCTTGTTTAAGATGTCCTAGTTCCGGTTAATTTCTCATAACCTAGCCCATTAATGTAATACTGTAAGTAAATAATCAGTACAAAGACATTAATAAACAACGAGTACTGTCGTAAATAAATATCACTAACGATTTGTCCAAGAATCAGTAGGGCTATTATGTCTTGAACTCACTGTTGTGTAAAACGCATGTACCGTGAACGACAAAAACGACTGGTAGTTTAATTTGAAAGCTGAGCATATAAATTACCCTAATATTTCAGCCCAACCGCTGGGTGTTCTACTGCCCTCTGGTGGCAAATTGAAGGGAACAGCAAAATACATCATCGCAGTGCGCGGGTGTAAACTGCATCTATGGCAATAATGACCTGAAACCGTAATTGACAAATCTAATCGATTTATTATCAAGAATTCTTAATGAAAAAGCAATGACGTGCATCAGTTAATAAATAAAAATAACTATATGCAGAGAGAATTGAGTCAACACAGAATAAAACTAATGATAAAATGTTCAATTCAGCTAGTCTGAATGAAATTTAAGTCAGATTTAACTTAGTTTGAACATCAATAATTCTGATCGTCATTTCAGTTTGAAATAAAATAAAACCCCCTGACAACTGCTGTGGGTTTGACTGCTGGTTCAGTGAACCAGGTGTTGGTCCTCAACACCAAACTGAAAAGCTTCTACTCAACAGTCTGGCCTGAAAGACTCACAAGACACAGCAAACACGTTCACCACTACATACCGCAGGGAAGTTGCCTGATATTTCTCACTGAAAATATAAGTCTCGTGACTTTACATAAATAACAATGCAGCCAATAAAAGCATACAATCAGGAGACACTTCATTAAAAGGATTTTTGTATGACCACCAAACAAATAGACAGATTTTGACTGTGTTCCTACAGTGTCTTCAGAAGAGATGAACTTTCGTTTGGGTACAATGGAAGATTACCATTTAACTAAATGCCAAAAAGGATTATATGTTCTCGTTTACTTTGGTTATATCTTCAGGAAGGAAAATATCAGTGTATTTTACAAAATACGATGAGCCAGGCCAAATAAAGATAAAACAAAAATAAAAGGATCAGAAAAATATTCAGTGTTTTCAGTTTGAATTCAAGCAAGGCAAAGATAGCAGGCTCATAAAAACTGAGGACACACACACACACACACACACACACACACACACACACACACACACACACACACACACACACACACACACACACACACACACACACACACACACACACACACACACACACACACACACACACAGTATTAGGTTAGCATGAGGAAATACACCAGGATGGGTCAGTTATATAGCATTAGTCTTACTGTCCAATACAACAGTTCTGTATTATTTTGCAGTAGAAATAATTTTGCTGTAAATAAATTGAAATGGAATAGAACAATGATATGGAGTAGAATGACACTATACAAAGGTTATTATTTGTAAGACAGAGCTAGGTTCAACGTGAATTGAAATATGTGCCATAAAGTGAAATGTGATATGGTAAAATTTGATATTCAAAAGATATGATTGCAAAAAAGGACTCATCTGTCTAAGTGAGACTGTGTGTGAACAAAAAACAAACAAACAAAAAAAAATACACCTTAAAAACCTCCCGTCACTTTTGCCTAGCAGTTTAAAGGGCTAAAGTGAGCTATAAAATGCAGAACTGTGATATTTAGTTTTCGTTAGTGACCCAAGTTTGTGCTTTCAGTGTGTCGTCATCTTTACCAGCATCCTCTCGTCCTGTTTCACAGTCATTTTGTTTCTCCTCGCCCATCTTTGTTGTTGCCGTGACAACCTGCAGCTCCTCCTCCTCAGCCACCTCATTGGCCGGTGACTGAAAGCCACTGTCGTCATGGTGAGGCAAGCCGGAGTTAGCAGCCGTTGGTTGGAGTTCCGAGCAGGAGTCTGAAGCATTAGCGGCCGTTACGTGGCCATCCTCCTCTGGTTGGGTGAATTCCTCCTCTTGTGCTGGTTGAGTGAATTTCTCCTCAGGTTGGGTGAATTTCTCCTCTGCTTCTGCAGGCATCTGGACCTCCTCTGGGCCTGGAGGTGCTTGCTCGCCCTCTTGGATGGATGCTGGAGCGACGTGTACTTCCGTTTGACTGGTGGTTGGAGCCTGCACCTCCATGGTGCTCACCGTCGTGTTTTCATCCACTGTGCAGGAGACTCGCTCCGTATTCGGAGGTGCTGCAAGTTCAGTCGGCTCCGGGGAGCCGCCCTCTCCTCCCGGCTCATTCTCTGCCGCTTGCACCGCATCTTCGATCTCCTGGATGGCGCTCTCGATGGCCAGTTTGCCCTCCGGGTCCTGTGGAGAGATCGGCACGGCCTCTTGTGCACTGGGACTTGTAGTTTTTTCTTCTTTTATTGCGGTCCCATTGGGTATTGCAGGCGGCGCCTCCTTAGGTGGTGGCCCCGTGACTTCCTGTTTGACGACAGCTTCCTTTTCGGGTGTAGGAACGGGCGGAGCGGCAGGGCTGCTCTCCCCCTCCTCCTCAGGAATGTCGTCCACCCCCGGCACCTCCAGACAGGACTCGGGTAGCGCTGTGGCCACCCCGTCCTCCTGGATCATGGAGACCACCTGTTTCATCCTGCACCTCCTCCGGGACTCCGCATCTCCTTGATCACCTCGCTGTTCCGCGTCCACCTCCTCCTGCTCGCCTCCGTACTCCCCTGCCCAGTCAATGGGAGGGTTCTCCCCCAGCAGGTGCAGGTTGGGGTCACTGTTGGTCAGTACGATGCTGTCCCTGTACAGGTTATGCCTCCTTTGAACAGCAGCCTCCTTCACCGCTGAGAACGAGAGGTTAGAGGTCAGACGTAAAGAGCACATTTAGGAAAAGGACAAAAAGCACCATCACCAAGCTCTGAAATCTCTGTGCATCGAGCTTTGCTGCAATTCTGCCACCATGCCTTACCCAACATGATGTCCTTCATAACGGTTTGAAGCACCACCTCCTCAAAGATGTTCTCAACGAGGATGAAGCGTGAGAAGTCTTCAAAGATGAGTTCTTGGAAACGAGGAAGATCCTGCAGACGGACAGATTTACATTTGGGCCCAGCAAGGCTCTCCCAGCATGCAATGGGACATGAACCGCCCATGTAGGGCAAATCCACAGAACTCGTGAAGGTCTTACCGTGGAGCAGGATGGAGAGAGCTGCTTCAGCATGTAGGGGATAAAGATCTGTAGGAGGGCCTCTCTAAAGAACCTCTTACGCACAGTGCTACTGTCATAGTCAAATTTCTGCAGGGATAAAAGACATGGGAATCAGGCAGGGTGTAGGGTGCAGTGTGAAGTTGCCACTGTGTGTACACTCCACATGCTCCTCTCTGGCTCACCTTGATGACACGATCCTGGCAGCCCTGAATGGCCTTGCACAGGTCATCCGTTCCCTCCTGGGCCTCCAGACTCTGATGGAGGAGCTGCTCGAATGTGTACACCGCATCGTCCATTTGCTGTAGCACATGAAACAAGGGGAATCACCAGTAAGTGATGTGTGTACAGAGGGACTTTTCATAGTGCATTCTCAATGTTCATCAGCAGGGGGCATCTTCGTGGCAGTGAGCAGGCTTTTTGTGAGGCTGTAATAATCCTGTCCACATAAAAAAAAGAGAAAAATGTCCTGTGCATGTTTAGTCTTGTCACCACTCCCTCTGCAGCAATACCAGTCTCTGTGAGAACTCCAGAACTCATGTGTTCAGCTGTTTTGGATTCTCTACTGTGAAAAGCTTTTTAAAAAGGTCACAGAAGTGCTGATGCCTCTCGATTCCATGGTCTGCAGTTCATTTGGTACTAGCAGAAACAAAAAGGTTAGTTTTTACTTCGTCAGTAGCTCCACGCCTCTGAAACAACTCAGATATCAGCATTTTGTTAGTGCCGTTACATCCTTGCTGGGGTTTATTTGTAATTTTCAGTCTCCTTGCTGAGCATTAGCAGCAACAGAAACAACCCCCTGAACACACACCCTCTGCCACAGGAGCAGAAGCACAAACACACATCAGAAACAAAACAGAATTTATTCTCACCACCTGCCACTCCAAGCAGCTCCTCCCACCTCAAACCACTCAACACGGGAAAAAAAAAAAAAAACCCAACAACAGTCTTGGCAGTCGACAACAAACAGCCACACCCCCAAATTAGCTCTTCCAGCACTGATTAATTATGCATCTCCTCCCCTTCACGACTGCCTTTTCCCCAGGGGAGCAGGAAGTCTCTGGCTTCAGGGTAACACGGGGCTGGGCTGCCACGTGGAGACTCACCTCTCTCATGAGGATCTGGGACCTCTGGATGAACACGGACGGGCTGGTGACGTCGAACCTCTGCTGCAGACCCTCCAAACGCAGCTGCTCAACCTTCTCGTAGCAGGGCTGCATTTTCACAGGGTGGAAGGCCAGCATGGAGATCTTCTCCATGTGCTGGTGGACAGGAGGAAGGAGGTTAGAGGTTAGTGTACACAACTGCAGAGCTCTCAGTAGGGAAAACTAGCAGCAAGAAGAACTAAATAAAAACACATGAGCAGACAATACGGGTTTAACAGGTCCTGTAGATGTTTACTGACATCTACACCCAAACATCCTTGGGGGGTGGAGGTTGGTGCAAAGAGGCAACAGACAAGCCCAGAAAGGACCCGTCCCATAGCCACGTGATTGCGGCTGAGCAGACCCCTCACCTCTCCCAGTTTCTCCTTGCTGCCTCCGTTGAGGAGGTTCTTGCTCATGTCCACCAGCTCCCTGAAGAAGACATCGCGCACCTCGAAGAACCCTCGGCTGGTGGGCTCCATGAGGGCCTCCAGGATGGAGGAGATGTAGGGCTCGATGCTCACCTTCAGGAGTTTCTCTGCTTTCGGGTGCACTAAAACTAGAGACAAAGACACCCACCAAACTCCAGTTTTATTTTACTCCAGGTTTAAGAAGCCTACACCTCCAGACCCGTAATCTAGTTTCCGGTCCTGGATTGAACAGATTACTAGCCTATTTTAGGAATTATCATCACACCAGTCTCCTAGAGTGGATATTCTGTGGACCTTGAGGGCTGTGGTGTAAATTCTCATGGTTCATGAAGCAAATAACATATACAAAATGCCAGATTTTGGATTCAAGGTCCAGAGTCTCTGCAAGAGGTGATTGATTTTATTTTTAGATTCCTCTATGACATGTATGCATAATTCACATGTTCAGTGCAATCGCTTCACTGCACAATACTTTGCTTTAAGCAATGACACAATAGCCTGATAATGACGCAAATTCAATAGAAATCTTATTGCAACCAACTACCTGCCTAGAAATGTTTCTTCCCTGGTCATGCATAAATAAAACAACCTGGGCTTCGAGCCAATGGGGTTTTACTGTTTTCCAAGCAGGTCTGTAAAATGAGATCATTGTCGCAACTCTGCTGGGAGAAACCAATGGAGTAACCCTTGACCTGAATTCCATGAAGACCCTTTAATCAGCAGGGTGGGCGGAGGGGAAACTACGCGTTAGGGCTGCGTCCGCGTCACCACCGGGCGCACGTATCCCAGCATGCACAGCGGCCCACCAAGGCTGCTCAGATCTGAGCTCCGCTTGCTCGGTGTATCGGAGGTTTTCTGACACGTGGAGTGCCAAGAGGAACGCTGGGAGCTACTCGTGGAATGCCGTCTGTCAGCTCGGTTTCGCTCAAAGAAAGCCAAGTATTCAGTGTGCAAAAAAACTACAGAATGAATGCTCAGAACACTCTGAAAAGATTTTTTAGACGTTCTGAACAGCATCTATACCAACTGAAGTGGTGAGAAGTGTGTGTGTGTGCGTCTCCTCTCCATGGCACTACCTCTGATTTTACTGCTGACGTGCTCCTTGGAGGTAATGATCTGGTCCATGTCTGTGCGTATGGAGGCTTCCAGAGAGGGATGCTCAGCTTCACACCTCTGCACAATGGCCTCATACTGCGCCTGTGCTTGGCTCTGAACCAGACTGTACACCGCGTCAGAGATCTGCGCACACAGGCGGCATTGTGAGATAAACTGGTAGTAAAAGCCAACATTACAGCAGTGAGGGGAAAAGCACTCATTCTGGTCCCAATGTGAATGTGTCTTTATGGCCTTCTGCTGCCCTACCAGGATCCAGCTTCTCTGTCGGTCGTGCATCTTGCCCTTCAGCCGAGGGCCAATCAGATCTCTCAGCTCGGACAGCAACGTCTCCATCACCAAGTTAGCCAAGATCTGAAAGGACACAAGATACAGGAGGAGCAAGAATGTGGACACAGACTTTTAAAGCTCTAGCTCAAACCCATTTTTGGGAACAGTATTCCTTTAGATAATGGAAATGAATCCTGAATACATTCAACTCCTGCTTTGCTCATTTAGCATTATGGTTTTCTACTGCAGCTCAGACGCTACACAATGTTGTAGCTGTAGGCTACATGACTCCGCAACTGATCGGAGATCAGCAAAGGTCACCCCCGAGAAGCTCAGCCCTATCTCGTGTCTTATCTAGTGGAGGTCTGGGGCCAAGATGTCACATTCTTTGCTGTCTGCAAGGCATGTGGGAAAGTCGGAGAGATCGCCTGCAGGTACTGTGAAACCATACCACCCCAACCCCACCAAACAACCACAGCCTCCAGCTGCAGACACCAAGGGGACAACAGTGCATTAATACTGACCTGGGACGTCCCACCAAACGGGGTTACACATTAACTGTAAGCCAGAAAGAGATGAACAACACACCTGAACAACTTACGCGAGCCAAATCTCCACCGCGGAGTGGCCTTTCCTTCCAACATTAACCCCTCCATCTTTACATTTATTCTAATCCTCCCAAGTCCTTGATCTTTAAAAGCTCACCAATGTCAGCAGGGTTTCTGTTAAGGCCCCGCATGCACTCAGTGAGCACTCAAACTGTGAGAGGTGAGTGTCACGGCAGCTGCAGGAAACACCCGGGTCGCCTGTAGCTCGTCACGTCCCCGACACGCCCTTCTAGCAGGAGCCAGCATGCCACGTCAACCGCTAGGACCACGTTACGAAACGTCACTCGGCAGGGGAAACGCTGCACAAAGGAGGCAGGGCACATGTGGCTTAGGACGCCCCAGGACGGGTGCACGTGATGGTGTGAAACTGAACCTTCGCTGGATTACGCACAGCCATAAACCCACTAGGAAAAGGGGGGACTACACTAGGTCTACATTTATCCCCACGAGGCCAAATAATGGTGAAAGATTAATGTCAGAGCCAGAGATGAGTGGTGACACACTGCTGAAAGTCTGATTCACAGGCTCTGGACCCAAAAGGTGTGTGATCATAGTGGTGTGTCATTTCACACAGCAATCCCAAACACACCTAAAGACAACTCCTCCTCTTTCGTGAGAAACTGCCAGAAAAATCTCAGCTATTGGGTTGTGTGCGCGTGTACACATCTGACTGTCTTACCCCCCCCCCCCCCCCAAAACATACAGCAAGTACAGTAATGCTGTAGGGTTGTGTAAAGCAGTCCCATTGGTTATAAATAAACCCATGACTTCATGCGTGGCACTGCTGAGGCATTAGGTCAGTACTGGATAGGGCCCCCACCTGGGGGAGAATGAGCTCAGTCGGAACTCTGAATGACTAATGTTAGGTTTCACTTCCCTTAACAAGACCGTCAGGGCCCCTAATGTACAATGTATGTTGGAAACAAAGACAATATCAGGGCCGCGTTTGATAAAGGCCACGAGGGGAAACCCGTTTGCAGAGCAGGGCTATAGAACCGAGTGAGCTCCACCCAAGCACCATCCTGCCCTGCTCCAGCCAGACACGCCCACAACAACCTTTACCAGCCCCACGCAGCTACAATACCTAGGGCAAGTAAGGGTTCCAAGGGCATTTATGTCTAGGATTATTATTGAGAAAACTCTCACGGCAGCTCCAGGGTTTCTGGACGCTTCATTTCTCTTATTCTCTTTGTCCAGACACTACATACAGATACTGAATATGAACATACAGGCTGGGGATAATGTCCAATAGAGCAAGCATTGTTTCCCTGAGGAAGATCTGACACACAGACACAATAGTAGGACGACTCTGTAGATGCAGAGACACCACGGTACTCGTGATGGCCAAATCTCAGCGTGCGAGCGACTGTAATACCTGGGGTGGACGTCCACACATCATGTCCCAGGTCCCGTATTGGCCGCGGGCCTGTCGGTAGAGTCGCACAGCATCCGTGAAGGCTGGTGTCTGCACCTTACACTCCTCCGAGAGGCCTGCGACAGAACGGGGGGTGGGTGGGGGTTAGAAACAGATGCTGGGGTCACTGTGGTCCAGGACTAAAAACGCCCTGCAGGTGCATCATGAGTGTCGCTCTTTTCCAACTGCACACTTCCCTATTAAAGATGTTTAGAGAAGCAAGATGGATGACGTGTGTGAACATTACTGAAAATGCTTTTTTATTTTTATTTTTAAATATATATTGCATAATTGTCTGCCATGGTGATTTATGAACAAAACATCACCATGGTTACCCAAGGCAATTTCTAGAGTACAGAAGAGCATTTTTATAACTGAACAAAACTAGAGTCTGATTACTGTTTCGAACTGATACTCATATACATGTGTACATGTATATATGTACATGGTGCTATATACAGGCTGTGGAGTCAATTATCCTGTTTCTCTGGGATCCAGACACCAGAGTACATGGTCTGTTGTGCATCGGTAGAGGAGGAGGAGTCTCTCACAAAGAGGGGAAGAGAGAAGGGGGGGAGCAGGAAGTTCACAGCTCCACGTCTGATTGCACGCACATTTCAACTGGGTACAGTTAAGCCTTCTGTGGGCAACAGGACAGAGAGGACTCTTTGAGGATTGTCCATGTCCCTTTTTTTTGAGGCACAGCTGCAAGAGACAGTTTTGCAAAACACTACATGGTGTCCACTAGTACAAGTTCCATAGTACGACATCACGTTGTGTCTGAGAACTAGCTATCGTGCTATTGCCACACCACACCATTATTTTTTATATAAAGGATCATACTTCTGCAAACTAAGCCAGGCTTTCCTGCCTGCTGGCAAACAAGACCACACCTCCTGGCCACGCCCTTCACACACCCACATGCCCACGGTTAACCGCTAAGGCACAGGGACTAGTTCAACCATATCTTCAGACTGGTTTTGCAGTTCCTGCCAGACTGGCCTTCTCCAAGGCGTATGCTCACCCCCACTGGGCCTTCAAGGAGGGAGCAGGTCAGCTTGGGCTGGATCGTATTACCGTTTTAGCAGTGGTTCTGACAAACCATAGGAGATCACAGAAAAAGTTTGGCTCTGCAGTCGACCCAAAATCGCTAGGAACCTCCGACAGACTCCGTGGTGTCTCCTGGCTGTATGACCGGTTCTAACGCAGCTCTAATCCCTCATGAATGCAGCATGACTGAGTGCCCCGGGAAATTAATTGCCATCGAATACCAGACTTTCCCTGGAGACTAGATAGGGCGGCTTGTGCAACAGTGTGGTGTCGCAGACCTCCGACTGCAAACTAGCAGTCAAACACCCCTATTCACGGGTGCATGGAGAAGGTATCTACACATCTGGACTAGTTGGCTAGGGCTTGGAGTCCAGATTAGCTACTGGACTCCAATCCAGATTGGCTACTGGAAACCAGCATTTCCCAGCCCCTCCGAACAGGGACAGTGTCCAGCCACTGGACTGACAGGGGGATCTGGATTACTGCACCTGCACCGGGTCATGGATCACGTTGAGCAGCAGGAGAGTGCAAATGCCCCCTGAGAATCTCTTTCACACACTTACTGACGTTTGGGTTAATGATCCTAGGCAAAACACCATTTGCATTGCAACACATCAAAGGGGAAGTTGCATCATTGGATGACAGCAATAAGTGGAGGTTATAAAAAACAACCTAAACAGTACCATGGAGACAAGGGATCGGGGGAGCACAACATGTATACAGAATACAGACAAACAAAGAGTTTCCTTTGTGCTGTTGTAAAACTGGTGGCTAAGAAAGATGACGTCTGCTCTGAAATATGCAAAGTCCAGTCAAGCGAGATACGCCAAATAGCATTAAGGCCCAGCAGAGTAAGGAATGCATGGCTAGCGATGTGGAATCCTAACAAGCCTTTTGCCTCGGCCCCCTATCAGCCCAGAGAGGGGAGCAGTTCCGTGACCTCGCCGCAGCGCCCCACTGTGGTCAGAGACGCTCCTGCAGCCCCCGCTGACCATCGCTCCTGTGCAGCAGTGTCCGTGTGCAGCTTCCGATTGGGTGAACAGCAGCATTAAATCCCTCGGACACTCCAAAGAGCCTTCTCCGGGCCCTGTTTGTGGAAAAATGTGTCCTTGTGTACAGCTTAGTCACGAACATTCATTCACACACACACACTTCTGAGGATATCCTGGTCCTCCTCTCTTGGGTATGGCGTCCCTCCTCCTCCGTGGCCTCCGTCCTAGGCAGACTGAGGAGCAGTCGGATCCAGCTGTGACTTCTCACAGTAATCTGGACCCCGGTACAGAGATGGAACGGCTGGATTTTATAGTCCTCCAAGCCACAAAGACAGAGAGGCTTTTCTCTTACATTATTCTCTTCTGCAGATCGAGCAGATGCGGTAAATGGAATTACGCCCAGGGAAGGCGAGAACTCCGGGCTTCCATGAATGGGATAAATGAGAAATGTGTGTGTATGCTGCCTGGGAACATATAGAAATAGTTCTAGTTATAATGCAACATAAACATGTTACTGCAAACATGCTGCCAAAAGTGAGGTTACAAAGAGCTGAAACGAAGGAGAGATGGCAGGTGTGGACTTGTTGGCCAGGACAGAGCTGCCCTGAACAACAGAACCTGCGGGAAACTAGTCTGTGTGAACATCAGAACGCTGAACTTAGGAGGTCAACATTTTCCGTCACCGTGTTTAGACAAGACCTATTAGGAAGGACCTATTAACCATGAAAAGATACATCCTTAGTATTTCAGATTAATTTTTCCATGCATCACTAAACAGAGTAAGAAAATTACAAAAACAAAATCTAGATAGATAATGTATTCACCTTTATGGTGAATACAAATCAACATAAATACTTCCAGAAGTGCTGCTGAACAGACGCAGAGCTCATTTGGTTACTGGAAAAACAGCAAAGGTGACTGGAGTTAAGTGACACACACACACACACACCGTAAGGCGTACAGGTCTACTTACAGACTCCCTCATAGCCCTGAGCTACCGAATCCGTTCTGCTCTCCTGCACGTAAAGCCTCCTGCCTTCTACCACACCCAAATCTCAGGTCACATTTCCTTTTCGACAAACAGCTGTCAAAAATTGGCCATTTTCAACATGTAACAAACTGATTAAATCAACAAGCTGATGACGGCGATAACAACGCGGATTAGGCGGTTCGGATGGGATTACATAATCCGACGTACAAAGCCATGGCGTAGGGCTGATTTCGAAAGCCTTTTCACAAGATGCAAGTGAGAAGGACTCAGAGTGGGATGCTACTTGGGGCCCAAGGTGTGAGGGTGAACGCGTCAGAGGAGAAGGTCTCACACGGCCTCTACTCCTCACTTGGCACAGCTGATGGTCACAGCGCACAGCCGCTACAGTGGGTGGGGCAGGGCACGGGGGCGGGACTCACCGTTGTTGGTGTGGCGGATGCAGTCCTGGAAGACGGCGTTCCACTTTTGCTGCTCCTTCTCGGAGCCCACGCAGAAGTAGTGGTGGCGAGCGTACGGGTGCCACAGGATGAGCGGGAACTGCGTGGCACACTTCAGGAAGGGAGAACTGCTCACTTTGGCCTTCACATCTGCCCCCCACACACACACACACACACACACACACACACATCAGGCAATTGTGCATTCAGCTGTGCAACAAATCCTCATTCAAGAGAACAGCCTGTACCACACATGAGTGAAACTGCTTGTGGACCCTCATGTGGTACACCACACTAGCAGAGCTCCAGTTCTCCTCCTCATTCCTGACCTCCACTGACCTCGCCACGGCCCCCATTAGTTCCTCTGCTCCTCTCCAGCTCCTCAAACCTTCACCGCCTCCCCATCCCTCCCTCCCATCCCCGTCTCTCACCAGGCAGACTGGAGTTCAGAAGCTCCAGGTAGCTCTCCATAGAGATCAACACCCTGTAGCCCGCACAGTTGATGCCTCCTTTTGGTTGAAGACCTCGGTCGTGAGCCTGACCAGAACAGACATGCATGCGTGCACACACACACAGATTCTAAATGCACAGTTAAAATCACCATGCAAAAAAGTTTACAAACTCCCATCATTACAAATGTTTAAAAGGTTTAAAAGGTTTGAAAGGTTTGCTGCCTCACCTGTTTGCTCTCATAGCAGCTGATGTTGTAGGAGTCGGGGATGAAGAGAAAACGACTACGCCATTTTTTGTTTTCTTCCAAGTACTGGAAAAGCGTTCCGGAGAAGATGGACTTGTTGGCAAGCGGCACCTGTGAAGCATCAATGGGCCAAATGCAACACAAGCCAGAGTTTGGACCGGCTCCAGAACCCGGGTCACTCCCCGTTACTCTTAAGCTTAAGCTTCTGGAAGATCATTATCCCTTAGGATACTGTATTGAGAGATGTTTGCTCTGGAGATACTTGAGATCTGAGCTTTGTTTATCTAAGAATCCATCCACCCCAAAAGTAAGTGTAGAATGGGTGTGTGTGTGTGTTTCATCTGCTCACATGATGCATACATACACATACATCTGAATGCAGAACTGAGAACCAGCTCAAATGAACCAACACAAAGTGTTCAAGCAGAAACGATCGGGGAACCTGCAGAGATGCACAGGCGGAGGAATGTGCCCAGTAGGCGGTGGAGGTCTTACCTTACGATGGAGTAACTGAGGCTGGGGTCCACCTCCACCCTCCACGTCGTAGCGCACCTTGTTGAAGAGGGCGACAGCGTACTGCTTCTCATAGAGGCGGCCAAACTCACTGAGCACCTCGCCCGTCCGTGCTGAGGGGCACACGCACAGTAATGCATGAGAACAGACAAACGTCTCACTGAAGGTCCAAAAAGGGATGAACAAAGATTGTGAGCTGCTTAGTTAAGAAAGCACTTTTTACACCACATTTCACACGTTAAAAGCACTTTAGGCCCATCTGCATTAAGAATATTGCTGAAAGTACTTCCCAACACATGGTTTCATGCCATAGCTGACCACACCATTTAAAAGGTTTAAAAGCAGTATACATGTCGTGGTCATTAGTATTGTGAAGGTTTAGTCCAGCAGAGTTAAACATTAACAGCTATTCACATTGTGCATTTTGTCTTATCAAAAAGGAGCAGATTGCAGTGTTTGAGCTGTGCTGCTTTGGACACACATGCACAATTGGCACAGGATGCTCTTCAGCTCCAAACAGCTCATGTTTGCCCTCCTCAAAACACCACATTGCAAAATTCACGTGTGCAAAGCTACAAGCCTGTATCCCGGACCTGTCCGGATCTGCGCGTGGAATTGCTCTATAGAAGGTTGGAGACTCTGGCGGAAGCCGTGGTGCCGTGGTGGTGTTCTATTTGTTCAGAACGCTTTTAGGAAGAGAGAGAGAGAGGGGTGATGTCTGAAGGAGGGAGGGAGACAGGAGTGGACACCTCATAGCACAGTACTTAGTGTTTGGTCAGACCTCTTCATTCTGCTCATCCTCAAGACAAAGTTCACATACGTCACACTGCATCCACTGGCGTCTCAGGCTACAGAAGTAACTGCGCTATGAATGGTCCATGGTGACTCGATGCAGAGTCTTAACCAACCGGAAGAGAACACAAAGTGCCAGCCAATAGCAAACAGGGGAAAACAAGAGGCGAGGCTAAAACGGTGTTGATGTCACAGGTCACTGTGGGTATGAGATGTGCAGATACACGGTACTAAAGCACAAGAGGGGATTTGGGTAGTTGAAAGACGCACAGAAATCCAAATGAAATCCACATGACATTTGCCCTGCACAGACATTTGTTTACATTATGCACAGCATACATGCCGTTCTGTCTGAGCCTGTATGGCCCGCACACAGAATGCAAAACCACAGAAAGCAACAAATCTCCACACCACGCTAACGAAAAGACTTTGGCACGAGAAAGGGTCTGTGTGGAGGAGTCTTTAAATTCTCTCGATAATTCTGGAGAGTGTGATTAAGGGTGCCACTAAATCCCTTCAGGCGACACTCCCAGCATTAAGGGGGAGAGGGAGTGAGTCTTGCGGGACACTCCTGCTCTCTGGACTCGGCATGGTGGAGATTCCGGAGAGGAGCCCACTGGTAAATCTGCGTGCTCATGCAGAATTGACAAGCGTCCCCTGGTAAAGGAGCTCTGGAAGGGGGTCACTGTGAGGTGATATTAAGACGTGAAACGATTGATTTGCTTTCGCTGCCACAGTGTGCAGTACAGGAAGGGCTGCTGTTCACTAGAGCCATGGTTCATACAGAGCGGGCCTAATGTAAACCTGGAAGCAGTCGTGGACAAGCATAAGAACTTAAGGAAATCCTATACATAGCCATATATGGCTTTGAACTACGAAAGTAGTCTGGTTGGGGGGGGGGGGGTGTAACAAGCAAGGGCGTTCACTGCTTGCGCATGAAGCAAGCATCCATCTTAAACAAACATCCCGAGTGAGTACGAACCTCTACCATGTCCCTGCTCTCATACCCTTACCATCGATGCTCAAGGGGCCCGCACTCACCAAACACTCAGCACCCTGGGTAAAGGTTAGGCCAAGCCCAACACGGTCACAGTTTTTCATCTTCTTCTCCTTTCCCCCTTCGCACGGGAACTACGGAGCCAAACACACCAGCAGCATCCCACGATCTCTCCGTCCGCAGAACGACACGGCCAGCGAGGTATGTGACTGTTGGCCGAGAATCAAACCGGCCCACTGTTTTACTGGGGCTTTGAAAAAAGGCGCCTGACGATGTTGCTTTAATACTGGATGATTTAGCACTTCGCTGACAGTACTGGTCAAACACAGAGGAAAGGCATCGCAGTACAGGAGGAAGGAGGGTTTGTTTATAGGTGGGTGTCCTTTATGTCTAATGATCCGAGATCAGTTCTGCAATTCCTCATACCTGTTCAGAGTTGAGGTTTGGCCACGGGAGCAGCTGATCAGAGAGCTGGAGTTGGGGGGTATGGGGTCTCAGCAAAATATGCTCCATGTACAGCAGGGGGAGGGTAAAGGAGGAAGAGGTTAAAAGAAAAGAGACTGAAAGGGATCAAGAGGGAGAAAAAGATGATAAAAACAAAACTAAAAAAAAAATAAAAAAATCAGCTAACAGCCCAAAGAGCCTGACATGGTTCCAGGGATGCACAGGAGAGCAGTCCATTTCTCTAGGATGGTGCCTTACCAACCTTCCACAACCTTAAATGCTCCCTCATATACCGCCACCAGTACATTTCAGTGTGTCGATATTCAGAGAATACAGGTCACCCGCCAAAAGACTGGCTTTATATTTATTTAGGAAGGCATTGCAGGGGACAGGCAAAACAAGCTATAGTTACGTATAAAGGTTTTGGTGAACAATGAAGAGCTTTAAAAAAAAATTAGTTCATGAACAGGGCCTCAGGATTGGGAGTGACCACAAGATATTGTGCGTGTATGTGTGTGTGTGTTCGCTTGTGCTTGTGACTCTGAGTCACAGAGTGACCGAGTTACCCATGATACTTGAGACTCTTTGACTTGGTCGTTATTTTCCTTTAATGAACAGCACAAAATCAAAACTGCATTAGAGGGAAGAGGCCATGACCAGCACAGGTGCTGCGTGCCTTTACCAGACAGCGACTTCTGCCGTCTGACTTTTCAGTGAAAATATGAGTGAATTCTGTAAACTCAGCAGAAACCAGAGAGCATAGAAGGAGACCAGAGAAAACCTGGAGAGAGCAGAGGGCGACTGAAGAGAGCGCTCGGAGAAGCCAAAGGGAGCAAAAGCCAGCAGAGGGAGGAGACCAGAGAGAGGAGAGGGGGACCAGAGGGAGACCAGAGAGACTCCAGAGAGGAGTGGGAGACCAGAGAGACCCCAGAGAGAGGAGAGGGGGACCATAGAGACCCCAGAGAGAGAGACCAGAGGAAGACAGGCAGAATAAGAACTCAAGTTGGATCCTAAGGGCTTCTAGCTAACCACCCCAGACTGGGTGATGCCTCTTTTGAACGGATTAGAACACCATTCAATTACAGCTTATTTTTATGGTCATAAAACAGGCCACGTAGTGCAAATAATTTTTTTTTCCATAAGGAATGCTGTGAACTTGTAAAAAATAAATAAATAAAACAGAACAACTCCTAAAACCTTCAGTGGGGGGAAAAATTGCATTCTGTTCAAACATAATGACCTCAGAGAAGTCCCAGGCTTCATGTTTGAAGTGTTGTCTTCACACGATAACACTGCAGGTCCCCATATGCCATAAAGTCAGGCATTATGTAGGTAACTACAGAAAAGTATAGCAAGCTTTGGACAGCTATGAAGCAATTTTGGCGTCTAATTGAGGCAACCATCTGACAGAAAACTGGCATTTCCAAATCCCACAGGTGTGGGAATAGTGGCGTTCATATCTGCTCTCATCAGCGATTAGCCAACTGGTTTCATGAGCTGCTGTTTTCCTGACAGGCTACTCAGGCCTTGTTTTCATGCAATTTGCTGAGCTCTCTGAATCTGCTAATTGTCCTGAGAGCCCCACCAGTGCTGAGCGCTCCAGCAAGTCAACATTTGACCTGGCAGAAACTTCCCTTCCACGCAAGTACACCAATTAATGATCACGCCATCCGGAGTGGAGTGGTATGCTTTTGCAAGGACTTCGACTAATTTAATCCGCACACCAACCAGTTTCCATTCCTCCTCTCTCATTCCTTCGCAACTCATTTTCAAGATAAAAACAGGGAATATAATTCTTCTCACCATTCTTCTGACATTCCAACTCGATGATTTCTACGGACTGGCAGAGGAAGGAGTGTGTTTTGACTGACTTCCAGTGATTCGGTGGGTGACTAAGACTTTGCTCACTGGTGAGGATCTCAGCGATGTCACATACGAACATAAAAATAAATCCCCTCCTAAACTGCCCTTTGAAGCTACAAAGAAGGGAGCAAGATAAGAAGGGAAATGCTGATCTGTTACAGGGTATGCTGTGTCACACATGGGGCTACATACTTTGCACATACTTTTAAGTTTGCATGTGGGGTGTGTGTGTGTGTTGGAGAAGCCTTGCCTCTTGAAACCACACCAGCCCACACTGCTCTGGCTGTTCTCACAAGGGAACCCTAAAACATTTAGCCATGGGGCAAACAACATTCCACTACAACATTTCCTGTCAGAAATCTACAGCTCGACCCCTGACCGCTTAAACTGCCAAATTCCCTGCCACTGTAAAAGACTACAGATTAGATTTTCCAAAGATTGCTGTACTAAAATCTTTTGTGGAAAGCAGCAAGTTCTTTAGTTGCTACACAGGAAGTTTGGGTGTCGGTAAGATTAGATGATCTCACTGGTCATGCATGGGACAATGATGCGGACATGGTCTTCCTCGCAGTTCTTAAACTTGCTTATACACTAGCGACCAACACTACCAGGAAGTGTCTACATAAAATGCTTAATTCAGCTCGGAACTTTTCACACAAAGAGTCCGCCATGATCCGAATTGACGAAGGACAGGAACTGGCTTCAACAGAGGCATCCATACACACACATCCTGACACGCTCCTTACTTTCTATGAACGATTCGCGCATGCCTGACATTCCCACATGTAAGACGTTAAAAAGGAAACGATATGAAGTGCACGCATGCCCACCCGTCCCCTCCCTAAACCGCGCTGTCAGGCCTTCTCGCTTCTCCCACACAGATCTTCGTGGCATAGCTAGGGCTGGAAACTTGCTGAAATGACAAATAACTTTATCGCGGTTTTCAATCAACGCTAAATTATTCATTCAGTTGTACTCTCGATCCTACTTGTAGTGTAGTCAACTGGAAATAAACCTAAATACTCAGAAACCAGAAATAACAACCAGCATCTGAGGAAATGGCATGGATTAAGTTCTTCAGGAGCCACCCAAAAACAACATTCCACCTCCTGTAAGCTCTCTGCCCCCAAGACTGGGTGGTTCAAGCCCCACTGGCAGTTAAGTGTCTGACTCTAGACATTCCCGGAGAGGCTGAAACAACGTTTCCAGACGTTGGGGGTATTATTGGGCTTTTAAACTTCGCTTGTGTGCAGTAAAAGTAACAGGAAACAGTGCGCCACGTCGCCGGATAAAAGATCTTGGGAGACGGAGCCGTACACGGGATTCAACTATGCGCTCCACGTCTCGCGCCCATTAACGAACCCGCCTCGGTGTCCAAACTGTTTGAACAATACTCGGAAGGTACAACGAAAGAAGTTTGTTTGGTTTAAAAAGTAACAACGTTGCTTTATCTGAACTTGACAAAGCAAATACAACAAAACTCAAAGCTGTACAACGTGTCTATCTGGGAAAAGTGCTGAAAGACACGTCCTTCACTCGCACTCCAGTGTTCTGGAGAAAACTCACCTGTAATAATCTCCCGTTTGCCCTCATCAAGATGACTTGAGATAATATCCCCCATCGTGCCGAAATTATTATTATTTTTAATCCAGCAGTTCGGCGGACTGGTTGGTTTTGTTTCACGGGCACAGCTAAGAACTGTTAACTGGAGGGATAACTACTTATCCTGCAATAAGACACAAACAAAGTCCATCAACGCGTCAAGGCGCCTCCTCCCTCTTTTAAACCAGCCCAATTCTTCCCGAGCAGCGCGGAGAGATTAAATGATTGGAGCAAAGGGGGGCGCGCGCGCACGAAGGAGTAAACCTATCGCTAAAAAAATTATTTCACTATGAGCTCCATGAAATTTCAACACAATCTACAACACACCTCTCAGCGGCCGTGACTGTTCTGTTTTTTTAACCTAGGCCCTTCTTCCCATATGGCCAATGACTTTCTTGTAGGTGTGGCTTCTGCGAGAAAGGTGACCTCATCTATTAATCACGGGTGGGGCTTTATTTTAATGATAAAGATTACAGTGTTGACAATCAAATAAATTACGCATCTATAATGAGAATAAAGTACTTTTCCCACAGTCCGTTAATGTAAATGTGTGTTTTCCTGCTCACATTTAAAAATAACCTAATTCAGATGTCAAAGAGCACTGGGTCACATAGCATTCATTCCACGATTCGCGATTTTTTTTGCATTGTATACGTTTTGACAGTTTCCACAAGCCACAAAGTTTACAAAATATTTCTCAACTATTACAGTGATTGAAAACGTTATATTCTAACGTCAGACATGAGTCCCCCTATTTGCGCACAGAAATTGCATTTTGGCGCCCTCAGTTGGTAAGTCAGCAAAATAATGCAAAGTCGTTTCGTAAAAATTCCATTCCATGCACTCACTAGTAATGCATTATGTCTACTACTGGATTATAGCTCTATCGTAAGTGCTGTCTTTCTAGAAATATTTACATGATCATTTCAAAGGCTATTTTAATTTAAAACTAAACGAATTCTAAAGGCAATAAAACACGGCATTGTGTGAAGTAAACGAAAGAAAGCTTTGCTAGTGCAGGTAAACTGATCAAAGCCTTATTAAGAACATTACACAAGAGTGGCCCACAATGTATGTCCTGGGGAATCAGTCGGGACGGCATGCCGCGTACATCAACAGGCGATCAGTGGAGGCGTGGGGTTCGGGATTAGACACCGACGCAAGCGCGTCTCGCCAGCGTCGAGAGAACGCCCCGCCAGGCCCTGTGTAGGAGGTTAAGTGTATCAGACAGGGGAGACGGACGGCAGGGGGAACGGAGGAACCGCGGACTACCGGAGCACAATGACACCTCTCGGCCTCAAGGCGATTGTTGGAGAAAGTAAGATGTTAGCTCTAATAGTTTTATATAACTATTCGCCATATTTACAGCACATTCATTGATAAAGTTAAGTGAAATTATTGCTTAACTAATGTTTGCGATATTTCGCTCTATAAGGTTTTGAGAGACCATATTTTAATTTTTGAATGGGTCATGTACAGTAAGCCTTTTTGTATGGTTTACATGGTGACAATTAATTTATCCGAAATAACGGAATATATGGAATTGAATGTAATCATGTTCAGCGTTGCTGTAGCCCTAGTGATCATACAGTAACTATTTTGTGTATTAATGACAATGTAACATAGGAAAGACAATTGACATTAGGTGTATTTTAAGTTTGTTTCTGCCGTCTTTCAGTTGCTATATCAAATTTACTCGTTTCGTTAAAGAACAACTTTTTTCTTGTCGAGGACAAAGGCACGCAAGCGTTTAGAGACTCATACTAATCCATGCAGTCCACGGATTAAAACGACCTGAAAGCGGACATGGCTTTCAGAGAACTGGCGAAGACAACGCCTCCCGCGATAAGCAACGCATGGTCGATTCATTACATGTTTATAAATATTTGCAATATCAAACGACTCAAAATGTTTAAACAAATTCCAGAGCTGATATTCTTGTTCCTAAAACTGGTATTTACTGGTCTCTCATATTACGGGTAAGTGATAATAAGTAACATGACGGCGGTGATGAGAACGGAGATGCCGCCGCCAATGACAAAATATTGGCTATTATTGTAAGTATATTACAATAAGTATATTTCGATTCCCATTCGTCATTATGTTATGTCATCTTTGAACGCCTACAGATCAGCTGGACTATCAATATTTCAGTATGGTCTTTACACCCATATAACACATACCAGTGGGATTTACGTGATTTGTTCATTTATTAGTCCCCAGGCATGTTGTACTATTATTTTATGAGACGCATCAATTAAGCAATTAACTAAATGAGGAAGTCAACAAAACCTTTCATTCTGAAGCCTTCTGATTGCTGTAATAATGAGTGTGATTGTGATGTTACTGGACTTTCATTGGAGCTTTGAAGTGGATTACAAAGAGAAAGTTCGTAGTTTCTTAAAAGATGAAGGAATTTGACACCTTGTCTAAAACATAACAGCTAAAGCTAAATTAATTTACATAATTTTGTTTGCACACTACACTAGACAGTAATACGAATATACCCACATTACCTGTAGGGCTCACATACAAACACAGAACCCTAGGGTTAGGGTTAGGGTTTTCTAAAGATCCACACACCATGTGTCTGTAAAAGCTTCCACAAACCTTAGGCCCTGTCAAACATATGAGAGAAGTCACTATTCTGAATGTACCCCCATCTCATCTGTAGCCTTCATTCAACCTTCCTTAGAAACCCCATCCAGGAGTCAGCACCTCTTATCACAAACCACCAGTCCTTGTTCTAGTTACTTTACAGTCAGTACACTCACAGATGCTTATGATGTTTGGCAGACACCATTGTCCAGGGCAGCTTCCATATATGTTGGTATGACTGTATGTGCTCTCCCCGAGAATAGGACCCATGACACTATGATGTCGCTAGCCCCATGCAGTCTCTGTGCAGCTACAGGTACTAATCAACACAGAGGCCACCTTTACAGTATAGGGGCATCAGCTATAGACACCATAGATGGTACGTTCTTCTGGTTAGGTACAGGAGCTGTTCATTAGTTATAGTGCTGATCTGTTATAGTACTGGTCCATCTAGAGATGATATGTGTTTGCTATTGCGGAGAAGTTTAGGTGCAGGTATATGAACACAGCATTGTGGGTGACGTTAGGTTACTGTCCGGTCTAATCAATCCCTCACATGAACTGACATGAGAATTTAAAGGAGGAGCAATATTACCGCCTGCAATGCTTAGCAAACACACAGATTAACATCGATTTTGTTTCTGTATAGTGCTAATTTAATAAGTGCATGTTGGGTTTGGATTGCATTGTGGAAGTGTAACTGAACTTAAGCTTCACAGGAAATACAGTCAAACATTTGTGAAGAATTCTGAGGTGTGTCTGAACTGGGTTTGAAGTCCCCAGAGACAAATAATAACCCTACTGAACATTTCCGGCCTGCTTAATTTGTTCTTCAACAATTGGGCTGTATCTCGAGGGATGGCTGCCATTGTGTGATTCTACTGTACACCTGCTTGTGCTGAATCAGTCTGTTCAAGCAGATCTGTTTTGCGTTTCACCCCAGTTCAGCACATAGGGCTGATAACCACAGCAACAACACGGGCGTGTTTTGAGGACCACAGTGACTCATCTCTCCATTAAATGGAGATTTTTGGATGGGCAGTAGAAAAGGTTGTAGTCCCTTAGCAAACAGAGAGAGAGAGAGAGAGAGGGAATGGATATAGAGAGGGAATGGAGAGAGAGATGGGGGATAAAGAACAGAAAAGCTGGGTCAGCTCTGTAAGAGGATTGGACGAGATTAGTCGCTGTGTCTCTCTCAGTGAACCACAGAGCAGGGTGTTTTTAAAAACTTGGTGTTTGAAGTGCGTTGTCTATTTGACATAGTGTTTCAACAAGCGCAGGACAAAAGAGGGAAATTCAGAATGTATTAGTAAAACATCAATGCATTAATGTGATCCTCTAATGTAATCCTCTAAATGCAGCAATATTGTGGCTGCTCCTTGTTCTTGCTCCACACTGTGCTAAACTGACTGGAGCTGTTTGGGAGGTGGTGGTGGAGGTGGTGGTGGTGGGGGCTCTAGCACATCAGTCATGTGACCTCGCACAATGCAAGTGAGATCTTGCTGCGTTTGTGTGTGTGTGTGTGCATGTGTCAGAGTGTGTGGGTGTGAGCCTTACTTCCAACACTTACACACATCTCTCTGATATATTTAGATTGTGGCGTGCATGTTTTCATCACATTTTTTGCATATCATAGCTAGCGCTGTCTTAATCACATGGGTTTTGGCCAGTTAAAATGAGTTTATTTTTACATGAAATGTAAAACAACACTGCATCTTAATTATAATGGGATTGGTAGAATACAATATGAGCTCTTCTTTAGAAAATGTACTATAAAACTGACTGTTATTCAAGTCTTTAATTTCCTGTATCATACGGCTTGTATTGTTTTCACAGAGATTATGAATGATGTCATCAAAAAGGCAAAAAGTAAAGGTGAATGGAAGGTAATCTCCTCCTGTAATGTAGCTGTGAAAAGGCATGAGAGACCAAACACAGTTTTATGCAGATTTGTACACTGTTTTGGAGCATGCACACTGTGTAGTGACCATTGACGAGTGTGATGTATTTCATTGTCCTGACCTTCTCGGTAATAATCACATCTTTCAGGCACTGGTGGTGGACAAGCTCAGTATGAGAATGATCTCATCCTGCTGCAAAATGACAGATATTATGTCAGAAGGAATCACAAGTGAGTTTATACATATACACCCAGTCAAACACTCACATGTGTTATTTAATGCTTTGTATTGTTAACTGTGTATTCCAGCATCATATGTATTACTGATGCTACACCCAGAACTTTAGCCCAAAACCTAAACTCAGTAAACAAATGTAAGTCTTTGGACTCTTTCATTTGTCACGTGAAAGGTCTTATGTAAGTAAGCATCATTCCCTTTTAAGGGACTGGCGAAATGTTTCCACAACAATAAACAAGAATATTTTTGATGATTTGGTCCCTGCTAATTTACAAAGTGCTTAAACACCCCAACCAACCCCATCCCCACACACCACCACCACCCACACCTTACTGTGCTTATTCCCGCCTCTGGTTTATGTATCTCTTCCTCTACACCAGTCGTTGAAGACATCTGTAAACGGCGTGAGCCCCTCCCCACGATGGAAGCCATTTATCTAATAACCCCTTCTGATGAGGTAATCATTACCCACTCAATCACACACACACACACACACACACACAAGGTGGAAGGTTAATGCAAATTTGATATTAATCAAAATCAGAGTTTGTCCTCTGTGATTAGTAAATCTGGAAAGGCAGTGATATGTTTCCTCGCACCCTTAAGCATCTGTTGATGAAAACAGCATTGCTGATCACTGGTCGCTCATGTGGCTACATTACATACAGATCTGAACCTGTTCTCCAGAAACTGAACCTGGGCATAACAGATCTGAGCCTGGTAATCGCAGATCTGAACCTGGTTATCACAGATCTGAGCTAAATGTTCTGTGGGTCAAAAAGGTTCCCAACACAGTCTGATAATTTGCCATTCCTCAGAGAGTTAGAAAAATATACTGTATTTTATACTCATACAGTCACTTAATCATTATTATTGAGAATGTGTCTCCCAGTTGTTTTATTGTAATATTATTGAAAAAATATTTATTACATTACATATATTTATTACATTAAAAGAAGCAATTGGATCTCATCCATATTAAACTGAACATCATCTTCAACATTCCAATCTGGTCTGTGATTGTTGTTTTGTGGGATTACGTCCCAGTCTGTGCAGGGGCTTATCAATGACTTCAGAGACCCTCGGGCCCCTATATACAGAGCAGCTCATGTCTTCTTCACAGACGGTAAGTCCAGTGAAGAGGTGATATATATATATATATATATACCTGTTTTCCTCAGAGTGACTTTCTTTGACATGTTGGCTTCGGCTGACTGATCTACTATACTCATTTAATTGTCTGTGATCTACTATATTAATGTGACTGTCTGTGATCTACTATGCTCATTTCAGTGTCAGTGTTCACCACCTTTTTGCTGTGGCGTTTCAGCATTCCTCTTTCCCACTGATCACTTTATCAGGAGGCTACTTGCTATATGTGCTGAACTCAATTAACAGTCTATTGACTCCTCGACTCACTGATTAATGAGACTCTCTGAGCAGAACAGTGGATCAACATTAAAAAACCACTGGGAGTGTAAACCTGGCTGTTCCAGCCTCCCATCAGTGACTGTTCTTCACTACACACGACTGTAACCACATATACACCGATTACAAATTCACAGCACAGTCAGCGGAATTATTAGTGAACGTTGCATTTAAACAAAATCAGCTGGAATTAGAGTCATTATAAGAGTCATTGACCAACCATGTTTGCAAAAGAGTTCAGAGAAAATAAACCAATAAACCAATAGTGACTGGAACAGAACATGTCTGAGTATTTCAGATGCATTTAATTCTGATGATTTTCTTACTTTGTTTCGCTTTTATCCCCCAGCAATTCCAGACTCTTTGTTCAACCTACTGACCAAGTCTCGTGCTGCCAAAGTGATAAAGACGCTGACGGAGATTAACATCGCGTTCCTGCCCTACGAGTCACAGGTCAGCGCCCACGTGCAGGCACACTGAGAACTGTGGGGAGGGGTGGGGAAAGGCGGAGAATGGCAGGGCACGGAAGGTGGGACCAATAAGGGGCAGGGCAGGGAGGGTGGGACCAATAAGGGGCGGAGCAAGGAGATGCAGGAGAGTGCGGAACCAATAAGGGATGATGAAGAAGCAGGGAGCACTGCACTCTTTCATTGCCCAAAGTTGATTCAGGAGGTCGGATGCAGAGAGTGACTGAGACCTCATTTAAAGAGACTTGAGAGTGACTGCAAAATTGCTACATGTCATCTTGACTGCTTATGGTATAATGCAAAAGCAGTGATGCTACACCTTCAAATCGGATGAAGCAAGCATGATGTCCTCAGTGTGCAGGGGTGTACAGGGGTGTGCAGGAGTGTTAAGGAGTGTTCAGGTTGTTCAGGGGTGTGCAGAGGTGTTCAGGGGTGAGCAAGGGGAGACGTGTCCACTTCTACTGCTCACCATCAAAGCAGAAAACTATGCAGGGCTGACAGGAACACCATCAAAAATGCTGCTAGGACCTACTACCAGTATCATAATCCACCATGCCCCAGAAGCCTTCTCCATAGGCAGTTACTGTGAGGTTTACATTAAAATGCCCTTGGCAGCTAACTCATTAATAATTGGGCACATTCCCTCAATAGCTTCCTTAGAGAGCAGATACTACTAAGTAGCAGTAAGTTCAATTTCATCCCATAAGTTTGCTTTGCTTGCTTCGCATTCCCAGTGATGCATTTTGCCCACAACAGTCAAACAAACACGTCACTACCCATCACCCCCTCAACAGACATGAGGTCTCCACGACCCCCCATAGCCTAGATGTTGCAGCCAAGCATTGTGCACAGCAAACCGCTGGTGCAACACTTTGCAACTGCATTCCCTTCACTGCTCTAAGTCCCTTCAGCTTCTCTACACTCTTCTCTTAATACAAATCCTCTGGCTCAATCACATCTGGCATTAGTGTTTGAGAGCACAAACACATCCAAAGGACGAAGGGAATATAATTTGATTTTGCGTGCCATTGTCTTAAAAAATGGGCCAGTGCCCTTTTCTTTTGAACGCTGAAAATCTCTCGCCAGACGGTCTGTCTGAGTAATTGTAACTTTGACTTCATCTTTTTGGACTTTGGATTTTTTGGCTATTATTGGAACTGCGTCTGTGACGGCCAGAACAAAAGCATCATAATCGGTACCCTCACCGTCCCTCACCGTCCCTCACAGTCCATAGAAGAACATTTTGAAGAAGAAAAAGGCTTTTCTGTTTTATCTCGGACCTCCTTAAGAGAGTGGAACTTTTTCATAGCCTAGGAAACTTCTAGAAGCTCATTTCTCTCTCCCAAGCAGGTCAGTATGGACTGGAGACTGGAGGACACTATTGCAACCTTGATTATGCTCAAATGTCTCCTGAGCACCAGACGTAGGACCATTAAGATTAGAACCTTTTTCATAATAACCGGATAATGTGCTCGTGATGTTCTGTCAAAAGCAGACAGTGCCATTGTCTAAAGACCTGAACGTGCCCCTCGAGGTCATTTCTCTTTTACACATTCGATAAGCAGCATAAAACACTGCTCTCGAGTCCACACGGACTCCTCTGGAATATCACCTTTAACAGACAGTTTATCCTTTTTGTGCAAGTGCACTTTTTCCAGAATCTTCTTTGAATGCCCTTCTATGCTGCGAAGACACAAACACGTCCTCAGGTGTTGAGTTGAAGCAGGAAACACATGTGTTCTTGGGCCAGGATGCATCTGAAGTCAGAGACCAGATAACATCTGCATTTCTGGGTGAAGCTTCTCACCCACAGATGCTCAGAGGCTGCTGGCCATCCAGAACCACAAACAAATGACAGACACAAACTGACTGTAAACCTTCGGAGACTCAGCACTGCTGCTCCCGATCTGTCACACAATCAGTACTCAGTGCTCAGTACTCAGAGCTAGGAGAACTGTATGAGAGTGGTAGATGGTGTTGTGACTCCATGATGTCAGGGATGACAGCCCAGGGAAGTTTTAAAGATGGGCCATGGCTGTGTTGCCAATCCTCTGCAGTTGTTATTCTCTATAACTAATCCTGGGCTGGGTTGCATAGACCCGTCCTAACCCAGCTGTAATCCTGCGTTGGGATTGTGGTTGTGTGATCTGGCACAGATGGAGCGATGAGTAATGTGTTACAAGAGACACAGACTGAAAGAACGAAGTCAGGATAGTGTGACAGGAGGGAAATGGCACTTGGAGAAACTGTGGTCATGTGACCAGGGACAGCTGGAATCCTGGGTAAAGGATATTGTCTTATGGCAGAGTTACATAGGGAAAGAGTTCTTGTGTTGACACAGGCTACAGGATGTTAGAAGATTAGAAGTGGGCTCCACTGGAGAGTTGGGCTGAACTTCTACTGTGTACAGCATCATGCAGTATGTATTACCATATCTATCTACCATGCCAAGCACACACCCAGGCCTCCCCACACAGCTGTCACTGCACGCTTCAGCCCACAGGCCCTTGCCGGGTGCCGTTCCTGCTGTCGGAGGTCTGCAGGTCAAAGCCTCGTGCAGTAAAGGTGGAAGAGCAATGGCGTGCGGATACATATCTGTCCTCGTCACAGTCTCTTATCTCTTATCATGCTTTCCCAGGCGATTGTTTCGCCGATGTACAGCATCACAGCCGCATCTTGTTTTTAACTGTCCTGTAGTTTTGGCCTCTGCTGTAAAACGATAGCGATTGATTACAAGGATACGTGTTTCCTGTGGTTATTTGAGTCACTCTGGCTAACTGTCTCTCGCACGTTAAACGATTTATTGATGAAACACTTCCAAACGTCCCCCCTGCTGTCTGCGTGGAGGCAGGTGTTCTCTCTGGACAGAGCCGGCGCCGTCCAGGATTTCTACAGCCCCTTCAAAGCAGATGTGAAGAGCCAGATGCTGGAACGCCTGGCTGAGCAGCTAGCTACCCTCTGTGCCACATTGAAGGAGTTCCCAGCTATCAGATACAGAGGGTGTGAGCCGCAGGACACGCGCACGTACACACACGCGTACACACACATGTACACACACGCGTACACACACATGTACACACACGCATACACACACATATACACACACGCGTACACACACATGTACACACACACATGTATACACACACACGTAGGCACAGACACAGTGCAGGAATGAAAGGGATAATACAAGAAAACTGAAAATTATGTTCTGATATCTAATAAGCAATCGGGCTGAATTTAGAATCACGACAGTACTGTCTGTAGTTAGATACTTATCCACACACACTAAAGTCATGCAGGTCATTCGATTGGTAGCCTTGCAGACCGTTCTTGAGGAAGATGTAGAGGAGAATGATCCGGATCTTGTGGAAGATGGTTACACTGGTGTCCAGGAGGATGGGCACAATAGCTCTCATTGGGTCTTTGATCTTCTCCCCTTCTGCATCTGTGCCCAAGGCCAGGTCCTGATAGAGGTCAAAAGTTCATAGAAGGTCACACGCACAACAACCAGGGCATAGAATTATGTCAAATCATGCGAGATCGTTCTTTAAGACATGCAATCATAACAGCGATGAGTCATAGACTATGACACAAAATGTCAGCAGGATGTTCTTTTAGTTTCAGTAAAACCAGCTGTGAGTCAGAGGCGTACATGCTCAGTCTGACTGTGATTAGTGGCAGGACTGATCTGTGTCCTTTCATAGGGAGCACAAAGACAACGCCATTCTGGCACAGATGGTGCAGGACAAGCTGGACGGCTACAAAGCTGACGACCCCACCATGGGGGAGGTGAGGCAGGAGATGGGAATGTCCATTATCCTCACACAAATGGCCTTCACATTACGTGGATTCCTCTGCTGTCTATAAAGAGCTGCTTAGTAAATTCATTTCATTTAATTTCACTTTGTACCTTTGTGCTTGTGTGTGTCTCCCATACATCCGTGTCTGAATCTGTGTCTGTCTCTCTCTGTTCTTTATATCTTCATCCTTCTCTTTCTCTCCGTCTCTTTCAGGGACCAGATAAAAGTCGCTCTCAGCTCTTGATTTTGGACCGAGGGTTTGACCCCGTGTCCCCAGTACTCCATGAGCTCACCTTTCAGGCCATGGCCTATGACCTTCTGCCCATCGAGAATGACGTCTACAAGTAAGCCGACGTACAGATCAGATGCTGATCAGCTGAAGTCTTTTTAGCCCTGTGTTGATGTGTTGATGTGGTGATGTGTGCGTATTTGTGAGTCTCAGGTATGAGACTAGTGGAATGGGAGACACGCGTATGAAAGAAGTCCTTCTGGACGAGGACGATGACCTGTGGGTCACGCTGAAGCACAAACACATCGCCGAGGTCTCCACGTACGTGTGATTACAGAGCCGAGCCGTAGGAGAGATACACACCAGTGCGCATCACAGAAGGGGCAGATGGTTGAGGTCCAAAGAATAGGAGTTCTGCCAAAGATTTTGTTCCAGCCTCAAGATTTGCCCGTTAGCTCAAACCTGAAGGTAGAATCATTCCAACTCATACACGTACACCACACACCAGTGGTCAGCGAAGGAAAGTCGTCTTAGTAGGTTCATGACTGCATGTTAGGGTCAGTGTGTGACTTCTAAAGCATTTTCCTCTTTTCCTGACAGGGCTGTCACTAAATCGCTGAAGGAATTCTCATCCAGCAAAAAGATGAGCACTGGGGAGAAGGTGTGTGAGCTTCTGTCCCATGCCAGGACCTCGCTCACTCAGAGGCCCTATTAAAGTATCGCTGTGTTACACTTCCTGTTAGTTGAGCAGTGGGTGAAGACTCTGCCTAACGTGTGTGTGTGCATCCTACAGACCACCTTAAAGGAGCTGTCCCAAATGCTGAAGAAGATGCCACAGTATCAGAAAGAACTGAGCAAGGTAGTACTATCTGTACTTCAGGAGGGGGCGGTGTATGTGAGTGCTCTCACCCGAGCAGGTGCCACGGTGTGGGTCAGAGGTCAGGTGTGATGCAGCCTCTTTCTCCTCCACAGTTCTCCACCCACCTCCACCTGGCTGAGGACTGTATGAAGCAGTACCAGGGCACAGTGGATAAGCTCTGCAGGGTGGAGCAGGTAGAGGCGCAAACACACTCCTAGAAAAAGTTATAATGTACTATGATTTATCTAAAATATATATTCTCCATGCACACATTAAGTAGGAACACTAAAGAATTGAGGAGACTGCAATTCATTACCAAATAAAAAATAAACTTTTTTTACATTTTTGAAAAGAGATGTGCTTACATCATTGAATTCTTAGCGTGCTAACAAACTTTTTGTTAGTAGCACTGGCCCCGAGTTTTCTGCACAATTTTGCTCCCTAGTGGAATAACAATAATTAGCTCTTTTCTTTTAATAATTTCATCATTTCCAAAAAATGATTTTAATTTAAAACATTCATTTGGGCCAGTCATAGCTTGCGGGCTGCATGATTTGACATAATTCTATGCCCTGGTTGTTGTGCGTGTGACCTTCTGTGAACTTTTGACCTCCTAACCTTTATCAGGACCTGGCCTTGGGCACAGATGCAGAAGGAGAGAAGATCAAAGACCCAATGAGAGCTATTGTGCCCATCCTCCTGGACACCAGTGTAACCATCTTCCACAAGATCCGGATCATTCTCCTCTACATCTTCCTCAAGAACGGTCAGACCTTCTAGCAGCAGCCTAATCGAATGACCTGCATGACTTTAGTGTGTGTGGATAAGTATCTAACTACAGACAGTCATGATTCTAAATTCAGCCTGTGTGTGTGTGTGTGTGTGTGTTCCAGGTGTAACGGAAGAGAACCTGTGTAAGCTCCTTCAGCACGCACAGATCCCACCAGAGGACAGTGACATCATCTCCAACATGGCTCACATGGGCCTACCTGTCATCTCCGAGGCGAGTCCAACCTGCTCCGTTCTCCACCCACTCCACACTGGCTTCACCCACGGCTCCACCATCTCCGTCACGTCTAACGATGCCTCACAAAATAGTCTATAATGTAACGTGCATGTTTGCACACCACATGGTACAGGGCTATAGCGAGGGGTTAGAGATACTGACATGACTGCATCTCTTTTTTATTCAGCAAGCCACAACACGCAAGAAGAAAGCCGATCGCAAAGAGAGGATCAGTGAGCAGACCTACCAGCTCTCCAGGTGGACACCACTGGTTAAGGACATCATGGAGGCAAGAACCTCACAGTCTCACCGTCTCACCCTCTCATGTCTCACATCTCACCGTCTCACCCTCTCACCCTCTCACGTCTCACCCTCGTCTCTTTTGCTTCTCATCCGCAGAACACATCATATCTACTGTCATATTCAGATTTAAGAATGCCTTTGTGTACATTTGTACACATGTGTAAATGCTTCTGGACAGTCGTTCAGCCTTAAACTAGGACTGGTGATGAGATCATTTACTGAAAATGTGATGTTAACAGTGGTATACTTGTGTTAAGCTATGCCTTAGTATCAAATTGCTTTGCATAAAAGTGTACAATGAATAAACATAAATGCTAATCTTGAATGCCCTCTATGTTCTGTTTTTACAATATAGGATGCTACTGAAGACAAATTGGACCCAAAGCAATATCCATACATTTCTACACGCATAGCTACCTCCAAAAACACGACAGCTACCAGGTAACACCAGCAATCTCTTTCTCTCTCTCTCTCACACACACAGACACACACACACTCACTGACATTACCCTCTCTTGCCTGTAGCGCTCGCTATGGAAACTGGCTCAAAAACAAGAGCCCCGGGGAAATGCGAAGCGGTCCCCGGGTCATCGTCTTCATCACTGGGGGCGTGGCCTACAGCGAGATGCGCTGTGCCTATGAGGTCACGCAGGCCAACGGCAAATGGGAGGCCATCATTGGTGAGCCGGGGTCAGAGACTCCACTGCTGCTGACACGGCTGCTCCCTGACCTTAGCGGTCACAAATCACCACCAAAGAAATTGGCAAAGAGAAGCAACGATATCTTTACCCATCATGACGCTGCAATACCAGGCCAGACTGCTCTGTTCTCCCTGTCATTTTTATTTCCTCTCTATATCTGTGCAGCAGTAGGAATCATGTTTCCTGACTGTTCTGAGTTCTCTGCCCCTCAGTTCTATCGACATGGCAGCGTAGCAGAAAGCCAGGGCCTGTGTCCGGGGGAGACCGTGTCCGGGGGAGACCGTGTCCAGGGGAGAGAAGCTCTGTCTTGGCAGAGACCTTTATTGACTGGCAGTCAAGTGGGGGGCTTAATATTAGTTAAGATAAGTCTTCCAGCCTCCATGGGCAGTGACTCAGATGTGGAATGAGCTATAATGTCCTGCCGTTTTGAAGATGCATATATCGATAGCACCGTTTTGTAGATGCATTCAGGGATAATGAGCGTTTCGCATGTACAGAAGAAAATGAGGGAGGATGCTGGACACGGCGCATTTTGATGTGCGCTGGACTTTCAGATCCATTTGAGATGTACATAGTGCAAATTGCTCTGGAGATGAATAATGCTTCATTGTCTGAGCATATGTAATTGGAGATAAAGCAAGACCAACCTAAATGTAGCACTTATGACTAGTGAAAACGACAAACACATGTAGAAAGTGGGAATGATTTAAGCTATGTAATGATATATAATGATATAATTCACAGGCTCCACACACATCATCACCCCCACCAAGTACCTGAAGGATCTCCAGCACCAGGACTTCATGGATCCCAACGCTGCCCCTGAAGACCGGCTAACTGCTGATGACTGAGGGTTAAGAAGGAAGTAGAGAGTGAATGAATGCCCTGCCCTCCCCAACACACACACATACACATTTCACTCCCTGAGCTGGGCAGAAGAGCCCCGTCATGGTCCTGTAAGCGTCCCGCTCTGGCATCGCTGATCCCGCAGCCCCGTCTGAACCAAAGCCACGCAGGTTGCATCTGATGTTTGAGTTTAGCACAGAGAACGTCTCTCCGCTGTTACGCAAGTGTTCTGTAGGCCATCATCGCGAGCACGGGGGAGAGAAGCAGTGTCATTTATGCCTGCCAACCCTGCAACTGCCACTCGCTACGCTGGGACAAACTTCCGGCACGCTGTGTTTGCTTTCTGTCCTCACTGATATTCTGAGGTTTCATTCGACATGTAAAATGAGGCATGGAATTGATTTGCAATACCTGCTCCAGTTCATTCTTACAGTGGTGCCCTCAGAGACCGATCAGGCAAGCTAGTGTACAGTTTAAATACTGCTTAACATTACAGAGCTCATAAAATCTACTACTGGATCACCCCCCCCCCCACACACACTACAGCTCAATCATTCAGCTAAAGGAGGTGATCAGGGTGTTGGAATTACTGTATTACTATTTTGTGATAGTGAAAGGAGACTATTAAATTATTAGATTTATATTGGTATTAAATTATTACATCTGTTTCACAGAAATTAATTTCAGAAAGATACATTTGTGAAAGTTGTAAGCATAGATAGGTGAAGCTTCTGTGCATGCATTTAAAAGAATATGGTAAATATGTAGCTAATATTGTCAGAGCACTTGTTTGTAAAAGAGCTGTTTAATGAGTAGCACGGAAACAGGAAGAGCTGTGTTGTTAGTGGGCTGACCTGCTGGATGCATCTGTTATCTATTAAACACATGGTTAATAATGTCAAACGAGAGACTCTCCTCTCAGTGTCTTCAGACACTTCCAAGAGGTTCAAGATAAGTAATAATTGTAAGACTTTTTCTTTGGTCTGGATTACTTGTTGCGTGTTGACATTTGTGACATGTTGAATTGTGGATTCGCTGTTGTGCTGATACGTTCCTTTATTGTTTATACTGCGCTAGCTAGTCAGGAGTTGACTGCCTAGCTCACATCTGAAGCCTTCTCTCCGAAGCACAGATGACCTGTGACCTGAATGCTCGTGTCTTATGTAGCTTTGTTCAGTGTATTTTTGTAATTAGTAGCCTGCTTTGTTTGTACTATCGTAGAGTTTGTGAGCTACTGTTTATGAAACTGAAAGGTGAACTGTAAATTAAGATATCATGGCCACAAGAAATCATTGTGAAACAAACTTCTCAATGTTAAAATGATGTTGTCTAATAAAATGGTCTCTGTACAAAGAAACTCATTACTACCGTTATTTATCTATTGTAGCTTGCCACAAAGCACTTTGTGTAAAAAGGGGTATACACATCAAGTTTATTATTATTTTTATTATTAGTAGTATAGTATCCCTTAGTCCAACATTGTTCCATTAACTCATAAATTGCCATTCAGCATTAAACACAACATCCGTGTTAAATTAGTACCTCTCAAGCAACAGAGTGAATTTACACTAATTAGCACCTCATAATCCAGTAGCTGAGGACACAACCATGCCAGTAAGCCCAGGGTTTCACTGCAGTGCAAGTGCCCTATAGCTGTGCTGCAGAGACGTGAAATAACGACATAAAAAAGCCATGGTCTTCATATGTACAGACACAAGGGGGCGCTATCGCACTATTCAAACCTCAGCAATATCACAGTTGGCAGGGGTAATGTCTGGATAGTAACCAAGAGCAACTCTTTAATTGCACCGTGAGTTTTACTGCGATCATTCTAGACAAAAAAACCCTCATGATTTATATTTTTGGATAGACAAGCATAAACAAAACTTAAGTTACTAAATCTTTAATTCATGTTTCCAAAGTACCATGAACCATAAATATTACAGGCAACAACAGCAAAATGCTGAGTCAATTTCTTTTTACACACATAGTACTGGGATGCTTTGCTCAGAACAGTAACTTGAACCAGAAGCCTTTAAAGCCAGTGGTCCCACCTTCAACCTACAGTGCTGAGATCCGTCAACTCTCCCACTGGCTTTCATGGCTCAGACATCACAGAGAAGCATTTGGTGACCCAGACACTGAACTGTGTTGACGTTTGTCTACCCTATAAAGTTTTCATTACATACAGGAATTAAGGTCATTAATGCTGCTGACAAAGTGAAATCATGAGATTATAACTGCATTTACAAATCAATAATAGTTAAATAAAATATATTTACCAATATATACAGCTTTATATATTAATATTTACAATAATGCTCTGTATGTTACATAGAGCTTTTTGGGGATTAATGATGTGCATTTAGACAAACAAAAATAAGAAATGCAAATTACTGAATTATATCTGATTATCTCAAAAATACTGACACATGTCTCAATAATCACACCATCCTACCATCACAGGACGTTCTTATAACAGTATCTGGAATTGCTCTGAGCATGACTTAAAGCGCAGTACCTTTGAAGCTAACCAGCCACACAGCCACGGTTACCGTAAAGGAAAGAAAGAACCACGACACGGCAGAGGGAAAGTGGTGAGGAAGAGGAGACTCGAGCGACACAGCAGGCCGCCACTCTCGTCTCAGGCTTGTTCTGTTCTCCCCTACGTCTCGCCCCAAGCTGAGGGATGAAGTGACGTTGGCCCGGTATAACTCGCCTCCTCCCTAGCCGTCCTGGTCAAAAACTAAACTCTGGAATCGTCTGAACAGCTCAAGCGTGGCGCCCTCAGCTTGGCAAGGACACAGCCAGCTGTAGAAAATGAAAGGAACCAACACTTCTAATTACAACATCCTGTTTTCCTTGTGGCTAAACTACAGGGCGTGGAATTGATGTCTCTGTGTCCTCTGATGTACTTAATCAGGTTACAGATGATGGTGGACGAGTTGAAGTGTCTCAGTGTGCGATGCACACCGGGATCATGCAGGTTTTTCTGTGGCCTAGTATCATTTTTCCGTTTGGCTACAGCTGTGTCCAAAGTGCTATACACTCCTGACCATCTTATAAATGGCAAGGAGAGAGAGGGAATCGGGGGGATTCTCCAGTCAGCAATAGTGATCACGCTCAGGCGGAGTGGATTATAGGCACAAGGCTCCAGCGTGTGCCGAGCAGCAGGGAGAGACGTCCTTGAAGGCATGGCCCGAGTCAGGATCGCACTCATGAGACAACATAAACCTCCATTACATTACCCACCATCGTAAACCCCCCGTGGTCCAGAAACCACGCCCAGGTGGCCCTTTTGGGTGTGCGTGAACTCCTAGCTGGGAGGAGGAGCCTAACGAGAACACTGACGTTGGATGGAAAGGCATCATGGGACACTGGATGTCATTAGCCCGACCTTAAAAGGTGTGCCTGGATGTCTGACCAGTCGTTGCGCTGGGAGGGAGTGTGGTGATCTTACAAATCGAAGGACAGTTACGACCTAATCCCACTGACGCCGAGTCATGCTTCGCACATCGGAATTCCAGAATTCCTGAGTTCCAGAATTCAAGATTTCCAGAATTCCTTTGCTCAAGTTCAATAAAGTGCAATGTCTCTTCAGCTTCTTGGTTTAAGCGTCATTTTTCTCTGTCACCTAGACTACAGGGCACCATTGAACTCGGCGATCAGGAAGTCGATGTGGTCCTTCTCTTTGGTCTTGAAAGCATCGGCGATGAGGCGTGTGGCCTCTCTGTGTTCCATGCCCTTCAAGGGTACCCCGTTTACCTCCAGAACCACCTGCCCCACTCTCAGCTGCCCACTGAGATGTGCCGAGCCCCCTTTCTGAGAGAGAGAAAGAGAGAGGGAGGGAGGGAGGGAGGGAGAGAGAGAGAGGACAGCGCTGAAATTAAGGAATGTGATGCCTGGAAGAGTGATAGATCCAGAAGAGCAGACGGACTGGGGCATTTATCAAAAGTGTGTGAGAGGAGAGAGGAGAACAGTGAGGGCTCACTCAGTCTGATGTGGCACTTTGTATTGAGAAGTCATTAGCTAGCCTTCTGTCAGGGCAGATAAACAGCATCTATCAGGTCTGGCAGAGTGAGAGAGGGGGGGGGGGGAAGACAGAGGGCGTGTGTGTGTGTGTGTGTGTGTGTGTGTGAGAAAATTGCCTCCTTCCTCTCTGACAGATGGTTGGAGAGGGGCCAGGTCTGACAGCTCCATGCCTACACCTCTGTGCTCTCATCAGCAGCCATTAACACCGCGGTCCAGAGAGTCACCTGAGCCTCATCTGTATTGGCAGAGCCTGCCCACCCTCCCCTACCCCCCAACCACCTGCCCCCAGCCCCGCCCCCCGTCGGAGCAGCTCCCACCCTCCTGATTCCTAGTTAGAGGTGCTAAAGTGATAGATTAGGACAGCCTGGGAGATGAGTGGACACGCTCAGGTTTTACAGAGTTACTTTAGGTGTCAGCACAGAGGCTGGTGGGGTTACATCAATTCTACCAGGGACAAAATGACAAAATCAAAATGTAATTGTTACGAGTTCGACTGGATCAACACCAAGAATGCTGGATAGAGTCTGAAGGCAATGTAAAAGTCCCTAAAGAGTCCAATGAAAACAAGATAATTCAAACTAAAGAGTTATTCTTGATATCAGCACATTCTATACACCTACAGTATATTCTATATACACTATATTCTTAATTTGATTGATCATGGACGCTAGAATGGTTGCGTTACTTTGAAATATTAGGACTGGGCAATGCAGTTGATAATTAATAATGTGAATTAATGATTAATGATTAAGAATACTAGCTCGGGTATAATTAATCACCCCACCACTATGGACACACATCTTCCACCGTGCTGGTCTGCACGCTGCCTCTAAACCAGTCAGCCTGTCCAATTTCCCAGCAGGACGGGGCATTTTTCAAAACACAAAAGTGTGAAATCATACACACATCCACGCCAAAACTCTCACGTCAACATCAAGGTCAGTTTTGGCCCAGGAACGACAGGGACAGGGAGAGACTGCCCCAGGTAGCACGCTGTCGTCAGGGAGACAGCAACTCAAAAGCCACTAATTGACTTCCACAGGATGCTGGACACTGAAGAAGTTCCCACTAATCAGTCAGCAGATTGCTGTGATGGAAATCTCTCCTGATGCTCAGACACGCAGCCCAAAGAGAGTGTTGGTATGGCAACATTCTCCAGCATTCGGAGCTCGTGCAATGCAAACCCCGCCTCTTTCTTGAAGACCAAAAATACAGATCTCACTGTGTGTTCTGTACAAACTTTACAGATATCACTCCTTATACAAACAGGATTAACTGGGCCAGTACGGTGGGTTTATACTACACAGGCAGCAATACTTTGAAGCAAAGCCGCTTTGCAGAAAAGGAAAAATCTGTATATACAAAATCTACAAAGGATACAAAGCATGCTTATGCATTCTCTGGCATGCCCACACACACACACACACACACAGAGCACAGAAAGACACACACACATAAGCACACACATGCACGCAAATGCACATGCATAAACATATACACATATGAAATCATACACTTAAGCCTTATCTGCACAAGCAGGCCCCGAATACAAAATATGCTAATTATTTTTTCTATCACACCTGATCAGGGTTACAAAGTTAGGTGGGGAGAAATAAACACAAAAATCAATCCAGTCCAATTAAAATGCATATTATGTGTACTGTAACAATGACCTGCGTCTCCCTGTAACAATGTTTTTTTATGTTTTGTTTTGTACATGTTCAACTGGATACACTGGACAGACAACAAGACTACTAAAAACTTTATTATCAGAACATAAACCCTGTGTCAGGAGAAAGGACCACTGTACAGTCAAATCACAATATTCACCCCTTTGTATGTATTAGTCTTTACATGTATCATTCACACCCGGACGGCTGGGACATCAGGAACAAACACTGTCAAACAGGAAGTCGTGTGTGACAGGAAGCTGTGTGACAGGAAGTAGTCGTGTGTGACAGGAAGCTGTCCCCTCACACCTCAACACCTGTACACCCTAATCACCAAAACATGCTGATAACAGACACAACAACAGATTGAAGAGCAGTGACCTCGTCTGTTGAGTGCAGACCTCCGTGTTTTCTCCATTTCTCCATTCTCTATTTTGGAGAGCTAACGCACTAGTGAGCGTTAAAGAAACAGAAGTTCTCCTCTGTAGTAAAGCCAGCAAAGTCTGCTGCTCTGCTCCACAATAATGTCATTAACTTCAAAGGTCACAGAGGTGTAGTAAACACTAAAGCCATTAAAAGCTTATAGGATAAATGAGGTGTGGGCTATTAAATGCGTGACTAATTGACTAGAAGGCACTTCAACGAGCTCCACTGACCAGCCCGCTAAGCGTCTGTGAGGGAACTGGTTTTTATAAAACAGCAGCTTCTCCGTTGAGGCCAACCAGCTAATGACTCGCTAAACTGACGTGCTCATTAACTGCCCCTCGGTGTTTAGGACTTCCACATGAGTGCATTTTCATTTAAGTTTTTGATTTGAAGCCCTACACAATTCCTCACGTTCTCTTGACCAGTGGTTTATGACTACAAACTAACCCTAATGAATGGCCTTCGGCTGAGCAACACTGCCTCCCAACACATCCCACTCACTCTCAGTAAGTTTCCCCCTTCAGCAACTGTAACTGTTTCAGCCTTCATTCTGCTTTTTCAATTCGCCCTGTGGTGATTAATGGTGTTGTTTGACCTTTGACCTTAGGCAGGAGGGTTCTGGGAGCCAGGCACTCTCACCTGTACGGTGGCGATGCGAGGCAGGAGCTGTCTGGTGTTGGCACCACCCTCCACAGCCATGCCCAGAGTGCTGGCAGACTTCAACATGCGAACCAGAGTAGGCTCAGGCAACCTGGTCTATACACCAGAGAGAGAGAGAGAGAGAGAGAGAGAGGGAGAGAGAGTTAATGAGAGCAAGAGAGAGAGACAGAAAGAGTAAGAGAGGGAGAGAGAGAGAGTAAGAGAGAGACAGAGAGAGTAAGAGGGAGAGAGAGAGTAAGAGAGGGAGAGGGAGAGAGAACTGCAGGAGAGCTGCCATGAGTAGCAGAGGATCAAACACACATAGTCCCTCCTACACCGTCCCAGCTTTGATGATCCTCAGAGTGGTCTGCAGGGATCTGGGAGATTATCTCAGCTAGACACATCATACAATACACTGCTTTAATTATAACTAGAAGGACGGGGGGTCGAGTGGGGACAAGTCTCTTGACTAGACCACCTGCCTTGTGATGCCCTGAAACCCTTTTGCACATACAATGGCGGATGTTACATCAGAACTATTCTACCAATAAATGTAATATATTTTATTGCAATACTTGAAATAAGAAGAACTTTGTGTGTCATGTTTAGCAAAATAACCAAATAGTACTCTCAGGAAACCCGGCCCTTTCCTAGTAGATGCTGTGTGTGTGTGTGTGTGTGTGTGTGTGTTGTGTCTACTGAAGGCCCCTGACCCTTACCTGTTTGGTGGAGACCTGCATGGTCTCCCCTGCTGCCCGCGGGTTTCCTGAGGCCTGCTGGGTTTTGCCTGGGCGGGGACTACCGTCCTTACTTACAGAACCTGCCTCTGCAATGTCCACCCCACTGTCCTCACTCAGAGTCTGTCCACTGTCGGACAGCTGGGAGAGTGTGGTCCCTGACACGCACACGGACACACACACACACACACACACACACACTTTAGCATGCAGCACTTTGTGCTTTCAGATACAGAAATGGAAGAATATGTTAACTGTGGGTGTACTGAAAGCTTAGAAAACACAATGAATTCCCTTCCCCTTCAAAGACATGAAAGTGAAGTCCTACCTCATACTCCCACACACATGAAAACCCAAACAAACATAAATGTTCAAAGATAAGCACACACACACACCTCTCACACACACAATTTGCGATCTCTTTCTCAAGTGGTCCCATTCTTTGGCCGCAGTGGGACAAAATCGCATCTGGGAATCAAACGGAGACAATTCAGCCAATATTTGCTCTCTGTCCTTACGTCCAATAGAAACCTGCACCTCTCACCGCGTGCCTGGGGCTGCTGCCGATCCTCCGTTGCTGCAGCGCCGCGGGTGGGGGCGGGAGCGGGGGCTGAGCCTAAAGCTGCTCCGGGCCTCTCCGGGCTGCAGGGTGGCGGCGCGGGGACCAACAGCGAAGGCGAGAGGGACGGAGAGGAGCGAGGGGAGGCGCCGGGCGTCTGGCGGGGCGACTCGGGAAGGGGCGACCGCACAGCCACCTGCCTGCTCAGTAGGAACGGGGAAAGGTCTGTGGAGGGGGGAGGGGCAACGGAGCGGTGGGCGGAGCAGGGGGAGGGACGATGGTGGGAGCAGGGGGAAGGAGTGTGGTGGGCGGAACAAGGGGCGGAGGCGTAGCGCATGGCACACGGGGAGGCGTGAGCAGAGCAGGGCGAGTGGGGGTGAGAGTGAGCGTGCGGCTGTCTCTGAGGGTGGCTCTCCTGGGGCTTCCTGCAGGGGGCACAAAATTGCACGCTAGTGCGGCAGAGCCTCGAGGAGGGCCGTCTAGCCAGGCGCCTCGGACTTCCGTGCCTGACTCCACCAGCACCAGAGGGAGACGCAGGTCTGAGATTAGACAGAGATTCCGACGATGACCGCAACTCATCCTGGGGGATGACAGGCACACACACACACACACACACACAATTCCATGTCTCACAAATTCAGAGGCACTTAACACTTAAAGACTCCTTTGGGATTCCGTGAAATGCTCCAGGCCAGATGGTTAGTGTTCGGACCCAGAGCAGGGAGGTTCAGGGTGGCGTCGGACACGTCCACCCCGACCGTCAGCCACAGCTGGTGTTCCTGGCTGCGCTTTAAATGGGCTGCTGGAACACAGAGCAGCAGAACCCACGGGACACACACATCCTGGCATTACTCTTCTTTTAGGGGCTGACATTTTACTTCGAAATGTCACCCCATTACAAAATTAACAGATGTGACTACTGATATCTGGCATACATAATATCACTTCCCTGTAGGGCAGGGGTCCAAAAATAACAAAATGGTAAAGAGATACTTCTTAATATTTTACATAATGTAATGAGTTTTAGGAAGGACTTGATCTGGTGTAAACTGGGTGTTTGTTGTATATGAAATTTCAAAATGTTCATGAGGAACAGTGTGGATTTGTTTTAAATGTGTAAGGTGAGGTACATGGACTATTAGGACAGAAACAGTGTCTTACTATCACACTGCACAAGGCCAACACTAGTTGTGAACTGTGACAGCTACGTTTCTTGATTTATAAATAGAGTCAGCATTGCTATGAAAGGAAATGCAGCAGGATTGAACACTACATCAAAAAGCACAATTATATAACCACCATGATGCAATATTATAATAAGCTGCATCATTTTTTATCTGTGTTCTAATTTCTTGTAGCATACAGTAGATACAAAAATATACTACCTGACCCAGTAGAAAAATAAGCCGACCTCCCTCTCTCTCTCACACACACACATAGTCTCTCACCTTCTCCCTAGGTACATCTCTCTCCATCCCTCTCCCTGTGTACCTCCCTCCCTCCCACTCTCTCTCTCCTGTTACACTAATTGTCTCTCCCTCCCTCTCTCTCTCTGTCTGTCTCCTGTTACACTAATTATCTGCCTCTCTCCCTCCCTCCCTTTCTCTATCTCTCCCTTCCTTCCTTCACTCTCTCTCTCTGTCTCTGCCCCTCTCTCTCTCTTCCTCCTTCCTTCTCTCCCCCTCTCTCTCTCTCTCCTTCCCTCTCTCTCCCTCTCTCTCCCTCCATCCCTGCTGCAGTACTCACCAGTGCTATATCTGGCAGCAGGTGCTGCTCCCCCGCAGGTCCTTTTCCTTTGCTTCCATCCATCCTGCTCTCATTCTACAAAAGCACAAACCACAAGCCCCGGCGTTACTCCCTGAACAAATGCCCCACTCACCCAAGCCTCTCACCTAACCCGACAACCCCACACAGCCCTGGCGACATCCATAACCACGGCCTCCACTAGAGTCACAAACGTCTGTCCGCTTCCGACACCATCCGGTGAAGCAAGACTAAGGAGCCATCAATAAAGCCCAATTAAGCTGTATACCGGGCGAGATTTTACAACCCGCAATTATGACTGGCGTCAGCTCAGGCAATTACTGAGCTGGAGCATGTGACACAATGATCAACGTAAAAACAAGGCAGGCAGAGCATTAATCAGGTCTCCACTGGGAAATAAAACCTCCACAAGAACAGCATAGCAATAAGGCCAAATACATGGGCCAAACAATAGCAGGAAACAAGCCTGTGCCTTTGTTTAAATGACCTCACATTAGCTGTGTTCTATAGTGATGCTTATCTCGCTGTAATGAAACAACTGAGCTTTACTTTACTGTTGTCCCGAGCTCACTGCACAGCTACAGGATCAAACTCAGGCACCTTAGGCATATAGGACATAATCTGCTGATCCAACGTAAAAGAGCAAAACAGTTAGTGGATTCTCTTATTTGTAGTAACAGAAACTTCCCATAGAAACACACACACACACACACACACACACTCTCACCTTAGCATAAGCCAAGGCAGTAGCAGTCGCCTGGCAGGCTGCTCGCTCGTGGCTCTCAGGGTGAGAAGCACAGATGGTGTCGGGCTGGAGAGGCGGGCCCAGATCTTCCTGCCGGGCCCTCCACGCCTCCATCTCGTGGAGCATCACCTGCCCGTCAAAGCCTTCCAGGTCCTGGCCAGCGATGAGGGCACGCACCTCCATCAGGAGGGTGAGCTGGAGGATCCACAGGAAAGACGCAGGTCACGCACAGGATCACCACCCACATTTGTCTCCGCTAACGTACAAAGGACTGAACATCAATTCTGATGTATCACATACAAAAAAAAAGAAATTCGAACCCACCAGCTCTCACCGTCAGTGGGGATTCTTCATAGAGCAATTACTGAATGGTGATTAAAAGTTGGATGCCAAGGGGGGGAACCAAGAATGCCAGTCTACACTCTTTTGGGGACCAGACGTCTCAAATAATTGCATTAGACACTTTCAAGTAGCACCAGTTGTAGTAACAGAACTGCTGCCACTAAAATGTCTCAGATGTCAGTGTCTCTGTCTCAGAGCCACAGTTTCTGGTTTTTGGTTTATGAAACCTTTTTGGTAAGACTGAGTTGGAGCCCGAGCTCTAGAGCCCTCTGACCTTGGCGTGCGTGTTGAAGAGCTCAAAGAGGGCCATGGCCAGGGGCTCCACGCCGATGTGGCCACGCTGGTACTCCTGCAGGTAGTAGCTCATGGTCTGCCTCTCTGTGTCCGTCAGCAGTAGATGGGCCTGCTCCTCCAGAGAGCTCCGCACCCTTGCCTGGCCCTGGGCCATCCCTGGGGTCATCGCCGGGGTCACTGCTGGAGTTATAGCAGGGGCCATCACTGAGGCCATCGCCGGGGTCATCGCTGGGGCCACCGTGCCCTTACAACACACTGGCTACAGACAACAGACAGAGATTCCAGTTGTATTTAGTCTTGCTTGACAAAATAGGGCTGTAGTCATTGGCCAGTGTGAGGTTACAGTGTAGAGCTGTACTAACAGGTCAGTGTGAGGTTACAGTGTAGAGCTGTACTAACAGGTCAGTGTGTGGTTACAGCGTAGGGCTGTACTAACAGGTCAGTGTGAGGTTACAGTGTAGAGCTGTACTAACAGGTCAGTGTGAGGTTACAGTGTAGAGCTGTACTAACAGGTCACTGTGTGGTTACAGTGTAGAGCTGTACTAACAGGTCAGTGTGTGGTTACAGCGTAGGGCTGTTAGGGCTGTACTAACAGGTCAGTGTGTGGTTACAGCGTAGGGCTGTACTAACAGGTCAGTGTGTGGTTACAGCGTAGGGCTGTACTAACAGGTCAGTGTGTGGTTACAGCGTAGGGCTGTAGTAACAGGTCAGTGTGTGGTTACAGCGTAGGGCTGTACTAACAGGTCAGTGTGTGGTTACAGTGTAGGGCTGTAGTAACAGGTCAGTGTGTGGTTACAGCGTAGGGCTGTACTAACAGGTCAGTGTGTGGTTACAGCATAGGGCTGTACTAACAGGTCAGTGTGTGGTTACAGTGTTGAGCTGCAGTTTGGTGCCAGAGCTCTGAGTGCAATCCAATCAGCTGTGGCTAATAAGAAGCACAGGCTCGGGGGTTTGGAAAGGCTGAACAAATAACACAGGCTGTGTGTCACTCTCACTCATTCACCTATATACTCAGTCCCCTCTCAGTCTGTCTGTCTCTCTCCAAAAATCTCTTGCTTTCTCCTTTCTGACATTCGCCTTAAGAAGAGCTACATTAAAATCAGCCGCAGGCCATGGAGGGGAATGTGATCGAGCTCTCGCTCGGTCCCTCGCTCTACATCTGTCTCCCAGTGTCACCGCTATTATAAAATGCAATAGAGAGCAATTTAGCCTATTTTTAGTAAGAAAGAAAAGTATAGGTGATAACTGTGTCACACAGCAAGTTACATTAAAGCCTCCTCGGCTCTCCAAGCAACAAGCCAGCATTTCACTTTAATGCAGCTTCCTTCATAAAGTCACTCAAAGTTATTTCTCAATATTACACAATAGCCCCAGTTCCCACACAGCACTACACAGAATGTACTCACTTCTGTAGGGCACACATCACATATGAATTAAGAGGTACAGGGCTTTGGGAGTAGAAGGCAGGCAGGATTTAGGAACAAGTGGTGTGAATTCCTCCTTGATCCAGGCCGAACTACAGGGATTTTCCCTCTTTAAATGGTACAGGATCTAGGCATCACATCGGAACTGGTCAGATGGCATCCAGGCTTAACACTGGTCTGCATCCCACTACGTGACATATTAATCAGCAAAACAGGCTCTTGTTCAGCAGCAGATGTGCTCTGCCTGTAGACCCAAGCGTTTTCTCCCGAGTGTCGTAGTCAAAACTCAATGCTGCTATAACATATGGCAAAGGTGTTTTCGAAAAGTAGGATCATCTTTTATACAAAGTCATACAAACTGGGGTGAGGGGTGGTTTATACTGCTCAAGGTTATATCAGAAAGAGAATGAGAGAGTGACAGAGCTATATCCACTGGGGAAGAGAGACAGACAGAGGAAGGGAATTACTAGTCATGAAGGATATTTTATTATCAATAATTTCTAAGATTTTGTAGACTATATGTGGCCCTGACTGCCCCATCCTGACTTGGTAGTGACTACACCGACTGCCCCTGTTCACAACGATGAGTCCTTGTTTAAGTCACACTAGGGAACTGCAAAGTGCGGCAAAGACATTTTGCCATATGCAGGAGGAAGCCAAAAATGTTACATTTAATTTGAAAGCTTAATGTGATATTAAATTTTATTCAAAGGACTCTTGAAATCTTAAAAGAGATTTATTTTTAAAGAGATTAACTCATTCGTCTAAACAAGGACATGTACATAAAACCCAGTAGGCATTATTGCCAAGATCAGCTTGACTTAATTAATATTAGTCATTGCTAATACACGGAAAGAAAATCTATATGACAAAATGCAATGCTGATTGTTTCTGTAAAAGGTTTAACAAACAGTAATCTTAATTAAGACACTGCTTTGAATGTGGCTTGAAGTTATCTGAAGATTATTTACAAAATGCTCCTTTAAAAATCTTCTTAAAAGCCCAATGCATTTCACTGTAACTATTTACATTTGCTATTCACTGTAACTATTTACATTTGCAATATAAAAGCAATTTATTTTGCCCTGTCAGAGAGACAGAGCCCATCTGACGTCCCCATTTACCCTGAGGTTGTTACCCTCGTGTGTCGGTTCTGATGACCAACCGCCAGGGTGCCTGGACCAGCAGACCCACACTGAGCCAACCGTAATCAATTACCAAGCTCATCAGTGACTCAGGCTACAGCAGTGTTTTCTTAAGGACACACACACACACACACACACACACACACACAAATTGGCTATATATCCTCATCCTACAGACTGTAACCACACAATTCACCAGCTCCTCTCTGGATCGTGTCCAATTCATGTGAGCAGTGCTCGATGTCTAAGATCTATAATCTCAGGCACCACGATGGGAGTCTCGGAGGCTGATGATGTCGGTGTGCTTGACCTTGGTTAAAATAAACCCTGAATCACACACAAACCCATCTGCACGGTCGTATTAACAGAAAACTCAGGCTCGCGGATGAGCACATGCATGAACACCGTCATAACAAGACTAAACGCTTTCCAAACACTCATCCACACATGGACATATGCAGACAAAACCAAAATACAGGAAACCTCTGCATCTGTACACTATATGGCTTACCGGTATAAATAACCCAGCGTGGGCTCATTTGCTAAAGCATAAGATACACAAGGAGATCGCAAGAATTCATTCATGACTGCTATAATAGAGTCTGTGTGTGCACTTTTCTGAAACTCAGAGTCCAAAAGCGACTGGAGCCCCACGCCCGTTGTTGTGAGGTCGACTTGCTGAATCATCAAAAACGCACCTGGTCAGCTAAAACCCCTCTGCTCTCATTCTGCTCTCTGGCCTTGCAGGGTGGCAGCATTCAATGACAGAGCGCTCACTCTCAATCCATCCTAATGAGAGCCTGTCAGGGCCGCGGCCGGGCAGGAGGGGCCGCCTCTCATCCCAGTGGCCAGAGAACTGGGTGGGGGGTCTGTGGGCACTGCGTCAGTGCAGGAAATTTATGGAGCTCTGCACAGGACCTCCTCAAGGTTACTTCATTTCTGCAACACACAAACCACGGTCTGGCAGCCAGAGAGGGAGAGAGATTCATTCTGGCCAAATGCCTTCACACCACAGAGCAGAATTAACCCCGCCTCCCCTTCCTTCACTCTCGGCCCCGCCCACTTTCATTTTAGTTGAGTCTTTAGCTGACTCATCATTCCTCCTCTGCAGTGGCACTCCTGCAGATGAGGGCATTATAATAACCTGACACTACATTACCCAGGGGGCAGTAGTGCGAGCTCACTTCATATAACAGAATTATACTAATGTAGATCACTGGGTATATTTTACCCCTGCCAACTCTGGTTTAATTGCATAAACCAAAATCTAGGACCAATGTTAAATTATAATGCCAAGTTAAGTTACCTGATGGTAGCCAGAAGCAGGTAGGTTTGAAACTGTCACTTCATTTTAAAAAGCCTTTAATCTGGATTTTCCTGGGCTGCACATTGCAAACTGTGCATGACACATTACTAGATTGCATTTGCTTGCAATAAAAAATGACAGTAGTCAGAGAGACACAGAGAGAGTGTGTGTGTGTGTGAGTGAGAGAGTGATAGAGAGTGAGTGAGAGAGAGAGAGAAAGAGAGAGCAAATAAACAGAGCAGGAGAAAGCAATGAGAGAGAGGAAGACAGCCTACACGCTTCCAGCCGATATCTCCATCACTGCTGCCTCCAACTGACCAGCCTCGCCCGGTGCCCCACGCTAAAGCAGCAGCAGCTCCAGTGTGTATCTCTCAGGCTGTTACACTAATCACTCTGGCTGCAAAATCAATTTGAACCACTGACAGGATTAACGCAGCTTCATCTTCAGCAGCTCTGACCAAACCTGCTCTCTTTTCTGAACAAAAACTGCTGTTCTTCACAAGTCTCTTTTATTTCATGTTTAGAGCTAAAGGGCAAAGCCAATCCAGTTCTTATTCCTGTCGAGGACCCGACAGTTAATTTAACAATAAAACTTGGAGAAGAACTCATGGTGACACTTTACACCTATATGTATACTTCATGACAACAGACATAAACATACATGACATGCATAAGCATTTAGAAATTATTATTCCAGCAAATATTACAAAAGCTGCTTTTGTCAACTATGTCAAGTTAAAATATAATATAATATAAAATGTAACGACTATGTTGTGAAAGTACTGTATATAGTGAAACATCAGGATGTGTTATGACACTTTGAGGAGTGAAATTACATTATGACAAGTGGCTTTGCATCTCTGTGTGTTGTGGAATGTCAGAGTGAGGATTTGACACAGCTTGACAAATGAGGCTGTTGGTAAAATGTAATAAAAATATGTTCAAAATACGTTCTGCAATATTTCCTGTACTATCATAACAATTCCCCAAAAAACTGCTGTGGAACAGATATTGTAGTGAGGTTTTTGAAATTGTCAGTTTTGACCATCAGTGTTTAAACGTTGAACTCAAACATGCTCTGGTAATGAAGCACAATATGATGGCACAACATAAGATATTGAGATAATCACTCCTACTCAAAATCTTTGGAGAACAAGGAAAATTGTGATAAATCAACCTTCAACCTTCAAGTAAAACCCAACCAAGTAAAAAAAGTATGTTTCCTCACTCACTCTACCTAGACAAACTAACCCTTATTCCTATAGTGACTCCTAACCTAAACTAGTTGCTCATTTTTAACTAGTTGCTCATTGCTTAACATCTATTTTATGTTTTTTTCTCCTCATTCCAGGTATTCACTTCTCCAGACATGGTGTAAATGTCATGCAGTACACCTGCTATACACACAGCATTCACGGGCTCTTTACTCATTAAAAAACTAAATCATTTATAGATTCATTCTATAATGCGAAGCTCACATAAGATGAAGAATTGCTTTACAGTCCTCAAATTAACCAGGTATAGGTCTTTGAAACAGACAAGATAAAGATAAATGGCCTCTGCTCTAATGTGCTGTCCTGTGTTGTGTAGAGAACAGCTGTAGGTCAACAGGCTGAGATACTGTACATAGATGAGTTTGTTTTCGTGACATCAGAGAAACAGTGATTTCAAAATGGGCTGTATATGTACAGTATATGTACTGCATGTGCTGTTTTTGAAACTTATTTCAATTCTTTTATAGCAATAAAGTGAGGGATGTTCACTTTTTCATCATAGGGTCCCTTTAAGCATTTTCAGACATTACCCTTCTACAACACCAAGAAACATGGCAGAAAGCCCAGTGTTCTATAACTATAATGAGCACCACTACAAATATGCTACCCTTTCCAAGATTTCCAACATCTGCTTTGCTGAATTTCAGGATACTTTCAAAGATGAAAGAGTTAAGCAATGTAGTGGTGCTATCTCTGGGAATCAGCAGTACTCAGCACCCTCCTCCTCCAGGTCACCTCTGAGACTGCACCCCCCCCCCCAACATGCTAAACCATGTCTGCTATGATGCAGGACTGATGTCCTGAAGCAACGTCCTGTACAGGATCACAGATCTGCAGCCTGCACATGCACTTCAACACAAGCCTAATGTTATCTCAGAGGGCAACATGGATCATGGGTATGTGAAAATACATAGACATACTCACACATTAACAAAGGACACACACACACACAAAATGAGCATAAAAAGTGCATTTGGTTTAGATAGTAGTGTTCAGTCAGTTTGTCCTCTAAACTCTTATACAACCGACTGCTGGGTCTACGGGTAGATTGATAAGGGAAGTGACATCAGAAAACTGGGGTTATTGGTTCATTTCTTTATTCAGGCAATTTCTACTTTGCACTTTTGCAGTTTACCTCCCATACTGACTCTCTGTTAAATCAATAGCTCATCTAGTAAAGAACCAGGGAGCTCAGTGCATCCTGCTGAGGTTCATGGGTAAGGGACACTGTGCACAACCAGGCTAACATATCAGAGGACGTGGTGTCCTGGGCGTTTGTGCCGAGCTGGAGTCTTACCTTCCCAGAGCTTCCTACTCCATCGGCTGACAGACTGCGAGGATGAGAAAGAGAGACATCAGTATGTGAAAGCAGGACAGTAATGAATAGGGTGAACCTTTCTGCACGCGTTAATGTCTCACAGAAGAACACAGCACTGCTGACATCACACAACGAGCTTTAGGACCACCGTTCCCTGTCTCAGGGAGGAGGGAATGACAAGTGTAATGAAGCGTGGAACTAAAAGCCACCTTGCTAGATATCCAGGGGAGCGATTTAGAGAGGAGCACATTCCAGGGTTCACAATCAGCCCGGGTCCATTAGGGTAGAGCGGAGTGAAAGACAGTGAGAAAGGGAGAGAGAGAGACAGATCCCTGCTGAGTGGGTTCAGAGTGCTGTCAACCTACATTCTGCAGCCCTGACACACACACATCCACCCACCCACCATCCATGCAGTGAGTCATCTGACAATACGCTGTCTAAAGGCAGCTGAAACAGTGAGCAGCTCTTCTGACACCAATCTTTCAGTAGTACACAGGGAAGGGTTGTAACCACTGGCCAGAATCGCATCTTAGTGAGGGAACGTAGTCCAACAGTCCGCGCATGTGGACATATATTTAGGCTATAATATCGTTCATTGGTTTCCACATAAACAGTTATATTAGGCTCCAGTAAAGCCTCATTAAACTCTGTGAAGTTAATTTCTTTTTTGAAATTCGCACTCACAGCCCATGACTGATAGCAGAGGAGACTGAATGGTTATCAGAAGGCAGCAGTTTAACTCAGGACAGACTCACGTGTCAACGTGAGCTCAGGAGGACGTCAGAGCAACACGTGTGCAGCACAGTGAGAGCGATAGGAGACACACAGGCAGAGGCAAACAGGGAAGACCGTGACGGGGGAGGAGGTGTAGACCGAGGGTGGGGGTGGTTGGGGTCGCACCTTTGGGCGGAGGCGCCTGCGGAGCTCTCGGCGATGCAGGGACTCGGGATCCACCTGGTCTCGTCCACGGCGGTGCGGGCATGAGGGAGACGGCCCACGTCCCGAACAGCCACGTGCATGTGGGGCGAGGACTTCAGGACCTGCACAGCCTCGTCGTGCGGGATGCAGCGGAAGCTCCGCCCATTCACCTCCAGAATCTGATCCCCCACCTGCAGAGACATAGAGAGAGAGAGAGAGAGAGAGAGAGAGAGATGGACAGAGACAGAGAAAGAGAGAAACACGGAGAGAGACAGAGAGAGAAACAGAAACAAAGAGAGAAAGAGAGAATGAGAGAGAAAGAGAGAGAGAGAGAAGGAGGGGTAAAGTTAGGATTATTTTCTCACAATCAATGAACTATGGAATTGAGGAACGAGCACTATGTGGATACATTATTGACCTGCATAAACGGAGTGAGAGACTGTGTTGTCCTAATTACCATTCAAAAAGTTCCATAAGACTTTATTCATATGGGCCCTAAATAAATAACCTATACAGTATCAGACACCGCAAGGTGAGGAAGTAATCTCACAGTAGAAGGAGAACTCTGACCCATGCAGTCCTATTCAGAACACAGCTCGTGTGTGAGAGAAAGAAAGTGTGTGTGTGTGTGCGTGTGTGTGAGAAAGGGAGAGCTGATAGCGCTTTTCCACTGGTTTATCTAGTCACACCTCACAGACAAAAGAGCCCAATTTTAATGAAACGCAAGCTGCTAAAACAGCAGAATGTGAGCGGCGTGCTGGTAATCGATGTAACGACCGCCGTTCATGAAAACCTCTCTGCACCAGTCATCTACAGGAGCAATCGATGGCATGAGCGCTGGCGTGTCACGGACCGACAAATCTCTGGACCGCCCAGCTGCTTCACGATCCATTCAGCACTTCAGCTGGGACTTGGGGTCCAATTCTGCAAAGCACTGCTTCTTTCTGGTAAAAAAAAAAACTGAAGCAATGTTCTGATGTCAGAGCAAGTGTGAGTTGGAGCCAGTTCGGAAAACACAGCCTGACAACATGAACGTTCGTTTTTCTTGACATTTGGTATCTTGGCACATTTTTATGGTGCATATTTCACCCAGGCCCAGGGAGAAAGGCTTGGGTTCCTGCCCCAAACCAAGGACATGTTCTCCTGCCAGATTTAGCTGAGCCTTCCAGAGGGAGGCAGGTTGCAGTGGACAAGTGCAAAGTGCAGGAAGGACAGAGGAGAGAGGAGCTGTGAAGTTCTCCTGTGGGGGTGGGGGGGGGGGGGGGTTCAGACTCTTTCACTTCTATCTTTGTTCTCCTCCCTAGAGGGGAGAGATTAGTGATCGATGTGTGTCGATGTGTTTTTACCTTCCTCCTGATAATAACTGGATGCGGCAGAATTGGCAGACAGAGAGAGAGAGAAACACCAAAAGAGACTGCAATCACATGATTTAACGCTCCCAGAACGTCAAAGATCACCCATCATCTTGCAGAGGAAGAGTTTCTTTCATCTTTTCCCTCTATCTCTCCACTCTTTCATCATATCTATAAGCCAGTCATCTCCCACATGCTTCTCCTTAAACACGCCTTTCCCTCATAGCCATCTCTGAGCAAAACCTCTGTTACTTCCACTGTGTCCTTGCATGTATCTCTCTCTCTCTCTCTCTCTCTCTCACCACCATAACAGCACTTCAACCACAGCCCCACAGATCTGCCCGGACAACAGCGGCACTGCCAGTGAGCATCAGATAAACGTGCCTGGCCGGTGCTCTTTGTAAGCCTGGATGGCCAGTGGCAGAGTCCAGTATTAATGGGGCCCTGGCATTAACGAGGCCCTGACATTAACGAGGCCCTGGCATTAACGAGCCCCGTTGTGGAGCCCCACAGATGGGACCACCACTGGTTTTGTCATCCGGGGGTTTGCACATAGGTCTTCATTAAGGAGCTGGAGCAGGAGCTGTCAGCAACCGTGTATGTGTGTGTGTGAGTGTGTAATGTGGAAGCACCTTTTGGAAAGGATTAAAGTTCATGCAGTGCATGGCGCACTCAGGTCAAAACACTTAACCGCACTTTCACCACCCAAATGCCTGGAAATTCAGCCCTTTGTAACGCAGCACTCTATTCTAACCTCTGTGGCACACACAGCTTTGATAACAGAAGGATATACTAGGATAAGATTTTTATTCATTCCAAGACATTAAATAAATAAATAATAATAAGCATTCTTTACTTTTCAAGTCTTCCACACCTTTTGGTCTAGGGTTTTCTGCTCAGGGAGGGGCAGGAGTTCTCAAGTGTGCCGCTACGTGGAGGGTAGAACAGGGCACGCGTGAGGCAGTGAACCATGAGCTTCACCCTCTCACAGGGAGACAGGTCAGTGGCTCCCAGAGCAGCACAGCGTGAGGCCCCTCCCACAGCCCGACAGGCCACACCCCTCTCACGCCACCTCGCTTTAATAGTGGCACATCAACAGCAGCGACAGTTCACTAAACAAACGACCCACTTCTGGCTGAAGGAGAGACAGATTTATAGTTCCTTAGGGTGAGGTCTGCAGGGAAGGCCTAATTAATGATGAATCGTTCACAAAATAAAAGTCCTCCCATACAATTTTGTTACACAGTTTTCCCCAGCAGGTAAAATGAATAAGCAAAATAAACTAAAACTGTAAATCATGGCAAGTTTTTAACCTGGTGTTGAACACGTTTGATTTATGACCAACTACCTCTCAGATGCTTTTCTCTCTGAATTTGATGCCATTGCTGCATTAGAATATGTACACTACATCATTCTTTTGTGTGTGTGTGTGAGTGTGTGCATTGATACTCATATGTGCGTGTGTGTGTGTTAATCCATATTGCTTTGTGTGTTTGTGTTACTGCAGCAACAGTGAAACAGTGTGCATGTACGACAGAGAGCACAAAAACAAACCAAGAAGTGAATAATCCAGCAATGAGTGGACGATACAGGCCAGGATTAGTGCAGGACTGTTCGCAAGTCCATCAGTAGTGGGGATTGAGCATTTCCTCCCAACACCCTGAACAGCTGCCTGAACAGTCCAGCAATTTTCAGTTTGCACCAACACCAGGTTTTGGACTCTATACCAATCCATGTTTGGTAAACTGCACATTAATTGTCTCAAGCAAGACAAATAAAAGAGCCCATACAGCTGTCGCATGTGAATATAAATATTATACCTATAGTTTTGTTTGCCACATGCAGGCACAGAGAACACGGATACATTTCTCCAGACTTGTGAGATGTGGTTCTGCAATAGTAAAAATAAATAAATAAAATCACATTACACATTTAGTTGTTTTCATCCACTATAGGAGGAAGGTGTAGCTGCTGGACCTGAAACACCATTTACCAGATGTTGGGAAAGACAATGAGGCAGAATTTGGTCTTTGTTTTTGTCTCTACATTGTTTTCTCTCTAATGAAACTACGTAGGAAACAGGGAACACTCCCAGAATTTCAATTTGTTATAATTAAATATTTGTTTGCCATATTTTAAAAGGTCACAATGTGTCAGGTGCCCTGCTGCAGGGACACACCCACTCACACACACACCACCTGCCATGATCCCAGTCACACACCTATTAGTTATTGCACACACCTGAACCATGTATTTCTTCCTTTGTTGTCTTTGCTATTTAAGCCTACAGGTACCTGCTGTCAGTGCTGTGCATGGCCAGTCATGTTGTGCCAGGATCAGTCACCTCTTCCTGCTCTCGAGTGCTTTCGTTCCTGCGTTTATTCTGCGTACTGAGCTATTACCAGCAGCTTTTTGTTGTCGAGTTTGCTCAAGTTGAGCCCTTATGGAGAATAAAGATTTTGAAGACTTTGCTTCACGTCCAACTCCCTCCTTGCTGCTGATGTCACAGAATGTGCAGCAACCAGGGAGTGAGGGAAGCAGCTCCAATTGCGAACCTGCTGGACGGAGAGGGCCATGCTTTGGTCCACGGTGCAAAGGCTCTCCAGGGGTTCAAACGTGAGGTTGGGTGGACCTGTGACTCCTCCAACGTCCAACGGGGTGCTTTGCCACCTGGAGGTCTATGGAGGTGACCCTGACCTCTGTTAGAGGTTTCCCAGGAACTCTGTAACATTCTGTACCTGCAACATCCTGAGACATGGTGGATTTATCTCTCCTGGACAGAATTTGTCCAAAACTCTCTGTGCTGTGCAGGGATGGGTCTCGCCCACTTTGAGTGGATCTTGGGATACCGGCTGCCGCTATACCCATGGAAACCAGCAGCCTCGGATCAGCCCACAGATGTGGTGTCAGCGAACTCTGGAAACCTTAAAAGATATATATGCCTTAAAAGAATAAGTGGACCACTGGGGAGGAAAGATCACTTGCTACGAGTCCAAACACAAGGTGAGGGTGGCTACAAAGGATAGCTGGCTGGGGCCCCCTGGGCAAGCTGCAACCCAAATATGCCATTTCTTATACCACTGCCAAGGAGCAGTCACACATCATTGGCCTTTCAAGTGTCATGGTAACCCTTAGTGACAACGACAACCCCACACAAACACTGCCAGACCTGGGGGGTGGCTCTGCTTACATGGTGCATGCTCTGGTACCCTCACGATGGAGATGCGGGTCAGCTGCATGTACAATGCAGCACCTCGTGGGCGGGGAGTGGTGCCACACAGAAGAACCAAGTGGGATTTGTGCGGGATCCCCAGATCCTGCATCCCAACCTCACAGCCTCCAGCCTCTGTTCACTACGAGCACCTGAATCCCACTTCCTGCCAGCCTGCAAGGCTTAGTTCCAGGAGGCGGAGGTGCTCCTCAGGAAGGGGTTCTGTCAGGGTTCTCCAACCCCCTGGCAGGAGGGACACGCCCACACACACACACACACACACCTGCCCTGACCCCAATCACCCACTTGTTAGTCATAGCGCACACCTGTTCCCTGTTCGCCCTCTTTTGTATTCCCTGCTATTTATACCTGCTCTTATACCTGCTCTTATACCTGCTCTTGAGGACCTTTCGTTCCTGTGTTAGTCGGTACTCTGAGTTATTACAGCTGTATTGTCAGCTTTTGGTTTTCGAGTTTGTTTGAGTCGAGCCGATATGGAGAAAAACGATTCTCAAGACCTTCAGTCACCTCTCGCTCCCTCCTTACCATCATTGTGTAACTGTATAATATTCTAAATACATCATATAGGATTTTCTGAAAAAAAAAATCCATGAATCTGAGAAAACTAATCACTGAATATTTCAGGAACATTTGTAGCATTTCTAAAAATATTTTGTAGAGCCAGAAAAAAACTGAAGCAACTAAAAAGACACGACTAATGTTTACAGAAAATCTGCTTAAGGAAAATAATGCTCCTATAACCTAAAAAGAACATCTGGTTCCTGGATCAAACATTGTTATCTCAGAATCTGCCTCCTCTGAATAGCCAGCAAGGGCATGTAGCACACGTCAACAGTTCTCAGCCTGCAGATCAGTTGCGCATAGAGCCGTGCACTCCCTCCCTCTCCTGCAGGAGATCAGAGACTCCTGCCAGGACGCCAGTGCCCTCTGGGGGTCCAGTGCCCCGTTCCAGCCTGGGTTGTGGCTGAGGATCCAGCGTGCATTACAATAACACTGGGAGTTTAACAAAGCTCATGGAAGGAGAGGAGCTGCACCGTGGCCCTGCCAGCTCCACCTGCCAAGAGCCCATCGCTTACGGCCGGAAACCGAGGGGCAGAGGGTGGGGGGGGGGCATGCTAAACAGACACAATCACAAGAGACAGACTACATCAGCATCGCTTATTTCAGAGCCGGAATGGAGACCGTGGACGCAAATACAATTAGGGATCAGGTGGGGGGAGGAGCAGGAGGCGGTGCCTGCAGAGCCAAAATGGGAACAACCACTGACACAGCTGCATCAGGACAACAGGACCCGAAGCGGCGCGATAGAGCTGGAGCGTCCAATCCAAGGTCACGACCCCACTCGCCACCACGTGTGTGTGACACGTTTGTCTCCAGTATGACGGCACTGAGCGTAGACTAAGGCTCGAGTTTGAGGCTTTACCTTCAAACCTCCATGCTCAGCAGCAGAGCCTCTGTCCACTCCCGTGATGTATATGCCCAGGGAATACTCAGCTCCCCCACGGATCATCAGGCCCAGTGGACGGACATCATCCAAGGAGATGTTGACCTGGTGGGATATACACACACACACACAGAAAGGTCACTGTTGAAAAATCCAAAGGGTAAAGATTTGGAGATTCAGGAGTGCCTCCCAGATGATGAATGGTCACTGGCTGGGTCAGGCGGGACATTTGCTGGATTGACAGGGCTGCAATCCAATAGAGCCCTAGCTGAACTGAACTCATGTCAGTCATGTCTCTCTGGAGAAAAGCCAATCACACACAACGCCCAAACTCCTCTCTGCTTAGCTTATTCAAACTCCACCTTGAAGAAGCTTGTTTGAACACAGTACATTGCTGCCATCTTTAATTAAGACTGCCTTGAATCATCTGAAGACTTAAGGGAAAAAAGTCCTTCTTGCAGAGAACGACTTTTTGTAATTGGGTTCTCCTGCTGCTTGGGCAGATATGTACTGTGTCTGTGTTGGGCTGGCTTAGTGGGACTGGGGCTAAAATCGTATTGTTGACATTCAATTTAAATGTTGTTTGTATTGTGCTTTTTACTAAAGGCCTTGTAACAGAGAATCCAGGTCAGGAGCTGTTATAGAGTCTGGGTCCAGGCCCCTAATGAGCAAGCTAAGGCAACAGTGCCAAGGAGAGGCAACAGTGCCAAGGAGAGTCCAGAAGAATCGAGACTCCAGTGGAAACAAAAATCAAGAAGGGTAATCCATCAGAAGGACATATGTGTCAGAAGGGGAATGCTATTCTGCTCAAAACCAAATGTCAAAGTAATACAGAGAATAAAGTTGCTTTTTTGTGATAAGCGTAGCAATATGAGTAATACACTAAGAAACAACTAAAAATTTGTCAGAGGTATCCATAGTGACAGCAAATGAGGAGTTCAAGTCTTAGTGTGTGTAGGAACCATCTAGCTGAGCAGGAGAGCTGAGGGAGGTGATTATGGGCTGTTCTCTAGTCTCCATGACACCCAGCCACAGTCTTAATTCTCATAGAAGGGAAAGTGGCACGTGTGTAAGAGCCTTTCAGGTACATACTGTATGTGAACTTAAGGCATATCATTTACTGACTACAGTTGTATGAAAGACCAATAGAGAATAATAAAGAAGGATCACTAGTTTAAATTAATTTATATTGAATTGGATTATCTATATAAGCATCTACATAAATATCTGTTTAGAGAATCTATATAAAAGAATTCTGTTTTGTTCAGAATAATATTGACAGTGTCAAATGAAACTAGTATTATACAGCAGACACTTTATAGATGCTAATTGTGTTTAAAAGTGTCTGCTGTAAGGTCATTAGCCTTGTGTGAAGTTCTTTCTGAATGAACTCACATGTGTGTCATAATTCCATTAGCTTGTAATGACGTTTGACCATCAGTGGGAACAGCAGCCAAGCACACACTCACCCTTCTCTCCGTCCACTGCTGAGACGAATGTCCGTGCCCTGGTCCGCATCGCTGGTTGTCTGGGTGTCGGCTGCCCGCGGCAACGTGCTCCGGAGCGTCCGGAGGTGGGGAGACGCTGCGGCCCTGAGGATCCACCCATGAGTACACGTGATTGGTCACGTAGCCTCCAGGGATCCGCCCCATCGAGCAGACGGACAAGGAGAGCCTCTTGCAGCCCTTCAGCACCTGCAGCAGAGGGAGAGAGAGACGGAGGGTGAGTGGAGGATACAGGCCAGCCTAGCAGGAGGAGGGAGGGAGAGAGGGAGTTAGGGAGGGAGGGAACGCTTTAAAGAGGGCAATTATTGAAGCCTCATCATTCCACTCCATGTTCCTGAGTTAACGTCTCACTGTTTATGCAGATATCATTAATCAAGGCACTTGGGCCGCACATTAATTTAACCCATCAATACACACAAAAGCAAAAGTCAGCCAGATTTAAAAAATTACCGGCCTTCATCACACTTTAATTTTCAATTAATGTTAATATTGCATTCAGCTCAGCTTTCAGTGCAGGAGAACACAGGGCCAGTGACGTCCTTCATGTGACTCTGTATTACAAGGAGAGGTGATGCCACATGCCACTCTCTGAGCTGCGTTTATGCCAAATCACCCAGAGGCACCCTCCTCTTATTTATTGCAATAGCTTATTATATACTAGCTGGGTAAGAGGGGGATGAGAGAGGGGTGTTGTGAGACAGACGTCTCCCATGAGGAAGCCTATCGTTGTCTGACACTCATGTCTTTTAAAGATCGGATCACTCAAACCTACGGTGCCTCTAAGCCACTGAGAGAGAAAAGGGGAAAGAGAGGGAGAGAGAACTGAACAAACGTGGGCTGTGAGTCAGAGTTGTATCAATAGCACAAGCACAAAAGACTCACTAGGACATTCCAGAGTCTCCTGTTAAGACGCCACTCTGCATGACTCACGCCGACTCACTTAAGAACAGAGCCAGCAGCATTTGCTGGAATCACTTATCCAGCGTGAGACTAGCATGAGCAAAACCGCAGGGCTGTTTGATCCTGAGCCAGACGTTTACACATGGGAGTCTGTGCGGAGCAGACTATCGGTACTGCTGTGTGCAGACACTACAGAAGACCGAAGTGCTCCAAAAAACACGTTATGCGCTCTCAAAAAATGCTTTGTATTGATACAACAGGTATTTCATCTGCCATCATCTCATTCTCCTGTCCGTGACTTTGTAATCCCTACGATGGGTCTTGTGCCATGACACGTCTCACTACCAATGTGTACTTCATCTTGATTCTAAAGAACGGTTTGAAATTAACCTTAAGATCACCACAGGCTCCAGGATAGACGTGTGTAGGGCTGGACAGGACAGGTTCAAATGAGACATCAGAAAAATTAAAATATCTAGTGCGCACACACATCACCTGAATGGTGATATCCATAAACAAATATCAGACTCCTTTAGGAAATACTACATTCCTTAGGTAAATATCATGGGGCAACGTGGCCAGAATACCTGCCTGGAGAACACCAGCTAGTATGTTTACGCAGTGCCACATTAGCGAGGCAGAACTCAGCTGCCAACGCGGAGACGTTTGAAGTGTCCTTGCTGTGAGAATGTAGAACGCCATCATTCACGGCTTGATTTAACAGCGCTCACAGACCACTTAGGAACAGAGGCAGGGGGCTAAAAATACAACAGGTGCCAGGATCACGTCTTGTGAGGCAACATGGAACAATCAAAAGAACCCCCATCACGCAATGCTATGCAGCGCCCCATTGTGTCAATGGGTGTCCATATAAAGGACACGGATTGTATAACATATAGTGGAGACAGACCACTGAGTGGTGGGACAGTGATTCATACTGTGGCAATGAGAGACAGACAGAGAGAGACAGACAGAGAGAGAGGGAGAGAGAGACTTGGAGACTTTAGAGACTTTTACAGCCCCTCTGTGGACACAAACAACCAGAACAACATGTCACTTTATCCAGCCATCATCCATCATCCACTGACTGCAACTGTGCCCATTCAACTCTTCAAGCTAAAATATAAGCCATGGACACAGTGACAGGAAAGTGACAGAAAGAGAGAAAGTGAGAAAGAGAATGAGAGAGAGACAGCGTGCATTCCTATGCAAGAGAGAGACAGCATGGGTGACATAGTGAGAGAGTGAGAGCATACACTAGAGAGTTAGAGAGAGCATGAACTAGAGTGAGAAAGAGCAGGCACTAGAGAGAGTGAGAGAGTGAGAGAGAGAAAGCAGGGACTAGAGAGAGAGAGAGCAGGGACTAGAGAGAGTGAGAGAGTGAGAGAGAGAAAGCAGGGACTAGAGAGAGTGAGAGAGTGAGAGAGAGAAAGCAGGGACTAGAGAGAGGAGAGAGTGAGAGAGAGAAAGCAGGGACTAGAGAGAGAGAGAGCAGGGACTAGAGAGAGTGAGAGAGTGAGAGAGAGAAAGCAGGGACTAGAGAGAGTGAGAGAGTGAGAGAGAGAAAGCAGGGACTAGAGAGAGTGAGAGAGTGAGAGAGAGAAAGCAGGGACTAGAGAGAGAGAGAGCAGGGACTAGAGAGAGTGAGAGAGTGAGAGAGAGAAAGCAGGGACTAGAGAGAGAGAGAGCAGGGACTAGAGAGAGTGAGAGAGTGAGAGAGAGAAAGCAGGGACTAGAGAGAGTGAGAGAGCATGCCAGAGAGAAGCATGTTGACAAGCGTGAATAATTCATAAACCCTTTGAGCTCTTTTTCTCAGAAGTAGAGTACTGACTTAATATTTTCTTGCTTGGACACTGCGGATCTGACTCCCACCACGTCTCCTCCAACAGGCCGGGACTGGCTGCTTAGCGGCTGCCTGTGTGTGACCCACTCCATGCCAGAGCATCAGCATCAGAGCTGGTGGGCAGCGATGGATCAGGAAGACGCACACTGTTCTAGTCAGCCTGTTCAGTTAGGAATGTGGAGAACAAGATACCCAGGTCCCTAGCAAACAGGACAGACAGTGTGAAAAATCGAATTTCACAGATTGCGCATCCAAACTACGTTTGATCTCTTCTTTTCATGTGGTTTAAACAGGCCAAAGAAAAAGAGGTTTAAAAAACTGAAAGGTTCACGGCGTGTGCGAAAGACACCTATTGAAAGCTGCCATTTCGACACAGAGCACATACTGTGAGCTCGTCTGCAAATGTTTCTAAAACGGGTTGGCAGGGTGCTGGGGTCTTTAAATCCAGACGTTATGACAAGTAGCACTGTGAACAGAAGGCAGTTTTATGTATTGTTCGCATGATCCAAGCAGAGCAGAGTTTGCCGTCCTGCATGTCTGTTAACCCAGAAGATCAGGAGGGGACCAGATCAAGAGCAGACCTAGTGGTGTACTTACCAGCCCCTATAGACTACAGACCCAGAAACACTGTTTAACAGCCAGGGCAGGCAGGAAAGTAGGTCTGTTAAAAAAAAAAAGAGAGAGAGGGAGAGAGAGAGAGAGAGACCAGTCTTATGCAAAAACGGAGAGGGAAGCAAAACTATTCCCACAATGCAGAGCAGCTCTGGCTGCCGGTGTGAGGATGGTGGTAAATATGTTACGTAACGTCCTCTCGAGGTACAGCACAACATGCTACCTGTCAGGACAAGACGGCACAGGATCTCCGGAATGAGGCCTCCTCGACACATCAGCTGCTTTATTAGGAACACCTTGTGGGTGAAGTGTTACAGTCTCCAGCCCACCTGTTACCATGAACAACCTGTGTCTCGGTTTCCTACCGCAGGGTTGCTATGGGCTTTCATTGTGGCGGAGCATCCTGATTCCAGCAGGGCCGCTCGCTTGGGTAAAAGTCCCAGCAGTATCGGCTCCACACGCACAGCCATGCAATTACCATGCCAACATCAATACTGGGTGAAGAACGATCTGTCATCACAGTACTGTCTGGTCAGCTGCTGCCCTGTGGTCAGAGGCAGACCTGTGATGAGTGGGCGGGGGAAAAGGCCATTGGATTGTGCACGTTGACAATTGGGGTCTAATGATGTCTGCAATTTAAAGCGTTCATAAGACAGGTGTTCCTAACAAACTGAATGGCGAGTGTGGCTACAGAGCAGGTGTTTGTAATCCAGTGGCTGACGAATGTGCAGCAGGTATCCCACATCTGAGCTGGTGCAGACACCTGCAACGAATTAGCCTCCCATCAACAGCTCATTACCCTCACCGCGTTTTCCCTCCAAAAGATCGGCATTGCTAAACCCGCTTGTGCGATAAACATATTACACAGTAAAACGTTTCTGCATTGTGTTTAAGAGTTTAATTACGATTATCATAATGACTTTGCTCTGATTTTAGCAGCCAGTCGTGCAGAAACCAAGACAATTCCCAAAGGTTTGCAAACTTTCGTCTTTTCTCTGCGCCGTCTGTCTCCCCTCCTCCTCCTCCTCCTCCTCCTTCTTCTTCGCGTTCCTGCTATTTCGGGCTTTGTCCTTTTCCCCCCGCGAGGCCGTTGGTGAGGCACGCGCTACGTCTCGCCGTGACCCTTCCGAAATGAATGCCCACAAGAACAGAATTCCCCAGGGTGTGGGAGGAAGGACATACGATGAACTCGAGTAAAAAAGGCTTTACGAAACGCGAAATAAAGCCTTCGCCCTGGAGAACGGAACGGCGAGGGTTGCGTTAGTCACAAAGTCATATTCAGAAACATTAATCCACATCTTGTCCTCAGTGGCACCTCATCGAGATATCAGTTCACAGTGACATCAGTATTCTGCCATATTTCATGACCTGATAAGTTCAAAATGTAAATGAAACCAGCCAGCAGGGCACGTTCTGGTTCAAGCTCTCATAGCTAACGTTGTTCGCGCTACAGAACGCTGCGTACACGCTGCGTATTTAACGTCGTTGTGTTGCCCAAATTTTAATTAAACTGTTTATCACTGGCATTTAATATGCATTTCCGGGAAGGTAAGACAACACCGACATCACTGCTTAAGTGCTGTTTTCCCTTCACTTTGTAATTCCAGGTGCCTTTAGTGTGCTGTGGTATTATGCTCAACGGGAAAAGAACTGCAAAATTCCAGCAAAAAAAAAAAAACAGGTGACCTAGATGAAACAGCGAAATGACCTAGATTTATTAAAACTTGGTTTCTGCCCTCAGCTTACTCATTAGTACAGAGTTTGGAGATTGTCTGCACTCGTCTGCACAGTCCACAGCCAAAAGCAGCAGAAAGACCGAGAGAGAGTTTGTTCCTCTTCTCGTCAGAGAGAGACACGAGTGCTATTATTCTCTAAACGTACTGCCGCAGTCTGACCCCACAGGAGTTTGTCTAAACAGAGCTCTCATGACACGTGTGTGTGTGTCGAGGCGGGAGTATCTGTGGGTTGTCCTGTGTGGAAGGTATAGAGCAGAACAGAGTTTATTTTTGTGCCAAAGTGGTGTAGCACACACACACACACACACACACACACACAATGACAGTGAGTTGCAGTTAAAAGAGCTCCAGGTCCAGTATTGCAGAAAAAAACTGCATTTACGGATTTAAATTCTCTTCTCTTCCAGAAATAACCCCCCCGCCACCAGATGACCCTTTTGTCCTCGGGATCTGACCAGCAAATTTGCACAGCCTTTCTTTAACCTGGAAAAAGAGGCTCTGTTTTCTTTATCTATGGGTTAACGTTAGGATATGCACAGTTTTAAATGGGATTCAGGTCCATGCACGCATAGAGAGCTAGTGGGTGTGGCTTCAAGTGGGTATGTAAATTGGCTGCCACTTTTAATCTGCATAGTGCTCCTCTCTTCCACATTTCTTGTGTCTTTCACGGCCTTGAACTGAACTACGCATATCGATCTCCACCTCTCCACTTCTGTCCCCTGCACAGGACCCTGTGATCTGTCAAAATGCATCTCCTGCTCATGTACTGTGCCTACATGTAATGGCTATTAGACCACCATATGTACGAAGCCTTTTGCATGGGGCAAAAGACATGGCACTGCTGCTCACCCCTGAAACCAGCTGGTTCTGAAACCTTCAAGCTGATGGGAAGCCTGTGCTGTGGAGAAGCCCCAGCCTGTGTGAGCGCAGAGAGGCTCCCCGTGGAGGGTGAGAGGCTACTGGACAGAGACCCAGGAGCAGAGCAGGGAGGTGGACACGGAGCTGGCGTGAAGCTGGAGCACACAGAGCTACGCCAGGCGATCAGGACCACATTGCTCCCAGTGCTGAGTTAATTGCTTTTTCGGAGCATGAACAGAAGAAGATTAAAGGGAGACAAACACATACATATGTGCAGGAAACACAGAGGCACTGGGACCAGTCCACAAGAACACTGAGGAGTGGAATGAGACAATGGAAGGAATCAGTGTTAGAAGTAGCAAGTGGTCTTGGAAAAGGAAAAGTCACTACTGTGTGCTACATTTATAAAGGGACTGTAACGAAGATGACCCAAGATTCTGAAAGGCCGACACCACTGTGTGGAAAGCTGCGTGTGGAAAGGACTTTTGCTCGTTCTTCACTGATCGCTGATCATTGAGGTCAATCAGCTCAGATCAAGGGCGTTTTAAACACTGATTGCTTAGGGAGCGGTCATTGGCGTCATCGTCGTCGTCATCTTCATCATTATCAACAGCAAAATGATTTGCATCCACCCATAAGGTGTGTTTGTCCTTCTGCCTTTAAATCATGTGTCTGATGTTCTAGCTTCCTCGGTCACTCCAAAGGCATCTATGTATTGCTACATTACAAATAAACTAAAAAGCCCAGATGTGAACAGTTGATTTACTGTTTACTGTTCCTCCCAACACACTGAGCAAGGACCTTAATACTTTTTTCAAACCTTGTATCCAAGGTGGGAAGGTCAACCGTAGCATTATTGAATAGGAATCACTCCAGGGACATATGAAGCAGTAGCTGCGCATTGATGAGTGTGTGAATGGTGAAGAGCGTTACAGGCAGTAAATTGTAAGAATGTTCCAGAAACTACTGGCACACACAAACTCTGAAATTAGACTATGTTCAGATTTGAGCTGCATGTGAAGAGTATTATGTAAAAATGTAAGCAAATAAAATTGCTGGGATGAATGGCATGTTAATACTCTAAATATGAAGAAATAATACTCAAACATTTCCATATGAGTGAATGTCAGTGAATAACTGCATCTGTTGATCTAGTTTTCCAATTGGCAATCAGAACCAATTCCAAAACAGGGCTACTTATGACATCTCTATTATATAACAAAGTGTGCTAAGCCCATACTGGGAGCTGAAACACAAGTTCTCAACCTCCTGACCATGGCTGATGGTCTATTTTCTTAGCCAGCACCAGAACAGAGCTCTACAGTTCTGTGAATGTGTTAGAGGAAGAGAGAATTGGAAAGAAACCCTGGGTTTATATTCTGATTGAGTACAAGCCGAGATATGTGGGTGATCTCCAGGGATGACAGGGGTTACAATAACAGGAGAACAGGCAACCTCAGCATGTAGAGTTGCCGATAGGAAATGAGCCAATCAGAGTGCTGCTACTATCAAAGTGACTTTCTGTCCATCCTGAGCCGAAAGCCAGACCTCTGATAGCTGTGCACGGACAAGATAATGCAGACCCCAATACAAAACAGTGAATTGCTGTGGTAATTAATAACACATAATTAATCACAGATAATTCCAGGGCAAGAACAAGACAAAGATGAGCAAATCACTTTCACATCTTTACTGTGTGTGTGTGACCATGGTAACATCATGATGAGTCTACATTCCCCACCTCTATTACAACAGCTTCTAAAATGTTAGGTCCTTTAGGAGAGCTCTGGGATTGAATGCGCAGAGTTCTGGGATTGAATGCAGTCCATAGCAGTGGGCCCAGTACATTTCCTCCTCTGGCATCAACCCAGCTCTTTCAATCTGCACAACAGGAAGGGAAGCCACTAAAATCCCATTTCCACCATTCTCTCTCTCTCTCTCTCTCTCTCCGCCTTACTCTGTCCTTCACTCGTCCACACCTCCTAGCTACCTTAAAGAAATCCCCCGCGATGCTCAAGCAGGCATGGCAGCACTCCGCCTTGCCATTCTCGACTCACGTCTCCCCTTTCAAACCTACGAAGGAGCCGCCGTGTGCCGGGGAGAGACGCGCCGCCGTGTGGCTGACGCTGATCATCCCTGTCCGGGTCCAGGCAGACGTGAGGAGACAAACGCAGAGCAGAGTGGAGACAGGGCGTTATCTACACACGGAGCCTGGAGCTCTTCACTGCTGCCGGCCAGATCTCGAGAGCGAGCTCTTCAAGGCTCCAGATAAGGCCGGCGGCCTGGCGCAGAGGGGGCTGGTGCGTATGACCGGCTCTATTCACGCCAGGCAAGGCCTTTTTATCGGCAAGAGCGATTGCTTCATCCTCGTGGGCTAATGCTGGTTCAACCCAGAGGAAGAGATAAAAGGCCTGCCCTGACCCTAAACACATCACTACCAAAACGCAGAAAGCTGCAGTTTAAATGCACGTCTAAGCAAATGTGCCTGTGTGTGTTTGTGTTTGTGTGTACGTGTGTGTGTGTGTGTGTGCATGAGTGTGATAGTGTGTATGTGAGTGAGAGGGAAGGATACATCATTTTCTTTATATGGTTTATTCTAGTATGCATAATATGCATAACATAATTCTTAAATATCATCCATCTTATAAAAAAAAACTTTTAACCCCTTACACGGCAAAAACTCTCAATCCTCCTTTATTATATTAGCATGCTTTTCAGTTTAGCTAAATGTATGAAGTAAATAATCCACAATTGGTTTACAATAATATGCCTTATGATCACTAACTAAATCATAAACTTGGACTTTAAAAAAATAATAAAAAATTTAATAAGAGAATTACAATTACAGTACTTCAGAGATTTGGGCTGTACAATTATCACCCACGCCAGAGTCTATACAGCCCAGAAAATGAAGCTTTTAGTGTCTCTATACAGAGCTTTGTCATTGGGGAGGAAGAGAGATCGACTCCAATGCACTGATGTGTGTTCCCACTGCCCCAAACACTGTCGGTTTAATTAAACGCTGCTATGAATTATTTAGCTCCTGATGAGAATCAAAACGGAACAGATGAATCCCGGGTTTGGACGTGGGACGGGTCCTGACAGCAGTGGCTGTCTTGCCTTTCCAGTTAGTCAGAAACAAATCACATCTAATCAGCTTCACTGTAACATCACACGTGTACAGGTGACTGATCAGCTGAAGGACTCTCTCCGTGCAGCCAGTCCTAAAACTAGTACTAGTTCTATGGAGAGGAAAAAGAAGGAAGCTATATGCAGATCTGCTAAGCAGGTCTGCGAAGGGTACAGACATTTACATACACACTGTTCATCATGTATCCATCATTCTGACTGTGCACCACTGTAAAACAAACCTGAAGCACCTGCTGGACGGCAGCAGGGAGGACATCCTGTTGGGTGGGTGGGTATAATCCTCCTGGACTCACACAGCATTTGGTGTCTGGCTCCAGTAGTGATGGAAGTTCAGCCTCAGTGATGTGCTGGACTGTCCTCAACCGCCCACTGCAAAGCATTCTGGTCCAGGGAGGTGCATCTCCCGTACCAGGTGCTGATGCAGCCTTACGGAATAATCTTAGCAGTGCATGTGTGAAATGTCTTAAAGGCTCAAGGCTTCGTGTCAAAGCTATGAGATCTTCTGAGGTCAAAGACACGATGTGCTAGTAACAATGTACATTTTGAGGTCATGAATTGAATTCATCATCAGAATGTTAGTACTTGATATGGAACATTTTGATTCTGTCACCGGGTGAGCGTGACGTCACCGGGTGAGCAAGACGTAAAAGATTTAATGAGAAGGAAAGTGACACAAATAAGCACATGAGCACCAGACGGCCAACCAGACGTTCATACTGTAACCGACAAACATCGGTAATCACAACAGGGTATTTATACAGGAAGACATCAGGAAACAGATGCGGATCAGGTGAGTGCTAAAGACATTGGGCGACCTGTGTGAAAGGCGGAGCCTGGGACGAGGCAGGAGCCTCCCCCTCCTGAGTGCAGAGGTTGGCAGGGCCCCGCCCCTCGTCTCAGAGGCAATGCCCTTTTGGGGACATGGCCAGTGGGTCTAGGCCCCCTGGAGCGCCCCCTGGAGACTGGGCCTTACTGCCATTACTGCAAGGCTTCTGTTTTTGAAGGACCTTATTAAATCTATATGAGCATAAAAGTAGAATAATGCTCGACGCATACATACAATATCTTGATTTATTATCTTTCATTAATTGAATGAGCTGTTATAGACATGGGATCATCATTGTGGATCAATAGCACAAATGTCCCACTTGCAAAAATGCACACGCGTCTTCAGATTCACTGAAAGGGTCTATATCCACTACACTGACGTCAAACCCAGCATGCTGAACTTCCACCAACAGCAGGGGAGCAGCTATAAAACTACTGTCATGTGAGCTGTCCAACCATCCATAAAAATCTATGTTTATTTACTATTTAAAAGCCTATAGTAAATACAGTATGATAGTGGTATTCTACACCAGTGTTACAACACAGCAGGAAAGCGAAATTCTTCAAACAATACTCTGGAACAACATTTCCAATAAATGTTTGATACAACACAAAATAGCAAAGAGAAAATCAACAACATGGTCAACATGCAGACCTCCATTGTTACTTTGCTTGAAATGCATTTCAGTTGTTCCAACTCCTCCTAATTTTTACAAGAACTACACTTCAAACGTCTTTTACGGCATGGTGCCGGCAGCCATGACCCTGTATGCACCGCACATACATTTTGAATGCTATTGTTCATTTTTTAACATTATATAAAGGATGTAAAATAGTAACAGCAGTAGATCGAGCCTTTGGGTTCTTTTTATGAATAATGTGCTTGGACAGGAGAAGCTTTTTTGTCTGTATCCTGTATTCACTTCCATTGTTGCATTGTTCCTGTATTCACTTCCACTGGTGTAATAACCTCACTGGCTATAGGACACTGCATGGTCTAGATTTCTGGCATGTAGTATTTAGGTTCACTGGATTTTGCATTTGTGTAAACTGGCAACAAAGTACTCTATACATGCACAAAAGGAGACAGTTGAACTGGTATTTATCAGGCTTTTGAAAATAGAAAGCAAACTACTCAAATCAGTTTAGATTCTGCCAAGAACACAATGTAATGGTTGTGCCCCAGAATTTTGCACTACGCCAACACATTTCATATATCTATGTAAACATACCATACTACATATGTAGTTTGTGCTGCAGTAGGACATTTCTACAAGGCAGGACAAATCGTTAGAACATCAGCTGTCAGATGTACTATAGCTGGTGAAAGGCTGCATTGCTCACATGATTGTGTTTCTCTTAGAGGGACACGCATGGCAGCTCGCTTGACTCCATTAACTTTATGTCGACGCGTTTACCGGAAGGTTATAACTCAGCGTGGCCATGGCACTCCTAATCTCTCCATTAGATGCCACCATGAAAGTCAAACTTTGGTCTGTGCAAAAAAAAAAAAAACAGGCATGAGCGACAGCGACAGTGACACAGCTACTGAAGTAAATCCTGAGAGAGAAGTTCTCAGGGATTAAGATATACGGAAGCTGGAGATGGCCCTCCAAATTCAGAAGCTTCTGTTCACTGAACGCAAGACAACTTTACAAATACGGAACCAATCAGATGAGTGTATTTAAACAAAAGTATCTACTGTTGTTTCAAATGTGATTCAAATGTGAGTACCACGAGCCGTCTGCCCAAGCTATGCCAAGCTAACTGATGTGAGCTGCACTAGCGCAGAGCTCCCCAGCAACGAAACACGCTTTGTGGGCTGTGAAATCTGCAATGTGCAATGAGATTTTTGCATTACTCACACGTGCAAGCCAACAACGTCAGAGAGAAACAGACAGAAAAAGAGAGAATGATACAGTTCCTGGCATAGCCTGGATACAGTCTTCGAAAACAAACATTCTGATCCCAGCCCACATACACACACAGAAAGAGAGAGAGAGAGAGAGAGAGAGAGAGAAATGCCAAGTGCCATTCATCATTTCCCTCTTGAACACCTAGCTATCTAAAGCAGCGTTATGTAATCTCACGCCGCTTTAAACTCAAACTGAAAATGAATAAATAAATAAATAAATAAATAAATAAATAAATAAATAACAAAAAGAATGCCATGGCTAATTTGAAATATTCACATTTAAAACAAATTTCAGAGCTGAAAGCACTATAACCAAATTAAAGGCCATTCTATCTAATCATGAAGTTGCATGAAGAGAAACCCCAGGAACACAAGGCTGTGGAAAGGCCAGGGCCAGGAGGAGGATGTGAGGAGCCAATCAGCAGCGCCTCTGGCAGGACAGATGGAGCCAGAGGAGATACTGGGGTCAGTGCCACACCGCTGTGTCATCGAGTGGCCAGAATAAGTGCAACATTGATTGGGATCCTGTTAAAGCCAGTGGCCAGGCCTGGGACTCGGGCCAAAGATTCGTCCGCATAGCTATGAGTAAAGCACAGCTGAGGGGGGTTTATGGTTTTGGGGCAAGGGGGAGCATCTGCTTGCATTTTAAGCAGACAGAATGGATCAGAGTAGGGAAAGTGTGGACCTGTAATGTAGCACTTTACGTTATCTTTATCTTTTCATGTTGCATGTGTGGCACAGGAATACATAGTAACTACAAATGGGACAGGCAGGTATACCCCCCCCCAACCACCCGCCCAACTTCACACACACACACACACACACACACACACACCACAACTCTCACCTTAACTGCCTCTCCATGGGTGACTCGGTCAAATACCATGTCATTGACAGTGATGATCTGGTCTCCAATTCTCAATCCCTCTCTCTCTGCTGAAGATCCTGGCTCCACGAGGGAGACGTAGATTCCAACTCCGTGTTCCGACCCGCCCCGAATGCTGAATCCCAAGCCCTCGTTGCTTTTGCTGCGTTTGAGGGTAACCTGTCGGATTTCTTCGGGCGCCTCCTGCATCAGCGCCCGGGTTAGGATCGGGACCATGGGTGCTGTCCCCTCAGCGGTGGTGCTGAAATCGGGAAGCGACTGTGTAAGGTGGCAAGGCTGACCCTGCTCCGGCTGCTCGACAAAGTGTACTGAGGGCGTTCGGACATGGACGTTTGTATTATTCGTGTTACTTATTTCGTCCGGGCACTGTGGATTGACGGCAGTTGTTAACAGTTCTGTTTTTAAATAGAGACCTTCTGAAGTGTACTGGTCAAACAACAGTTGATCTGAGCGCGGGATAACAAGGCGCAGCATGGGTAAAAGCTGGCGTTTGCCAGGCGTATTGAGAATGATTTTGAGAGTCTGCACAAGATCGAATACATTTCGCTTGGCATGGTAGACGTTGAGACAGTGGATGAACTGCTCTCTCTCGAAGTCGTTGAGCAACACGTTGAGCGCGTTATGTAGCTTCTTCACGTTAACGGACAAAACGCGGCCGCCGGACCCCATAGAGTTCGCAGCCGATTTCAGCGACGCGCGCTCCAGATCAGTGCTCATGTTGTAATTCGAACAAAAGCACCACAACGTCGTGGGAAGATTTCAAATCGCGCACTGAGAATAGCGCTGAAGTAGCGTCCCTTCTCTTCGTGGAACAGAACCGCACCGAGCTTCTTCCTTGTAGCCTTGCTTGCAGGTAAGACTCGTCATATTTAGTTCCTTGCTAAATCTTATTATCGGGAAGAATCGCTTAAGTGTGTCCACACTTATTAAAAGCTAATATAAAGTTTACAAGGATATTGGGAAACTGATCAAAGCACACCATAAACGCCCATTTTATAATTCTAAGCAACGGTACACGAATGAATCCCATTAAACATGTAAAAAAGCTGCCTAGAACGGAAAATTGTACCGATTCAGCAGAAACAAACATAGAAAAGCCATACCATTACTGAAATAAGTCCAACGAGGTATCGAAGTGCGTAAGAGTTCATTCCAACCAAATAATTATTTTATTCAACAACCGAAGAGATAAGACATTTGCCTCATACGAAGTAAAAAAAAGCAACATGGTGATGTCGGAAGCGCGCGCGCCTCAACTTTGCTCCCGCGTTCAGCTCGTGCGATGCTCGCCGTTCTTACCGCCGAGGCTGTAGTGAAACGCGCAGGAGAGTGCTCTGCAGGAAATGACGCAGGTGTGTGCGACTACGTTGCCTAGGAACAAAAAACATTGTCGTACCGCTTGGTCAAAAAGGGAACATCTTTGAAGTGTGATATTTTTAGTCCTCCGGTTTACATCGAAATCGACGTGAATTGGTTGCGAACTTTCCACACCGTAATTTAAGCGTGGTGCCAGTCGTGGGTGAACGCTACGATGTGTCGGCTGAACTACTCTGAAGCGCCGACATGAAATTCTAGAGTATCCGAAGCATATCGTGTACTCATTTGTTCTCTTGTCTTGCTTGCACAAATGTTCGAATTGGTTTTAATGTGTGATTGAATTTTCAAGGAAGGCCCAAGTCCTTTTTATTGGGAAATAGTTCACATCGTCCTTATAATAAGAGAAGAAGGAATGTACAAAAGACTACACACAGAGCACATTGGCTGGCTGTGTGGGTACACTGCACAACCTCGACCTCACTAATCTCTATGTGGTCAAAGTAAACGGTATCAGGACGTAACCCCTGCCTTATTTCCTAATTCAGATAAATCGCTGCTGCCCTCCTTTGGTAAGCTGCAGAGAACTCTCCATCAGTGGCCGCGTGACGGCCTGACGGGGAAAAACACTTGATGATTCCCCGTACAGAGCTTTTACGGACCACTAAACGTTAAACCTTAAACGGGTACTTAGGTTACCCAGAAGGCTTTAACTAACGGAGTCCCTTCTGTTGTAGCAGTAACCGCGTGTGATTATAGGTCATTTCTGAAAGTGTGAAAGGAAGAAATAGTTGAGGCTACAGACGTCTCCTCACTGCGTCAGTCACACGTCTTACCTCGTGCTATTTTTAGTCGCAGATTGTCGCATCTAAAGCGATATTTCTCATTCTTTTCTGCAGTCTTTTCTTTGAGCTGACCGCATGTCATCCGGGGATTTTGGCCCACAGATTTATAGCCATTTAAGCCGGTGCAATTAAGACAAACGAGCTTGACTCGTCATTAGTTTGCAATTACTGTTCTCAGCACCACGCTGTAAAAAAAATGAATGGACAAAAGATGGATCCGAATGAGGCAAGGAGCTGATCCTCGTCTTGAATGTTTTGCAACGTTTAGAGTGAGATATATCCTTAATTAGTTTTTGGGGTCCTCAGATGTGTGTGTGTATGCAGCCATACATACACACCAGAATATTTCTGCATTTGCATATACACACATAAGCAGACGCACAAAAAAAATTAAAAATGTTTGATTTTGGTCTGTGTGACACATGACTTCTGTTTTCTTCCTAGTTCCACCTGTCACTGTATCCTGTAATGGAATAAGGTTTGTCATGTTGGTGTTAAAGTCAAAGTAACCCCCCCCAAATAATGAATGCTAATATGAGTTGTATCTCATCTCTTACAACAGAAATAACTTCCACATTCCTAATTTTACTCTGGATTAGGATTTCCTCATTCTTAACACTTGTTTAGCAGCTGTTATTGAGAGAAGACATTAGTGAGTAAGCAAAACAAGAGTGTACAGTTAGAATACAGAACGCAGGACACTGCAGATATCTGTAGGCACAGGTCACAAATATGGTAAAGGGCTTGCAGATTTGCTTCGTTTCAATGTTCTTAGCCAACAGCTCCAACAGTTGACCAAGTGTGATACCTGTAACGAGTGCACCTGTATACCACCCAGTCCTGATACATCATTGTGAGAACAGTGCTATTTGGCAGACTCTGCTATATAGCTTATAGATGAGTCCTGAGGTGAACTGGAAGCAAAGCAAGAGGAAGGTGGTGGTTATGCTAATGAGAACTGGTCACATGTGGAGTAATGAAGGTCCTTGGGCTTTGTATGATATTGTGATGTATAAAAGAATCCAGGACTCCTCCTTCTACTTATTACCATGCTAGAAAATTAGTCTAGTCGAAAGTGGCTATGGCTCTAGACAGCCTTGTTTTAATTGACAGAGAATCCACACAATTTACAGCCTTATATACATAATCATTGTAAAACTCACTTTAAAACATATATGCTCTCAATGCCATTACGTTCTGGCTAATCTAATCTAATTAAGAGAAAGGCTGAACTCAAATATAGATTTAATCCAAAGAAAAGTTTGTAGTAGGAAAAGTCACCTTTTGGAAGTTCAACATTTATCAGCAATAAATAAATAAATGAAAAGAACTTATCATGCTGTACCAGAGCAAAACATGATTAGAACTGTCTGATCATTTCAAAGTTACTGCAGTCTTTTTGAGTCAGATAACAAACAATTCAAGTGAATGATTCATCAGCCGAAGACAACTACATTACTCATCACCCAATGGGAAAGCTTCCACATTAAAGACATAAGCTGAGATAAATAGTTTATATTTTATGCATGTACATTATCAAATAGAATTGTTCCTTAGAGGATTGATGTACTCAAATAGATTATAATAATTCTAATAAATAATGCAGATAAATATGATTGAAAGTCTCCTTTTTCCATGATTAAATAAAATTTTAATTGTGCAATCTTACAGAAATATCCTGCAATGACACTGAAAATATGTAAAGATAAGAAATGAGATTACATATAAACATATGACTGACTTGTTGATATTGGTATGAAATATTAGGGATGAAAAAGACAATGTCTATTAAATGTACCCTAACCTATTTACAGTCACAGATGTCTACTTTAGGTTTCGTAGTGATGTTTTACTGTCTGTGACTTTATCAGAGTCTTTATAGGCAAAGCATCTTGGGAAAATTCCAATGTTTCCAGCAGTGTGTCCTTCTAGCCATTCCTCATTCACTGTAAAACAGAAGAGTGTTAGATACAGTGTAATGGGCCTCTGCACGGCGGTAAAGGAAAGAACAGACCAAGCATCTCGTAACTTTAATGCTAACACTGCTGTACTGATCTACCGTAACTCAAATGAATTGCATAAATATCATATAAACAATACAAATGGTGCTTTCCAGGCTTATGTACCTTCACTGAGGATGTCGATGGTGTCCCCCTCACTAAATTCCAGGTCCTCAGACCCCTGGGCCACATAGTCATATAGTGCCACCATCTGGTAGAGAATAGCCCTGCTGTCCAGAGGATCTTCAGGCTGGATAAGGTGAGATTGCCAGAGGACATCAAACACAGCCCTGATTCTTTGCACAGGAACAATTTTCATTCTTTTCACTGTGTATTCTAGCAACTTAGATTTGAAATGAAACATCTGAACTATCTAAATTATGTTGTTACTCCACCTCTGTATATACTATTATTCCTTACTTCTAAATTGTAGAATCGCCATTTAAAATGGGGTATAAATACACAAAGGATTGTAATTCTATTACAATACATCCATCAGAGACATAGCCTACAGTACATGCTCTTGAGACATTCTGCGCTGTAACGTCGTTTTATTTCAGGTCCAATGTGCTGAACTGTAGAGCCACTACAACACAAAAGCGATGCCAAGTTAACTCGCAGTGAAAGATCACGGAAACAAGTACCTGACACCACAGAGTGGCACGTCCTGACTCCACTACCTCTGCCAGACTCTGCAATCTTCCGTCCCCCTCAAGGGGCAACAGGACTTGGGACCCATGTTGCTTGTGCCTATAAGAGGACACACAGGACAAGCTGAAGACGTTTGTCCAACGGCCTTAAAAATCTCATTCCAAACTGTGGCTGGGAAAAGCAGGTTGGCAGGTTTGTAGAATTACCTAAGGCGGATGAATGCAGAAGGTTGTCCTAATTTCTGAGCGATTCTCTTCCGCAGCTCCCGGTACGGTGTGTCTAGTGGGACATTCAGGGCTACGGTGTATCTGTAGTGGACCTTAACTATGGCTGAACCTGCGGCCTCAGTCTTGGGAGGAAATAAAAAAAAAGAAAGAATGCTTTTACACACTGATAGTGGCTTGCACTAATTAGAAAATCCAGCAAGCTTAAGTAAAATCCTGGGAAGGAATTCAACTTTCAGAACCTGAAATGTCAACCTCTGGTTTTGTCTATTGTTTGACTTTATTTTGCACATCTACGAAGTGTCTGTGGACATTAAAATAAAATATTATTATAATTATAATAAATGGTAGAGTTTACATACTTATGGGTCACATTGACAAGCTTTGATATAAGAACACTCCAAGAAAATAAAAGTAATTTGACTGGTTTCTGTAATCTATATCACAGTATATTCAGATGAAACCAAGCTCAATGATCAATGCAAACCAAGCTCAATTTTTAAACATAAAGCAAAGATGCATTTTTCTTATCAGGTCCAGTTACATTTCCTACATGTGAAGCATCACACAGATAAAGGATCCCCTCAGTTCTCATGTCTAGGCCTGTAAGGCAGAGAGCATACGGTGCTTTGCTCTCAAATAGTCCAGGTTATATTTTTATCTGGCTTCCTTCCCCTCCCTTGGGCTTCAGTGCTGACTGAATCAGGCCATATCAAAGCTCTCCGACAAAATGTGATCTCCCCAGAGAAGCCAGAGAGGCTACAGCATTAGTCACACTCAGTCCCTCACTTCAAAAGCACAAATCAGCCGGAGCCCTAAAGTTTAAAAGCATTTCAAAAGGGGAATAAATACCACATGCTTAGCAGACTCTGGAAGCGCAAACTACAGGACAAGCACTTCAGAAGGGAGAGTAATCCTTTTAGATTAAAACATCCCACACAAACACAGTTCCAAATATTCGTTAAAGTTCTGTACCGTGTGCACAGAAACTCCTGCCAAAAATATAGCGGGCGTAATATCGCAGGTGTACAGGGTGAGAACGAAGTTTCCATGATTGACATCTTCAGCACAGGTCCCATGCATGCAGATGGGTGTGGTTCACGCTCACCTGCTGGGCGGGGCTGGTGGGGAGGCTGGGAGCCCTGCACAGCCGAGGTGGGTTGGCCTGTGATGCAGATGCTGGTGACGGGGGCAGGTCTGTGGGCAGCAAAAAGGCATCCACGATTTAGCACAGGTGCTTTCAGCATCCCCCCCCCCTAACCAACTGCACTGGTTTGACAATCTATTTAGGCCTCAGAAGCAACAGAGTGGCCAACAGGTTCTGAGATTAAACACGTTATCACACAATGCAAGACCAGATTTAGATCTGGAGTCCAGAGTTGAATGACCTTGAGCCAAGTAATGACCCATTTCCTCTCACTGGCTGGGTGTAATCGACTGGGGCTTTAATGCATTTGGCTGTACCTGGGGGAGGTGGAACCACAGCCTGTGGGCGTGTGGGAGGCTTCAGGCTGGGAGGCAGAGGGATTCCCCCGGGCAGGCTCTGTAGAGGGCAGAGAAGGTGGCTGACGGTCATGGCTGTACATGAACCTAGCAGTATTTAATCATGCAGACAGGGCATATAGGGGCTTCTTTTTAATGCCGGTGATCTCCTCTCTTTGGCTCTCAAAGGACACTTCAGCATATTTTCATTATCGGTTCAAATTTAGCCTTTGTAGGAAAAGGAGAAGGTACATTTTTCTCATGCTGGAAAACTACACTAAAGGAACACATGATTGGAAAACAAGTAAAATAAAACCAGTTCTAATCTAATCTAATCTGAACAAATGTGTTCTATTTTAAGACCAACTGCTACAAGAAAAATGACAACTGATAATACAGTGACAGACACTCTGAAATGTTATGACTATATGCAGTAAAGGCAACGTGAACCGCTGTAATACAACAGGAATACTAATAAGCAAACCAGAATGGCGAACCGCTCACATCTCTTTTCTTTTTGCCTTTCGTATTTTTTGTCACAGGTTCAAGCAGGTGGTTAGGAAGCAGGCCTCTCTAGGGTGAAACACACGAGCACAGAAGGAAAACGCAGATAAGCAATGTGCCTCTAAAAACCCTCGCGCAGGATGAGTCACGCACAACAGAGTCACGCTGCATTAGAACGGCTACTGAACGTTACCAGACCTCACCTGGCCATCGTATATAACTGTAGCGAGTCCGTCCCTGTCGTTATCGCTAAACACGAACACGTGCGCGCCAAGGGGCACGGTCAGCTCTCCCGAGCCTCTGGCCATGTACTGACACTTCACGCGCATGTAACGCGAATCCCTGCGAGTGGCAGCAGTTATAGCACACAGCGTCAACCGACAAGCATTCACAGAAAGATTCACAGATATACTTGGTTAGCAAAGTATTGTTACTGTGTTACTGTTGTTGCTGATGTTATTTGTATACACTTTCATAAAGCTGTATCCAAATATCATTTATATTAAGGACAATGTGCAAAGTAATTTGAGGATATGATCTTACATTACTGGTGGGTATACTTACTGTCCCTCCTCTACCTTCGGCTCATAGTACCCAGGTTTCTGCCAAGAAACACATATCTCTAAGTGATCTGAAACCCGAGACAGGTGTCAAGTGTTGCAGAAGCTACATTTTGGCAACAATGCTCAAATCATTATGTTTCCAACTGGAGTTACATAGACAAGTTGTCATTATGAGCTTTTAAATTACTGTGATACAAAATTGAAGTGAAAAGCAAAGGTGACGTTTGTCTGATAGTGTCGTATTTAATAGACTCCCCAAACACAATCAACATGTGATTTCATGTTAAGTCCTACCTGCAACCTGAGAGGTTCAAAGCCTCCAAAGTCATCATTTGGGATGTCGGAAATTATGACCTTGGAGATGAGAACATCAAACGAAACATTTCAAACATGTTAGTGTCTCGAAGGTCTCTGTTGACCAAGACTGCTAACTTTAGCAAGCAGGATTACCTCTGCTTTACCCAGGAAGTCTCTTGGCTGAAGTTCCTCCACATCCTGCTTCCTGGGCCGGAACACCAGTCCTTTTGGGACCAGGAGAGGAGCGATCACCCCCTTCCTCTACCGCACACACACACACACACAGCACATTGTGTGTAAAGCTTCTACCAGAGGCGACCATTAGCGATCGACTACTAAAGCTTTTGTGAACCATCATTTTGCAACATGGACATACTGCATTTAAAGCTTTTTGTTTTGTTTTTTTTTACATTTTTTACATTATTTACATCTTTATGAACTGTAATTGTAAGACTTTTGATTAAACGATAATTTTACATAATGCAAAGTGAGCCCTCCATATATTACATTGAAACAAACAAACAAACAAACAAACATGCAGTGGTGATCCTGTCTTTGCCACAAGGCTGAGTTCAGGCAGAGAAGGAACATATGCTGAGGCTCACTGTCACGGTGACCATAGCGATGTCCACCTGGCCGCCCCGCCCTCCCCGCTCCTGGTAGGCTGAATCCAGGGCCTGCTTGGCTTTCTCCCATTGGCCCATCCGGGAGTAGACTGCTGCTGCATTATACAGGACCTGTGAAGCATGTACACACACACACACACACACACACAGTCCACAACACTTCAGCACTGAACTTTAGTACTATTTGTCATAATGGCACAATGGCATAACCCTACGTGCAGCCTGGCATGTCTCTCAGGAATAAAACATAATCACTGTATGTAAAACAAATTTCCTTGTGTTGGAAATTCCACAACTTCACATACCAGGAAGTGCACCTCAAACACTATTAGTGCTGTTCTCTTTCCCGACAGGCAATGAAAAACCACTCTCCTAATCTCCCTCCCCACCCCAACTTCACAACACACCATACAGGAACAAAACATACATGCACACACAAACTTTTCCCCCTATCTCAAGCTGTTTTCGCTGAACAAAGCTCCTTGGTGCTGGGGAATGTGTGGCGTGTCTAATCTTTGTGCGCCTTGGCATTTGACATTGCGTAAGACCGGATCGCTCCCTTTCGCCTCTTAAAGAGGCTTTGCTGACAGCCGTCAGCCCAGGTGGGTCCGCGCAAGGCCGCTCACACAATAGCAGCGTTGACCTCGGGGAAACAAGAGAATGCCAGCAATTTCCTTGTGGGTGCCTGTGCAGATGGTAAGAAAGGGAGAGCAAGAAGGAAGGGAAATGTGAGGTTTTGTGGGAGCTCGGACCTGCCAGCTGAAGAGTTTGTAGCGGAGTCCCAGCTGTTTGTAGTCAATGACAGCATTGTCTCTCATGTGCTTCTGTGCCCACATGCAGTCACCCAGAGCCTCTTCTAGTCTGAGCAAGACACGGAGCACACAGAGACCGATGTCGTGAAGCACTGATAGGAAACACAGTCAGCGCGCTCAGAGCCTGAGGACGCCTTGCTTGGCCCCTGCGCATGCATGAGTCCACCGTGACTCTGCGTGTCATGAAGCGTTTCTGTGACAGGCAGCCTGCTCACCTGTTTGCCATCATATGCACGGCAGCCCTTTGAAAGAAGCCGACAGCGAGCCTCTCGTCCTTTGCGATGACCTGATCCAAAGCCTGAAACATTCAAACAGACCTGAGGTACTATCTTCTAACCTTAAGGTCAGTCATTTGCTGTCAATCATGCTCTCGTACAGGACGCAGCTCCTTACAGATTTCTACAAGCTGTGTCTGCAGCTGGGTTTGCTGTGGTCTGCTTGGGTTTCTGGGTGTGTGTGTAGGAGGGAGGGGAGGGGGGAGTTGGCTGGGTTGGGGGGGGGGGTCTTACTTTGATGGCCAGGTCTAGCTGGTCTAGGGCGAGGTGTGCAGCCGCGGAGACGAACAGCGTGCGGGAGGTTGGCTCTGTGATCAGGCTGATCGAGGTGAGAGCTCGGTGCCAGTCCTGACTGTCCACAGCCCGCACCGCCTCGTCCCACAGCCGGATCAGCTCCGTGTACAGCATGACTCAAGGTTGTGTCTCCGAACGCACAGCCTGCAGTGAGGAACAGTTCTTAGATAAAATGCTTCATGGTTTGCAGATTGTTTTACAGTCTCCAGATTGTATAAATTGTGCATTTTAATTTCATCTAAATCAAGACCTGTGTTTTGTGATGTAAAAAAGAAATTGCACAAACTAATTTATATAAATAAATTAATCATTCCCTTGAGAAATGTATGGAAGAAGTGCATTTCTTTCAAGAAATTTATCATTCCCATTTAGTCAGGTTTGTGGATTATCTGTCTTCCAAATATGTAGAGTTCTGATCTAAAAAACCTACATAATCTGTGAAAGTACAATCAACTACTTGAAAAAAAGCATGAAACAGAGCTTCACAAGTTCCTTTAAATGGCAGTTCTACCATTGCCAGCATTCACAATGAGTAATTGAACAAGTCTACTCACCACCACTCAAGGACAGCCAGAGAGAGAAGCAGGACCACTCTTCACAGAGACGAAATGGAGATGAACACAGCCCCAGAGCAGGTGTCTAATGTTGCATTTCAACCTACCAGGAAATGCAGTGGGCAACCCTCTCCTTGGAGCTAACCGGGAAACCAGGTTTGTGACATTCCCGCAAAGTGGTGGGGGCGGAGCAAACAGACAAGAGAATGTGGTTGGTCAAGAGTCAATATTTATGCACCATAGCTAATACAAAGAGACCTACCAGAGATGGTAAAGGTTGTTGACATGCAAATAAAACTAGAATGTTTCCTTCATTAAATCTAACTATTGTAATCTACTTGATGTCCGTTATGAGGAAAGGTTTATTAAGTGAATCATTGCTGTTGGTCCTGGTCCAAGAGTTTATCTAATAGTTAACTGTTATCAAGCAAGTACAGTTTTGCCTACTGGAATAAGCGAATTTTTAATGCTTACTTTACAGCAAATCGGCACACCGACTCCCACAGTTATCTATCTACTATATTTGTGTACTGCTAGTAAACTTTATATCAAAGAACATAAATGCATATTATTATTATTATTACTGTGTGTGTGTCTTTCTTTCAAATGTGACCGTCTGCTTTATTTTAATCACAGCTGTAGAATATATCTCCAGGGGGTGGCGAAGTAAGAGTAAATCTTTAAATACTGTGTCTGCTGCAACGTTACAGGTAGTCTACAAAAAGCACTCATAAAAATCGTTCATTTTAAATCAGGTGCCATGCCGTGTAGAAAGATTCTCGCATCACTATTATCCCAAGTGTCAAGTTTCTAGGATTCTGCTTTCGAAATGTGTCTTTTATTTTGAAGTTATTTCAAACGTGTAAATGAACCGTATAAATGAACCATTCTAACATAGTTCTTATGATATATAACAACAATATGCTTCAAAAATCCGCTTCGTTCTGTACTGCAGCGTAAAGTTACATTTTAAACTTTCGTTTTCGTATGCCTGTACCATGCCAACAAAATAGCCGGTCACATGACCAGAAATCACATGACAGTAATAGGACTCTAAACGTTGCTTCTGTTGCGCTTTGGTTTCATGTGTTTCTCCTTAGGATGGCGGGTCCGTTGTGTCTTCTCGCACTTTCTCTCACTGTTCTCTGTGGGGGAATTGTAGCTCGGGCCAACAGCCGATCTGCGGTAAGTTGCAGGTTGTCACTACTGCAGAATACTGTTCTCATGTCGTATCGTTACTGTGGTACAAAATGACTTTCTTCTTCCCCTGCGCTTAGTGGAATAGAAGTAGATACATTTTCACAACGGACCCAGAACATCAGTTCAAAGAAAAGTATTTCACTCAAATTCTGGACCACTTCAACTACAACAGCCTAGGCAATGGCACGTTTGCTCAGCGCTACCTGATCACAGGTCTGTGTTGTTTTTTTCTAAGTGTTTTAACTAAACCAAAAGCGAGGCCTCAAGGATGCGTGTTTAAAACGTATTTTTTGTTTGTTTATTTTTTTTCCTTAGATCAATACTGGACGAAAAACTCTGGACCCATTTTTTTCTACACTGGAAATGAAGGAGACATATGGGACTTTGCTGTGAACTCTGGATTCATATTAGAATTAGCAGCTGCGCAGGGCGCGTTGGTCATATTTGCTGAGCATGTGAGATCGGCACATCGAAACACAGTCAAATCATGTGACATTGACATGTGGTATTATCAAGAACAGAATTTAGTCATAGAGAAGAAGTGCAAAGCCCCCATAATAACTGTAACTCCAATAAGAAGGCTGGTCTAGGATCAGTGTTTCTTTTTAAAATCCTCATGAACACAGTTAAATGGGCATTGCAAGCTCATTCTGGTCAGCATTTATGTTGCAGAATTTGTTGCTAAAGTTGCACAAATGAGCTGTAAAGGCAGTTTATTTCTATGCACGCACACTTTACTCCATCTATCCGTGTTCTTGCAATAGTGTATTTTCCATCAACATGGTTCTTTTTTTTTTCTAGAGGTATTATGGGAAATCTTTGCCTTTTGGGGAAGAGTCCTTCAGCATCCCACAGATAGGGCTCCTGACTGTGGAGCAGGCCCTGGCCGACTATGCAGTCATGGTACTGGAGCTGAAGAAGGAACTGGGTGCTCAGAAATGCCCAGTTATTGTATTCGGAGGAAGGTATTCTGGCCTTCAGACAAGCTCCACCTACCCTGTCCTGACCCCTACTAGTGATAACCTTAACACCCCCTTTCCCCCATCTCTCTCTCTCTAGCTATGGAGGCATGTTGAGTGTGTACATGAGAATAAGGTACCCCAATGTCGTCACTGGAGCTTTAGCCGCCAGTGCTCCCATCTTGTCCACGGCAGGAATGGGCGACTCCAGGCAGTTCTTCCGGGACGTCACAGCAGTGAGTCGTCCTTTTCTGCATTTTAAACATTTGTATGTTCTCACAGGTAAATTTTTTATTTACTAAAGAAATCCGGTTTTAAGTAATCACATTCTCATGAAGGACTTTGAGAATTACAAACCATCCTGTAAAGACAGAGTGCGAGAGGCTTTTCATATGCTGAGGACACTGGCAGAGCAAGAAGGTAATTGCCAAATATTAGTGAATAACACTTTAAGCCAACTGGTAATAAACATATTCAAATATATTCAACTGATCTTTAATACCTGTCTTTGCCTCTTGTTTATTTTAAAGACTACACGCACATCCAGTCAGCGTTTTCCCTGTGCAAGGCTCCTTCATCCCCTAAAGACGTCCACCAGCTGAATGGCTTCCTGCGCAATGCCTTCACCTTAATGGCTATGCTGGATTACCCTTATAACACTAACTTCATGATTGTCCTGCCTGCATTCCCTGTTAAGGTAACATTGCTTTGCCATTTTTATCCAGTTCCTGAAGTAGCATTGTATAACTGTGCCAACAGGGGGGGGGTCACATGACTGTTGCAACTGATGTTTGTGTCATCACACAGTTGTTTTTCTTTTCCTTTTTTTGCCTTGTTTTTGTGCTACAGGTGGCGTGTGAAACTCTGTTGAATGGACCCGATGTGCTGTCAGCTCTCAGAGATGCTGTCGGTAAGGAAGATCGGAATCGTTGCTCTAGTGGTATAAGAAAACCTTTGTGTGAGCCCTATCAGGGAGCTAAAGCAGAATTTTCCTAATTTAAGTGATGACTAAAAGTACAAACGAAACATTGTTCAGTGTTTGAATGGGTCACAGATCATTTACCTCTTCCTCCTCCTCCTCCTCCTCCTCCAGGTATTGTTTATAACTCTACAGGGGAGCAGGCCTGCTATGACCTCTACTCACTCTACGTTGAGTGTGCTGATCCTACTGGCTGTGGCCTTGGCTTCAACAGCTTTGCCTGGGACTATCAGGTTCTTCTGAATCTTGGACATTTTGTCCCTCACTTGGGTCAAACTTGGTCAACTCTCGTTCTGTAGCAAGAGTTACAGCGACTAAACCAAATGTGCATTGTGCAATGTCTCTTACTGCCGTGATGATGTGTCTGCGATGCTGTGGTGTTCGCCAGGCCTGTACGGAGATCGAGATGTGCTTCGAGAGCAACAACGTGACGGACATGTTCCCGCTCATGCCCTTCACGGAGAGCATGCGGGAGGAGTACTGTGCCAAGCGGTGGGCGGTGGTGCCCCGCCCTGGCTGGCTCCGAACCCAGTACTGGGGGGACGGTGAGCAGACGGAGATGGCCCTCTCACCACGGTCACCTTTAGCACACTAGAAGCCACTATAGCATACTCAGTGTTATCCTCCCTTTAGAACGGATACAGACGTCTTTCCTAAGCGTCGTCTGTGTGCTGCTGTGATGCAACGTCTTTGTTTGTGGTTCTTTTCTAGCTCTTCTAACAGCTAGCAATATCATCTTCTCAAACGGAGACCTGGATCCATGGGCAAATGGAGGGGTGAGATACTGAACCCTCTGGTCCATTAACGATGTTCTCCACAACATGAGATCCATAATGCTACAAACGGCAGCTCTTATATGCAGTGGCGTGACTCTTATCACTAGAACAAGCTTTTTTTTGTTTCCAGATCAGAAAGACGCTGAGTCCATCTTTGATTGCAATCAACATCCCAGAGGGAGCTCATCATTTGGATCTAAGGTGAGTTGATTACCTTGATCAGCATGTCGTTGAGCTCCTTAAAGAGAGAAAACCGTTGCTTTGACTTTTGAGTAATGGACAATAACGGCATGGAACTGCCTGCCGTACAGTATCAGAAAGCTGATGAGGTTTCATCTTTGCCAGGGCTTCCACTACAGCAGACCCTCCCTCTGTGGTGAAGGCTCGTCAGAAAGAGGCAGAAATTATTGCACAGTGGGTGAAAACTGCCCAGGAAGGCACATTCTGAATGGTTCATTTTGTTGTTTTTAATGGTAACTTGTAATTTAAACATTTTGTACTTTAAAGTTGTTGAAAGAGACTGAAATAAAGTTGTCTTGCTGCCTTCTCTGAGAACTTGACACAAAAAAGCACAGGATGTTTCAGAAATTAGGTTTTTATTGACAAACGTTTTCCTTTTTACAAGCTCATGATTACACAGTTTCCAATCGACCAATCACTGGGAGACGAACCCAGAACTCAACCTTGCTAGATTCCCAAATTGATTAACAGCTTGGGCACTTAACTCAATTAGCAAAACCAAACAACATTAACAAGCCATATTGGCTGCATGAAGGACCTGGTGTAATTCCCAAATATCACCCTTGAACCCTGATACATCTTTGGTTAATCATTAAGTTGATTTGTTAATATCCATTAGGCAACAGTTGGAGATCAACACACGCAACAATGGGGCGTGTGGGCAGGGATGGGAGTGGAGAGCCCTTTATTTTAAATGTGAAATCCAAATGCTTGCTTTTCTATAGCTTGATACGTTACAACAAAATGCACACCCATTGGTTTGATTCATCATCAAATATATATATAGCAATTTTATTTACCTCAAAACATTATTGACTTTTATAAATAAACACAAAAGTGTTTTTCAGTATCTACAAGAAATCTGTAAACACTCCTAACTGCGTCATGTTGATGGGCTGTGGCAATACAAACATGATTCTCAGGTCTCAGAACGGATAACATTACCATCGCTTAGGAAGGATTCAAAGGCACACCCAGATTAAAACAAATATGAAAGCTGTTCAGTGTTTAAAAAAACTGGCTCTAAAATTTACGTGAACCCGATTTCAGTCAGCTACAACAGAGCACATCATCGATGCACTTAACCAACCAACAGCCCGATAGAGAAGGCAGCCGTTTTAGGAATACAGCACCTCAACAAACAAAAGTCTATTGTTTTGGATGTTCTCATATATCAAGTAGATATGAGGGGCAGTTATGTAGATATACAGATATGCTCCGTGATCACGTTTTGTCCAAGTCACCTGATGAAGGAAAAACTCTGTTCTTCAAACGCAATGTTGTGCTCACTAAACACTTGTAAAACACCACATTCTCTCAAATAAAAAGATTTTGTTTCACTGGTTCATAAAACAGTTTATCTATTAGGGACACAAATCTAAACCAATAATCAATACCAAATCAAGACATTATGATCCCTATTTAGAGGAATGACATTAACCTCTAAGGCTACAGAAAAGAGTTGTACTAATACAAATACAATACTTTCATTTTAAAAGTAAGATTAACCAACATAAAAGCCATAAAACACGGAATACAGAACTGATTACTAGAATCTGCTAAATAAACACACACACTAGCAGTTGCTCCCTTGAAACACAACAAACACTCACCCACACACCCTCCCACTACTACAAAGTGCTTGGAGCTTACATACAAAAAGCTTCACAGTTTGAAAGTGAATTGGTCTCCTCGAACAGATGGTTCAGCTGGGTTGGGGGGGGGTTGTGTGTCTGCGGGGTGGAGGATGGCCTGCTAGAGCCCTCTTACCGCCCGTCTGTAATGGCTCCGCTCCGCAGCCAACCACCACGTCTGCACCCGGGACCTGCACGCCCGTCCGCGTGGACATGGCCGAGGGGGAAGCACAGTGGGACCCGGATATGGTTAAGGGTCAGCCTGATCGAGCTCGCAGTCAATCAGATTTCTGTTCCTAGCCTTTGAGGAAGGACCTTCAAACGGCACGTGGAAAGTGTGGTGAGCCACATCAAACATCTCGAGGAAAGAACATTAGAAGAACCACGTCGCTATGATTCTCCCTTTTTGCAGATACATTAACTCTGCAAACACACCCGCTATTATACAAATGGCTTTTACAATCATTTCCAACAATCGAACAAATCCCAATTACGAAAGAGTCCCAGAGTTGATTAAGAAGCCTGGCAGTTTGGATATCAAAAGGATTGGAAAAAACCTGTGTGCAAGTCCCTGAAAGATGTGCGTGAGTGCACGCGTGTGTGTGCAAGCATCAGTCTGTCTGTGGCCATATAGGCAGAGCATGGGCCTCTGTGTTGAACACGTATTTGTCCAGGTCAATAAGGTTGGGGTCCTCTGAAAATAGCAGGTAGAAGTATTTGAGCGTCTCGCCCAGGAAGAAGCTCTCCATCTTGTCCCGTGGGCTGGGATAGTTGGGGTCCCGCACGTTATTGATGGATGTGTAGCCACCTGTGTCAACCTGAGAGGAGAAGCCGGCGTCAGAGCAGGAAACCAAAGTCAAAACGACGCCAGCGACGAACCAAACGCAGTGGACTCAAATAGCTGCCTACTATACACTGACCCAGAGAACCGCATTAAAGCCCCGTCACCCAAGCCACGCCCCCACCCAAGCCACGCCCCCACACCTAGCTCTGAAATCTTCTGAAAGGCTCAGAATTCATCCCTAGTTTCATCCCTACTTACCCTGGTGTACTTGTTAAAGCTCTGCAGAATCTCCCAGCCCCACGCCTGGTATTTCTTGTCCTTGGTGAAGCGGTACAGGTAGAAGAGGCTCTCCACAGTCTCTGGCCTTAAGAGGTTATGCCTATCTGCAGGCTGGAAGCATGGGAAGGGACAGGGACAGCATTGGGATACTGCTCAGTAGGACCAACACCATTTTGGGGGGGGGGATCCTGCAATTGGCTTTTCAAAACATGTGCACAACATTTAGTCTGAGCTTTAGTCTTGCGACCGTTCACAGTCTCAGGTCTATTTGCAGGCTGCTCGGCAGGTCGCAACACAACACTCACCTTGACGTCCACGTCTTTCACGCTGCCCGTCTGCATGCTGAAGTGGGCGATCTCCGGGCTCAGGCCCGTCTCCATTTGCGCGTACATCTGGTAGCAGGTCTCCATCAGCTGCTGCGCCAGCTCCATGTGGTCCGCAGGGAGGCCGTGGTGTGTCCCCAGCGCCAGCGTCCCGGGCAGGAAGCACACCAAGTGGTCCTGGGGTGGGGGTGGGAATTAGCAAAGGAAGAACAGAGAGCAGGAGGGAATAGAAGGATGTATTTACAGCTGCATGCAGGAGTCCATTCTTCTGTTTAGCTGCTTGTGGTCATTACAAAAAAACTCTTGGGGAACTGGTCTGGGATCAGATCGGAGGGTAATATAAACAAAGCTCTCGGGGCCTGCTTACTCTTAGACACACACTAACTCTAACTAGACTGTAGGGCAGTCATGGTCTTGTGGTTAGGGAACCGGTCTTGTGACCGGAGGGTCGTGGGTTCGATTCCCAGGCCTGAGGCCATGACTGAGGTGCCCTTGAGCAAGGCACCTAACCCCAACTGCTCCCCGGGCGCCGGGCTAGGGCTGCCCACCGCTCTGGGCATGTGTGCACCACAGCCCCTAGTGATCACTAGTGTGTGTGTGTGTGTGTGTGTGTTCTGACTGCACAGATGGGTAAAATGCGGAGGACAAATTTCGATTGGGGTGAAAATCACAATTGACAATGTGGCTGACTTAAATGAGATTTACAAGTCGGCGTCTTTAGCCTTGTACGGACTGAGGGCGGTTAAATTACCATCTTGGGGCTGAAGTGTCCATGAGACAGCTCGCCCACGAACGTGAGGCCATGAGGAGACGAGGTCTTCAGCAGGTTCTTTCGAACGCCTTCCACAGCCACCAGATAGTCCTCCAGCAACCTGCCGAGGAGGGAGCAAAACCTCAGATGCAGCCCCACGCCGGCCGGCTCTAGGGCGCTAGCCGGCTCTAGGGCGCTAGCAGGCTCCGACTCCAGACACAGGTCTGCAGGTTCACCTTCAGCCAAGCGGTGAAACGACGAGAGGGTTTACACTGGAATACTAAGCAAAGAACACGAAGCAGCATGACGGTTCTGGTACAAAAGTCAGATCAGCGAACCCAGGGCCTGCAGGGCCGCAGGTGCCTTATGTTGGGCGGCGCCGGCTGGCGGATTCGTCCCCAGCTCTACTCATTCAGTCCCGATTAGTCTGCAAGGACGGCGGTGCTGAAAACACTGCCTGCTCCACATCACCAGGCGGGACACACACAGCCAGCCCGCGGACCCCTCTGGTACCCTGCGTGTCCGGGTTTAACAGCCCTCGCAGCACTCAGACCAGCAGCAATCGGGAGGCTGGTAGGACGTGAAGGCGCCTGGGGGAAGATCGAACGGAGACGGGGAAGCGAAGGCACTGCCGGTCTGGTGCAACGCGCGATGCAGATCGATGTTACCGGCGGCGGGAGCACCTGAAGGCTGCAGGGATAACCACACACTGGAAGGCTTTTACCAGGAGGGAGAATCAGGGGGGCTTCCAAGACTTAGCAACTAGCACATGGCCAGTAACCCAGAGGCTGGTGTGGGAACTCCAATTGGCTGCTGTATTCACTACAGTGATCACACAAAGCCAGTGCTCAGGGCTACTCATGTTCCAGTCAAACAAATTACACATATTAGAAAGCACACCGGTAGCAAGACTACATGTACAACTTTGCTCAACACCAAGTGTCATACAGCTTACAAACATGAAAAAGATTCTATGTCTTAAAGGCACATCATAGGTTTGGTTGGTACATCACACACACACACACACATAGAACTGACTCACTCCGTCTCCTTCTTCCCACCCTGGATCCACTGTTTCAGCAGGTACTCATAGTAGCTGTCTGCGCGTGCCCCCAGTGTGTAGACGCCCACGTGTGTGAACTGCCCGCTGTTGGTGTTGATGAACATGGGCACCAGGCCGTCCTGCTTCCCCTCCAGCCGGTGCACCTGCCTCATCACCTCCATGACGGCAGCCTGAGGGCAGAAGCAGGGCAGGGCCTCAGTGGGGGCGTTGGGGAGCACAGCCAACAGCCTAATGCCTCGGCTTGCACACGGGGGTGTCGCTTTCCCCTCCAAACCCATTCCTGTTTGAAAGCATGGATAGTCTATACAGTCCAGGCCCTAGAAGACACACACACACACACACACCTGGTATTTGGGGTCTCCGCTGAGGCGGCTGAGCTCCCGGAACTCCAGCTGGATGCTGGTCACCTCGGCAACGGTGCTGTCGGACGTCCAGCGTGGAGGATGGGCCGTGCCTTTGCCAATGTTCACGTCCGAGTACGGGATCTTCGACGGGGTGCTGAAGGCCGGCATCAGCCTGGAGCCCATGTCCTCCTGCACGCCGGGACACACAAGCCCAGCAGAGGAAACATCATCCGGCATCAGGAACAGCAACGGTCTGCTGTCTAAACAGGCGTGCCTGCTACCTCAGGCTCCAACGAGCAATTTCATTGGCTGATGTCTGCAGCAAATTAGCTTACTAACTGCAGAAGGAGTGTAGGAGGCACTAGGTGCTCTAATACACACAGAGGTCTCGCGCTGAAACACACACACACACGCGCGCGCACACTTACAGCTTTCTCCAGAAACAGTGTGTCACCGGTCAGATGGTAGGTGCTGAGAAGACCACCCAGGATACGTATGGTGGTCTCAAACAAGTTCACGTCCACATTCTTGTTGAAGGAGAGCTCTGTGGAGACCCACTGCCTGGCTTCCTCAAACTCTGGCAGAGCAAACAGCCCACAGCAGCATAATTAGCCCACACGGTCAACCCAGCGCTCACCATCCAACAATGGCAGCTGTGGAGAAGGCGAGCCCTCCCGCAGATGACCCCAGTCACCTTTTTTCAGGCCCAAGATCCACATAGTGTCCAGTGCGTCAATAAGGGTCAGGCCCAGACCAAACCATTCCGAAAAGGATTTCGAAACAGGTTTTAGCTCATCATGACCCCAGGCAAAGTCTTTGTAGCCCTTCCAAGCATGTCTGAAGGCCTCCCTCACCGCCCCCAGCCTGGTCTCTGCTAATAAGAAGAAAGAAACAAACCCGTAACACACACACAAAATAAAAACATGATGAGAAAGTTTGCATCCGCAAACAGGCGAATACATTTCTGCATCAGTTTAAACATTTAGCAAATCTGAAATCTAATCAGCCTACACGGTCACTGAAGCCACAAGGATTTGCCTCTATATGCAGACAGGCAGGGAATAATCAGGCTAGTACTGAGGACCACTGACCTAGCTGTAGTGCTGATGGGTCCTTAGGTTCCACTGCCTTTTCTTTCTCCTTGGTATCTGGGTCAGTGGCCTGCTCTGCTTCAATCACAGCCCCACGCCAGCTACGAGCGAGACACAAAAACGTTCGCAGACACTCCCGGATATGAGAAACCAAAAGAGAGCGTGATCCACACTGGTTAGCGCGGACCTGGGTGGAGCTTGACTGTCCAGGGGCGAGAGACTCAGCCTCACCTGATGAGCGGTTTACCTCCACCCCTTTTCTCCACCTTCCTGGGCCGGGCCTCGGAGCCGTTCCCCGTGGCCTGTGAGCGGTTCTGCCACATGGGCGGACCCCTCTTACGCGAGCCTCTCCTCTGTCCCACCAACACAGGGCACAGGGCTAGTCAGAACACTGCTAGCAGCAACATGTGGACTTCATATGAAACATGTGCTCCATTTCTATGCAACTGAAATCAGGTTAGGTAAAAAAAAGGGTGGTGTTGCTTGGATGGATGTAGCCATAAATGGGTCAAACTAACTTCTGACGGTGGTTCTGGAAGAACAGGCATGGCCTGGCCCTTCACCTCTAAGATAAACGGCTGCTTCTCCTCGCCATTATGCTCCTCTACTGAAGGGGATGAAAGAAGAGAAATGAGCCAATGTAACCACTAAAATGGTGCCCATATACAGCTAGCTAATTGTGAATAAAGAAGCATAAGGTGTACCTCCCCAGTTTGCTGAAAGACCGGGATACAAGGCGAGTCCTCCAAACAGCAGCAGGACCAGGACAAACAGGACGATACTGCGCTGCAGGCGGGACAACTGCTTCCATTTCTGAAATACAAAAAGACAAAAATGTAGACGTGGAACAGCAGGTAAATCATGCAGCCAGGGCAGGGTTAGGCTAGAACACTTCAGGGCAGGTTTAGGGCTAGAACATGTCAGGAAGTCAATATGAATCCAGCGTCATTCATTCACTTCAGCAGTGGTTGTGTCAAGTTTCCAATGTTCTTATATTTTGTGAACACCACAATACAATTCGTGATACACCGCCATGGCTCGAATCAATGTTAATTATACAGTTTGAACAGGTGAATCATTAGATAAGGAGTTAACGTGTAGTCTCACCCTCCAGCAGGACTGCCTGTGCTGCTTCCCGTTCGCGTAACCTCCACTTTCGGCAAGAGTCAGAGACACAAAATCCCCTCTTGACGGTGGAAGCATTTCTCTATCCGAGGGAAAAGCACAGACACACTTGTCTGTAAACACAGCAGAATATGTTCTTATAAACAAACAAGCAAAAACCCATCGCACATTCCTTCATTCAACTTTGCAAAACCTGCTTTTGTTGACAGCGAGTGGGGAGCAGAGTGCTGAGCTAGCTTAGATTTTAGGCACTTTGCGAGCCGAGCGTCAACATTTCAACCCGGGTCAGATTCGGCACGGGTGGTGTACATGTCTAAACGTCCCGTTCAAATTCGGCATAACGAGCCGCCCAGAGTTGGCATTCACAACGCAAACCCACCGATTTACCTGCTGTACTGTCATATTTAAATAGTTTACTTCCCGTGCGCCGTTTTACTTAGTAAAGACGCGTGGGAAAGTAATAATAATAACAAAAAACAGACACGTTACCTCTCTATTTCGGCCAGATGTGTCGAGCACAAGTTGGTCGGCTCAGCGTCTTACTGTGGTCCGAGGCTTTGAGGCCTACTCCGCGACTCCGTGATCATACCGTCAACGGAAACGGCTACATGACTGGCGGGAGAGCCGCGACGATCTCAGAGGGAGCGCAGGTGAAAAGCGGAGGAAGGGGAAATAATCGTACTCGCCATGTCCAGTGTTGTAGCTAGCTGCCAGCAGAAGTAAAATGCACTTTTTTTGTTAAACATCCAGATGCTGCTGTTCTCCTCTGGTGGAGTTTCTGGAGCAAGTGGAGATTTGCTTACAGCTCGCCAGGGGGCGCCATCTTCACATCAAATCAGAATCCGCGTAGTATACTTTCACTTCAGTCATACTCGCGTTTTTATAAAGGCACAAACACAACGTAGCTCCTGGGAGCAAATATACCCCGTCACCACACACTGGCAAACCGGTTTATTGCATGGAGGAAATAATAGGCAAAGCAAATATATCTTGTCATAATGTAATTAAATAAATGCCCAACTTATAAATTAACACATCTTGAACCTCAGACGCACTATGAAGTTCATAACATCTTTTTATAGATCTAAAAAGAACCTGAACAAAGCACATCAGACAGTAGCATTTTGTCAGTCAGCTGTGCAAACCACACCAGCAGCGTTTCACGTGCTTAGATATGGTTGCTGTTTGAGTGAACCTCTGTTATAATCATTAACCCCAAATATTTGGACCCTTATTTTTAAATATGTTAAACTATGATACATCGTATGCAACTAAATGACAAATATATTATGTGGTAGTTGCTACTGTGTTATGATCTTTGATTTGTGATACTCTTCCCTTCCATGTTACCAAATAACTATTGATAGTTGAATGATTTTAAACTGTGTCCTTCACTAAGTTATCCTCCCATCCGCCGTCTTGCTCTTCAGCTGTGCCTGCTATTTGGGACGTGCCTTTTAAAGTGTCTTAGACGAGGGTGCCTTAGAGATCACAGTGCGTTTCGTCATATACTGTGACGACCTGAAATATGAGTGCATCTTTGAGCAAACCAAGTGTTTGTACAGTACCAACAGCTTTGCAAAATACCTGGATGACAGCATTAACCACTTCATACACATCATATAAATAATAAGCAATAATTAACAGAGGACAAAAAGCACTGTAAACAATGTACAATAAAAACCCAACAGTTCATTTCAGGAATGTGTTCAGGAACGTATCATTGTCACTGGGCAACAAGTTAACTGAACTTGAACAATGTAGCAGTAAAGGAGAGGGCACTGTTTGGATTGTCCAGTCTGCTTGTCGGTGGTAGATCTTGAATTGCCTCTCTCCATCCGAGTGTGAAACCTACTGTGCTTAATAAGATTAACAAGACATCTGCAGGCAGCAGTCTATGGATAATGTCTATGGAGTGTGTGTTGGGGGGGAGGGGGTGTTACATGTAGCTTTTAACTGAAACATACAGGTCCTATAGTAAACCCAAAGTCTTCTGTGAGGTGAGTATGGCCAAAAAATGCCAAGTCTCTAATTGGTAAAAGCTCCAGATCTTCAGTTTCAAACTGGAACACAGACTCCTGAGGCTCCTGAGTGTCCAGCTCCTCCTCCCACTGCAACACCAGTGACAAGTAATCAAGAACCGAAACAAATGAACCATATTAAAACCCGACCGGGATGAAAGACGCCTCTAATCTGCAAGGATCGTACCACGCAATTTCGTAACGTCCCCAGGAAGCTCTGCCTTCGAGAATCCGCCAGGAATCGGATCTCTCTCTCAGTCGCGCCCTGCCTGGTTCCGGCCCGGCAGGACAGCGTGATGTTCTGCGTGACCAGCTTGCTGTTCAGCCGCAGGAATCGCATCTGGACCACACTGGCCCCTACGTACTCAAACTTCAAAGGGGATAAAGGAGGTAAAACGCAAGAGCACACTGCCAAGGGAGAGTTTGTAAAACTGCATATGGCATACCTGAAAGCCTCTATACATGGTGCTTAACCATCTGAAGGAGCTGGCCTGCAACTCTTTTAACCAGGCTTTTACAGGAACCTGTAGCAGAGGGTACCGCGCATTCATCTTTTCAGTAGGGTAGCCACAAGAGTTCACAGTAACCTTTGTGTATCAGACCTGAGGAGTATCTTGGGCCCTGTGCGAGTGATACCTGTGGCTGTAATGGAGACAGGCAGGTCTGACCGCCTGAGGTGAAACTGCAGTAGACTAGAAAGGCATCTGCAGGGCTTCCTTGATTTGGGTCGATATAGTACATTCCTGAAACAGTTATGCCATAGATTTCAAAGTCACCTGACACTTATAAAATATTAAATAATGTTATGTGCAATGAGCTAGTCCTGTACCGTTGGTATAGTTGGGATGGGTTATCAACAACTCTAGGCAGGTCGTCGCCGGATGTTCTTTAGTGCCATCTGGTGGATCTATGAAGAGTCGCAGGTCTTGTTGAAGGGAATCCAGTAAAGTTTTGATGAGAGGGTAGTCTGGCTCTGACTGATACATAAGGTCCTGATTTGGGTGACAGGAAACACTGGTCATATGAAATGTCTTGGTCTGTTTTTTATTAGTGAATTTGTTTGTCTTCAGAATTCTGCAAGACGCAGGGTGGAGGCCCTTTCTTATTTTTACATATCACTAAATAAGCTAGATGCCTTCCGTTCACCAGGGGTCAGAGTGCACAATACAAACATAGCTGGAAGCGTGAGGAACCCAAATCATTTCACTAGAGGAAGGAGTTACCTTTAGTTGGGTCATGGTGAGGTTAAACGATAACCCTGGTGGTCCTGGAGGACCCTGGGGCCCCTGGACAAAACACCAGGGAATTTCAATTCCTACCACAAACCTCGAGTTCCTGCATTTGTGGGCATTTGAAAGTCTGTTATACTCACAGGTGGTCCCCTCAGTCCTGCAGGACCAGGGTTCCCTGCATATCCCTTTAGGCCCTGGAAACACAATGTTACAAGAGAACAGGCTCCAGCGTTAAACTGGACACACGCCCTTACCGCATGCTTTCTGAACCGTAAACTGATTTTAAAAATGTCTGCCAAGAGAATAAATGTAAATGAGTGTTTGAATAAATGTTTCAGACCTTTCCTCCAAATAACCCCTGTGGAACACAGAAAGAACAGAAATCAGATTCACTTTTTGCTAACTGCACAATTTGCACTTCAAGGAAACAAATTTCTTTGTGTCCCCAAGTGTCTTGGAGACATTTAGTACAACTTTAAAGCCCTTCAGAAAGCCCCAAACAAGCCCATTAATGGCTCTAGACGTCCCAGACAAACATGACTTTGTGCTTATGAAGTGTTTTACATTTATATTATATTTTAATGAATCAAAAGCTCACTTACTGGCATGCCTGGGAATCCCGGTTTGCCCCTTCTCCCTGGGGGACCGATATCACCCTAAGCAGAAAAAAGAAAAAACACAGCAGACAATCATCTCCTGTCCTGTTTCACGCTGGGTCCCATTACAGGTTGGCAATAATGAAGTTGAAGGTGTTTTAGTGAAGTGCATGATTAAGCATCTCACCTGCTCCCCTTTAGAGCCACGTTTGCCTGTGTGTCCAATCACACCCTGCTTTCCCTAAGATGCGCAGAAACAGACTCAACACTTTCACGCATGGAACCTCGTTAAACTGGCCACAGCAAATCAAAACGCCTAAAACACGAATCGGGATGCAGTGTGGGTTTAAACGAACGATTAAGGCTACCTTCGGTCCGTCGCCCCCTGGTGGACCAGACGGCCCCATTTCTCCTTTCTTCCCCTGTAAGTAGAAAGCGGAGCATCAGCTTCTGCATTAGTGCTGCAGTAGGTGAAGGGTGGAGCCTCGGTCAGCCCAGCAGCCCTGCCATCAGCCTACCTGTGGCCCTCGTCCGCCTTTATCTCCCGCATCTCCCCGTTGGCCGGTTACACCCTGTAGATCAAGGAAGGAGCTAGTTCAGTGATGCCCCATGGGGTTTATACACGTATACACTGGGCTATGCTCTGTGATTATAATGGCAGGTTTATGAAGCAGGTTGTGGTTCCTCACGTAGGAGCCAGGTCTGCCTGGAGGGCCGTGATACCCCTCTGCTCCCAGTAGGCCCTAAAGGAAGCCAAATTACCTACATCAACCAAAACTGTTGCAAAGGCAGGTGCATTTGCTTTCTGACTGTAGACATGTTTTAATTTAAATTAAATTAATTTCATTAATATTTATTTAAATGTTGTGTTCACCTTCTCTCCTTTGATCCCTCTCAGACCTCTCTGTCCAGATTTCCCTCTTTTGCCCTGAAAGGTAATCAGCCCTGTTGATTGCAACATTCTCACTCATACATGCTGAGCTCAGAACAGCACGCTCGTTACCCTCTGGCCTGCGGTCCCCGTCATCCCTGGTTGTCCATCTCGACCGTCCTTCCCCTGCAGCAAGAAAAAACCTTGAGCAACCTGACCGCAGTGACTTATGGGAAACGCATCAGTGCACGTGTTATCTCTGAGGCGGGATTGCACTCTGCTGGACAATACAGAAGAGGAAAAGTGACCTGACCTTCTGACCTTTCTGTCCTTCTCTTCCAGCAGGACCGGGTCTGCCCTTTGACCCCTGAAAATATACATCAGCATATAAACAATGTCAACAATAAGTCAATAAGAGCATATAGGCTAATATGTGGTTGCACATTCTGTATCACATCTGTACTGGGTATAACAGTTAAATCGTAGCCCCAGGCTGAAGCCTGATGGCAGAGGCAGAATGAATTCTGACATGACCAGAAGTTTCTGAACTGCCCAGATACCTGCCAAACGTCCCCAAACTCACCTTGTTGGCAGGCAACAATCTATAACATATTACTATGGAGTTAATAATGGGCAAATCACTCCATCACTGCATCACCCAATTGCCCAATCACTCCATCACCCAATCACCCTATAACCCCAAAAGTCATCCACGAAATGAATTTGCATCCAAGATGTATTGTAATGATTGTCCACATGACTGAGCATTGGTTTCCTGCAACGGTATTGTTTAATCTAACATGCCTCGGAAATCAAGCCGACTTTCTATACTTCCTGCACCTTATAGTGACGTCCTCATTACATCAAGTCCATCATGCAAGAGCAGAAAGCCAAAACAGCAAACGAAGCAGACAATGCTGTGTTGTATGTAGTATATACTTATATATTAGTATGTAAAGACTATGTTGTTACCACCATAAACGTGATAAAAACATTAACAAATATGAGGGACTGAATTATTGACCTGTGGTCCAGGAGGTCCAAGAGGCCCAAAAGGTCCAATCTCTCCTTCGGACCCCTGCTCATGGGAGGTGAATAGGAGCTTGTGTTATTGGCAGTTTTGGTACAGTTCTTCACATAGATAATAATACATTTTACAAAGGTTTTTTTTTTTGCAGAGTTACCAATGTCAGCAAGTTGTACCTCTAATCCTGGCAGTCCTGGGGGGCCTTGGATCCCAGAAAAAGCTTCTGGCCCCTGGGCAAGAAACAGAAAAGCAACAGCGTCAGGTGCAATTCAGGTAAATCACTGCAGATAACCTTGCCTGCCTCCAAGTCTCACCATCTCCCCTGGAGGTCCTGCCTTGCCCGGATCACCTTTTGGGCCCTCTGCTCCTGGTAAGCCTTTAGGTCCTGTCAAACCTTGAGGACCTCTGAGTCCAGCAGCTCCCTAAGAACAGGTGCATCATCAGCTTTCTGAGAGTGAATGGCTTCAGCATGCAATCACTATTAGGGGGCATGATCACAGAGAGGAAGCGCTGCTGAACTCACGTGGGGTCCAGGTGTCCCCCTCTCCCCCTTCTGTCCCCTTCGACCAGCTCCTCCCTGGACGAATGAATAGAAGCATCACTGAACAAGCTAAGCTAAGCAAGGTGATAGCTAAGCAAGGTGAGGAGTTAGGGCGCAGGTTCCACACGCAGGTGATTTACCTGTTCACCTGACTCTCCAGGAGAACCTGTTGCCCCAGTAATGCCAGAATCTCCCTGTAAGAAAAAAAACTCCTGAGTCAGATAACAAGAAATGACAGCAGTAGGTCTGTTTTCTTACAACTACGAAATGCAGAGAACAGCAGTAAAAAGTAGTAATCAGATACCTTTGGGCCCGGGAGGCCACCCTCTCCAGCTATTCCTCGAAATCCTGGCAAACCCTGCGATTAACAGTCAAATTCAGTGTAATTACCATATTTGGCAGAAACTACACACATGCTACATTATCTTGGTGCTTATGATATTATTCAAATATAAATAATCAAAGTAATGTGGGGTACATAACAATATGGTACCTCTAGTCCCATTAAACCTGATGGTCCAATTTTACCCATTAGTCCATTCTGACCCTAGTAAACACCAAAGACCGTTAAAATGTTAAGCAAGAGATCAGTAAGGTGCACATAAGTGAGAACTGCGCACAGAAGCACTCACCAGCAGCCCGATGTAGCCCATATCCCCCATCAACCCCCTCTTTCCTTTGGCTCCAAAGAATCCCATGGGCCCCTCTCGCCCAGGGGAACCACGCCGCCCAATGTCACCCTAGAACAGCAACCACAGCAAATCTCTTTTGGACCTTTTAGAGCACATAATGATATTAAACCAATGACAAAGCATTCCTCAGACATCTTTGTACCTTCTGTCCTTTAGGGCCTGGATCTCCATTAGTGCCTGCAGGTCCAGTGCTTCCCTACGGTAAAGAACAACATGCAGCATTGTTTAAATTACACTTAGAAAAGTGACCTTGATATCGCAAAGACATGTTCGTATAAAGACCCTTATGCCCAAACTGAAGCACACAGTGATGAATTGATTCTGCACTGCTCTGCTAATGCTGTCTACAGATGTCTGAAAAGAGTGTTGTACCACTGGGTCAGGTCTAGGGATTTATTTCTTCCATCTTAATGGTTTCCTGTGGTTTTGACCCCCTGCTGATTACCTGGCCAAGCTTCTCCATTCTAATGACTTGTCGTGTACTTTGTGATCCACCAATTTGGGCCTTCTTCCTGTTCCAAGAGTTTACATGAACTTCTGTGGATGGTTGATGATTTTGCATAGTAACTCCTAATCTATTTCCCTGCTAGATCTACTCAGGATGCCTCCATTCTGTCTTAACTTAAATCTCTATTAGAGAGATATTTGTTTTCATTGTTATCGTGACCTCCTGTCAACAATCTTGTTAACAGTGAGACGTCTATTTAATGCTGTTTAATGTCCCGTGATTATGAAAGCATCCTTGAGCATAGGAATTGCACTAAAAATAATGATGATGGCGATGATGAACTCTGCCCTACACTGTGAGTGTTCACTGGACATTAACTGATGAGAAGTCACCTCTTTTCCTCTGGGTCCTAGCTCTCCCAGTATCCCAGGAGAGCCCTGAGCTCCTGGCAGACCTGCTACTCCGACTGGCCCGGCCTTTCCGACAGGCCCCGCCGAACCCTGCAATAATAATCACATCTACAAGTGCTAGAAGACGACATAGCGGGACTACCAATGCCCAGAGGACACTGACTGCTTCTAAATATTTATGAAAATAGAAAATTAGAAAATAGAAACTGTGACTCACATGATCTCCTTTCCTCCCCGGTGGCCCCTCCAAACCTGCTGGACCAGGATAACCCTAGAGACAGCAGACAAGCACACACTTCACTGGCTGTTGCTGTGTGCTGTGATTTAGCAGGTGTTGTGTTTTTACTAATGCAAGTCTAGAAGTCAATAAGACTGTTAAACATTGGAATTGTTCCTACAAACACCTGCTGGAGCTTTAAACCTTAAAAACGAGTGATGTGTTAAAGATTGACGCTTTGTGCACAATGTTTTATGCTTAATGCACAATGTAATGCACACAAACACACACACACACACACACACACTACGCTGGGCTAATACCCTCTGGGCTATTCCATTTGAAATGAAGTCAACTGACCTGCTGCCCCTCCAGCCCAGCAGGACCAGGGTCACCGGAAGGTCCTCCCACACCCTTTAGAGAACAGCAAAGCACTGGTTTCCATACATTGTTTACATTTGAGTTTTACTCACATTTATCATTACAGTTACTATACACCAGAGTATTTCGCATCCTTTGTAATGCATTTTACATCTGGCACAAGCACACAAGATACATGTACCACTTTGGGAGATGTATTATCTGCCCTGTGACACCGCACTGGAATTAAAGCCCTCTTTCACCTGTTCTCCTTTCTCCCCCGGAGGGCCAACCTTCCCATCAGCTCCTCGAGTGCCCTGGTGTACAGGAGAAGTAGCGTAATCAGGGTCATGCTTCACTGATGTCATTCACACGGCCAGGTGCTAATAACCTCTCGACAGGTTGGACGGTGAAGTTCAAACTAAACAAGCTTGAGGCCATTACGCGCAAGGCTGTGGTGTCATAACGGAGGTGCAGGAGGGATGCCCACTCACTGGTAATCCAACGGGCCCCTGTTTGCCCTGTGGCCCCGGGGGGCCAAGGTTGCCAGGGCTACCGGTTCTCCCTGGCGCACCCACAGTTCCTGGCAAGCCAGGTGAACCCTGAAAACAAATGTGTGCATTAACCTGGCAGTTAAAAATCTGGAAGGGCATAGATTAAACATGAGGAATGAGTGTGGTGAATACAGGACACACTCACAGGGGGCCCCCGTTGGCCAGCATGGCCCAACTCGCCTTGCCGTCCCTAAAAAGAAACATGCTCTTTTTGTTGCTGTTGACTAACAATAATGTTGCAAAAAACAGTATTGTGATGTGAATTTACACTAACACACCTGAGGTCCAGGTGGGCCCCTCGCTCCAGGTGGACCACGCTGACCCTGGGAAGAGCACAGAACCATGTGACTAATATAATACAAGTTGTGGAAAAACCTCACAAATTAACCTCATATCAACAGCAAGAGAGAAATACATGAGTTCATCTTACAGGTTGTCCTCTCTCTCCACGTTTGCCCATAGACCCTCTTACACCAGGCATACCCTACAAGCATTTGTCACAGTCACCGAGTGCATAATTCAACAGCAAACAGCAGTGATGCATTTAATCTGTGAAATCTTTGATGCATTTCAGAAGTTCTCGACATTAGATCAATCGGCTCCAGATTACATCAGGGTTCTCACCTGCTCTCCAATATGGCCAGGCCTTCCCTGCAGACCTCTGCCCCCTAGATAACCCTGTGTGGAATCACACACGTCACTTATTAACTGACAATTAACCTATCACAGTCTGGAGAGTTACCATGAGCCGTGGGATTAAAGAGATCGTCTTAGATTAAATGAGATTAGTCAATTTCCAACAACTGGGATTAAATGGGATTCTACTTACATACATTCCCACAGGTCCTTGAAGACCTTCCACTCCTGGCTTCCCTGTTAATCCCTGAGAGAAAGAGCAAACACTCAGTATACACACGAGACACCTTTTATATTGGGATATTGGACTATAACCTGATATTAGGTTTACATAGTTCTGTTGTTTAGAGGCAAATGCATAAGTCATCAGTACTTGTCTTGGATTGAAATGAATCGCTGCTGTACTACTGTGGGGATGTGGGAGACACCTACCCTGTCCCCTGGGACACCCGTCCTGCCGTCCTGACCAGCCCACCCACGTGGGCCCTACAGAAAAATACATTGTTCACAGAAAAGAAAGAAACAATGCAGAAACAATTAAATTTTTTTTACATTATGTGTGCTATATTTAATATATACAACTTTGATATTAACATCTTTATCTTTATACAGTTAGTTGAAGCTGTTCACAAATGTTTTAAGATCAAATGTTAGTGCTCTTGCAAATATTTCACCTTATTTTAAATACATTTGAATTAAGCCTCTTTTGAAGAGATATTATATTTACCGGTGAACCAGGTTGTCCTCTTGTTCCTGGATCTCCAGACGATCCCCTGACACCCTGGATACAACAATTACAAATTACACTTCATATTACAAGATGACCCACACTCACAGGTTCAACGATCATTCACAGATGACAACAACTGCATATTACAATTCACATTACAAGATGACATAGATTCACAGTTCGTTCACAGGTCTGACAAATTACATATTGCATTTCACATTATAAGATCACCAGAACTTGGAGGACAGACACATAGAACTCAATACGTGTCTTTACACAGGGGGTCATCTTTCATTGTCAAGTCTGTAACCCAGGGAACTGAGAAAGGTCCCAGCAGCCCCAGGATATTTAAGGCCTCATTAAGTTTAATGAGTCCAGTGATGCCACATCCCTCCTGTCCAACAGGCTGCTCCTCCTTCTGCACACCCAGTCTGTTGGAGAGCCCAGGGTCACAGACACATGCCCCAGACCCCATTAGACATTTACACTGACCATTACTTGTCCACTTTACTACAGTTTAAGAGCTCAAAGGTGACACATGGGAACATCCAACTTGTACTTGAATAACAACAGCACTCACGTTGGGGCCCTTATGTCCTGGGCTTCCCAGTGAACCCGGAACACCCTGTAAGACACATACAGAGAAAGCACTGACAATGCATACACGAGAAACTACTGATGGAAAATACCTAGCACAGCAAAAAACAACCATCTTTGTGAAATGTCTCAGAGTAATATGAAAGTTTCTATAAAGACAGAGTACGAGAGCTTGACTGTGGTGAGTTGATGAGTTATGAAATGGGAACCTGTGTACCAGGCTTTCCTTCTGCCCCTTCAGTCCCCTGTGGGCCTCTCAGACCCTGTCAACACACACACACACACACACACACATATACACATACACACACACACACATATACACTGCCATATACCAGCAAACAGTGCAGTATGACATACTGATCCACCCAGAACTGGTTAATGGACTTACCGTCGGTCCATGCATACCAGGAGGCCCATGTTGGCCAGCGCGACCCTGGAAGCACAGGGATTGGTTGAAGTGACCCGTGTTGACCCCTCCCACTAAACTGCTTAAGCTTGTAGCACTACGTCTCTGACTGTTCTGCCAGATCAACAGCGTTTCAAAGACATTGAAATGAAACCTGAGGTGAATCTTACACTTTGTCCTCTGGACCCCGTCATTCCTGGTTGCCCAGGCAACCCCCGGCTTCCCTTGTATTTACAAACAAAAGTTAAAGAGAAAGTGACCTGACGTTGATTCACATTCAGTATATTGAGCAGGTGAATTAAGATACCACAGCACATTGTATACAATCGGATCTTGCAATGCTGTTTTGAGACGTTTGATTAGATGCGACTGGATAAACTCTTGACCTCTTTTCCACATGATGTTTGCGTCTCATTTTTACACCTGAAAGTCATAAATCCATTCTGACCTTTTGACCTTCCTTTCCAGTCATTCCCTGGAGACCCTCTTCTCCGTCCTCACCCTGTCAGCAGGGGGGTGGGGTGTTCAGGCAGGCGAGGAACGGCAGGAGAATTAAAAACAAAAAGGAAATGTCATCTAGATCTTTGAATTAGCACCATTCGTTTAATTAACACTTCAGTAAAAAGCTAGTGCGTGATTCCTGATAGAGTGCCATGGTCACTACAGCACTGGCCTTAGCGACATGGAGCTTCCTCCATTACACTGCACCCTCGCTGGCACTGTGATAGGCACATCCCATTATGATCGCTGATCTACTTATAACACCAAGGGCTCTTCCTCCAGAATGGGAAGCATGTCGTCTTCCTACCTGGATACCTGGAGGACCTGGCTGACCTCTGAAACCAGGTAAACCGATTAGGCCAAGGTGACCTCTCTCGCCTTGAGGACCCATAATTCCCTGGGCTCCAGGTGGGCCCTGATCCAAACCAATTAGGAATACATGATAAGATAAGAAAGTAACTTTTATGTCCAGTGTGAAAGTGTATGAGTTATAATGTTGGTCTACAGGGTATTACTCTTTGTCCTTTGGGTCCACAAGCTCCTCTCTCTCCATCCACGCCCCTGCTGCCCTGGTGAGTTCACACGGATAAGGAAGGCACAGCATAACCTACATGCAACTCCAATAATAGCGCTCACCACAGAGAGCTTAGTCAGAGACTCTTACTTTGAAGCCTGGATAGCCCTTTAAGCCTGGATCTCCAGCTATGCCCTATTAAGAAAAACATTATAAATGCACACATAGTAAGGTTCCACAAAAGTCAAAAGTTCAAACAGAATCTTTTTACAAATAGGTAAATATAAAGCTCCCATTATAATAAATGTTATAAATCATATGTCTGAAGTTTTAATATTCATTGCAGGGGCAATGAAAACATCTATCCATGTTATGTAAGTATTTTTATTTTAATTAGAGGGTTTTTTCAGGATCTAAGACACAGGAATATGCGTAACGATCCTCTCAGGTGCGCTCCCCAGATGAGCTCACCATAAGCCCGGCAGGGATGACTCTTGCTCTGAGCACACGCACACACACACACACACAGGCCCAGGGACTCCTGTGCTTCTGTCAAACATCCTGGCCTTTTCAAAACATGTTTCCCATTTCCATTCTTAGAGCTCCTCAGCAGAGACCATGTGTTATAGAGCAGCCAGCCCAGGAAAGGTGAAAGGTTAGTGGGACCCCCCCGCCCCCAAACACACACACACACACACACACACACACACACACACACTCCCCACCTGCATATCAAAGCCAGAATGAGCCACACCTGTCAACCACATGGACTGTCCTAATCTCTATGTTTACTACATTTCCACTGAGGACGAGTCTTCACTATAGAACGAGAGAATTCGGTCTGGGAGCAATACCAGTCCGCCTGACTGCTGAGACCTAGTGAAACCTCCAGGCAAGAAGGACCTCAAGAACACAAGGGCTCTGTGGGTAGTGGCCATTGTGCCTGAAGAATTGTGGGAAATGAACAGGTAACTTACCATTGCTCCTTCAAGGCCAGGTGATCCCCTGTTACCAAGCAACCCTTCTTGGCCCTAAGTGAATTCAGAAGATGACGAGAAGGATGTAATTGTAGCACAATTTGATTACAGACCATGTGTTTCCCAAGATCCTGATTCTACATTCTTACAAAAGGCATTAGAAATGATGCATTGTACAGACATCAAAACTTACTGTGTCACCTTTAAGACCCTGAGGTCCATCTTTCCCTGGGGCTCCCTGTCAAAAATGATGAAAAAATAACATAACGTTGTCAATGTAATGGCTCAATGATTAATGTGTAATGTAATTAATTGCAAATCCTTACAGGATATAATAAGGTTCCAGGACCTATGGGGCAGATTCATCTCTCTATGTAATGAGGACATCTGCAAATTTGTTTCACCAGACCACAGAGGTGGCATGTGGTGTGCCCCGTCTAAATGCTCACCTTTGCTCATGATGTAATAATGCCCCACCAGTCAGCAGTCTGACACTGAAAACCCTAGTGCTGTCCTAGAAAAGCCTCCACAGGAATATACCAATATCAGACTAACTGAAGCCACTGGATCTGGCTGTGCAGTAACACACACACACACACACACACACACACGCGCGTGCACACCTTTCTCCAGAAACAGACACACACCTAATTCAACATGACACCTACAGTATGAACACAAGGACTACCAATAATTTCACAGAAAACAAGCTGTAGCAGAGAGACACTGCAGTCAGTCAGGCAGCTAACAGCTGTGAAAGCTCCATTAGGTCCAGCGTTTGATGAACTGAGAACGCAGCAGAGTGAAATCACAAGGAACTTAACGTCAGTCAGACGGCATAGCTGTACATTCACACGCTGCTGTGCACCAGGACGACCTTCGCTATCCCGCACCAGGGGTCTGTCTCTGTGTACTGCGGTATTCAGCTACAACAGATTTATGACATGAGGGATGTTCTCATTATCTACCTGTGGTCCCCGCCTACCAGACAGGCCCCTGATTCCTTCCGTACCAGCAGGGCCCTGGCAGAAGGAGACAGAGAGGTCAGAACAAGCTGCAGCCAAAAATAGGACCAGTAGCTTTTTGAATACAACTTACCTGGGGGCCTTTACGACCTGTTGGACCAGCAGGTCCAAAATCTCCCTAAAGGCACAAATCAATAAGTAAATATGATGAGAGCTTTTCTTTCTCAGTTTTGTCTCAAGCATGTCTTTGGAAAATCTTAAAACCGTTTGCCATTTTTGTTTACATGATTAGTACACCTTACTTCTGAGCCATTAACCCCTTGTGCCCCAACCATTCCTGTTGCACCGGGAGCTCCCTGGAAACATACACACACACACACACATCTTCAGGAGCAGTGTTTATTTGGCATTTTTGTCTTTAAACAGATACAGCAGTGGGACAGTAATCATGTTCAAAATAACTCACCACTGTTCCTGGAGGACCACGTTTTCCATCATTCCCTGGATCCCCCTGACAATAAATAAATAAAATCACATGTGAAATGTTCATCTTGTTGATCACATTAGGATCAAAAACTAAAATATATTTATTCTCTGGCAGGCAGGATCTGTAGTGCACCTCAGGCCCTGGTGGGCCAGGAATCCCCTCAACACCTCTAACTCCCATGGTGCCCTGCAGTGGAGAAGAACAGCGTAGCATTTTAGCAGAGAACACAGATGCCTGAACCCATGGACAAAATGAAATGAAATGACAGTAACAATTCATATGATTTGATATCACAATATCAAGCATGATATAATTCCCTGGTTATAGCAGTAAATGACACCAGATGAGAAACATGATTTGACTCCAGTTCGTTTAGGAGTACTTACTGGAGGGCCTACAGAGCCAGTGAACCCAGTATCTCCCTCGGAGCCCTGCAGGGGCGGGAAAGCACAATGATTGATGAACACAACGGGAAAAACGCAGCGTTTCTGCCGTCACACCGTCAGTACTATCTTAATCCACAAGGGGGCAGCATATAACCTTTTTCCATAAATGCATGTGCAGGTGCATTAGAATGGAGCATGACAAGCCCAGATGAGCTCACCTTTTGCCCAGTCTCCCCTCTGTCTCCCCTGGGACCGGTTGTACCCGGGAAACCCTACAGTTGACACAACACAATGTGAATGATGAAAACATCATGCATTAGGAATACATGAACAAACTGCACATTGCCACAAGCATCTGCATCAGAATGTGAATGGAACAAAAATTTCAGCATGTTGGTGCACCTGCTCGCCATCGTCTCCAGGGGGCGCTGCCTCTCCTTTATAACCACGAGGACCCTTGTATCAGAAATACAAAACAAATGATGACATCAATTGAAAAAGTGATGTAAATGAATTTTGCAGCACGTTTAGTACTGTAAACACTTAAGAATATGGACGTGTCGGGAATTTTAAAGAAAGGCTTGAATCCATGCAACCACGTGGTGTTTTATGTTTGGAGGGTATGGCGTGAGCTGTCGGGAGACCTCACCGGCACACCAGGTATTCCGGGAAGGCCCTGCTCTCCGTCCTGTCCATTCTCTCCATCTCGTCCTGATTTTCCTTCTCTCCCACGGACCCCTTTCGGCCCCCGATCCCCCTGTTGGAAGGCAGTGGTTCTCAGCACATGCCTGGACACTTCCTAAGAGCATCTGCAGTTTTTCTAGGGACTGAAATAAAAATACTAGACCATACGAGACCTACAATACAAGTCGAAACAAGACTTATGCCATTTTTCGGGTATCTATACCAAGCACTGCATAAAGCAGCAAAGAGGTCACATTAACTACACATCAGTGCATGCAAGATGACTACCCCATGTGTCCTGCGGTTGTTCTGGTTACTCATGCACGTCTCTGCAAATGAGCACCATGTGACTGCAAGATGCAGGACCAGCATAAAGAGCTGGTATGAAAACATTAATGTTTTACAGGTCCACACAGCAAACCTGCGAACATGACCACAACTCCATGTTTCAGCTCAGTCCTGCCCCCTAGTGGACATAGCTTTTAATCCCCCAGATGTGAACAATGCAGCTCGTGCAGTAGTGTGGTTGAAGCATGTTCACACACAACTTCATAGTCATTCTAGAATCAGATACAGCAAATTCTAATACTAATTCAAGAGCCTCCTCACCATAACCAATTATATGATCATAACCTATTATACATTACAGAATGTAAAGGCAGTATTAAGGTAAGATAGGCAAGAGAAAAAAACACATATTCATATATGTCATGCACCCCTTTCTGGCAAAAACACAGCGCTCTGTTTTAACAACTGAATATTAACAATGTGCAACCAGACAGAAATGTACATAAGGGAATGTGATTGGTTACCATGTCGCCTAGGCGACCCTGGGGTCCTGTATGTCCTGGGTCTCCGGGCATTCCCTTTCATGAATAATAGATCAAACAATTAGCATGGGCTATTCAGAAAAGCTGACAGACTGTAGATCACTTGGAAATGAACGTTCACGTTTCTGATGGAATAAGTTAAACTACTCTGGACTCCAGATATCCATAATGAGGAAATGTGGAAAGGCAAAGGTCTGAAAGACCCTCCCACAGGACCCTTGACAGTTCTAGCCACTGTCTCTGGGCCTCCTCTAAGCTGGACTTTACTTTAGTTCTCCAAGCTGCTACAAGCAGGTTACTGTCATTGTTTTATAGACTCACAGGTGGTCCAGGAATTCCCATCTCCCCCATTGGTCCAGGAGGCCCCATCTCTCTCTATGAATGAGGATGTAGAACATGATTATTTGAATGAAAGGCCCACGAGAGGGAACAAACACTGTTGGTAAATAAGCAAATGTTCTGCTGGATCACTTACAGGCCATCCTGCCGCCAGCAAGTGGTAATACGCCGTTCTCTGCAAAACAGAGTTAGTCTAATGAACTGAACATCACTGAAGGCATCTATAAAGACCAAGTTAGGTTCACACATATGTTTAGCCAACGTGTAGCTTGGGATGTTCCTATATGCCCGAGGTGATGAGGCTTTGGTCAGATAGGGAGAATATTTGCTTAAGGCCAAATGTTACAACTTGTAGTGCTCTTGCCTTAAATAGGCCGATGGAGACCAATTAGCACTTAGGTCAATCGCAGGGCAGAGAGCGCCACCAGCAGGCCTGTCCTCCTGATCAGAAGGCAGATAACAGTGAAGACAGTGTGTGGCGTTTCCCTGCCTAAGGAAGTGTAGTCTGCTACCCCACACAGTGGCACACACAGGAGAGCCTGAGCCCGCTATGCAAATCACTGGCAGCCTCCGCAGCTCTCCACAACGTTTGCCTTGGCACAGGTTCAAATGTGCCACAGGGCAGGGGGCCTGGGCACGCTGGCGGGCCAGGGGAGGTGAGCCTCAGACAGGCTGAGCCCCCCCCCCCCCCTCCACGCTCACGCTCTGCAGGCCTGGCTGATCCGAAGGGGCTGCGGGGAGGTGAAGCCTGGGTGGTGGGGGTGGTGGGGGCAACACTGAGGCCTTTCACTGAGAACTCCTCTGTAAATGGCACGAGCAGCGTCAAAGTGAATAAGGCTGTAAAGACATGAGGACGATGAGCCTGGGGTTTGGCTTGCTGTGTCCAACGACAAGTCAGACTTGGTTACAGGCGAGAGTTCTGTGCACCGACCCACCCCGACGGCGTCCGAGCATAGCCGTCCAAACAGAACACAAACACATGGACAGACCGGACAGGTTACGCAAACCAGCCATGTTCCCAGAGAACAAGCCAAGTGTGGCCACACAAAGTGAAGACCTCCATAAAACCCCAAAGAAGATCCTAATAGGATCTGAAGGACCAAGGACAGATGCTGATGCTCTTCCTATTCACACAATCATCTCCGACTAGCGGCACAGGCCTGTACTATAATCCTAAAGATGACATAATGCAGAAAAATGAAAACATTGGCACCGACACTGAACAAGCTTGCCATCACATGTCATCAACGTGCACTGTATTCTTCTCGAATAATAGAATAAATATACTTCCCTCCTCACCAGCCTGGTGTCCCAGATGGAGGCATTTAAAAGGATTGCTGCAATCAATGGTGAATCAAGAATGACGCTGGGAAAAAGAAAAGACGTGCTTGTCTCACGGGGCTCGCAGGCACCTGGAGTTCCAGACCTTTCTGTCTAAGTAACACATCACGAAGCCAATCAGTAAACACCATTTGACTCTCAACCCTTGCGATGCTTCCATCAGTATCCTGTTCATGACTCTACGTTTGCTGACAGAGCAGCAGGTCCCACACCTGTTTATCACTGCGGACGGCTCTGCCAAGACGAGTGTCCTCACACCACCACTAGAAGTAGGGCTGTTACGCCCCTAACCCTAGCCCTAACCCCAACCCCAACCCTAACCCTAACCCCAACCCTAACCCCAACCTAACCCTAACCCTAACCCCAACCCTAACCCTAACCCCAACACTAACCCTAACACTAACCCTAACCCCAACCCTAACCCCAACACTAACCCTAACCCCAACACTAACCCCAACACTAACCCTAACCCCAACCCTAACCCTAACCCTAACCCCAACACTAACCCTAACCCCAACCCTAACCCTAACCCTAACCCAACACTAACCCTAACCCCAAAACTAACCCTAATCCTACCCACCCCCCTACCCCAACCTTAACCCTTAGCTTAGCCCTTAACCTACCATAACCCTAACCCCAACCCTAACCCTAACCCCAACACTAACCCTAACCCGACAGAACCCTTTAGTACAGATAATATCCTCCCGCGATCCAGCATGGGCCTAGAACATGTGGAGAATCCAAATATGTACAACGGTCTCCAATCCACAGCACGTATGTGGAGGTCAGGCCTGTGGTCCGAGTGCAACTTCAGCATTACAGTGAAAGACTGGGGCGCTGTGGGTACACACCACCATGATGCGGACATCGCTGTGACGGGGACATCGCTGTGACGGGGATACTGCGCAGAGCAGAAGAAACTCTTTGAATGCACAGGGGTGTGACACCGTTTCTCGCTCCGGCTCATGTGGATTTCTGAGTTCCAATGCAGCGATTTCCATGCTGTCTGGTTTACCTGGACTACAGAGGGAGTACAAAGGGACAGACGCCTACCCTGAAGGCAGCCTGATCCTCTGGGGTGTTCCTCCACAGGTAGAGCGTCGGTAACCCAGCCGGGCCTGGAGGTCCTGTTTGCCCCCTTGGTCCATCTCGCCCTCCTTCACCATCAGAGCCCTGCAGAGAAATAACGGCAATGTTACCACAGCTCTGACATAAACGAGCGGCGATGTTCCACTTTCAAATGCGCTTCCTCACCTTGTTCCCCTTAAATCCTGTATACCCTCTTGTCCCTGCACAACCCTACGGAAAAGAACAGAAATCAGGAATATATACCGACATGAAGATCATGACTGCATGGTGCAGATTCCCACAGTCGAACCTAGAAAAGCAAGGTGACCACACAAAAGTGAGGCCAACTTCTGACGAGGCGATCTTGGCAAAGCATCACAGAGATGTTTTTAGAAGATTGCTTCCCGTGTTCAAACACCGGTGTGGAAGCACATCACTCTATAAGTAGTGGCACACATAATGAACAAACCTGCCGTTCTTTTCATTGGGAGACAAAGAGAAAAGATGAGTCATGTCTTTCATAAATAATCCTCCTACGGTCTGTAATTTGGTGCACGGGGGTAATCAACTGTGGCTCTTCTCTTATTGGCACCACTGCATTGCGAATTTCTCCGAGCCACATTTATATAGAGAACACGGAAAGACTGAGAGAACCTACGCTGTAGCCCAAACCAAAATATTATTGGAAAACTCAAGAGTTGGATATCAAACGAAACCAAAACAATGATCAAAAACACCCTAAAAATAAAGTCGGCTTCATCATTAGAGGCGGCGACAGACCATATCTGCCTCTTATATGAAACGTGAAGACAAACGAAGTCTGTTCTACTAGTTTCAAGCTGAACTGGCTCAACTAACAGAACTAACAGACTAGCAAATCACAGCTAATGCATCTCTCCGAGCAGATAATAAATATTTCACATTCCGTGTACATGAGCTACCAGGAGTATTGAAAGGGAACTTGTTTCAGTCTGGCCATACTGTACAGCACAGCTCAAGCTGTAGCCAGACACTGTACTGTTATTCTCTAGTCTATTGCCTATAACAGGCAGGGGAAAACACAGTTTCAAAGACACCCATTATTATTGTGTGGCTCGAGGAAGGTCATGCACCAAGAAAGCACCAAAAATCAAATGAAGAGTAACACACAGCACTATTTGATGTGTGAGGTAACACACTTCACAACCACAATGGCTCTTCATCCATCATCACTTCTGTTTGTAGTCTTCCTCCTGTTGAGGCAGAGGTGTTACTCACTCTTTTCCCTGGAGGCCCGCCCGGCCCCGGGGGTCCTCTCAGCAGACGGTACTGCCTCCCGTCTGCGCCGGCTATGATGTCGCCGTGTTTTGGCCGCATGCTCTCCGTCATTCTCGGGGCCGGCAGGTCTGCTGGTCTGGCCCGCACGGGTCTTGGGAGGCGTCTCTCGGTGAGGGAGTCTGGGGGAGCCTGTGCGGGACGAGGAGGATCAGGACTGATGGAAGTTCCTGAGGAGGACGGCAGGTCCTCCGCCTTCAGGTTTAGGTCATAGAGGTTTGGATGGGGAAAGTTTTCGGTTAGGCGCATAGAATCGATCCTGGGATCCAGGTCAACAATGTCCACAGGGGGTTTAGCGTGAATTACACGCAGAGGACCGTGGATCAGGCCTGTTTTTCTGTTCTGCCAGGACATGTTCTCCCGGGTGGATTTAGCGCTGGTAGACTGCGTTGATTCGTCAGTGCTGTCCTTAATCCTGCCGTGTGAGCGGACCTGGAGGGGGTCGTGCAGCTCAGATTCCTCCAGCACACGGAAGCCATTAGCCAGGTTCTTGAGGTCACCCCTCTGGGAACGGGTGGAAGTGTTCACCTCACCTTGAGGAACTAAAGGATCCTGTAGGAAGCAACAAAGCCAGGGAACAGCGTCAACTGCACAAGCTTTAAATAAATAAAAGTAAATATATTAAACACTGAAAAATCAATCCAATAAAGACTGGCTAACATCTTTTTCATCTACAGGCCCAGCAGTATGTGATGTGTTGCAGACACTTCATGGCCTAGGGCCTGGGAATCAAACCTATGACCCTCCAGTCACAAGAGTGGTTCCTTAACCACCAGACCATGACTTAGAACACCTGGGGCTCCTCCAGCAGACGACAAGCAAAAGGTTGGACAGAACAGTCAGACACGCAGCACTGCTAACAGTTGCCTCAGACGGCAGGGACACTTGATCTCAGAAGGTGACATAGCCGGCCCAAAATAATCGAGCTCCGAGCTCCAGGTTGAATCTTTTGGCTGCTGCTTGATGAAAGGTTGAAGCTGTGGTTTTGGCTCCAGCAGAAGTATAACATGACTTTAGCACTTTTCAATAAAAATCTGCTAATCAGACCATAGTGGGACTTTTGGAACAGAACCAGAACCGAGTGTGAATGCGATGCCTTTGTGGATTAAACAATAATCGCATTATCTTAAGCACATAATAGATCAGGATCATGTGAAAGGGCTGAGATACTGTGTCAGGAACGGTCTCCATCACACAACACATCCTTAATAAATGCAGTTTGGTCTGATCAGCATCAGACAACACTTCCTTAATAAATGCAGTTTGGTCTGATCTGCGTCAGATAGGGCATCCTTAAATGGCATGACTTGGACAGAAAAGCACCGACACTAATGAAATACGATGTGCCAACAGTGTTTGTTGCCAAGTGAGGAGCTTGCATTGAGGGTCACATGGTCTCGCCTGCCTGGATGAGGTCACATGGTCTTGCTTGCCTGGAGGATACAAGTTAAGGCACCTCTAAGGTTGAGTGTGAGTCTACGCCCACTCATTATACAGGGCCCAGGGCCCCTGGCCCCACACAGGACATTGGCATTTTGCACAGCTGAGCAGAAGGAATAATGAAGCCACTGCATAAATCCTCACTGAGATGCAGGTAAGATGTTCCTCCTGAATGGCAATTTGTTTTTCGAAATGCAGCTGGGTGGATACACTGCAAGACTTCAGTGAAATAACTAGATAAAAGCTTACCACGATGGTGAGACTCTATCCTGACATGGCTTACGCCATGTTTCTCGCCATCTTTATTACTGTTGCTGGTCATTGCGGTTTTCTTTGCATCTTCCATCTATCACTTCTAAGCTTGTAATTCCCTTACTGCACATCACTGTGGTCTCTGCACCAAGGCTGAAGAATCACCTCTATAGGCGTGACTGCGTGGAGCGCGACTCGTCATGCCGACCCCTTTGGCCAACACATGATGACAGAGCTTGCCATAGGAGAAGAGCCTGACATCTAAATTCCCTCTTGGACCGCAACATGTTTGTGTAGCCGTCTCATTTACCTCAAGACGCAAGGCAGACAAACCTAAGCTCGCAGTCGAGCGCAGCAGAGGTGCTGGACCGAGGTCAAACATAACAGACGCTGGCAAAAATGACATGCGGAGCACAGGAAATTATCGATCAAACTCATATCAGCGGCACGCTAAGGAAAAATCAGTGTTATAAATTTAGAACCCCGTTAGCGGCGTCTGCCGCATCAGCATCGCACATGTGCGCTGTCTGCATCAATAAATCCCGTTGAAAGTGGCTGGGGAAGCGCCTGATGTGGCCTACCGTGGTCTCGCGCTGTCCTTCCACGCACAGCCTTGTGTGAAGCAGTCCCAGGATCAAGCAGCACACTACCCAAGCGTGGCAAGGCATAGCTCCAGCAGATCCGCACTGCAGCTCCGTCTCAGAGAGGCCGTCCAGTGCCGAGCTGCCCCCTGCTCTCCGCGCACCCTCCCACAGGGCTGAGACCTCCCCTGCACAACCACTACACGGCTGGCATCCCATGGCCCGCCAGACCTCAGACGTCATGCCACACACACCCGTGCAGGTGGAGTATTTATTTATAGTCTATTAGTCATGTAGGTCATATTAGAACATGGTGTACGTGTACGTGTGTGTGTATAATATAAGCATCTACTGTTTCAAGTATTAGCCAGAACCTAATGTATGGTACACATTAAAGAATCCAGTCATGGGGAGTTATCGAGAGGATGCTCAGAACATGGAACTCCTAAGCCAGATCACACTTCACAAGTGGTTGGACCTAACCAGAAGCCACATCACATCAAGAACTCAAAAAGAAGATCATAGCGACATCATCAAGAGCTGTGATGGACGCACTGGGAGGATTTCAAACCCACAGGCTCACAGCGATAGACCACAGAAGAAGAAATGATTTATGACACCAAAGCGAGTCCCATCAGCAAAGCATCAGAGCACAAATGTCTGCAGACAAGCTCAATGATTCAAAACAACATTTTCCTCATGAGACCTCCAGCTTTCAGAATCAAAGCCTTGTCGCACAGACAGATCACGAGGTCATTAAAACAGGAAGGATTAGGGGTAGTGGCTGCCATGGTAACAGGGCTGACTGTATTCTGTGGGGCTCAGTATTTCTGAGGTCTTTACAGTTTTATTTTTCTTCACTGTGTGGGAAATGGGGGCAAGATGAAATACTTCCAACTAATACAGTCGCATCTTTATTAGCAGAGCTGCACGTTTTCCATCCTGCTCCTCTTAAGCAAGCAGGGAGCACCAGTTAAGAATACAGAGCATTAGAGGAAGCCACTGCAACCACTGGCAGTTTGGGAGAGTGAGTGAGTGAGAGAGTGAGTGGGATAGTGAGTGAGTGAGTGAATGAGTGGGAGAGTGAGTGAATGAGTGGGAGAGTGAGTGGGTGAGTGGGATAGTGAGTGAGAGGGAGAGTGACTGGGAGAGTGAGTGAGTTGGTGAGTGAGAGAGTGAGTGCGAGAGTGAGTGAGTGAGTGGGTGAGTGGGATAGTGAGTGAGAGGGAGAGTGACTGGGAGAGTGAGTGAGTTGGTGAGTGAGTGAGTGAGTGAGTGGGAGAGTGATTGAGATAGTGAGTGAGTGGGAGAGTGGGAGAGTGAGTGGGAGAGTTGGAGAGTGAGTGGGTGAGTGGCAGAGTGAGTGAGTGGGAGAGTGAGTGGCAGAGTGAGTGAGTGGGAGAGTGAGTGAGTGGCAGAGTGAGTGAGTGCAGGAGGAGCATAGAGAGCGTTCACGGTTACCCGCACTCAGCCAGAAGACATCATGGCTCATCTGTTATCACTCGGCCATAGATCACACAGGGCAACATCACATTCTGCTTCTCTTAAATGGGAAATGCTTCCAGTGGCTTACAGCTAACGAGAGAGAGAGAGACCTAGTTCAAACAGAAAGAAACTGCAAAATTAACCGAATCCTACTTCAATAACCATCTACGTAACATGACGTCCAGATGTGGAACTGTTCATGTCTGACAGCAAGGCAACTGAGGATTGGGAAATCCCTCTCGAGCAGCCCATTGGAAGATGTTTAGCGATGATTTGTCTTGACGTGAACTGCCTAACCTTTGACCTTAGGGTCATTGTCTGGAAGATCGTTCAGCAATGCATAGAGCTTACCTTACATCCACTGGGAGGGTATTTACAGTCCCAGTGTAATGAAGGTGATGTCCTGCCCTTACCTCACTGGGCTTGCTCATGATAACACACCTTCCCAAACTGTTATGAAGTTATGATTTTTTTTGTCTCTTGACTTCAATGATTTTAAACTGTATGTTTAAAGGAATGACATTAATATAGATATATATTTATATCTATAGATAATATAGATGTTCTACAGGACAGTGAATAACATTCCTGTGCATTTCCCAAATGTTTCAGACAAATGTTCCCAATAAGCTCTTTATTCAGGATACAGCTGCATTTGAAACGATCTGTGCAAAAAGATCCACTTTATGACCAGTCTGAGCACATAATTACATTTAAACTCATACTAACGTCCTTCATTTGGTTACTACACCATTTTATACTATTCTATAAACACATCTTGAGACTTGAGTGTAAAGAGGTTACACAAGCAAACATTTACAACGCCACTCGCGCTCAACAGTCCCGCTCCAGGTAACACGGCCAGCATGTTTGCGGAAAGCTAGTGACGCGGTTGTAGCTGAAACACTGCCCACGCCTCCGGCCCGCAGTTCAGCACACACACAGGCAACACAGCCAGCTTTCACTGACCCACACAAGCACACAACACACATAACAGCTCCAATGGTGACGTGAGCTTTCTTCTGCTAAGGCAGGAAACAGCAGGGCTCACATACAGCAAATGGCCACGGACTGCTCGGCCTCCCATCGCCCAGGGGACTTTTGATCTTTTTTTTTTTTTTATGTACATTGTGTCAGTGATGGAGGTACTTGAAATGTGACTGAAAGCAGGTTTATCTTCTATGAGAACTTGTAGGGCTGCATTGTGATTTCACTCAGTGAAATCTCAGATGCCCAGGTGTCTAAAAATTCACTCAAACACTCAAAAATTCATTAAATGCAGTATCTAAAATAAACATTAAACCTGCGCGGTACAATGCATGGTAATGTGGTATGGAAAACATATGGTAAATATAAATTGCATGCTTATGCAAATCAAGCAAACCTACAATAGCAGATTACTGCTAACACTGCCCTGCACATGACCTTCTTGGGCACCTCTGAGCTCAAAGTATAACAGTAGCAAACGTGGCTAATGATTTACCAGGCCATTTGCTAACTTCGGAGTGTCTCCCACGGCCCGACACCAAACAGGCTCTGGGGCTGTGCCCTTTCACCCTCCCAGACAGGGTGTTTATCACCCCCCATCTCCACCCGCCTCCACTCAGCCCTCTCCACCCTTAACAAAGTGGAGCACGCTCCCATGATGACCATTAATCCCAGCACAACCAGCTATTTGGGGGCAAATGAGGAGTCAGAGGTCGCCTCTCCTCGTCCGTCAGACGTCCGAAGCCGCCCCGCCCACCAGGTCAGTGGCTGCAGCTGAAGCTCCGACGGGGTCTTGTCCATTTTAAAGCCAAAAAATCCCTCCTTGCTAATCCCTCCTTGCTAATCCCTGCCTCTGGCCTCTGGGGCATGCAAACTGCTTGAACAAGCATGTTAAATGCACCTTGACAGCTCATAAGCAGACTTTAACTGCCCCTAAAAGGATCTCTCTATAACCCTTACCAGTACATCCACTTCCTGTGCTTCAGGCCTGAAGTCGGGAACCGTCCCCTGCAAGTCGGGGAAGAACTCTGGGAGAAACACAGGCCCCTCGGCTGGGCTCATTGATGACGGAGATGGTGGAGTCTGGAAAAATGTTTTAATCAACCTCTTTTTAGTGTGTTCTCTCTACTCAATGTACTAGCTAGAAGATTTTATACTGTTTAAGTTTAAAAACTGAAAGATGATGCTTCTGCTACATGTTCTTAAACAAATTATTCTCATTGTGTTGTTGTTAAATGCTAAGTTCATCAACTCCGATTCATTAAATTTCCAAAATCAGAGTGTCAGTGTGAGCTGTGCTCTTTGGTACCTGGGTAGTACGGTGTGTTTCGGGGTTGCTAGAGATCACTGAGGATTCACACACAGGCTGGTGGAGATTGCAGTGATAGCCGGAAGCTGCACCATCACCCATCAGAAACATCAGCTGCCTGAGCTCCCCCTGGGAACGGAAAATCCTACATCAGCATCCACCCCATCAGCTAGGGCCAGCACTCCGTCGGCCGCACCCGAGTGCTGTAACAGAGCCCTGGGCATGAGCTGCCTCATTGAACCTTGGCCCCCGTCTCTGGAGCTCGGACCAGGGCAGCTTGTTTCCAGCATACTCTCATTAATCTAGACTATGGTAAAGGGTCACTTGCATTGAGTAATGCCTTGCAGGGCCACAGATTTGAGTCATATGGTAATCAGATATGTTTTCTATATTATAATGTTTTTTTAAGCAGGACAGTGTGTTTTGATAAGTAACCCCTTCTTGCATTTGCTGCTGGTTAAGGACAGAGAGAAGTTGAGTTCTAGAAGAACCATGTTTCTCCACATCTGGATCTTGGTCCTCTCAAATGTTCTAAAAGTCACACCATTAACACTGACTGTAACTAAAGGAATTTTAGTACAATTTATGGTTGGCTGTAACCAATGAGACTCTGATAAAATGTTTGCTGTCTTTGTAAATATAATTAAATCAAGTTTTAAATGGCCTATTAAGCAGGAATGCTTAAATGAAGTAACCAACTGGTGCTTCAATAGGAACATTAACCCAGCACATTCACTTAGTGACCATGTTCATGGAATTCTGCAAGAATACCTCAAATGGCATCTCAAAGCCCTGCAGAATGCCGCCAATCATCAGCAGACCCTCAGTGGTGATGCCCAGGTAGGGGTAGGACCAGCTCACTTTCTCCACCAGAACACAGTCCACATACACAGCCAGCCATTCGAACGTCACCCCTACCGAGACCCAGTGCCACTGCGAGTCCGACAAACCCGACGCTGAAAACCTGGGAAGCAAAAATATAATTGGGCAGAGAAACAGGAAGGCAGCCCAAGGTCTTAACTCTTTACATCTATGAAAGTGTTATATGGTCAGGTCACAGCTGATGGGGAGACGGACTCATAATCGCTCTGTTGGCCAGTGAGGAGGGTGATCCCTGAAGGCCTCAGACGGATCTGGAACACTACTTGATTGTAGAAGTCCAGGATGGTCAGGACGCTGCGGTCCTCTCCCTGAGAGCTCCGTAGCTGGAGAAGCACGCTGAACTCGTCCGCAAAGCTGTTAAACCAGCACCCCCCCCCCGTACACAAACACACAGTCACACAACACAATTAAAACAAACATCAAGGCAAGCAGCCCAGCTCCAGCTGGAGCAGAGGGACATCGTGGGCCAGACCTCAGGCCGAAGACACTCCGCGTGGGCAGCGTCAGGGTTGAGTAGGTCCCGACGCTGAGGACTGCACAGCCTTCGTCCTCCTCATACAGAGACACATTGTTACTCTGGGGCACGAGGCCAAACAGGTGTTTCAGCACGTCCACCTTCTGAGTGAAGAGGTCCAAACGTCGCTCCACCTCCTCTGTAAGAAGCGCACACAATACAGCATTCATGGAGATCAATGGATGATCATACGTTATCGCTCTTGAAAAATGCAATTACAGGGTTGGGGAGTATATAAATCCCCCAAATATATACGACGGCATCATTTCCATAGGTAGAACGAGCAGCAAAAGAGCTAACTGGCAAACACTACAACACGTTAGGTTGCTCACATACCAAATAACACAGAGACACTGACAGGCATTCAGGTTTGAAAGGCATTCTGGGACTTTAAAACCAAAGCATGTGATCCTAGCCTCCTCGTAACTGTAGAGATGGAAAAACGAAGCCTAATCCCAATCCTAACAAGCTTAATCCCAGACTCACATTCACTTGGAGAAGCTTGATAATTATTCCATGATGTATCTAGGGAGCAGAGATATTTCAGGAGGTTCCCCAGGGGTCATGTCTCCTGACCCAGACACCCCCCCCCCACCGACCACCCCCACTACACCTGCAAGACAAATGGAACGCTTGGAAGATTTATGATGGAGGACTCTGAGAAGCAGAGATGTTCTAGTGCGAGGACATTACCTCTTCTTCCTGCTGGGGTTAAGCGGGTCGTGGGTCAGGTTTGTGGAGGTCCCACATGAGACCATCCGTCTGCCCCGTGTAACTCAGGGAGACGTGACGAGACCCTGCACCCACCCCTCCCCTCCCCTACTCCCTGTCGCCGCGAGCGACGGCTACCCTCAGACACTTCCTTGCAGAAATGGGCCCAGACCATGAGAAAACGAAATGCACACCACTTTTGAGAAGCAGGGTTGCGATCTTATGATGCACGATTTTCCTCCCCTACGGAGGTTCCGTTTGGGACTTCCTAGTCATTACAGCACGACAGCTGAAAGGAAGGAAGCAGAGATCTGAAAAAAGGAAAAGTGGTTGCAGCGACTCCATTCATTCTCACGGACGCTGGGGGTCGAGTGGGGCGGAACCCAGCAGATCTCAGAGCATATCTCCATTAAGGGTATTCAGCTATAGCAGCACTGAGGTCTTATTTCAGGGCATGTTGAAAAGAAGCTGCCACTCCAGGCTTGTGTTGTCTTCGGTCGTTGTGTTGTCGAGTCTCAGTCATCGCATACAGTTTGGTTCTGCAGCGGCGGGGGGGGGTGACCAAGTTACACACAGAACCCCACAGAGTTCCTACAACTCCTCACCGAGTTACACACAGCCCCTCACCGAGGAGACTGATGAAAGATTTGTCTTGCCCAAGGATTCTGCTCAGTGCACACACACACACACACACAAACTCACACACACTGTACATACACACAGGCACTGTGTGGAAGAGATCTCTCCATCTCGTCTCTCTTTCACTCATTTCCCTCACTCAACACGCTCGCGCACGAACACGCACACAGGCACACACGCACACGGGGCTCAGTGGCAGGGAGGGAAGCATAGAGGAGTCTCAGCGGGGGCTCTGCACCTACACAGCTGTTATTCACAGCCCCTTCCTGTAGTACCACGCCGACGAGACGCTGCAACACATTTCCTCTGGAGGGGCTAATAAAACAAACAGCAATGTACTCTGCTCTGTGTGTGTGTAAGAAAAACAGATCTTCGGCTCTTCTGAGGACAGCTGTTGAGTATCGTAAGCAGAACTGATTCAAGAGAGGCAACTGACAGACAGCACGTTTACGCTCACAGGAATCCTGTATCGTGATGATGGAAAAGAAGTCAAACAGTTTCTCCTGAGTGGACAAAGATGGGGATGCAAACACATGTTGCTTTGATAAAAACAGAAAACTCATGCATACACTTACTGCCTAGATACAAGGGGGGCATCACATGACTGCAACATGCTACATGGTCATTTTAGATTGGATGATGGTCATGGACAAGCTTTAACCTGCCTCAGTACATGGCTTGGTCAGAACACGTGTGAATGCTCTCAATCGCTGCTTCTGGACCTGTGTGCCAGCCCCATGAAGCATGCACACACACACACACCCGTTTCACAGTGGTCACATCATAGCCTTTATTAAATGCAGACTGATTTAATCTCCTTTCAACAAAAAAACTCTCTTAGAGCACTCTAAGCCTTTCTGCAGAGCGGACATGAAAGCGTCTAAGAGAACTCTTGGATGGGATGAAATACGGTGTTGTCCTGCTGCAGCTGAAGCAGAAAGCCATTGGTCTTCATTCTACACCTCATGCCTGAGCATAGAGGTTAATCTGCCTACAGGCCTGACCTGCTCCAATTTGTCTTAATTTGCTCATTAATGCATCCTAACGGTTTATTTGGCTGCCTCCCAGATTGGGCTCAAGAACGGCAAGCGCCTTCTCAGACACCACAGCATGGGAAGTAATGAGAGCGTGATCAAAGGGCCGTAGGTCAGGGAGATAGCATCTACTAACGGCTCTGCTCTGGAACAGCAGTTCCTTGAGTGGATGGTGGAACCAGGTCAGCAGTAATCACACCCCGAGTGCCCCCCCCGGAAGAGCCAGCAGGGGGCCTGGAGTGTCAGGGACGCTGCCCAAAATCCGGCTCAGACGTCCACAGAGCTATAGCCACACACCTGACTCTGCTAAGCCAGAATCAGTTTCACACTCCTCGGAGAGAGGAGATGCAGCCAAGATCTCATATACCGCCGTTTCCTTCTCTAAAGCGCCTGCCAGTTTCTCCAAATACCTCGACAGGAACTGGTCATTCAGTGCCAATCTTGGAATTCCCAAGATCCCTCCATCTACAGCTCAGCCAGACCACGGCTCTGGTGTCTGGGGGCATTTGTGTCCCATTTAATGCCCAATTAGCCCCCTCCCTGCTCCGTATTGTGTTTCATTTACACAGAGGGCTAGTTTAAAAAAAACAAACAAACAAAAAAAAAGCCTTGAAGCAGCGATTATGTAATAAAAGGGGACGGAACTTCTAATCTGTCTCTTAATTGCCCTGTTTGCTGTAATCAGAGATGAGTCCAGTGCAGAGAGTTCCTTAATTATAGGATTGATAGTGGGGTATAAACTAACACTCATTTAAAAGGAAGACTGCTGAGAGGCAACAATGCTATGAAGCACAGAGAGCTGATGTTAGGGCTCCTGAACTGTAATGGATTAGCGTTTTTAAAAAAAGTAAAGGGAACACTGGTTCACATGATTTCACATGAGCTTCATTGGACACTAGTGTCTTCACTGCTGGCCTCATCACACGGTCCTCTTAGGAATGGAATGTGGCGGGTATAACGGATCATAGTCCAGGGGAATGGGCCTGTAACCCGGCAGGCGTGTGGCATCAGCCCATCCGTCTCTGCTACCACAGTGTCACACTCTTCACAGCAGCACGACATGGAGGTGACTCAGACACTTTCACCACTGAAGAAGAGAAGCTGCATGCTGCTAGATCTGCCAAACTGTCTTCGGTCCTAATTCTGCTTGACCTCTCTGCAGCCTTCGACACCGTTGACCACCAGATCCTCCTGTCTGTCCTCAGAAGACTTGGAATCACTGGCACTGTCTGGCAGTGGTTTAAGTCTTATCTAGATGGGAGATCCAAATAAAACCCCAATGGAATTTAAAAACAGGACCCAGATACCCTTGCCCGGATCAGGGTTACCGGGGCCTCACCCTGGAGCCAGGCCTGGGGGAGGGGCTCCTCGGCGAGCGCCTGGTGGCCGGGTCTCTACCCATGGGGCCCGGCCGGGCACAGCCCGAAGGGATTACATGGGTTCACTCTCCCATGGGCCCACCACCTGTGGGAGAGGTAGTACTAGGGGTTCGGTGCATTGTGGTTTGGGCGGTGGCCGAAGGCGGGGGGCCTTGGCGTACCGACCCTCGGTTACTGAAGCTGGCTCTTGGGACATGGAACGTAACCTCTCTGGGTGGGAAGGAGCCTGAGCTGGTGTGTGAGGCTGAGAGATACCAACTAGATATAGTTGGGCTCACCTCCACACACAGTTTGGGTTCTGGAACCAATCCTCTCGAGAGAGGCTGGACTTTATTCTTTTCTGGAGTTGCCCAGGGTGAAAGGCGGAGGGCTGGAGTGGGCTTACTCATAGCTCCCCGGCTCGCTGCCTGTGTGTTGGGGTTTTCCCCAGTAGATAAGAGGGTTGCTTCCCTGCGCCTTAGGGTCGGGGAAAGGGCTCTGACTGTTGTTTGTGCTTATGCACCGAATGGCAGTTCGGAGTACCCGGCCTTCTTGGAGTCCTTGGAGGGGGTGCTGGAAGGTGCCCCTTCTGGGGATTCCATTGTTCTGCTGGGGGACTTCAATGCTCACGTGGGCAATGACAGTAGGACCTGGAAGGGCGTGATTGGGAGGAACGGCCTCTCCGATCTGAACCCGAGTGGTGTTCTGTTATTGGACTTCTGTGCTCGTCACGGTTTGTCCATAACGAACACCATGTTTGAGCACAGAGGTGTCCATAAGTGCACATGGCACCAGGACACCTTAGGTCGCAGTTCGATGATCGATTTTGTAATCGTATCGTCGAACTTGCGACCGTGTGTCTTGGACACTCGGGTAAAGAGAGGAGCTGAGCTGTCAACCGATCACCACCTAGTGGTGAGTTGGATCAGATGGCGGGCGAGGATGCCGGACAGACCTGGCAGACCCAAACGTACTGTGAGGGTTTGCTGGGAACGTCTGGCAGAGGAACCTGTCAGAAAGGTCTTTAACTCCCACATCCGACAAAGCTTTGACCGCATCCCGAGGGAGGCCGGAAACATTGAGTCTGAGTGGGCTTGGTTCCGTGCTTCTATTGTCAATGCAGCAGATCGGAGCTGTGGCCGCAAGGTTGTCGGTGCCTGTCGTGGCGGCAATCCCAGAACCCGGTGGTGGACACCTCGGGTAAGGGAGGCCGTCAGGGGGTTTGCCCATCACTAGGGCTGAGGTGACCAGGGTAGTTGTGAAACTCCTTGGTGCCAAGGCACCAGGGGTGGATGAGATCCGTCCTGAGTTCCTTAAGGCTCTGGATGTTGTGGGACTGTCTTGGTTGACACGTCTTTGCAACATCGCGTGTACATCGGGGGCAGTGCCTCTGGATTGGCAAACCGGGGTGGTGGTTCCCCTTTTTAAGAAAGGAGACCGGAGAGTGTGCTCCAACTATCGGGGATCACACTTCTCAGCCTCCCGGTAAGGTCTATGCAGGGGTTCTGGAGAAGAGAGTCCGTTCGATAGTCGAATCTCAGTTACAAGAGGAACAATGTGGGTTCCGTCCTGGTCGTGGAACACTGGACCAACTTTTCACCCTTGCGAGGGTCCTAGAGGGTGCATGGGAGTTTGCCCAACCAGTCCACATGTGCTTTGTGGATTTGGAAAAGGCATTCGACCGTGTCCCTCGGGGATTCCTCTGGGGGTGCTCGGGAGTATAAGTACGGGGCCCGTTGCTACGGGCTATCCAGTCCCTGTACAAACGGAGCAGGAGTTTGGTTCGCATGGCCGGCAGTAAGTCAGACTGGTTTCCGGTGGGAGTTGGACTCCGCCAAGGCTGCCCTTTGTCAACGATTCTGTTCATAACTTTTATGGACAGAATTTCTCGGCGTAGCCAAGTGGTGGAGGGGGTTCGGTTTGGTGGCCTCAGGATTCCACGCCTTCTCTTTGCAGATGATGTGGTCCTGTTGGCATCATCGGGCCGAGACCTACAGCTCTCGCTGGATCAGTTTGCAGCCGAGTGCGAGATGGCTGGGATGAGAATCAGCACCTCTAAAACTGAGACCATGGTACTCAGTCGGACAAGGGTGGAGTGCCCTCTCTGGGTCGGGAGTGAGTCCTTGCCTCAAGTGGAGGAGTTTAAGTATCTCGGGTTCTTGTTCACGAGTGAGGGAAGGATGGAACGAGAGATTGACAGGCGGATCGGTGCTGCGGCTGCAGTATTGCGGTCGCTGTACCGGACCGTTGTGGTGAAGAGAGAGCTGAGCCAAAAGGCAAAGCTCTCAATTTACTGGTCAATCTACGTTCCGACTCTTACCTATGGTCACGAGCTTTGGGTAGTGACCGAAAGAATGAGATCGCGAATACAAGCGGCCGAAATGAGTTTTCTTCGCAGGGTGTCTGGGCTCTCCCTTAGAGATAAGGTACGGAGCACAGTCATCCGGGAGGGGCTCGGAGTAGAGTCGCTGCTCCTCCACGTAGAGAGGAGCCAGCTGAGGTGGTTCGGGCATCTGGTTCGGATGCCACCTGGGCGCCTGCCTAGGGAGGCGCTCTGGGCATGTCCAACTGGGAGGAGACCCCGGGGAAGACCCAGGACACGCTGGAGAGATTATATCTCTCGGCTGTCCTGGGAAGCCTTGGTATCCCCCAGAAGAGCTGGAAGAGGTGGCTGGGGAGAGGGAAACCTGGGCCTCTTTGCTTAGGCTACTGCCTCCGTGACCCGGACCCGGATAAGCGGAAGAAAATGGATGGATGGATGGATAGATGGGAGATCTTACCAAGTATCTTGGCAGGGGGCCACATCTGCTCCTTCCAGGCTCACCACGGGTGTCCCACAAGGCTCAGTGCTCGGTCCTCTGCTCTTCTCTCTTTACACTCGTTCTCTTGGTGATGTAATATCCTCCCATGGATTTTCCTATCACTGTTATGCTGATGACACTCAACTTGTCCTTTCCTTTCCACCTTCTGACACACAGGTTTCATCTCGGATCTCGGCTTGTCTTGCTGATATCTCATCTTGGATGTCGGCTCATCACTTGAAGCTGAACCCCAGCAAGACTGAATTACTGTTCATCCCTGGAACTTCAAGTCCTCGCCAGGATCTTTCCATCTCTTTTGAGAACTCGCTGGTCACCACATCTGCTGAAGCTCGAAGCCTTGGTGTAGTTGTAGATGACCAGTTATCGTTCTCAACCCATGTTGCAAACCTGACTCGGTCATGCAGATTTCTCCTTTAAAACATTCGGAGAATTCGACCTTTTCTGTCTAGCGAGGCTACTCAAGTGCTTGTTCAGTCTCTTGTCATTTCAAGACTTGACTACTGCAACTCACTCCTGGCTGGTCTTCCTATGCGTATCATCAGGCCCTTGCACCTGATCCAGAACTCGGCGGCTCGACTTGTCTTTAATGTTCCTAAGTTCAGCCATGTTACTCCTCTGCTGCGCTCTCTTCACTGGCTTCCTGTAGCTGCCCGCATCAGATATAAAACCCTGATGCTGGCCTACAAGGCTAAGAATGGACCAGCACCTCCATACATGGTGGCAATGGTCAAATCCCGATCTGTACCCAGAGCTCTTCGAGCTTCAAGCACAGCTCGGCTTGACCCACCATCGCTCAGAACACGCGGAAAACATGCATCCAGACTTTTTTCAGTTCTGGCACCTCAGTGGTGGAACGAACTTCCCCTGAGTGTCCGAATGGCAGAGTCTCTTGCTGTTTTTAAGCGAAGACTGAAGACACATCTGTTTCAAGAGCACTTAAATTAAATTTTACTACACTAGCATTTATTAAATATTTGTGACTGTAATGACTTTTCTTGCTTTTATCTTTTAAGTAGGGTTTTTTCAGTATATATTTGAGTATATCTAGGCGTCCATACTGACTGTATCTAATAATATCTTTGCTTAAAGTTTCTTTCTGATTTTAGCCTAAACTAACTAGCTAGAGATTTTGTTCTGAGTAAAACAATGAAGCACTTTTTGTAAGTCTCTGGATAAGGGCGTCTGCTAAATGCCGTAAATGTAATGTAATGTAATGAAGGGTTCGTAATAGGCACCCCGGGTTAACAAGAAGCATCTGATGGAAGCATTAAACCTCCAATTCTCATCACAGGCCACAAACCAGCACATGTTCAGTTAGATTTAGTAATACATACCTTTAACGCAATTTCCCTTCCTGTGTAAAACCGACAACTGAGAAATACTATATGGGATTTACAGAGATTAGAATTGTATTAAATAAACAGGAGTATTAACATGTATTTAATAACATGTATTAAATAAACACGGCAGTATTAATTGTGTGATTCACAGAGACAATTTAGAATTTTATATATATATATATATATATATATATATATATATATATATATATATATATATATATATACACACACACACATATATATATATATACACGTCTGTATATATATAAATATAAGGGTTCCTTTATCTATATACATTTCACTACAAAATTTAATTATTTAATCATTTAATGACAAATGTCTTTTCTTTTGGAAAGCATTATTTTTCACATTTCTAGTTGCTAATCATCAGGTCCTGTGAAATCTAAAACCCAATAACATCTCTGAACTTGCTCTCTAGCCGAGATGTCAGCACCATTACCAAGCAGACCCTGTCTGGCCAGAAGCCCATCTCTGCAATGCACCAGCAAAAGCCTTGATCACTCCAGACATCTGATTTCCTGCCTTCTCCTGGGTATCCAGACCTGGTCAGGGGGTGCATGTCTGCACAATCCACTCCCCTGTGTCAGCTAGCAAGGGTTTGGAAACTTTAGCAGGAAGCAAAAGAGCTATAGCGTTTTCACAGGTACGATCATGCAAAAAATAAACGAGATAAAGACACATTTTGTCTGATCATCTCTAATTCATATGTGTATCTAAAACTAAAAAGCTGTAAACAGAAATAACAACAAAATGAGGAAACAATTTGAACTAAAGGATTCAAACTTAAACGTGAAACTTTGACGAAGGTAGGTTTCAGGTTATTGTGTAGATCGCTAAATGATGATTGCATATGCATCGTATATATGTAATTCTTCATTTTAAGAAAACATTTAAGCTGCCAAAGATGTCATAGTAATGTTGACTTATAATGCAATAATGCTGACATCACGTGGGAACACCTGTCATGCTCTTGGACCACCAGCATTCCTGGTAGAACCAATCATCTTTCTGTGAAACTGGAGAATATAATACATTTGAGGTATGTATAAAGATTTAAAAAATTCTCCATGATTCTATGTGTGAAGACCAGAAGACAACTAGACATGCTGAGGACACATCTAAACACATCTAAAAACATCTAAAAGCATGTAAACACATCTAAGCATTTCTAAGCACATCAGAACAGCTTTGGGGAAAATGGAGAATGTCAAATAAAAACACTTTTATTCAGTCAGTGATGACAGTAGAGCAGATATGATGGGAGCTCGGTTTGCTTTTGCAGACTCCATTGGCATGCCATCGCTCATATGTGAACACATACAGTGGAGGACAATTCACCATGTTGCGGAAAGAAAGAGAGGGGAGAAGACTTGTGCAGATGACAATGTTCATTCAGCACATTATCACCATCACGTGATCAAAAACTTGAATCTAGACTCCACACGCACCATGTGATCTACAGAGAAACCTTGTCTCCCAAGGAGAATTAGTAGGACTCTTTTCCTCCTCTAATATCCAGTTCTTCCAACTAAATGAATATCTATACAGAACAGTAAAACTCTAAGAGTAACAGTGGTAAACCACCACCAATCCTTCACACAACAATCATAATGGTATAAGACCAAACCCGAATAAACAGTGGCATGTTTATGGGTATCCACAGATGTCACCCTAGGAAGGTCTATGGTGCCATTTCAGCGACCCCAGACTGGTCATTTAAAACCTTCAGTTCAATCTGACCTGATGCCCAACAGGCCCTTAGCAATAAAGTTGTATCAGCTCGCTCTGGAGTCACTGTCTGTACAGGGATCCGGGGGGTGGGGTCCTTGCCCTCTGACCGTGAGCTACATCATAGCAGGAATACGCACATTCCAGGCCCTGAGGGGCACCGTGTGTAGCCTGACAGGCTGGTCAAAAGGCCACCTGGCCACCTGCCCAGGTTTTCTGGCCGGAGTTCAACAATGCACATCTTACATCAAGATAGACACAGAAACATGAAGAGACTTGAAGTGTGGGAAAAAAGTTTGCAGCACACAGAACACACACTACAGTCTGAAGGGTCCGATGTGAATCCTATATGTGAATTCAGTCCTCCAGCTGTTTTTATTCACAGGTTTACACTTCATATATCAGTTTACTCTCGTATTATATGCAATTACTGCTTATACTTATTCCTGATTAAGTACAACGGAAAGCTCATGTCCTGGGTGTCTGTGTCTGCATGTGAGAGAAAGCCTCTGTTCTAACCTTTACAAAGGAGAACTCCTTGGTATGGTCTGTGTGACCTTCACTGCCCTGGAACAGAGATAAAGCGATGATAACGCAATGACTGTCCCTGGAAAACAAGTCACCCGTCTATAACTGGGCAGAAATGAAAATAGAGCACAGTGACTGACTACCATAAAGGGTGACAACATGAAAGTGAAGTGCTTTCTGAAAGGCCTTCTTTGGAGATGGTTTGAAGATGGCTGAATAAATGCAAGCTCTAAAAAATATGTAACCGAACAAAGCTTCTGCCTTGTGTCTGTCTGCAAGTGGAGTCTTCAAGTCTGACATTATGGCAGGACGTTTCAAAATTGTAAAACCTTTTAAAACATTTGACAGGACTTGATATGCAACGTTGACACGGTGTTCGGAGCACTGCCCCCCCCTCCGTTGTCTCATTCCTCCTTGGGGATGTGTACATTTAACAGTTACAGAACCTTGGGTTGGATTGCTTCAGTACGACAGCAGGTCTGCTGCATTGCCCCCTGGCTTGTGTTAGTCCTGCATGCACTGACCCAGTGAAGCGTCGGCGGGATTAGGCAGGATTATGCCTCTGCATCAGATGGAGATGTCCCAGGCTTCTCCTTTACATTTCTTCCAATTTCACACAAAATAAGCTCTCCAACCATCCAGCAGGTAATGACATCAATTTTATGAGCTGGTATTAGTGTCTGAAAGTGTAATTTCCTTTAAATAAAGATTTCCCTGTGCATGAACTCCAGTTCCCACTAATGAGAAGAGAGGTTTCTTCAAAATGCCTTTAAAAAAAGTCCCTCTATCCAGACAGTAAATAATACATAACTGCTTGACTGGGACAAACTCAGGTCAAAGGATTCACAATAAAGATGTTGTGCCTTCCTCTTAAGAGAAAGCAATGCTTATATAACTATGCTGGGACTTCATGATCAAATAAATGAAGTGTGACCACTGGGACTCTGGTGGGCTCCCTTGGCAGAGACAAGGAGAGAGCCATGGACAGTGTGTGGGACAGCGTGTGGGACAGTGTGTGGGACAGCATGTGGGACAGTATGTGGGACAGTGTGTGGGAGACTCTCTCTCTCTCTCTCTCTCAAGCTCTTGCGGGTTCTTTTTTTCCGCGCTAACAGGAGAGCTCCTGTCTCTTTTACCGCAGTCTAAAGCACTGCCAAATGTTGCTCTTGGAGCCTGGGACATGCTCAGGAGGACAGTGGACCTTTAAGAGAAGATCCCGCTCACCAATCAGGAAGCGGTTGCCAGGGAGCCGTTGCCAGGGCCCAGTAACTGGCGTCAGGGTCGGGTCTAAAAGACAGGGCGGCAGGAACTGAGGGTCTCGGTTGACAAACCAGGAAAATTCCAGATCCTCTAGGGCTACTCCACATCATTTGTTCATGTTCATCAAGGGCATGAGTTCCCTAAAGGGCATGAGTGACAGAGCAGCAGAGTACAGAGTACAGATACACTCTCAGACTTGGCAACTAACAGGACTTTATGATGAATTAAGCTTAGTCTTGGACTAAGATGTGGTGCCAATGCTGAATTCCCACTCCATATGTTCTATCGTTTATGCTGAGGATTAATACAACTCTTGAGTACTGGTCAGTGGTGTGGACAATGTTGTGGGTGTAGCTTTGAAGTGCTTCCTGTAGCATTGGCTGTCCAAACTTTAGGTCCACTCTCTGTTTTTGCAGCTTTAAGTCCCACTCCTCAGCTACCACACGAAACAACACAGGGTCTAGAGATCACAGCAGATCAGCCCAACCTACAGGGCTCTGTCCCAGACAGACAGCCCACACTTGTCTGACCATACTGTTATGATATCCAGACACAGCACTAAGCTGTTCATTCTACCTTGACTGCACAGAATTATGACTATCAGTCAGGGATAACATTAATTATGTCTGCTATGACATAGCAGACACATGTCTGGCAACACAAGGAGTCCGGTAGACAAAAGTCAGTTCGGATATTGGCAAACCAGAATCTGGACAAATAGACCCTAACCTCACTGTAGACGGCTCATCATCTCATTAGAGTATGCCATGCACTGAGCTGGTGTATGCAGTATAATGAATATGCCAAGCTTGTGTAGTGAGCAAACATCCTAGTATATATTAAATGCTAGAGTCAGTAAAGTTCATGGGAAACATCTCAACACAACATTTCTGCAGGAATGGATTAGTGACAGAGCCAATATCCCTGGGCCCCAGACTGCAGGGGCCCCAGAGGGCTTTAGACCACAGGGCCCAGGGCCTCCCTTATGACCTCACTCAAGTCATGTCTAGTAGCTGGTTTTCCATCAAATCAAGAAAAAAGGTGAGACAGAAATCTCTTTGTTAAATATGTTTTATATTTCCTGGTTTTGCTTTAATATTGAGTATTTGCAACTGTCTGGAAATGCATGGTAAGGTTTTAAGCCATTTATTTATTAGTTATTGCATAATTTGCATAAGCTTTCTTGAATTGACAAGAATATTTTGAAATATGTTGTGCATAGTGTATCCTTGCACATCTGTGCATGTGCATGTGCATCTGAAGATGCCTTGTGAGACTGTAATTCATCCCTGACTACATGCCATTTTTTTGTAAAAAGTGGGGAAAACTGGTCATTACACATGCGCTGTTATTCAAAGAATGAGAGTCCTATATGACGTAGGACATGGACAGAGTTCTAGCCATCCTGACCCATGTGCTTACACTAAGCAGTTCTGACCCATGTGCTTACAGTCTTGGCCTGCTCACTTGGCCTGTTTGGGATGGACGTAGTGGTTGAAATTGCCTTGCATTTTCTCACACTTAATTGCACAAAACATCCTTTAGATACAAAATTCCTCAGCTCTTGTAAGCAGCAACAAGCTTTGCAAATATTTATACAAAGCTCAGTTTACATTATGCAGTTTTGGATGACATAATCCATGATCTGTAGCAACAGTGCACAAAGTCCTTGATGAACATTTAAGGACGATACAGACCATAAGGATTTAAAGTAAACTATATAGCCCAGTTGATTAAAAAATATAAGGCCAATGAATGATTTCAGTTTAAGGAGGTGACACAGAGAGACAACATCACACCCCAATCAACTGTACTAAATAAAAGAGGCTTAATGTCCTATTGAATCATTTAAACCACAGTATTCCCTCCACCCAGCAATAAAATCTAATAGGTTTAGCATAACCTCAGGTTTAATCTATAAAGCCAAAGATTCCAATTGCTGTTCACCATCTGGAGACAAGGCTGTCTCAGTTCACATGGGCAGCTGGCTGGGATGGAACCTATGAGAACTTGATGAAGCCCAAGATCAATTAGTATTCTTTCCCTGCACACATGGACATCATTTAACGACGGTGCCAATTATGTCATATTGAGACTGCGGAAAACCACAGGGGAAGCGCGTGAAGAATATGACTGTTTTCAGAGGTTTCTAAATCTTTGCTTAATCCAACGATTTCCACTTAAAACAGGTTCTGGAGACAAAATAATACTCCTAGGTCAAACAAGAGGAAGGGTATCTGGGGATGGGTGGGTGGAGGGGGGGAGGCAATCTCTAATGTAAAGTGAATGCGCCAGTAGCGATCCGTCAAGTGGGCGTGTCTTTTACAGTGGTCGGTAGAGGACTGTGAAGCAGATGTGACTATTCACTGACGAAAATGAGCAATTTTTCATTTCCCAAATTGCATGCATCACATTTCCCTCAAAGCCTTTGACTCTTTGGTTAGTGTTGAGTTTGTGGTTGTGCACACGTGTTTCTACATTTCTTCACAGTTCGTAGATTTAAACAAAAAACGCTTTCCATAGTCTAACATCTTCCCTTGACAATTTTAACAATAAGAAAAGCCAAACGTTCAAATTCTGGAGAAAACGGGAAAAAACTCCATACATGCAGGTTCAAAACATCTAAATAAAAATGTCAGGACTATTACTCCCTTATGTTCTCGAGTTTTTAAACGAGAAGACAGCAGCCCCGTCAGACAAGCTGAGGTATTACAGTTAAACAGCGAAACAACGGAGGACCAAACATTTTCTCTATGCAGAGTGATCCAATTTCAAAGAGGACTAAAGTATTTTATAAATTATCACTTTTCATAAATGTGTTGAGAAAGAGTGCCAAAAGCAGACCATGTATGTATATATATATATAATCAAAGATACACATCTGAAATGAAATCCTTTCCACTGCTGTTGGAGATGTTACTGAGTTCTTACCTGGTCCAAGCATTGCTGATCCTATTTCAGCTGAATCCGAACGAAACGCATTAACGCAAATGCATATCATGTCAAGAGCCAATGATAAACTTAAACATATCTTTGTAAGCGACATTATTTCCAGGTTGATCTGATGCAATTAGGGCGGCATTTACACAGAAAACTAGAATTAAAACATTTACGTACTTGACTAATTTGCTAATTGAACAAAAAAATTCATTTAAATTAGTTTGTCATTTTGCTTTGTCCAGTAGTAAAACAAAGTGCTAAAACAAGTATGGGTTTAACATCTGCAGATGGTCTACAACGCCTTTCAACTTTAACTTGGCAAGTGCATGGTATTCTATCATTCCAATACATATACGCCCACTTCATAGAAAGAGCCAATCATGTTTCTTGAACAGGGTACGTTATCTAAACCGAAAATATGCTGTCAGATAAGTTACTAATCTTTACGTATTTGTGCTGAATTGCAGCCACTTCGTGTTTGTGTCTTACAAATATCCCTTATAACCGAATATAGATTCGGACTACAGATTACAGAAAAGGGAATGTTCACTGACTGCAGACCAAAGGAGCCTTTATCTCAATGTAAGCACCATCATCCTGTTAGAAAGACAGTATGGACAGTAACGCATATAGTTAGACAAATGTCAAAAAACAAATATATAAGACATTAATACTGAATATAGCACAGTCAGAGAAAAGTCCAAAAGTGTGATTTCGTTTTTTAATTCAAGGACTTTGCTTCATACAAAATGTTAAAGTAGAAACAACTGCAGAATTCAAAGTCTGGCCATTGAACAGAAATCAGGCAACAAACTAGTCGCGAGACCCAAATAAAGGGCTTTGCAGCTCAGTCACGTGGAAGGAGCTATTCACAATGTTCAATACTGTTTATATAGAAAGTGTTTTTCCTCAACAACCCCCCTAATTCATATCAAAGATAATTTAAAAATCAAAACAAAGAAATAATACATGGTATCAAAAAGTACGAAGTTAAACAATGTGTAGGTCAACATGCACATACATTTTCAGACCATGCAAACATTACTTTTTTTTGCAAAAGAGAACAGCCACATTGAACTGGATATGGAGAAATTCAGGATTTGGCAACAAATTGTGAACGGTTTAGGGGCTGAATGGAATCATTTTTCTCTAAAATAATAATGAATCTGCGGTTATGGATTACGTGGAGTATATGTGAAGTACATGTGTGGTAACACCGACGGCAACATGCGAAAGGATAGCGGATGTGTTAGAAGTGCAAAGAAATAGTTCCACACGTTGACATGAACCAAGCAACAGCTCTGAGTTAGCGGAACAGTTTCGGTGCTGCGTTTGAGTGAAGCGCTCCTCTGCATAAAGCAGTGTGCGTATAAAAATATCCCTCATCCTACCTCTCTACACAAGTCATTCGTCTCCTTTTCTAATGTCAGTGTGTACGTCTAACGCATGCAGATACATAACATTGTAGCTCTGTTTTCTCCTTAAAGACATGTCTTTTATTTCTGCTTCTGTAGTCTGTAATCATTGTGCCTTTATGCATTCTAAAATAGACTTTTTCATTGTATTTTTTAAATCTTTTTTTATAGAAAAGATTTGGTCACAATCATGCGGAAGGGTGAATCTGGATACTCCAGCGAGTAAGCTACAGAATGATCGAAGTATGTTGTTTTTTTGTTTGTTTGTTTTTTTAGTTTTTTAAAGTGTCTTCTCGTTGCATAGCCCTACTAAAACAAAAGTCAAAAAGTCCTTTGCAGTAAAGTTCTGCCATTTTAATGGCTAATGCATTATAGTCCCCTCCCTTCCTCCCTACCCCTTACATACTGCATGCTAAGCAGCTAAATTGACACTAAGTACTGCAGTGCTACAAAAGACAGTGGTGGTGCTCTGCCGTGGCTGGGACGAGAGACTTTCCGCTCGCCGAGTTCCTCAGGTTTTCGCGTCGTCTGCCTCCCGGGTGAGATGAAGATCCCAGTTAGTCTTTCATTTTGTTCCAGTTTCTCTTCCCTCCCGGGCAGCTTCCGACAACACTTCCAGTACCGTTCTTAAACTTCCAGTCCGCCGCTACCACAGCTGAACGTTTCTTATGGTACAGGCTGGGCGAAAGTGAGTCGTTATTATCGATCTAACCAGTAGCTGGATGAGGGGAAGGGGAAGTCCCTGGGGGGCATTACCTATCACCTTTCACCTCAGGACTTCATCATATCGCAGCACTCGCAGGTCCCAGAAAACCTGGGTGTGTGATTCTCAAACTCCCACTACCTTCAGCCTCCCCTGTGTCTCCAAACACCATCTTACAAGATCAAAAGCAGACAACAAAGGGACAATATACACCATGACTCTTTTCATCTCCTCCTGTAACCCAGCCAATCTGAAAAACATGGAATTTCATAACCTGAAATTACATCTTCCCCCCCCATTTGGACTTGCACAACTACTTAGGTTTTCATATTTTAACCTCATATTTTGAACTATGTCCCTCTCCCTCCTCCAACAAATAAACAAACATCCATCCAAAAGGATCGTCCCAAAGGAAATGAGAAATAAAAAAAAAGAAACTCATACTGTCATTTCCAATCAAAAACTTTAACGATAAATATGTGGTTTATTTTGTTTCTACTTAAGGCCTACAGCCAGACACCTTACTGGGCCACATCTCCCCCGACCAACGCGGTCCCCTCTCACACACACACTGATGCCCTAAAAAAGTCTGAGGTCACATCATTATGACGGTAGATTCAAAAGTTTAGGCACTTCGAAAGAACGTCTGGAGGAGTCTTTAAGAAACGCTAGACCTGACAGCATGGAGAAACAGCAAGCAGTTCACATAAAACACATAGTACCTTTACAGTATAATACAAAAACGATGCACGTAATGAATAGATAAAAGATCTACGACGGTTTCATACAAAAGAAACGACATTTGAGATTTTGCCGTCTCTGTGACGTTTTCTCACACACACAGTGATATATGGTAGGAATGGCCTACAGCAGCATGGACAGTGTAAGGTAAATCTGGGTGCGTGTGACACGCCTGCAGCTCACATGCAGCTCACCAGAACGGCCCATTTTGGTAGAGAAGGGAGCCGCACAAAACAGCAGATGTTGCCAGTTCCATAGCAAAATTTCTGCGAACGGGTTTTTCCTCGTCTTATTTCCCCATTATTGGTTACATAGCAAGCCCAGACTTTCATGGGAATTTGCATTCAGAGAGTATCTGAAGGCCACGTCTCGTTGGCCAGCTGGCCAGAGGCCGGTGCTACTCTACGTTCTGAGTAACAGCTCTATGGGTCACTGCTTTCCCAGACTACACATGCTTTCATCACCTGTTTTGCCATCATTCAGACCAGACTGTGGTGATCGTCCTCTCACAGAGGTGGTTATGAAGGGCAAGGAAACCCACAAACTTCCACACCAGAGCTGTCGGTGCTTTGTACTTATGACAAAAGTCCAAATGCCACTGAGTCCAGTTGGACTGATTCAAATGCAGCAAACTGCAGTCTGGGACGCTTGTTATCTGACTGGTGTGCACCTACATTTCCCCTCCCCTGCGAATTTATAAAACGAAAGCATGTCCACATACACACGTGATATTCACCATCCATGAAACAAGAGATGATAAAACTCATCAGAATTTCACAAAATAAAGAAATAAATAAAAATACACTGAAAAATTATCAGCAGAGGATCCATGTCTGAAAGTGTGTGTGTGTGTGTGTATTAAAGCCATACTAGCACCATTCATCTTCCTCTGCCTCAGGGTAGTAGCTCTGGGCCCTGCCACTGCTACCGTCATGCCCCGTTGGGACGCCCAGGACATGGTAGCCGTTGGGCATCCCATGATGGGTGTGCTGCGATGGGGATGAGAGGGTCACTATCTGCAGCGTCGCCGTCCAGGGCGAATGGCCGGCCTGTGGGCTCGGCGCCTCTTGGAAGACGGAGGCCTCGGGCCAAAGGTCGCAGCGTGGGTCCGGTGGGCCCAGGAATGGCTCGGAGCTGATCCGGGTGACGGGGGAGGGCGAGCTGGTGCCGGAGCCGCTGTGTAGGAGGGCGTTGTGCTCGGATAGCCCGCGGCTCAGCCTTCCAGGGTTCGGAGGGAGCAGCATAGCCTGGGTGCCCATGAAGGACACAGGGGAGGAGTTGGCAGTCCTGTATTCCACTGCAGGGCGTGGGGTCAGGGGCGTCTGGGGCAACTGCCTACGCCCGCGTGTGGGCGTGCTTGCCCCTGAGGTCAACAATATAGGGCTTCCTTTAGCCCAACCACTGCCCTAGGTGAAAATTGAACAAGCAAATCAAAACAATAAAACAATGAGGGTAACATGTAAAAAGGTTTAGGAGGAATAGGGGCAAATCAGGGATGCCAGGGAGGAAGAAAGGTGGAGAGGCGGGCGGGGTAAGGCAGGGCAGGAGGCGGGGCAGAGGGGGTGGGGCGGGGTAAGAGGCAGAGCAGAGGGAGATGGGGCGGGGTAGGAATGGGAAGGGAAGAAGGAAGCAGGAAGGAGGAGAGGAAAGGAACATTAACATGTATGAGAGAGAACAGAAGGGAAAGACACAGGACACAAACACAAAGGACGAAGACACAAGAGGACAGTGACGAGAGAACAGTGAGAAAAAAGGAAGTATGGATCAAATGCACAGAGAAATGGTGAAGAAGAAGAAAAGAGTAGAAAGAGAAGTGAAAGGCCATGAGTGACTGCACTAAAGGCAGAGAGAACAGAGCCGAGTTGGCCGACGCGCCGGGTACAGAATGTGCGTTACACTATCCAACGCATTTCAGGAGAATATACAGACATCAAGGTAGCATAGGTACAGCAGCTTAGAGAGACGCACCCATACCAAACCAGCAGTAGGTGGCTAGCACCTTGACTACCTAGTTTACTATATCCCCTTTCAGAATGTCACTACCACACAACACCATGACTTTTGACTTTGAAATCTGCATGCATATGTAGATCAGTGGCATCTAATGTATGAAGAATATAATGAATATAATGAATAATGAATTATATGCATTCTTAAATTATCATTTGGCTTCTATAATATAGCTCAGTGGTTCTCGACACGCAGTACAAATGCAATACAGCTGATGAAAATAATGTGTATGCTGCAGGCTAGGTGTTACCCAGCCATACCACTCATAGTTTGTCTAACACAAACTACCTTGTCCTTTCTAGCCAAGATTTATTGTTTGAGCTGGACAACCTCGCTGAATTATTATATGTGTGTGTGTGTGTGTGTGCGATAAGTATATGATCTGTGTGCTTGTATGCTCAGTGTAAGCCTCTCCCGGGTCTCCAGCTCCGAGACCCCACCCAGGTGCTGTACACCCCCCCCCCTCCCCCACCCACCTGCTTGCTGAAGGAGGCATCCTGAGCCTCCCCGGGGGAGGTGGTGCAACTTGCTGGGCCCTGCTTGGCAGCGCAGGGCTCCCGGTTGCCGTAGCGATCACATGAGTAGTAGCGCTGCTTTTCTGCTGTGGACGAATGATGCTTCCTCTCGTGGGAGCGACCTCGGTCATGCCCCCCGTCCTGTGACCCCCCGGGGTCGGCTGCTGTGCCTGAGAATGAGTCCAGACAATCTGAGCAGTTGAGTCGAAATCAATCACAGTGCAGTTCTCATGTGGCAGTGTAGTGATTATATCAGCTGTGTCTAAATATTGATTCAGTGTTGCCTGTAATTAGGATACACAAGCAAGATGTCTTCCTCAGAGTTCTTGGTAATAATAATAAGCATTTCTTTATTCGCCAGGCAGGATAACATCTTGAGTTCATGAACCTTTAACCAAGAGACTTTCAAGTCTTTGTCACGCAGAGGTTTCAAAATGGCATTTTAAATTAAGCATTTTAAACACACAGCAAGATATTTTCCAGATTTCATTGTGTTTTTATATACATTTTTATACACATATTCAGCATTTACGCCAAAAAAAAGCATTTACTGGAATAAGAGCTGGTCAGCAAGCTATGATCTGGAAATACATAAGCTACGTCCCTTGTGGCAGCAAAAACTTTAGAATGACCTTTATATGAATCAAACTTGTCTTTATATGAAACAATGTAATAATCATAACAGCAACTTTAGCTCCTGAAAGTCTTGAAAAGCTCAGATCTGAAACAGAGAACCATGAGTGACCATTTTCCCTATGGATCAACATTCCTATATCCCAAACAGATTCTCAATCTCAAGATGAGCGGGAGCATTGGTCACCCCCCCCAACCCCTCCCAGAATTCCACATTCTTTACACAGCATACTTGCTCCTTTTTTCCAGGGGGCTCTTGCGTGTTGCCCTGTGTGCATGGCTGGCCTGCTGAGAGCGGAGCCATAAATTAGCGGCTCTCTGGGGCTTTTGCCTTTTCCCAGCCCCTTTCATCTGGGGGTAATGGATGCCAGCTGTCTGCTCCAGACCCGCCTGCCACACAACCCACGTCTGCCGCGCCGGCCGCCTACACCGCAATCTGGCCGGGGAGCCACGCGGCCGAGCGACAGGTTCCTCCCCGTGAACCGAAGGGATGCTGGTTCAAATCCAGGTCAGGCCAGCGAGCGCTGTTTGAAACAGTAGCAGAGGCCGCCAGGGTCTAATGTCACAGTAGGCAAGGTACTTAACCCCAAACGGCTCACAAAGTGTTTGAACCTCTGACCCGCTACGATTCCAAAACGGAGTGTCTGTGCAACGTCCACGCAGCACACAGATTTGTTCCATCTCAGCTTCCCCCTGTACCAAGTAAAGAAGACCACTGAACCCCTCATCCAGTTGGTCTGCAATATCACTACAAGGTGGAGTGTCTGGGACAGAAGCCCGGTGACCTAGTGAAGTATCTAAGGCCTGGGTTGGCTTCAGTGTGTGTGTGTGTCTGTGTGTGTTTTTACTGACCACCAGTGCTAGAGGGATGGCCTGTTGGTGACCTGTCGAGTGACCTCTGCTTCTTGTCCCTGTCTCTGCGGTGGTGGCAGCGATGATGATGATGATGGTGGTGGTGTGGTCGCTCCTGCACTGGCCTCTCGAGGGCGTACTCATTCAAGTTGACCTCCTGAGGACACTGTGGTGCGAAGGTGGATGCAGACCGCCTCATAGGGGAGTCAGGAATAGGCTACAGAAGGACGTGTGTAAAATCAGCAAATAAATATCAAAACACAATAGCACTACATAATAGTCTTAATATTGAGTGCCTCAATACTGCCCTCTGCAGATGAGATAATAAAATGGTCACTAATTTCTCTGTTCCAACTCCTTTCGTACCTTTAAACACTAGGTAAACTCAGTCACGTATAATAAATACTAATTACAGTAACACTCCCAAAGCAAACCACAATATCAAAGTATTAAGGGTGTAGTACCTGAGTGTTACACCTGGAACAGCTGCTTAAGTCCGTTCTTATTCAGCCTCACTTTAAACCCCTACCAGCATTTTGGGCTTAGCATTTAAGAACATGTTTCTATGAGCTACTGTGTTTAAGTGGTTGCGTTCGAGAATCACTGAGGAATGACTAAAAGTACGGTATCCTCTCTGAGACATCGTACCTGGCATGTCTCTTTGATGCCATGTTTTACCACAGACGACCTGTCTGTATGGGCAAATCCTGATAATAATGGGGTAACGTGCTGCTTGTAATTTGAGCCTTTGTTTAAAACAGCAACCAGCAATAGTGTAAATAGAGTAGCAGATGAAGTGAAGCTATCAGTATGTTCTCGTTCTTCTGGACTGTAAGTGAGGCGTTAAAGTGAGACGTACTGCCAGTAAGGTCCCCGGGGAGTGGCGTGAGTGACTTCTCTGTCAAAGCGCCAAGTCGAAAGAGGTGTAAGAAAAAGAGACAAAAAAAATCACACATCAACGTTACTGGCAAAGTGACCAATTCTAAAAATTCATGACAAAGTCACTTCAAATTAGAATATTTCACTTCTAAAACATCTCAGTTCTGTTTCAACACTGGGAATATGTAAATGCTACATTTCAATGCTACACAGACAGATCCTTCAGGCTAACGTCACTGTATTTCCTGCTGCCCTCAGTTCAGCATCAGCTCCAGTTCCTGTGATCTTTGGCCAGAACAAACGAAACACCCTGAACACATGGAGCAGGTTGTGGAGTGTCTGCTGAAGCCAAACTGCATTCTTGCACTGGGCCAATGAGAGCCAAGGGGAGGGGCTGAGGGGTGGGAAGGGGCGTTCCCTGGGTGGGGTCAGAGGGATTTCAGCTGGCGGAGCAGGTGTTAAAGTCTCATAGACAACTGTCTATTACTGACTCTGTGGCCTCATTGCTGAGATGGGCCTTGGGTTAGGAATCCATTTTGGGAGAGAGATGGAAGAAACTGGCAACATACTGAAGGTGTTTTCTCTGCTCATTACACTGCATGTGCATGGAAGAAGAACGTGGGGACAGTGGAGGACCAGGCTTCCCAGAGTCCCCTGTTCAGCTGTAGTGATGTAACCGGGTCCTGCATGATTCTCCATGCTCTGGGAGAATCGCAGCATCTGAACATGCCTTAGATCTGCTGTGCAGTTGTGCAGTCTTATATTGCCTGTTAGAGAAGGATCCAAAATAATCCTGTTCCTATCCACAGGATGGAAACACAAGGCTTTGATCTGCTTTTTACTTTTGTTTTTTGTTTACTTTCAGCTGCTTCCCTCATGGGGTCACCACAACAGATCAAGTCCGATCAAGTCATTTTGATCTGACACAGAGTTTTACACCAGATGCCTTTCCTGACACAGCCCTCCTATTAATCATGACTGGGACCAGCACTACGAGAGTCCTGCACCCCACTAGCTGGATTGAGCAATGCATCAAGGGCTTGGCTCAAGGGCCCAACGGTGGCAACCTGTCAGTCACGAGTCAAACATCCAACCTCCTGCTCAACCACCCAAGGTCCTAACATACCGAGCCACTAAGCAGCAGTCATATTGAAAGCAAAGTAAAATAAATCTCTCTGGCCATTCCCAAACACTGCTCCTGTAATATGGTGCTTTGCATCCTGCCTTTGAAAGGCCAACTATCCCATATTCATTAGAAGTGGCTCAAGGAACCGAAGCACTTTTGTCCAACAACGTATTTGTTTATTCAGTGGAGGCAACAGGAGGTATAGTGGCGTGTATGCACCCTCTGTACAGGTATTTAACATTCTGATCTTACAAATGAATTGAAATGGAGAAGTCATAGTAAAAGAAGGAGAGACATCTCTGAGACATCATATCTTAATGCAAGGGAATATATTGCTTGTGTCAAGCAGTTATGTGCAGGGTTCAGGTTACCTGCATCTCTGCATTGAGTTTGGGCATGGACACAGCACGGCCCTGCCCCTCCAGGCCAGCAGGGGGCGCTGTGATAGCACTGTTCTCCATCTTCCTCATCTCCACTGACACCTGCCACACACACACAAACACACACACAACTGTCAAACTTGCAACCAGATCTGTTGACCCATTAACACAGATACAGCACACACCGCAAAAAAACAGATAATTGTAGACTTATCATATAATATTGTATATGATTAAAAATCATTGTGTAAAACTGGTTGGTCGGAAAACCTGGGTGGTGTTTGTGTTTGAGATGTCTTCTGATTGGCCCCTCGATATCGGTCTCCTCTTGGACTTACGGACCTCTTTGGTTTTCTCCGACATCCATGACGAGGAGCCTTTGATGGCATTTTCATGACTAGATGTCCTTTACAACACACCACAAACACATACATGTGTGTATAACACGGAAAACGCATGGTTAAATCCAGGAAAAAGGTCTAAGCTTATATGTATATAGTTTGTGATATACACTATATTGCCAAAAGTATTTGTTCATCTTCCTTGACTCACATGAGCTTAAGTGACATCCCATTCTTAATCTATAGGGTTCAATATGTCGTTGGTCCACCCTTTACAGTTCCACGCTATTTGTAAAAACAGTCTGCATGAATAAGGTGCTTAATTTTATACACCTGTGGCCATGGAAGTGATTGGAACACCTAAATCTGATCATTTGGATGGGTGAGCGAATACTTTTGGCAATATAGTGTATGGACACAGGTACACATGCATACATGTGTGCATGCGTGTGTGTGGATACGTGGTGATCAGGGCCTACAGTGTGTGTCCGTTGTTCAGTGCTGTAGAGCTGGGTCGCGTGAGCAGCTGGTTGTCTGACGGATGCTCAGAGCAGATCCTGCTGAGGTCCTGCATGGGTGACAGGGGCAGGACGGGCTCCAGGAGAGCGGCCACATTATTCTACACAGAGCAGAGAGAGGACACACATGGAGAGGACACACATGGAGAGGACACACAGCTTGGAATCACGTAGAATCGCCAGGAGATTCAGTTACTGGGGATGACATTAAGAGATATTAAACAGCTACTAAATTCAAATGAATATGAAAAGCAGGTGAAGAGAATGATATGAGTGTAACTGTAATTTCCCCCTGGGATCAGTATTTCTGATTATGATTATATAAGGGTTAAATATAGTTGAGAAAACAAGATCACCATTTGTACACATTTACACAGACATAATACTAAGAGTCATGTGTAGATGTGTAGATTGTTGGTGTGTGTGCATATGTGTGTGTGTGCGTATGTGTGTGTGAGTATGTGTGTGTGTGTGTAACCTGAGGTCCTGTCTGCTGCTCTTTGGACTGCTGCTGCATCTGTAGTCTCTTGGCCCTGTTTTGCTTGTAGTAGTCAAAGATCATGAGAGCAGCATACACCTTCCCCACCGTCAGCTCATTGGCTGCAGGAGACAGCAATGCATTATGGGTCATATTTATATCTTCATTCTAGTTCTTCAGTAACAATGAGAGTCCTACTGCCTCCTTTGGTTCTGATTCTGATCACTAGATGGCAATAGACGCACACCATGCTGGACTGAGGTAATGTCTATTAGCTTCACATTGACCATTGAAGTCACCTCTATATGCATGCGATGCCAATAGGGTGCTTACGTTTGTGGGTCGTCACCAGCAGATCCATGGTCTTCTGGGACAAACTGGGCCATACAGTAGCTAGCTCCTTCTTCAGCTCAGCGTCACACAGACGCTGGGCCACCATTCCTGCAGAAACAGAGGCAGAGCAGGAGTCCAGCAGGCCCGTCACACCAAACACAGTCAAATAACACAACACAGTCACACTTGATCATAGAGAGCACAGCTACATGGCTTCACCGCTAAGTCATGTGACTCGCTGCAGCCAAATGGACGTCTCCCGTCAGGACACACCCTCTCAGGGGCACACCCTCTCAGGGGCACACCCTCTCAGGGGCACACCCTCTCAGGACCCTCTGACGGCAGCCTAACTAAACTGGGTAACTGAACCTGTCAGATGTCCATGCTGCATCAAGTGAAATTAAAGCTGTTATAATCTGAAATAATCTGCTCATTTGTGAATCCTCAAATGAAACACACACACACACACACATACACACATGTCTAGCTACATGCTGGAGGTTGTGGGGATGAGCACATCCAGTGTTCCCAGAGAAATAGCAAAAAGGCAATGAAGCTTCAGAAAGCTATCAGGCACCCTGCTGCTGGCAAACTGGCAAACACGCAAACACGCAAACACACACACACACACACACACACACACACGCACACACAGCACTGTATTGAGTCCTGATGGAATTTGCAGCACCATACCCACTACCAACCCTCAACAAAAGGAACTAAATGAAGCTGCACAACGTCTGTACAACTCTGTCACCGTTAAAACTGCAACTGCACATCTGTACACGCCTTGACAATTTTGATATTCCTAATAGTTATAGCTCAGTGATGAATGCAGCGACTACCCACAAAATGCAGACAAAAGCTCCTGGAAGGGCTTGCTGTCTGGAGCACAGTCATAGCAAGGACGCTTCAGCAGGGGGCGATCTCAAGGCCGGGGAAGGCGCGTGACTGACCTGAGGCCAGCTTGATCTCCAGCGCGGTGCGGATCAGGGCCATGAGTGTGGAGGTAAAATGCACTGTGTTGTCATCAGCGATGGGCATGTTCATCTTCACCAGTCGCTGGAGGGAAGCAAGACGGTCGTTAGAGGTGCACGGACGCTCCGCTGTGGCCAGAACCAAGAACCCACCAGGCCAGCAAGACGCCTCTGGCCAAAACCATCTGTGTGCTCCTGAGAGGTTTTGTTCCTCTTTGTTTTTTTTGCTTTCTCACTACGTTGTGTTAAATCTCAGCTCGCACCCTGCGTGCTTCACACCTCTAGGTGGCGCACTCTCAGTTTGGAAGCACACAAAATGTTTTGCCCAAAACGACAGAATACGAGGACAGAGACATAACAGGATTCAACAGTCACATTCACTTCTATAGACTACAGTCTGCAACCAAAGGGCATCGGTGAGGGACTGACACTGGCAGAAGAGAAGCATGTACACATAACCATGAGGTCGCCCGAAAGGTCACAGGAGCTCCACTCTGCGGTCGGCACAGAGCACACAGGTGCAGGTCCCATCTGCACTGCGCATGTGTTTGTTTTGTGGAATAAAGGTCCAAGCTGTGACTTCTGAATGTCTTCTAAGACAAACAGCTTCACTGTAGCACTGAGGTTACAAGTGTGCAAATCAGTGAAATTGATTGGGTGTACCGGGTTATTTGAACTAATAGGTTTATAGTTTTTGTTGGCTTGAGCTGAGTTGAGCTCCCCTGAACTAGAAGAGCAAACATCCACTTGCGGTAGCGGTGCAGAGAATACAAAAGCAATGAATAAAGTCAAACAAACAGACAACAAAATATGGACCAGAGTCAGAATGGAGGAACGGGAGGGAGGACAGTTGGACAGAACCGTCCCCTCTCCTACACAACAGGGTGTGGGAAGAGTATGCAAAACGACAGAGCAAGAGAGAAAGAGAGAAAAGAGAGAGAGACAAAGAGAGACAGAGAGAGGAGAGAGAAACAGAGAGAGAGGCAGAGAACCAGAGAGACAGAGACAGAGAAAGATAGAGACAGAGAAACAGAGATACAAAGAGACGGAGAGACAGAGACAGAGAGACAAAGAGACAGAGAGAGACAGAGAGAGAGAGATAGGGAGACAGAGAGACAAAGGGACACAGAGAAACAGAGAGAGACACAGAAACAGACAGAGAGACAGACAGAGAGAGGACGTGGTGGATGAGACAGTGGGAGCGCAAGCGAAAGAGGGAGAGACAGAAACAAGGAAAGAGAGAGAGAGAGACAGAGAGAGACCAAGAAAGAGAGAGAGGAAGAGAGAGAAGGAGAGAAGGAGAGAGAGCGTAAAGCTCTCATGGTTCAAAGTGACTCAGGCAACACACGTACACACATATGCACTGCTCCACAGCAAAGAATGATGGGAAGGCAGAGGTGTGCGGGCCACAGGTGGCTCTAGGTGAAGAGCTTCATAATAAATAACAAGTTCTTTGATCTACATTAGGGGCCACTTGACGAAAGGACCATATCTACAAAATATATGAAGTCTGGAATATGGTTCAACCAACTGCAATCAAACATCAGTAAGGCACATCTTTATGAGGGATGGTTTCATGTTTAGCATTTTGAGAAAACATCTGATGCATAATGTAAAATGGACTAGCATTCAGAATGATTGTGTCGGTTCTATTTATGTGCTGCACAAATGAAGTTGTATAAGGGTATGCTCGAATAAATGTGAAAGGTGACAATTTTGAAAGCTAAACATGTTTAAGAATTCACAGATTAACCATCACTGCTAATATGGTGTTCAACTTAACTGGAAATTCAGTGCAGTCCCTAAAGTGTGTTACAGTGCCATCATCTGTAGATGATACAGGAAGTGAGGAGGGACACAGTGGTCTAAGAGAAGGGAGGGAGAGGGGGAGGGGCCACACGAAAAAAGGTCAGATAGCGGGCAAAATTAAAAACAAGGAAACAAGGGGCGGGAAAACACTGCCGAGCACAGAGATTGGCTGAAAGATAAGCCAATGGGAAGACAGGGCGAGCAGAGGGGGGCGGGGTGAAGTCAGGGCTACCTTGTAGGCGATTCGTGGTGGACATTTCTTTCCCAAACCTAAAGGTGGGGACATGTGGAGCAGCGTCTCATACATATCGCGGTACTTGATACGGCCACTTCACAGTGTTGAGAAAAGTGAAAGAAATCGCAAAATAAAAGACAAGGATGGGGAGTTAGAGAGACGGGCAGGAAGACAACAGGGAGGAAATGAAATTTAGGGAAAACAAGACAGAAAGTGAAAAACAAACAAACAAACAAACAAACAAACAAAAAACAGAAATCTGCATTATTTAGATTTCCAAGAGTGTTATGAACAGGGATGCCATCCTTGCCCGGGGCAGGTCAAAGATGGATCCTAGAGGTCGGAGGTCAGAGGGGAGAGGAGTCGATCCCTGATGGGACAGGTGAAATGGAGCAGACTGAGGTGCACATATGATGTGGATGGAGACAGAATGGCTGCGTTGTTGGATGATGTCTGCTTCGGCATGCTGAGAGACATCACCTGGGCTTTCCTATTTTAGTGCTTGGAAACAAAGGTTTCAACGCCAGCGGTTTGTCAGTGACCGTCCACTCCCAATACGAGTCGTGAGCTCGACACTTAGCACACTGGGTTTCATTACGGTGGATTGCCTTAGGTCCAGCATTAGCATAGCACACACATCACATTAGTCATATACGACAATCCAGCATTTTCCAGATATGTTCTTTCTATGTTGAGCTAAGTGTGTTAGCTCAGCCGTTGGCTACATGAGCGACGTGTGTTGTTCAGTGACTTTGAAAGCTTTGTTTCCCATAAAGCAACATTACCCATAAGCGAGTCAAGTCTGGGAGGTCAAGGGCTGGAGTGTACGCAAGTCATTTGGTGCACAGCCATTCAGTTTGGGTCTGTGGGCCATGGTGCACAGAGCCCACAAGAGTGGAGGAGGTTTCTGGGGTTGCAAACCTTGTAGGCTACCCTATTAGGGCAGTTCTTTCCTAAGCCAAGAGGGGGCGAGATTATTCTCAACAAATTGTACATATCCTTATAGGAAATCCGTCCGCTGCGGAGAAAACAAGCAAGACATGACAGAGGCGTAAGGAAGGGTTGGAGAGGTCGTCAGCACAGGCAGCGGACCATCACGGACACAGACGGACACGTGTGTTCCAGTAAACCTCCCTGAGGCTCGTGCATGTGCAGGAGTCCTAGAGACACTCAGAAGGAACAGTTCAGTTCCGTCACACATCATCTATAGAAAAGACACAGCTGGGGCAAACAAATCTCACGTGAGCGGTGTAACGTTTAACCTGAGGATCCTTGAGGTTGTCTGGCCCACGTGTAATGGTGCTATCTCAGAACAGCTGACACTCTGCATTACTAGGTATGTCACGGAAAGGGATCCCCATCGTCGAGGCGTGTTGGGGGTTTGGGACGTACCATGCTGCGGGGTCATACTCGGCCCACACGCGGATGAACTCATCCAGGTGGTGTGGGCCCAGGATGGAGGAGTCTCGTGTCAGGTACTCAAAGTTATCCATGATCACGGCCACAAACAGATTAAGCATCTGTGTAAAGGAGAAGGAGAAGAGCAGTTCATATTTCATGCACACCTCCTCCTGTGAAGCAAACCGGCACTGTGTGAAAAGGGCAACTTTTACCAGACAAGATATAAAGAGATAAAAAGACTATGTTTAGAGTTTTTTTTTTTTTAAATGGCCTTTTTAGGTTAAAAGGCATGCATGCAATTGGTAACATTCCAGTTTTCTCAAGAGAGAGATAAAGGAATATTTTTTGGGTTATGAGAAAAGACTATCAAGTTCAGGGTGAAAAGCTTCCAAATGCCAAAGTCATGGATTTTTCTCATATTTTTAAGCTGAAATGGAAAACTAAAACCCAAGAGATAGCTCGTGTGTTCTGAATATGACCCAGGCGTGACAGGGGGTGACCTCACTGACCAGGAAGGAGCAGAGGAAGATGAAGGACACAAAGTAGAAGTAGGCGAAGTCGCTACCACACTCGTCTTCCTGAGTGCCAGAAAGCTCATCACACCCTCGATGGCTGAGGCAAGACAGCATGATCTCATGCCAGGCCTCCCCTGTGGCACTCCTGCACACACACACACACACACACACACACACACACACACACACACACACACACACACACACACACACACACACACACACACACACACACACACATCGGTATATGCACCACGTGGAGCTTCAGTGCCATTTAGTCACAGTGTGCTTTACAGAGAGAAAGCCCAACAGGCACAGGTACAAATCCGTGGGGATGTGGAGTAGACAAGCTCACATAGGCTGGCCGCCTCTGTGGATGAGGGAATTTGGATGGTGCTAAGCTGAGCTAGTCAGCTGATCCTCTAGGTGGCGCCCCCAACCTGCATTTTGCATCTTACTGGGGCGGGAATGAGGAAGAGAGGGAGAGGGATGGAGCAGGGGGCTGGAGAAACATCCAGATGGAAAGAGAACAGGGTGGTAAGGGAGAGCCATGATTAACCCCAGCTTGGCTGATGGGAGCATAAACAGATTAGAGGTAGAGAACAACGCTTGTTCTGAGTCTTAGGCACAAATGTGAGCTCTCATACATGCACATTCAGCCACACTCAAAAACACTGTAGCACAGTTGTAATGTTCTAATCAGGGGCCACACTGAGCACAACTCTAGGGGCACATAAACAACCCCCTGTCTGCGAAGCCAATTAACAGCTCCCTGAGAGCCTGCAAAGCAGAGAGAGAAGGAGAGAGAGAGGGAGAGAGAGAGGGAGAGAGAGAGAGGGAGAGAGAGATAGAGGGAGAGAGGGAGAGAGAGATAGAGAGAGAGGGAGAGAGAGAGAGAGATAAAGTGAGTAAAAGCATGAGAAAGAAAAAGATTTGTGAGAGAGAGAGAGAGAAACAGCGCACCCTTTCCCCTCAGGGTATGCAGCTGCGTAGCCCATTAGCAACCATAACCAACAGCTATACTTTCCTGTAAATTCTTGCAGAGTTTGTGAAACAATAACAAACCCAGATTTCCCCACAGTGCCACTGTCTTAGCACGACCCATCAGAGCAAGAACAACAAAAAAACATCTCTCCAGAGAACGGACAGCTGGTGGTAAAACACGAGGACAAAATTCACTCCAGGCCTCATGAGTCAGTCCTTGCAGGGAAAGCAGTGGACATGGAGAGCAAAATGAAATATCGTTTTAATTTTAGTGTAGGTTTACTTTTCTCCTGAGGGTTTGAACTTCTGAAGCTACAGGACACCATGTATAATTCAGACTTGTTCAAATTATGCAGAAATTACTGGTGCAATTAAAAGACCCATCGTGGAACAGCTGTAATCCACGGGGTTAGAGCTCCTTTACGCGGCACGCGACCCACCACACAGGAACAGTACGACGCATTTGTGGTGGGATGAACCGTCACCTGAAGAGCAGCATGAGGGCTTGCAGGAAGGTGCGGAAGTTGTTGTGATGGTTGATGGCCGTGTCCTCGTTCAGCCTAATGTTCCCGAAGACCTGCACAGACAAGACGGCAGATGACGGCTGCAGAGATAGCGGACGAACGATGCTCATATGCCCCCAGACTCACGCGTCGGCGGCGCCCGAACAAAAGGCCAGAACTCCGCACACTATCGGAGAAAAGAAAGTTTCCGACATCTGCGAGTGGATTTACGAGGAGCAACTTTTGGCCGGATTCCATTGTTTTGCTCGTCATGAAATGCAAATTGGTACAGGGCAGGTGACCTTTTGCAGTGGTGGTAAAAAGTAAAAAATAACAACTGACAAAAAAAGGTTACGAGGTTTTCTTATCTACGTTTATGGGCGCACCGACCTGCATTCCAATGATGGCATAAATGAAGAAAAGCATAGCGATCAGGAGGCAGACGTAGGGCAGGGCCTGGAGAGACAGAGACACAACAGCGTTGTCAGCTACTGCCTCAGAAGTTACGCACCACTCTCTGCATTCTCACCTCAGCCTGCAGGGGGCGTCAGCTCGGGGTGGGTGTTACCTTGAAGGACTGCACGAAGGTCCAGAGCAGGATTCGGATCGTGTAGCCCTGACGCAGAAGTTTGATGAGACGGGCTGCCCGGAAGAGTCTGAGAAAGCTCAGGTTCAGTAGGCGTTCCTGGAACATCACACACACACACACACACACACCCTTCATTAACATCTTTATTGGGACCAAAACCTGCTATACATTGTCCACAGCAATGTTGCATTTCGCAGCAAAGTTCCTATTGGAGTCTGGCTAGAAGTAAACAAACAACGTAGGATTTTGCAACAAGGATTTTGTTGTGTTTAATCAGCCCTAAAAGCCCCTAGGTGAAGTGATGTTACAAGGATGAAAGCTGACTCCTTCTGGAGAGACACATCAAAGTTTTGTCTATTGCTATCTATCAGGTCAGTCTCATCCAGCAATGGAAAACAACAGCGTGGTGAAGAAACCATGTTGCTTGCTCCTCAGGGAATCACAGAAATACAATGTACACAGAGAAATAAAGCTTATAAAATCACGTATCAACATCAACAAATAATCTGTTCAGTAGTAGTATGATCAGTAGTGATAATATGTTCAGTAGTAGTATGATCAGTAGAGCTAATCAGTTTAACTGATCATTTTTCGGTAGACGTCCTTGTTAAAATAAAGACTTTATTTCTACACGTGTTCAGGGAAAAACACTCAGCAGATAAGTGACAGAGGACAGATTTGTTTTCAGAAGGTGAAATGGGTATTCAGAGGGACAAGAAGACATGCCACTCACCGGCGTCTAGAAAAGACGGCATGTGTTATGGCAGCCAACATGGAGTGAGGACAAGGCACACACAGACAACCAAGCAGGGCACATACAGAGAGAGAGAGAGAAAGAAAGAGAAAGATAGAGAGAGAGAGAGAGAGAGAGAGAAAGGAGGCCAAAAGAAATGAAAAGAAAGACAACATGAGCAGCTGTCATGTACAGAGAAAATTACACAACAAACATTAACATTAGTAACAATATTTGAAAATGACATGGAGATTAGGACATACAGCAGTTTAGTACATCTGCTTAATACACAGTGTCCAATGTAGAACTCCACCTCCCTCCCTCCCTCCCCTCCCTCCCCTCTCTCCCTCCTTTCCTTTCTATCTCCCTCCCTCTCTCCCTCCCTCCCTCTCTCCCTCCCTCCCTCCCCTCTCCCTCCTCCCTCTCCCTCTCTCTCTCTCCATTCCCCTCTTACTCTCCCTCCCTCTCTCCCTCTCTCCCTCCCTCTCTCTCCCTCTCCCTCTCTCCCTCTCTCTCTCCCTCGCCTTCTCCCTCTCTCTCTCCCTCTGTCCCTCCCTCTCCCTCTCCCTCCCTCTCTCCCTCTCTCTCCCTCTGCCCCCTCCTCTCCCTCTCTCTCTCTCCCTCTCTCCCCTGGTGAGCTGTTCTCCCTGGGCTGTATTTGCTCATTTTAATGGAGCTTGTGCTGGATGCTGGTTTCTTTTTACTCACATTAATCTCGGTGACCAGGATGTCGGTAATGCTCCCCAGCACCGTCACAAAGTCAAACACGTTCCAGGCATCCTTCAGGTAATTCTGGAGAGGAAGCGATTAGCGGAATCACTCGCACGTGTGCCAGGCCGATTCAACACTCTACGCATAATTGCATTTTTGGCACCTCAAGCGTCGGACACACTACAACACTCTGAGCCAGGGAGGCGGGTGCTCACCAATGGACCAAAAGCAATGATCTTGAGAATGCACTCCAGCGAGAAAAGAGCTGTGAAGACGATGTTGAGATACTTCAACATGGCTTCGTAAACATCCGGAGCATCGTAGAACTATCGGGCGAGAATTCGGATCCAAAGATTTCAATAAGACAAAACCACAATGCACCTTGGCATAATAAAAAAGACTAAAACCAGTAAATACACATGAAAAGTACGTGGAGAAGAGGTGGATGCTGACCTTCATCATGAGGACCACAGTGTTGAGAGCAATCATAATCATGATTGAGTACTCAAATGGAGGTGAGACCACAAACTTCCACATCCTGTACTGGAAAGACTGCTGGTTCTGTGGCATATAGCGAGTCAGTGGCCTGGCGTTGATGGCGAAGTCGATGCAGGCTCTCTGAGGGGCGGAGACAACAACACGGGGGCGTCAGCGGCAAAGCTCACGTCACCGTGGTCCATCGAGAGTTAATAAAAATGTCCATATAAAGCGAAGCAGCTTCCAGAAGGTTCTACTTTCCAGCAGACAGATGCATGACTGCACTGATCAGATCCAGTTTATTCTTGGATAACCTGTTGACTTTCCATTACAGACGCCCCAAAACTGCTGCTCAATTACACTGAAAGTTCAATTCGGGATGTGGGGGTGATTCAGGACTGAATCCACCAATGCCACAGCAGAAGGTATATAAAGAGGACTCTGAAAGTTAGTCTTCATTATTCAAATTTCTTGTCCTTTGCATACCTTTAACAGAGAATATTAATTAAGGAATAAACATTGAGGCAGAAAATATCTTTGTATGAAATGCATTCTGGGTTGTTGCTCCTGAGATTTGGGTTGGTGCAGTGAGTGAGAAGTGCCAGGGTAGCGTGTGGACAGGTGGACAGGCTGGACATGTCTAATGGAGTCTCTAAGGAGATGGAAAGAAGGGACAGGGATGTCTCACTGCCTGCTTTTCTGCTAGGCTGAGCATGCACGTGCGTGTGTGAGTGTATGTGTGCGTGTGTGTGTGTGTGTATGATACAGGCAGCTGACTCAATCCAGTCTCACTACTGAATCAATTTCAGTGTCTCTCTGGACATCTGTATCTGTGCCATGGCCATTTTCCATTGTACGCTATCAGTCTACTGACTACAGACTACAGCTCCATATTGTGACTGTGCTTGAGTGTGTGTGTGTGTGTGTGTGTGCACGTGTGTGTGTGCACATGTATGTGGGTGTTTGCGTGTGGTTCACATCTAACTGAAGCCTCTACAGGAGACTCCAACATAGCTTCTGTCAAGTATGATATTCTGGACCTAGAAAAGCAAGACATTTCTTCAAAGAGACGGCTGTGTCACCCTGTATTAGCATTTGCCCACATGAAGCAGTTAGTCAGGCTTTCATCAAAACACCTTATCGGGTTTATCTGTTGTTAGTCTATAACAGCAATTCTATACATTCATTAGTGTTGGTTTCGGACACTTGCACAAATCCAAGTCTGATGTTGTCGCTGAGGAAGCAGGATGTGCCTTAATCCTCTCAGCCAAACACACCAGGGCTTTTACTCTGTGGCCAAAAAAACAATCTCCTCGTGCCTCACGCGTGGAACGTCTCCTCCTTACCTCATTCTTCTCGAGGCTGCACTCCGACAGAGCCTTGTCACCCTGCTCCTGGAACGTGATGATGATCAGGGCCACGAAGATGTTGACGAAGAAGAAGGGAAAGACCACAAAGTAGACCACGTAGAAGATGGACATCTCGATGCGGTAGCCGGGGCTCGGGCCCTGGTCCTCGAAGGTGGCATCCACCGAGTGCTTCAGGACCCTGGTCGAAATAAAATCACTTAGCGTTGGCTAGCTATGACACTGCAGAGTACAGATTACGAGAGTCTAGGCATTTTTAGCCACTGTTACATATTGCTTTCGCCTTAAAGTTGGATGTTTAGTGAGCTGAAGCTTGGTAAAGTGCTGTGAAAGTTTTAACAGACAAACAAAGTTTATTAATAAAATTAACATTATTAACATGATGTAGCACTGCTATAGGAATAGAATTAAAGTAATTGGTTCAGAGGAACATTGTATTTAACTTTATGATTAACCTAAAATTGACAAGTTCATTGTCTTCTACACAGTGTGCATCAGTGCAATGTATAACAACATGGGAGGACCTGCACTGGAGATCATGTCCTAACCCCAACCTCGCCTACACAAGACATGAGTCCCGCACAAGGACAGGATGCTTGTGGCCCTTCCTCAGGCTGTGAGCCCAGGCTAGTGAACACCAGCCCCCCCCCCCCCCCTCCCCAAGGGTGGGGTTTAGCTCCCTACACAGACTCTGGAAAGGGCATCATTTCAAACTGACATGGACCTTTGAACTGAGATCAGAAGAGGCAGTTGGTCGGGGGCAGACGGGACAATGGAGGCGCAACCACAGCAGCGGGACTTTTACGGGACTTTGAAGCCCTTCAAAAAATGCACAGTGTTAATAAACGTGCGGGTCATGAAAGGCTGTGACTGAATAACTGTGCTAGACACTGATGGGAGGGAGGAGGAGGTGAGGCTCAAGAAGAGTGTGTGTGTGTGTGTGTGTGTGTGTGTGTGAGAGAGAGAGAGAGAGAGAAAGACTCACGTAGGCCAACCCTCTCCTGTGGATACAGTGAACAGGGTAAGAAAAGCCCACAGAACGTTGTCGTAGTGGAAGTCATACTTCTTCCACTCTCTGGTCTGGGCTGACACTTCATCCTTGTCATAGTCCAGGAACTGCCCTCTGAAAACCACACACACACACACACACACACATATACAAAATAATACCTCATCATTTATCTTACATATCTCAAACATACTGTAAATCTAATGAATTATTCTTTTATGATGATACAATTCTTTTCAGCTGATGTAAGCAATATCATTAGCTAAATGACAAACTACGGACAGCTCTGCCGTATCTGCCTTATCTGCCTTCTTCCTTCTCAAATCATCAGGACAGTAACAGTGTGTTCCAGCAGAGGGCGCTGTGGGCATGGGCGAGGAGCTCCCAGCGCGTTACCTGCAGTCCCTCTCCAGTCCTTTAGACTCGTCCGTGCAGTAGAAGAACTTGCCCTTGAATAGCTGTACAGCGATGACGGCAAAGATGAACATGAAAAGGATGTAGACGATAAGGATGTTCAACACGTTCTTCAGGGAGTTCACCACGCAGTCGAAGACAGCCTGTGGAACACACACACACTAACACACTTACATATACCTGTATCAAATACCTGTATACCTGTATACATATACTTGTGTTTTCTTTGACAGCTGATTAAAACACTACAGTCTAAAGAAAACAAATACAAAGCACATGGCGGAAGCCACTCTGGGACGTCTGCAGGATCTTCCTACCTTGAGCTTTGGCAGCCGTTTGATGGTCTTGAGGGGGCGGAGCACCCTGAGCACCCGGAGAGACTTAATGGTGCTGATGTCTTTGCCTTTGGTGCCTCTATGGAGTGGAGAGTAGAATTGTTCTCTCAGCCTTTTCCCTCATGGTGAACCACACCAGATTTCTCTCAAACCACCATCTTTGTATCAAAACAAACTGCTATCTTCTTCTAGAGTTGCCTGTGCCATACTAAAAGTGGGATCTCTAATGCAGACCACCAGATGAGTTTTACAGATTCTCTCAAAGCAAAACAGGGAGCAAAAAGACTGCAGACTTCATCTGAATATTTACAGCCAACCAGTCATGGACTAGTAGCACAAAAGCACATGAGCGAAGAGGTAGGGCCATGTAATCCTACGTTACATGAGCTAACCGAGTTAAGCATGCAAGGAAAGCACTTAAGAGTTAGTCTACAGGATCCTGACATGTTAGCTCATTCCTAAAAACATGCAAAAATACCAAGGGCAACATGTACAATTAAACACAGCAGTGCATCAGATTTCTAGAGGATTGACCACATATACCAGAGAAGAACCTCCCCCAGGGAGAGAAGAACCTCCCCATGGTAAAATGCCCCCCCCCCCCCCCCTCTGAGGCTAAGTGCAGACGTCAGACGGCATCATCTTAGCTACGTTACTAGCTAAACACGATTTTCAAAGATACGTGCTAAAACACTACACACTGAGTGCGTAGACTAGCATTGGATTTTGATATAATATACAGTGATGGTGAAGAATTTGTGATCCTGACTTGATGCTGCATGAATTTCGTTTCGCATGATCTGGGACAACCTAGGGGGCAAATCCTTCTTTGCCTCCCGTCATCAGAATGACGCATAGAGTCGGGACAAAATTTCGGAACGAGGATTTTGCGGGGAAAATGGCACACTGCCTTCTGAATAAGAGACTACAGGTAGTGCAGGTATCATTTGGGTCTTCCAATGCAGCAATAAAACAAGAGAAAAAAATGACACATGACATCTCATTCAAGCAGTCGTGGTGACACAAGATGAATGTGTGCATGAAAGATGCTCGGAAAAAACAAAAAAACCTTTATGTCCGTGACTACAATCAATGTACACAGCTACCTCCCACCTACCATTTACTCAGAGAGTAACAAACGATTCCTAATAGCACTGACTGTGTGGTGAATCAATAATACATTATATCAATGCTTTGCAAACATACCTATATGAAGTATTGCCGCAATGATGATTATGAAATGTAATGAAACGGAAACGTTGAGAATTCATGTGGCTACCATCCTTCCAAACGCTCTAAAAGTCTCACATCACTATATCCACCCCCAAACACCAACAGCCTATGGCAGACATACTGCATTCCCTTCTGAACCAATCAGTGCAGAAATAACAAAGCGACCCATAATCCATTGCTCTCTCTCTGGAGATCATCACAGAATGGGCACAGCACTTTGCACAACACATACGTCATGGCGGGGTTACACCTCTGGTCCAATCGCAGGGCTTTATACCAGCATGCACCTTACCCATGCTATCTGATGCACATCAGTCCAGCATGCGTTGGCTGGGATGCGCAGGGCCTGGTCAGACTGAAACCACTGCACAAAACTCACACACACAGGTGCTTATGTAATAAGTCACACCACACTGGTCTTTCTGATAGCTTCTGCAGAACTCAGTGCGTGTCCAATCACGCTTCACTAGCTATGTGCCTTCACTTATCGTGGATTCTGTTGAAGGTTATCAGAAAGTCCAGTGCACATCCACCCCTCCCCCATCCCCCCCGGGGCGGCACAGAAGACACTTCACAGAGATGTTTAAGGGACGCTGTCCCTTAACCCCAGGAAGACGACATTGAGAGGAGGCGTGAGAGGGCTCATGGGTCAAGGAGCACGGAGGTGTGTAGGGAGATCCCCACCTGTTCACACTGTGGTGCAATCTAATGAACGAACAAAACACACACAGGGCAAAACGTTATGACTGCTCACAAGACATGAGCCACAGGCTATGGCAGAGCTAAGCAGGTATACACAGTGGCCTCTTTAGGACACATGACTACATTCGAATAACAAAGCACAGACATTTTTGTTTCTCCAGCTTGACTGTCTTGGTCTCCGGCTTACACACACCATACCGGTAGCGCAGGACACAGACGCTGATGAGTGGGAAAATGTGCTTCAAAGGATAAGATGTTTCAGGGTGGTGTTGCAAAGACTGGCCACAGAAAGGGCAAGGAAAGGTTGAGACTGGGGATGGCATGCTAAACCCTCGCTCACTTCTGTTTGCCATGTGTAATAGTGATAGGGGCTTTATGGGGCTTGGGGGGTGGGGTTGAGTTTGGGGTGGGGGGTTGAGGGGATGTTGGCATACAGGAGTTCAGCATATAGAGACTGGTGAAAGTGCCTGAACTATCCCACTCAGATGCCCAAAACACGCCATTCACTGAGAAATCCTGTTCATAAGATCTTTTTGTTCGTGATATCGGTACCCGACTGTAAAGACTTCGAATTTGGACTGTGTGATTAGACACCCACCTTAAATGCGTTGTCTAATGTAAACAAATCAGGATAGTACAATCCGATTAGTGCAGGCCCAAACAAGTCATATGAATTAGAGACATATGAATTTTTGTCTTCGTTGCATAATGTCATTACATAATAAGAGCCAATTCCACACAGACAGTAGTTCAAATGGAGCGGGTAGCACGTTTGCTTCCTCAGTGAGCCGCATGTTGACGTACGTTCCTCATGAAGTGAACCACATGGTGACAAGCTTTAGCTTTTCGACGATGCTCACCTTGTTCCTGCCTATAGAGGAAGAGGAAGGCCTGTGATTGGCTGGGTGGGCATGGGTGGGGTGGTATGAGCAGCATTAAGCAGAACTAGACTGGCCCTGTTATACTTACATTCACGTGCACTGATCTGATACGAGTGTGCTATGGGAGGAACGCCCTGTGGATGTTCAGGCTGGCATTCATGCTGCTACCAGATGCCCCAAAAAACATTTTGTATGGAGAGACAGTATGAAAAAGAGTGATGATTATTATTTCTTTTGCAATGTTGGTAGGTTTAGGCAATGAGAAGTCGGGGCGATCGAGTAAACACTAAAATGGGTGAGAGAGCATTGGCGGTTCCGTATGGCAATGCTGTGATGATGGTTCACAGGGAGAAATCCCATGCTATGGCCCCACGAGCGTAGAACCCTCTGACTTACACGGAGACAGGCAAGAGAACAGAAAGGAACAGGAAAAGATAGAGAGAGAGAGGTGAGAGAGAGAGAGAGAGAGAGAGAGAGAGTTAAAGCATTACCCCATGAAGCTTCTTCATGTGATTCCGAGCAGGGAGAGAGAGACAGAGAGAGCGGACAGTGAGCGTGAGAGAAAAGGCAAGACATCACGGCTCGTGAGAGACAGGAAGCGGGGGCGACTACAGCGCCACACTAGCTCTTGGCCTTAGAGACACTCGGCATCTACAGCCAAGCGCCCTCACGCTGATGCCCTGGCGGACAGGGCTTTACTCCACAAACACCTTCCTGTGATTCAAGCATATATTATTATATTAGGAAGCAAACAGGAAAACGTTTGATTCATTTAGCTTCACACTTTCTTGTTTACATGTAGCAGCGTTGTCTTTGACCTCGGTAGTACAGCTAAGGCTGTTGTTTAATCTCAACTACACACACACACACACACAAATTGTGTTCTTGTAGACAAACAGAGGCAGTTGACCTCTGAGACCACATCAGAAAGAATTGATGAGCTGGCCAAACTCTAGAACACCGGGCGTGTTTGCTGCCCTTACCAGGCTGCTTGATGGATGGGAGGGATTTAGTACACCTCAGATGTCCACCTGGGGACCTGTACCATTATGGCAACCATAGAAACCATGGGTACCACATCATCCATCTGTCTGAGAGGCAACTGGAAAACCTCTTCATGGAACTCAGCATAGTTGCCCTACGCTTCAGCCAACAGGGATGTTGGGATTTCGGTTCAGGGCTGCGGATGCGTTGGCATCCTAAGGAGGAATCAAGACTACAGAAAAGGTTAACTCACGAGAAAGCGAACGCCACCAGAGCTCCACTGACTACAATGAAGTCTAGAATGTTCCACAGGTCTCGGAAGTAGGAGCCAGGATGCAACAGCAACCCCAGGTCCACCATCTTGAGAGGGAGGAAATGAGGGGACAAGATGATTAGAAGTCACAGTGTTGACGCTTCAGCACACGTACATACTTACATTCTCACTCTAAGCCTGTTTGAAATATGAATATTGTACTATGGGCGTTAACCTGTAATTAATTCATGGGTCTGTGTGAAGAGAAGCATGTCAACCTAAATAAAAACACTTGATGTGGGGGAAGTGACATCACACAGTCATATTAGTGTCAAATAAATATAACTCACATTAATAATAGCATATTAAGCAAGAGGCTGTTAAAAAAATTAAAACCCTGCCTCCAACGGTGTCCACAGCAGTAATAGGTAATGCAGAACTCACCTTGATCACCATCTCAAATGTGAACACACCAGTGAAGACGTAGTCCAAATACTTCAGCACCTTTAGAACAAGATCCAAGGTCAAATATCCTGTCATATATAAGTATATGACATGGTATAAGAGGTGTGTTTAGACGACATCAGTGCCCGGGGATCGACGTGTGGGGGACGTGTGGGGGGACGTGAGGGCGTGCGGAGGGCGATGCCCTACAGCGGGGCGACTCACGTTGTTGCGTGGGGCATTGGCCTGCACTGGGTCCTCTGCTGCCAGGGCGATGCTGCTCATGGTTATAACCACCAGAATGCACATCTCAAAGTAGCGCAGAGTCACGATATAGTGGCAGAGACGCCTCACGCTACACACACACACACACACACAAAGTGCATAAACACAAGCACGCAGAAGTACACACAAGTACACACAAACACAATGATTGAATGAGAGGAAAATTTTAGCAGCATTCTATATGTATTCTGTAATATATCAGAAGACAAATGTTATATTACATGTTGCAAAATCTTATAACCATTGAGATCTTAAAGGAAACACCTATAAAATACAGTTTAAATTATATTTTATAATATATCTTTGCGTACAAAAGAAAACATTCATGGAGATTAAAGACTGTATAAGGTATATTGCAGGGCATTTCAGAACAATAAGCCATACATTAAACCGTTAGCGGTGCAGACAGGGTTTAGGCAGACTGTATTAGTTTTTCCTCAACTTATTGCATTTCTGTTTGTGTGTGTGTGTATGTGTGTGTCCACAACTAAACCTTAGCAGTGACTGGTAAAAAAAGTATTTGAATGGCACTATAAATGCACACACACACACACACACACACACACACACACACACACACACACACACACACACACACACACACACACACACACACACACACACTCACGGGTTAGTCTGGCTGAAGATGAACATGGAGCTGTATGGGAGGATAGGGCGTGGGCCACTCAGGATCATCTCCTCCAGGTTCTTCTCCGTCATGGCCACAGTCTCGCTGTCTATACTGTTCACTGAGGCAGACACGTACAGCTTACACTCAAAGTCTACATTTCACTAACATTAAACAAGTCTTTCCTAGCACAGGTTTCATATTTTGAACGTAATCCCTTCCACCCCAAGGAGAAGCCTGTAGATCCGGGCTGTAATTCTTTCCTTTTCCAACAACATATCTTCATATTAGTTTCACTAATTGGTTACTGAATAAATCACAGCTGTTATTGAACAACATACCTTAATAAACCTGGAATTTAAGAGCTTACTTGTCTTGCAGTAATGAATTTTTGCGAGTTCTCAACTAACCGAACACTTCAGACAAACACAGAGCGAAGCTGCTCTGCTCTGGGCTGCCATGCTGGGTGGGCTGTGGTACGTACTGGGTATGAGTGTGGTCTCGCCCGGCGGAGAGGTGATGGTGACAGGGATGTGGACACCCAGGCCCCCAGTGCGGCTGATGTTCTGCTGGTTGTCTGAGTCCTCTGGCTTCTCCAGGCCCCACCTACTCCCCGCCATTGGCTGCTGGGGTTTGTCTGCCAACAAGTCTCCGCCCACCTCAACATGCCTGGTGCAGGACATGACATGGAGGTTATACTTCTAGATGCCTCGAATTCTCAAAGACAGTTACACCTGAATGAAATGTTTCCTGAAGAGGTGATTACTGAACAATATGATCAGAGCTGTTCGTGCCATGCTGAGAGCTCCAGGATCTCCCTGCAGCGGGTTACCTCTGCCCTGGGGGCCTGGCTTCCACCCTCTCGCCCTCGGGCGTGGCCTGGGTCTTGCTAGCACGCGGACGGTGCCTCCTCCTGCCTCCATTGGCCGCATCCTCCCCGCGTGAGCACCGGTCTCCGTCCCTCTGCGCCGAGCGTGAACCCTCTTTGTGGTGGGAGCACCGCTCGGTTCTGCAGCCGGCGCCCAGCACGCCGTTGCCCTCGCGGGTGGCCCGGCGCGAGTGGTGGTGCCGGTGCTCCCTCTCGCCCGCCCGCGCCCCTCGCCCCTGGTGCCTGTGGCGCCGGCCGCCGTCCCGGCTGTGGCTACGCTCCGCCCCCTCTCCTTGCAGCGGGAGCCGTCGGGCTCTTTGCCGCGGCTGTGGTGCACGTGGCGGACGGCCCTCATGGGGCAACTTCGCCCGCCTCGCCCGCCTCCCGAGGCCGGTGGTGCTTGGGCGCGGAGGGCGCAGAGACTTCGGCGGGGGCGGTGATGTCCTCGGGTGTCCCCCCCGCCCCCGCACCTCCCCGGGCTTGTCCCAGGCACCGCGGGGGTCACATCGCGGCTCCACCACCAGCGGCCGGTCCAGGTGCGTGGTGACGTCCGGCCGCAGGTGCTGGCTGCTGCCCAGGTGGGGGCTGCGCTCCTCGGGGTACAGCGTGTCGCTGCTGGCCTGCATGTGCTTGCGGATCTGCGTGGTACGCTGCTCCCACACGGACATCATCTTCAAAGAGCGACGCTGCTCTTTGCTGAACAAGGAGGAATCGAGAAGAGCAAGGACTTAGGATCAGGACACGGATGTTCGATAGTCGCACAGGCTGGAGGAAGAAATGCTTTATGAGTTTTTTTTTCCATCCATGTCAAGACCACCTTTTAACGCCAGTGAAGATGCAATAATAACTTCTCTTTTACGAATTTATATTGCAATATTTGCGAATTTTGCAAAAAAATTATTTTGCAAATTTGCAATTATTTCATCAATCCATTGAGGTACACTTAGCAATTACACAGAGCCATATGTTTAACAGAGCCATATGTTAAAAAGATTACAATTTGGGTTGTTTTGTGTGTGTGTGTGTGATAGACAGAAAGAGTGGGAGAGAAAAGAGGGTCTTTATGGATGTCAAATTACATAACTCAGTCATCCATGACTTGACAAGCTTTATCTGATCAGCTAATGCCTGTGGTTTACAGGCACATTTTGACCATGCATCCCAAACATAATATATAATAATCAAGAGTAGATGCCTATGGATCATGACTTTTGGGTGGTGGACACACAAATCATTCATTCAGCAAAGGCAGAACTCTGCAGCTGAAGCTGAAGCCTCTGTCCTTGCATTGCTTCCTTTCCCAGTTTCTGCGAACTCCTTTGTCATTGCCTTGTATAGCAGAACTACAAAAGGACATCACATGGGTTTGGCAGGGGGTCCCCACACACGAGTCCTCCCCTCTGGTGCGGATCACAGTTGTCACAGGCTTTTAGGGACGGGACTATTATAACGTGTGCCGGCAATCACTTTCACGCTCTGAGATGCTGCAGAATATTTGCTGTTCTGTAAACTGGCTGATTTTTATAATATAGAAATAATGTTTTGTTTTTATATTTAACTAGTCATAGTAACACCAATTTGTAATTGTACAGTCCTAAAGTACTTTAGACTTATGTTGTGTGAGACTCAATACAGCGTGATTTACAAATCATTTAGGAAAAACACCCTATTCACATAGAACTCTCCTGCTGATGAGAGAGAGAGAGGGAGAGAGAGAAAGAGAGAGGGAGAGAGAGGGAGAGAGAGGGAGAGAGGGAGAGACAGAAAGAGAGGGAGAAGGAGAGAAAGCAAACGTGACTGAACCCCTCTCCTCCGGTCATGAGTCTCTTCCCAGTGCTCCATCAGTGTCCTGGCCGATTTCCAGACGGCATACGCGGCTTGTAGGCTAGAGAAGGGAGCATCCGGCGGACAGTACCGTGGGGGACAGGTCACGGGACTAATGGGACCCCCGCAGAGGCAAGGGTGCTCCGGGGCAGCTTAGGAGGAAGCACTTTGAAGTCTGACTCTGCTTTCCTAACTCAGCTACACAGGATTTCAGATGTTGGAAATGGAGGATGGGCAAAATGGTCTGACTCTCATGCGTCCAGTATACACCAATACACCAAACACAATGAGGACTATAATGATGTATAGAGTGTGCACGTTTAGTAATGGAAGAAGGTGTTACACAAGTCCTAAATGGTCCCATTACCTCAAGTAGTGATGGGCAGGGGAGCAGACATAACTCCTAAAACACATACAGGAGCAGACTGTCAAATACACACAGGCACGTGCACACACACATATACATACACAGCTAGCACTCCCTCCCTCACTCACTCACTCACTCACTCACTCAGAGTTTCTAAACACAGCAAAAGGTTAGAATACAGCAGAGACACTCAACAGGGAAAATACATGGCAGTACGTAGGCAGATAGACAGATACAAGACACACAGGACAAATGTGAAGCAATTTCAAAGTTACAAAACAACAAAACAGGAGAAAGACATCCAAAGAAAGCAGACAAATCCAGCTGTTGGTGAAAGAGTCTTTTTCTGCTGTATAGAGTCATTGCAGGTGATGTCATCTAATATGAAAGGACATGTATATGGGGGTAATATTTTTGAGCTGATTGGTGGATTTAGATCTAAATGAAAGGTCAGATTTTTTCTGTGAAACTTTTAGATAAAACTCCTATACAAAGCAAACAAAGTTGTTCTGGTACGTATATCCACCTTAGTCTTTGAGCTTGTGTAGCCAAAAGCCAAGCATGATTTCTGTCTGTGTGTGTGTGTGCGTGCTGTTGTGTGTGGGTACCTGAGTGTGTATGTATGTTTGTGTGTGTGCATGTGTTATGTGTGTTCTCATGATTGGGTATATGTGTTTATGTGTAGTGTATGCACAAGCATTTGTGTACGTGTGTGTGTGTGTGTGCGTGTGTGTTCACAGTTGTGGGCACTCCAGGCCTTGGCTGGTAAAAGTGCTGACTCACTGGGCACGAGTAGACACTAGTAGTGCTACTCACTCCAGTAGTGCTACTCACTGCAGTAGTGCTACTCACTGCAGTAGTGCCACTCACTCCTGTCCAGAAAGCTGCCTCTGACAGCACTGCCAACCCAGCACTCACAGCTCAGTAGAGCAGCCACAGCTAACACACTACAGCTCACCTAGAGCAGCAGAGCAGCCACAGCTAACACACTACAGCTCACCTAGAGCAGCCACAGCTAACACACTACAGCTCACCTAGAGCAGCAGAGCAGCCACAGCTAACACACTACAGCTCACCTAGAGCAGCCACAGCACAAACTACAGCTCACCTAGAGCAGCAGAGCAGCCACAGCTAACACACTACAGCTCACCTAGAGCAGCCACAGCTAACAAACTACAGCTCACCTAGAGCATCAGAGCAGCCACAGCTAACAAACTACAGCTCCTTGCTAACCCAGAGCGTGTTTTTTTGTTCACGTTTCTGGACTGCCCTAAAAGCCAATATAGGTTATCGCCCGGGTTTTATCCATGAGCGTCTGTTTGTTACTGTCCCACTACAGCTCTCTGCTCATGCCGTTCAGACCAGTAACCTAGCAACCTCCATCTGCATAAATAATATTAATATTTATATCATTTGACCAATGATTTTAAGTCTCGGTGTTTATTATTCGAACACCACTTCTTCTTGCAAGTGGTGCAGTTCGAATGTTTGGTATTATGAAGATTCCTAAAAACAGCACATTCTGATTTCACACACATTTAAATCAACCCAGAAATGGAGAGATATGATGACATGACAGAGTTTGTCTGGAATCGAGGAGGACAGGAAGTGAGAGTGGAGCAGCTGTAACGGTAAAGAAACTCACAGTGAATCAGAGCTGGAGTGGGAGGGGCTTTGTGACAGTGCACCTCCATTTGGCCTTATAAAACTGAAAAAAAGATGGGAGGGGAGAAACAGAGGGCGGCGCCTGAGACAGTGGAGCTGTCAATCACACAGCCTGGCTCCGCCTCCCCGTCTAGGCGGCGCCTTGGTGTGAGTAACTCAAACAGACGTGTCAACACAATGAGAAAATTAGCAGGGTATATTATTTACAAACATTTCTCCTTCAAATGCATCCATGTTTTAATGAAATATAAAATTATTAAAAAATATTAAAAATTATAGTCCGGGTGTCGACCATTTTAAATGGTCTCCATGAGAAGGAAAAATGATTTGTAAATGAGATCAAAGTTTCCAAATCAAACTGATTCCAAGGGAAAGAAGGTTCAAAATGAAATATGTTATCATATGTAAAAAAAAAATTAATATGTAAAAATAAATTAAAAACATTCAGACACACTAATCTGTCAGTTATCACATTCCAGGGTGGAGGGCCAGATTACTACTAAGCCCAATAGACCAACACTGTATGCGTTACGGACAGCCACAATGCTCATGTATTACAATATAAGAAAACAATGGCAGATTTTATGTGATAGATATAGTACTAGTGACTGAACTAGATATGAACTTGAATGTCCTGAGCAGTCATCTGACTCTTAATGTAATGCACTCTTCAAACTGTGTACACCACTTCAGCAGGCCCTTTGGTCACGGCTGATCTGTGCATCACATCCGTCAGCCTCTGCGTGTTGCCTGCTGCCTAACGTGTGCACTCTGAGATCCATTCAAGGGGTTAAAGTGAGCATCTCACTGTAGTGGGAACACAGCCAGTCATGAGGACAACACCGACACCACCCGGATGAGCTCACCGCCGCACATATGGAAACACGCGTACGCATGCAAACACATGCACACACATGCACACACACAGTCAGACACATGCACATGCACACCTACCCACACACACACACACACACACACACTGTCAGACACATGCACGTGCACACCTACCCACATACACAAACACACCGTCAGACACATGCACGTGCACACCTACCCACACACACACACACACACACGCGCACACATACACACATACACACACACTGATTTTCATAACCCATGCTGATATACACACTGACTCAAATGCTGTATTCAATAATTTAAGATGACTAGGATCATACACACATATACAACTACATACACAATAACAGCACACACACACACACACACAATGATTTAACCATCACTGGCGGGGAAAGAGGATATCAAAGCTCTGAGCAGATGGAGCGCAGCAGCAGGGTGTGAACCTGCAGGCACTTACGCAGCCAGTGAGATGTTGGCGGCTGAGATGGGACTGACTTCCTTCACCTCCTTAGCCTTCTGCAGAGCCAGCTTCTTACTGATGGCCTCCTCCTGCTCCTCCTCATCCTGAGAGACAGAGAGACAGAGACAGAGACAGAGAGAGAAAGGCAGGGAAAAGAAGAAAAATATGCGCATATTGGAAAATGGACGAAGGCACAAATAAACAGATAAGTAGATAAAACATACCAAGTGAAATTCATCCACATGTGACCAGTGTTTAATGCCACCTTCATCACCAGATCACCTTGATGTTACAGTGGACAAGTGGGAGGGGCAATTATTATCTGTACTGTAGGTACAGTGTTAACGTGAAACCATAAATACAGCCAGGAGTGGAGAGCTTGAGTTACTGAGTAAGACATGCATCAGTCAGTGAGCAGCCATCGCAGTCAGCGCTACGGGGGCCATTACAGGAGGCAGAGCATGGCGGGACATTCCGATAGGATCTCCCCCGTCTTTAGCCCAACGTAATGCACAAGGGGGAGATTCATAACCTTCCTGCCCAGGGACAGACCCTGGAGTGTGACAGGATGCCAGGGGATATGTGTGTGTGAGTGTGTGTGTGTGTGCATGCATTTGCACACGTGAGTGTGTAGAAAATACCTGGTGTGCGTGTGTGTGTATATATATATATATATATATATATATATATATATATATATATATATATATATATATATATATATACATATATATATATATATATATATATATATATATATATATATATATATATATATATATATATATATATATATATATATACACACATACACACACACACACACACACACACTGTACAGTATATATGGGATTTGGGGGAATTAATTAAGCTAGTATGAAGTGGATACAAAGTGCAGATGTGCACATGGAAGCAACGTGTCAGTGTGGTAACAGGTAACAGGTAGCATGTAACAACAGGTAGCAGGTAACAGGCACTGCGATGGGCACATGACCTCCTGTGTGGTGTCCTGCTTAAGGGCTCTAATGGCCTGCCGAAAGTAACTCCTCTGTCTCTTGCTCTTGGTCCTTAGGGAGCAGGATCACTTTCCTCCTTGCAGTGCATGTGTGTGTGTGAAGTACCTTAGTGAGTTCTTGTGCATTGGCAAGGTTGTCGACAGCAATCGCCAAGAAGACGTTGAGGAGAGTGTCTGATCGGGTGTGTGTTAAGGTAATACAGAGGTGTGTGTTTATGCAACCCTGCACCGCTCCCTTTTGCCTTTTCACAACACAGTGGTGTCTAGAGTTGTTGACGAGCAGGATACAGTTTCCAAACAACGTGAGGACGATGAAGTACACGGAGGAGAACATGCCGCGCTTCACGCCACCCTGAGACTCAATCCCATGGTACATCACAGCGTTCCAGTCTTCCCCCGTCAGAATCTACAGCGGCAGTGATGGGAGATGCAGATCAACAGGCTTTGCGCAACCACATATGCCGACAGAAACAACGTTGTACGATCCACTTTACCTGGAACACTGTCAGAATGGCTGCTGGGAAGGTATCAAAGTTTGTTGTCGGGGTCTCGTCCTCAAAATTGAACCTAGAAGACCGAAGAAATGTTTCAGTGAACATGTAGGGAGCATCTAGATTCATCCTTGGAGGCATTTTCCTTCAGGATGGCTATGCTTTGATCAGCCTTTATGGCTTTAGACTAAGTGGAAATTTTACCCCAACACCCTTTGAAAAATATGACTCTCATGTCCGACAAGTTAAAGACACACAGAGAAGCACATCTTTTACAGAATGCTCGTGTAGAGATAAAAAATAAACATGGAGTGAAATATAACAAGCTCAGGTAAAACTTAAATGCATAAATCTAGCCATAAACTGTAACTTGTAAAGCAAAGACATCCATTCATATTCCATGATGAAATTTTTATTTTTACATTTTAACTCATGCATGTAAAGCACAGATTAAGCCTGCAATTAATCTGGAACAAACATGCATGAGTTCTCCAACTGGAATCCAATTTCAATCCCAGCACCTCATTTATTCCCACCGTCCCATCCTGTTACATTCTCCAGCTCTCTGTGGGGACCTAATTACAAGACTGAGCTGTGCGGAAGGAAGCAAAGAAAAGCTTTTTTTTGGAAAAGGACATCCTTCTTATCTGAGGTATTCTCTCCTTTCTGTGTGTGTGTGTGTGTGTGTGCCTCCGTGCGTCTGTGCATGCACGTGTGTGTGTGAATAAAAGACTCACATTATTTTAATAAGACATTTTTTGAAGTCTCAAACACTATAAGGATTACGCAACCCGTTAACTGTGAGCTAATCGCTTCCACCCTTTCACAGTTCCAGGCATATAGAGTATGCAGTGAATGCGATATACAGTATAAGGTGACAGTAGGTAAGGATTTAAAAGTGGTGATTATGAAATCCAACCAGAGGCCCCACAGGAGTGCGTATTTCAGTCTGATCAACCTCAACCACAACCTCCTCAATCCTGCTACGGACAGGTGCCACCATGGCCCGTCCTTCACCCCTCACCTTTCACCTCTCACCTATCACCCCTCACCTATCACCCCTCACCTATAACCCCTCACCCCTCACCTCTCACCCCTCACTCATCCAATGCTGGAAATGACCCCACAGAATTGGCTGCAAGTTCATCATGGTCGTCGACAGTGTTATTCATAATGCTGTGAACAGCAGAGGATCTCAGGAAGACTAAAGCACTTCCCGATCTTGGCCAGCGCTGGAATCATGGCGGAATAACTCGGGACCGCGGGGGCGTAGCATGGAGGGGCCGTTAGCGTTCCCCAGGCTTCCGTTCGCACCTCGGTTTCGCCTCCTTTCCATAACATTTGTAAACACTATTTGTTTTGTCAACTCACTGATCGTTACCGCGGATGGCATGACTGTATGTTTATGCATTTAAACTGATATTTGCCTTGTGGCAAGACGGCAATTCCTTCGCTGCGTGGCCGCATCAATAATTCACAGCTAAAGGAGATGGCAGGTCCTCTGGACACACAGACACGCAGACACACATCCATGCAGACGCGCAGACGAGCCTTCCCCCCACACACACTCCTCCCTGGAGACAGGTTCCCAACAATATGTGAACACAATGCACCATGTGTAGGAGCTCTGTGAGAGACAAGGGTGCAGGAGCATCAGTGGACAGGGCAGGAGGCCCAACACTCACTGGCCCCCGAAGAGCTGCATCCCCAGCAGGGCAAAGACTACGATGAAGAGGAAGAGGAGGAAGAGCAGGCTGATGATAGACTTCATGGAGTTTAGCAGAGACACGACCAGGTTCCGTAAAGAGTTCCAGTATCTGCACAAACGCACACACACACACACACACACACACGCACACACAAATAACTCACCCAAAATGCTTTCAGCCAATCAATACAGCATTCCGAATAACTTGGTTTAGCAAAGGGAATGTGTCTGGAAAGAAGTCTCAGAATACACAATAAATCATCCGTAGACTGTAATTTGAAGGAAGAATCGTGTTTCATGACTCAGTTTGTATTGTGTTTCTCGACCGCCGCACATTAATAGGGCCCTCCCTGGAAATGTGCGGCCATTGTGAAACACAATACAGGCGATACACACAGCGAGGGCCCAGGGGTTGCTGACGCCAGAAGCGCTGGCCCTTGTGAGATCGAAGGAAAAGTTCACTGTACTTACTTTGTGACCTTAAAGATCCTCAGCAGTCTCAGAGCTCGCAAGACGCTGATCCCGAAGGAGGCGCCCGGTTTCACCACTGCCCATAACACCTCAAAAATGCTACCCACAATCACCTGCACACAACAGAGGGAGGAAACGCAACACGCAGATTTCACCCTGACGCCGCCGAGACGCGTCCCGACAACAAAGATCCTGCGCGCTTAATGAAACACTGCGTATTGCCCGCTGCGTCTTTGCAGGACAGGACCACGCGGGACCACAGGTCACTTACCCCAAAGTCGAAGCAGTTGAAAGAGGAGTGGAAATAGCTCCTGGGTCCAAGGCCGTAGATCTTCAAGCTCATCTCAGTCAGGAACAGCCCCAGGAACACAAACTCTGCTAGATCTGCTCACACACAGCATTCATGTGGAATAACTACAGTCACTTACACTGTCTTAGCTGTGTTCTCACTTTTCATGTTTTAGGTACAGCTCAAAGTGCTTTTAGTGCATTCATCATTTTGTTAAACACACCGTCTTAGCAATGAACATTTTTTCACATTTTATCACTTGACTTCTTACCACTGCTGCTCTACAACACGAGCCTGCAACACGTACATGGGTTGTCCAAAAAAATTCAATTTACATTAGAGCAGGATTCACAATTAAAGTTTATGACAACAGTCTCGTGCTGTCAGACCCTGGCTCTAATCTGGTGCCCACAATTGATTTGCTAGCCAATAGGACTCCTCCACTTCTCCTGTGTGCTCTGATCTACGACCATGACTCATTAATAACAGCGGTCCCCAGCTCCGGGCCAGAAGGCCACACCCTCTGCACATTGGTCAGTTTTATCCTACACGTTCCAGATTTTCCCAACATGCCTGAGTCAATGCCACAGCAACTTTTAAAAAAACAAAGCACATTTTGAATCAACAAATTTTGAAAACAAAAATGCACATATAACAGAGGAGACAGTGATGGTGTTAAGACGGGACCTTGGAGCACAGGGTCCAGAACGGGTAGGTGGAAGGGAAAGGAGGGAGTGGCCAAGAGGGTGACTAGGTGGGAGGAGCCAAGGAGATTGATAGGTGGGAGGAGCCAAGCGGGTTGATAGGTGGGAGGAGCCATGGGGGTGGTGCACTCACAGAGGGCGTAGGTGAGCCCTTCTGGCTGGTCGTAGTGCACGATGGCCACGCAGAGCGTGTTGAGGCCCACCAGACACAGGACAGTCCAGTAGAAGGTCTGTGACTTCACCATCCGACGGATGAAGAAGCGCACATGTTTCTCCTTCCGCCGCAGGTATGACGAGTTCTCGTTCTTCACGCTCTTCACGCTGGCCCGGGTGAACGGAGAACCCTGCGGTGCTGGGTAGGGGGGAAGCGGCCGCACATCACAGTGAGTAAAGACCCCCACAACTATAACTCACCTACAGGGCCTACTGAGCCTGAATTATTGTGTTAACGCTTCATAAAGGAGTTACAGCAGTCATAACAGTAGCTGTAACAACATTTAAACACCATAAATTAAAAATTTAACATCAGCTGAAATGTAACACTCGCCTGAACATAACAGCAGTACCACCCCTTGCACAAAATGCACGGAGACTCTGAAGATAGCTCGTTTATCTAGGACACATTTCCAAATCGATGGCCCATGTGTTCAGCAGCAGGGCAGCACAGTGGAGGCTGAGCCCATGTGGCTGTGGACTCCCTGCCCCGCGCTATATTAAACCCCCCGTAACTCAAATTAAACTCAAATGTCAAGACAGTGTGTGAAAAAGAGGCAGGGGTGAAAAATTGACCCATTAGCATGTTGTAACGAGCAATAATCGCACCATGGGCTATTTTAATCTGGAAATCTGACACCAGTGAAGCCTCATAAAGTGGCCAGACCCTCATCTGTTCCACCACCCCCTCTCTCTGCATCTCTCTGCCTCCCACATGAGCTCCCAGCAGTTGTGTTGGCCTCTGTTGCCCCAGTGAAGGGGCATTTCTGTTGCACAGCCCTGTGGGAATGTGAGTGTATGTGTATTAATGGCTGGGAGTTAAATCAATAGTTCAACTCAAAGATATGATATTCAAGAAAAAAAAACACCATTGGAACCATTGCTTCCTGTTCCTGAACCTGTAATACATTCACTTTGAAAATAACAGCGTGTCACAACGTTGAGCATCTGTCACCCGCATGTTGCATCGTAACTGTGACAACCTTCCATCACACAGAGCAAAATATCCAGGGGAAATTGGTTCGGCAGAAGACCAGAAGCGTCTCCGGGCTCTCGGACGGCTGGACAGGGCGCGGCACGGACGCCCTTGGTAACGAGCCCTCGGGCCTGACAACCAGAGTGGCTGAGCCGTGGACCTGATGCTTACCGACCGATGAGATGTCGGTGAAGTGGTCCTCACCCTCCTCTGCACTGATGAGGTCATTTTTGCTCTTCTTAGCTCTTTTCAACACTAAAAATGAGAGAGACGTGGAGGGTCTGGCTGAGTGTGGCCGGCGTGAAATCAAAGTACAGCCACACACACACACACACACACACACACACACACTGCCCGCTGGCCCAGGAACTGCGATGGCTGTGCTGTCATACTGAGACCAGCATAAAAGCCCCCATGACTAACCCTATAAACCCCAAACACTACAGTAATTTCATAACCCATTACGCACACGACTTAAAATGCACAATCACAGAGCAAGACTGTGTCAGACTGCAGCTGAACACACAAATCTTTAATCAACTGATCAGCAGGTCATATGGATGGACCCAACCAGCAGACACGCCCCAGTGTGGTCAGTCCTCTTGGACAGGGTGTTGGAACATGAACCCCACCTGGGTTGTTACATTTCCTCTTGTACCAGGGGCTGTCCAGTGGAGATTTCTTATCCTCTTCAGCAAGCATGACTTCCTCTGAAGGGCACAGAACAGACCTTAATCCATATGTGTTCCTGGTTTATTTTTGTGGATATGATTGTTCAGTATTGTTCTGTTACCACTGCTAATCGAATGAGTTCACTGAAATTAACGAGCGGTCTGGTGAACTAGTAGATATGGACGTTCTAGCACACACACCCACACACAGTGAAAATACACTTGGGCAGGGGGCTTTGTGAGTTTTTGACAGGGTGATCTTAGAGCAGCTGCTTGCAAAAAGCCACTAGTGCTGTTTGCTTATAGCCGGCAGAATGGGAAAGATGGGAAAGAAAGTGGGTCAGAACGGATCCAGCATCAGGTTTGGATAATTGCTGCTACTAAGAACTTTGAAAGAAGCGTCATGCTCCTACAGCGGTTCTGGAAACGGTCACGGAAGAGACCTCACTGCCTGTCTGTGGTCAACTGCTGTGGTCAACTTTAAACAGCATAACATAGTCAGTGAAATGACCCAGAGCTAGAAGTGGCATTCTGGAGGTCTGCTCTAGAACTAGCCTCAAGTGTTAAAGGCCTAATATTTATCAGGCTGTACAGATCCTGCATTTAATACTTCATTTAAACACTTATTCAGCCCAAAAGTTTGGAAACAGATAACCACAACACAACATCACAGCCTTGAAATATAGAATTATATTAAGACATAATTATTAATCATTACTGAAGAATACTTATAAACATTGACTACTGAGAGTTTATTAATATACTGTATATAGAAATAATTTCTGATATCAAAGTTGGTAATGTGATGTGCACACACAAATACACACACTTGCACATGTGCATACACACACACACACACAGCATGTGAGAGTATGCACAGTGTATGTGTCAGGCAGACCTGCTTTGCAGATCCACTCCAGGTAGCCGGTGAGCTCTCTCTCGATCTGCTGCTGTCTGCGCAGCTTTAGGAACTCTTGCCTTTTCTCGACACGCTCACGCTCCTTAGCAAACTCCCTGGAGTTAGGAACACACACACACACATACAGACACAAACAGTTGGTACTGCAAAGAAGCAACAAGGGAATACTGCCATGGTATGTTTGTGAACACATGTGTGTATGTGTGTGTGTGGGTGTGTGTCTGAACATGCACGTGTGTGTGTGTTTGTGTGTGCACTTTTTAGTGAGTCAGCTTAAGCACATGTTGGCATGGTCAAACTGTTTTAGCAAAGGACAAAAATGCAGGAGATTGTGATGATAGAAGGATTACAACATACATCATCTTTCCAAAAGAATAAGCAGGAATATATATGAAGAGAGAGGGAGATAAGGGGAGGGGCAGAGAGAGGGAGGGAGAGTGGGGAAGAGAGAGACAGAGAGAGAGAGAGAGAGAGAGAGAGAGAGAGATGAGTGGTGTAAATTTAGCCAAATAAAGTGTATCCACTTTTCTAAAGTTCTATACAGTGTGGCCAGAACATTGAAGAGAAGCAGTAGAAATCAGTGCTATTAGGATCAGTATCAGGATCAGAATCAGTATCAGGATCAGTATCAGAATCAGTATAAGGATCAGTATCAGTACTGCTTCATATTCACAATTCAGCAGCGGTGGATGGAGCAACTTGGTCATATCTGTTCTGAAGACCATGAGTCTCTCTCTCTCTCTCTCTCTCTCTCTCTCTCATGAGTGGAAAATTACAAATAGCCCCTGCATTACACAGTGTCTCAGGTGTAATGCTCTAGCTCAGGAAGAGTGCAGCTTTTTCTTGAATCCTGTTTGAGGCCGATATTTCACAGGACTTTGAGATATTAAGCAATTCACACTCATTTCCATATGCATGATGTCTTCCTGCCAATATGTATGTAGGAGCAACAGGAGGGAAAAAAAAACCTCCTCTATGGTAGTCACATGACTGCCCATCTGTTATCAAGCCAATCAGAGCAGGACGGGGTTCATTTGCTGCTCACTGGGTTGGCGTGAGGAAGCAGGATGGGTCAAAGGTTGCTTAACCTAAAGAGAAGAGGACCAGAGGCCAACATGGAGGGGCTGTAGACTCTGAGAGGAGCTGCATGAGCTTCTCCTGGGAAGGAGTTATCGAGCAGGAGAACACAATCTTATTTACCCTTCCTTCCACCCACAGAACTTCCCTCAGTTTCCATTAGCTGTAACCAGGCGCTTAGGAGGAGGTGGGGGGGGGGGTGGAAAGAGAGAAAGAGAAAAGAGAGAAAGATGTAAGTGGGAGGAGGAGAGTGGAAGAGGTTGGTAGAAAGGGAGAGAGAGAGTGAGAAGAGGTTGGTAGAAAGGGAAAGAGAGAGAGAGAGAGAGAAGAGGTTGGTAGAAAGGGAGATAGAGAGAGAGAGAAGAGGTTGTGTGGTGGGGTGTGTGTGGTAGGGGTAGGGAGGATGTGTGGTGGGGGTGTGCGTGGTAGGGAGGATGTGCAGTAGGGGGTGTGCGGTAGGGAGTTTGTGTGGTAGGTGGTATGTGGTAGGGAGGGTGTGCGGTAGGGGTGTGTGTGGTGGGGTAGGGAGGGGTGTGTGGTGGGGGGGTGTGTGGTAGGGAGGACGTGCAGTAGGGGGTATGAGATAGGGAGTTTGTGTGGTAGGTGGTGTGTGGTAGGGTGTGTGGTAGGGAGGGTGTGCGGTAGGGTTTCCCCAGCCTAAGCCCCTCCCCCCCTGCAGCTGTGGCCCAGGCTGCTGATTGGTGTCTCTGCCACACAGCAACAACCATGGCAGCACTACACCCCTCCCCCCCCCTGCAATGCAGTGATAGTGCAAATGTGTGTGTGTGTGTGTGTGTGTGTGTGTGTGTGTGTGTGTGTGGATGTGTGTGTGGAAGTGTGTGTGTGTGTGTAAATGTATGCATATATGTGTGTGTTCATGTGTGTGTGTGTGTACATGTATGTATATATGTGTGTGTTCACATGTGTGTGTGTGTTCATATGTGTGTGTGTGTGTGTGTTAGAGAGAGAGTATGTTTGTATACATTTGTATGTGTGTTTGTATATTTGTATATGTCTGTGTATGTCTGTGTGGACTGCTAGAGTGGAATCCCTACATAATCATGCAAACAAAACATGATTCAAACACACACACACACACAAACTTCAACTTTTATCACAGGGAAGCACCTCTCAGTGTGATAAAGGACTCGCAAAACAGAAATATCTGTTACACCCACCACCCACCTACACAGAAAAACTAGGAACACAGACATACAAAAGACCCAAGACAAGCGAACTCTGCTGCCAACTGAGCACCGCAGCAAGGATCCCACCTGCTAGCACTTCTAACCCCTCACCCTGCCAACATGGAGCACAGTGTTTAGAACATGGCCGCATCTCTGCATCACCTGCACTGACTGGGCACGAGGGGCGTAAGAATGAGAGAAACAGGTCCACGTGTCAGCTATGACACGACAGCATCTCCTGGTACTGATGAAGCTGCTCGCGTGACGGTGTAGTAAATTAAAAGCAGTCGCTACCTCTGCTGTAACAAGAAAAGGACCTTCTGTCTCGTTTAACAGGCGGTGTCAGCTCATGAGGCTGGATCAATATATCATCATATCGGTAGTAAACGTCCATTATGGGGAGGGGGGGGGGGGGGCAGGGAATGAAGGATTAAACAGATCTGCATCTGCTCCTGAGTCATGCTGCCTGTGGAGAGGGTGGTGCGTGATGATGGAAAAGGACTCCACCCTTCTTGTCCTCCACCTCTCTTTCTCTATCTGTCCCTCACCCTCATACGTCCGTCTATGTGCTTATGTCTGGCCTACATCTACCACAGACAATTGTGGCCTCCTAGACACACACACACATGCTCGCATGTGCAGACAGAAGCACATGCGTGCTTTCCATGGTGACTGGGAGAGCTGAAGCACACATTGAGTATGAAAAGAACAAAGAGGAGAATGATAAACTGAAAGACGTCCACCAGCGAGACAATTCCGACTCCTACACTCCAGAAACGCAATTCGAATGCATGACACGTCTCCCAGGAAACAGAACCACCTCCAATTGCTACAGAAACACGTGGAAGTTAAAAAAAAACAGCAGGATAATATCTCGAATTGTAACCACGGGTACATGGTGAATGTCACATGGTTCTGTCAGCTGGTTAGGAAAACCCAGTGCTAGTGGAAACATCCTGAGGACTTTCAGTTTTGTTTAGGTTAAGAAACAAACCAACTCCACTGAGCCATCAGAGATTTTACCTGCACTGTCTCAGCACTGTGATAAAGAAGTTGACATACAATTATCCCAGGAAGCAAGTTCAAGAAATATGGGACCACATCACTTTCTATTCTTGACAGAGCCAATCTATCAGCCCCATTTAGCGCCAACTTAACCCCACCCTCCAGTACAGCAACTGACGATGACCCACAGCGCAGGCAGGCCAGGGAGAGCCTGTCCACTCCAGTCTGCCCTCTAACTGACCTCCACCCTGATCTACACCCTGACCTCCACCCTGATCTCCACCCTGATCTCCACCCTGCTGGGGTTTGGGTGGATTGCAGGCACAAGCCTCACTCGTCCACAAGGTGGCGATGGAAAGAGGTTGTCCTTATGACACAGTCGGGTGCTTAACAGCTCAGCTAGACTTCAGTGCTGTAACAGGCCCCCCTGCAGACATGCCGCTACAACAACACTATATACAAGGTAAAAGAGGTCTGCTGTGATATGGAGGTTTTAATTTGTGTGGAAAACAGCTAGAAGGATACAGCACATGTGGAAGACAGTACATGTTCAGTACATGTTCAGAACACAGCACAGGATGCTCAGAAAGGACTCTTTCCCAGGCATGTCTTCACGCAGACACACACTTACTCTCCCCACGCGTGCACACAAACTGCTTTCACACATGCTCTCTCTCTCTTTCTCTCCCTCTCTCTCTCCCTCACTCATGCACACACTCTGTTGTAAGCATTGTAACAAACACCCACATGAGCACTGTCTTATGAGACCAGGTCTCAACAGTCCCAAAGCACAAAGTGTCGTGTTATGGAAATAGCCGTGGTGCCGTGGTCTGTCTCTGAGAGGTACTTTCACCTTCACCTCAGAAATTAACAGACTTCACACTGAGAGACATGAGCAGACAGCTGGCCTGACTCTAAAGGACAAAGTGAGGGAATAAGAGAAAGAGAAGAGAAAAAGTGAAAGAGAAGAGAAAGAGAGGGAGAGAAGGAAAGGGGGAGAGGGGGGTGGGCAGGTATACAGGGGGCTGTGATTCTAAGGCAGTGCAGTGAGAGGTGGGAGGGGCACAGACACAGGTGGGTGGGGCACAGAGGGAGGTGGGTGGGTCACAGAGAGAGGTGGGAGGAGCACAGAGAGAGGTGGGCAGGGGCACAGAGAGAGGTGGGCGGGGCACAGAGAGGGGTGGGCAGGGCACAGAGAGGGGTGGGAGGGGCACAGAGAGAGGTGGGAGGGGCACATAGAGAGGTGGGAGGAGCACAGAGGGAGGTGGGCAGGGGCACAGAGAGAGGTGGGCAGGGTACAGAGAGAGGTGGGGGAGGCACAGAGAGAGGTGGCCGGGGCACAGAGACAGGTGGGAGAGGCACAGAGAGAGGTTGGAGGAGCACAGAGAGAGGTGGGTGGGGCACAGAGAGAGACTGTGTTAGTGTGGATGAGCTGCACGTGAAGAGGGAGACATCGATTCTGGAAGTGTGACAGCACCCAACAAGACCACACTAACCCCCTGGGAGCAGCACAGTGTTAGGATGTCCAATAACAGGAGAATAGGGAGGGGGGAGAGAGAAAGAAAGAAAGAAAGAAAGAAAGAATTTATTAAAAAATGTTAATGTATCTGATGAAGACAGAAAGAAAAACACTGAGAGAAAGAGAGGCAGAAAGAAAGAAAGAAAGAAAGAAAGAAAGAAAGAAAGAAAGGAAGGAAAAAAACAGCACTGCCAAACAAAGGTCCATTGAGTAACGAATGGTTTATGCCACTCGGCCACCAGAGGACAGACCAGAGGAGCTGTTCGGTGAAAGAGTGCTGAAAATTAGATTTGCCTTCCGAGAAGTCATAAATCCAGCCCCCCCGTAGATACAGTAGGCTACCACAGAGCACTCATTGAGCGATGCTCCATTAAGCCAGGGTGTGTGTGTATGTGTGTGTGTGTTGTGTATGCGTGTGTGCACGCATGTGCATAAAACAGAGTGAGGGATGGAAGAAAATAAGAGAGAGAGAGAGAGTTGGACAAGAGTTTAGATATGAGGTGAGACAGAAAGGAAAGAAGAAAAGAACTGTGTGCATGTGTGTGTGTGTATGTATTGTTCCTCCAAGATGAACAGTGTCAGTCTGTGCCATCACAGCTAACTAACACTACATTGGCATAACATAGCTATCAAATGACTTTAGCATGCAAGACCATACAACACTTAACACCCTATCTGCCCTCCATGTGCAAACGCTAACGCTACGTGGATCTTTAAACATTCACCAAACAATGTACTTTATGACATTTCAAATGCCCTAATAGAAAGCTCTTTCCATAGTAACAGTGTAAACATTCATTCTGCAAACGTATCGTATTAGATTCATTCTGCAAACGATTTTAAAACAGTCGCATTTGTCTGCCTCCACCATACACTGCAACTTTATCATGTCCAACACAGGTAAACTGTCTAAATGTAAATGTGTGACCCGCCATGGGTTACTGGAGCAACCGCTAGAGGGCTTGCAAAGAGATTTCAATGTACTTGCAGAAGAAAGAGATTTTGGATCTACGTGTGCAAAAGGCAGACAGAGAATGCTTCTTGTGCAGAGGTTCCTTCTAAACCATGCAGACCCAGTGCAAGAAGCTCCGCTGAATGAGCTGACCCACAGGAAGCAGGTCATCCCTATCAGATCAGAGAAAGCAGAAACATGTATGGGGGTCTCTACTGGGCCTCAGAACCCCTGGTAGTAACGGAACCAGAAGGAAAGGATCAAAAACTGGACGTGCCGGACGTGCCGGCGTTGAAGGCGTTGACAAACGAGTGCTGATCAGTAGGAGGTTTTCCCAGCAGGTGTCTGCATTCCGGGCCGGTGCGGCCGACACTCACCCAGACAGAACCCCCAGAACCAGGTTGAGCATGAAGAAGGAGCCGATGATGATGAGGGGGATGAAGTAGAGCCAGTTCCAGGTGTTCCCCGAGGCATCGTTGGCCTGCGGAAGAGAGAACACAGGGAAAGACATGGTCACTAGAGCGGGGTCCTAGTGCCCCTCGTGTCTGCGACTCTCTCGTCCCACAGAGCTGAGCCCTCCGGGGCTCCAGCACTAATTGTTTTACAGTGCAATCGTATGGCCTGCTTCAGATCACACTGATGAGAGGGGAATGATGGCCATAACTCTGGGCGGATAATCTTCTCAGGCCAGCCAGAAGCACACTAATAAATGACTCCTCTCTCTCTCTCTCCCTTGCTCCTCTGCCTATCTGCAGCCCATTGCTCAAATCATCAGAGCATAGCAGACTCCCCCCCTCATATGCAGAGTAAAGGCCCAGGTTTGGGGCATGCCTGAGATCCCTGAAGCAGGATGAATGCGGTAGGGTGCAGGTGTGAAGCGGCTTCATACAAGCCCTGCAGATTTCTGATGGTGCCAAGCGTACTTTGCACAAAATTAAGAGATTACGGACGGAGCTGAATCAGCGGACATAAACCCGTCACCACATGCAGATTCTAACATCCATCCTCAGACCTCCTGTTTCTATGGTAACCAATGCACAGCACACACACACACCTCCAAACCCCACCTTGTCATTTTATCTGCGCTCATATGCACGGCTTCTCAAATTGCATTTCTGCCAGTAAAAGGGTGAAGCATCCAGGTAAGGTGCTCCATCTCTGCTCATCTCACACGCCTACAGGGAGGAGCCCATCTGGGTATTTCTTGAATATATTTTCCTTTGTTTTTCCTGTTTGTTTTAATCCATTTGCTGTTTTATGCATCTGACCGCAGGGAGAAACAACCCATTTATACACTGTTCTAGACAAAAGCGGAATGTTTTGCTGAAATCAGTACGAAAATTCAAGAGCAATGCAGACGTTTTTGGAAACTACGCCTGAGTATTATGAACAAGACTTGAATTCAATCTGGCATGCCATTAATCAAAAGAACGAAAGGCTGCTGGTGACCTTAGACTTTTTCCCCTGTTTTCATTTAAACGTCATTTTTATTTGATGAGGCAGAAAAAAGCATTTCCTGGCTAATGTAGTCATAGCATTAATCACGATCATAAAATTTTAGCTGACAATTAATTGTCACACGATTAACGATTTAATTGTCTTCCACGTTTACAGTCTACCTAGAATATCCATAGTCCTTAAGATGAGGAATGTCAATTTATCGTTGGCCTTCAAGATGCTGAAGTTTGGGTGCAGGGTGCAATTTTAAAATTTTTATAAACATTACTAAAAGTACATAATGAATTGTCTTGTCGATGTGTACTTCTGATGTGGGTGTTAAAGAGCTGGCCATCTAAAGACAGACAGGAAATATTCAGTCGGCTACTGCTGAGAGAGGGAGGAGAGGAGAGGAGAATTGGGTGGTTCAATGGATATCACATCATTAGAGATGTCCACACCCTGACTGACCATTCTTAATTTGGAAGGAACGTGTGAATGTCGAAAATACAGAAGATGAAGTCCAGTCCCTAGATTTTAAAAGGGGAGCGTAACACCAATATGACGAGAGGAGAGCGTGTTTTTTATTGTGTTCCTCTATGTATTCTGAAATATAGAAGCAGATGATTTTGTGTTCAGTCAGTTTGGCTCAGCACATTTGTTGCGATGACAAGCGCCAAAATCATACTGTGTTTGAAATCAAATTACTACGGAAAATTACTGCAGTCAGAGAAAATAATCAGCTCAAACAATCACAGTGAAGCAATTATGTCATAATCATGGCAGGCCTATCGTAGCGCTCTACAACTGACAGAACTGGCCTATCGTAGCGCTTTACAACTGACAGAGCTGGCCTATCGTAGCGCTTTACAACTGACAGAACTGGCCTATCGTAGCGCTTTACAACTGACAGAGCTGGCCTATCGTAGCGCTTTACAACTGACAGAGCTGGCCTATCGTAGCGCTTTACAACTGACAGAGCTGGCCTATCGTAGCGCTTTACAACTGACAGAGCTGGCCTATCGTAGCGCTTTACAACTGACAGAGGAGCAAATATGTGCACGTGGATGTGTGTGATTCCCTCTCTGTGCAGCCAGATCAGCAGATGCGAAGACGAGAACCTTCACATGCAGCAGATCTGCTGGGCTAACATTGCAAGGTGGAGGTTTGGCAGCACTGACCTTGTGAGCGTCGTTCAGATGTCAACACACTGTTCTCCATTCGTATAAACAGCTTTATGCTCAGCACACTAAAACAGCATCTTCACATTCTACCCTTAGTTTGCCTGTGCCTAATATTTGACACTTAGCAATTGAACAAGGCTGTTACGCATATGCATAAACACCTTGACTCATTAAAGTAGCCACTCTGGACAAGGGTCCTCCTGACTCTGTGACGTTTGCAGCGGGCCAGCGGTTAGACACACAGTGCAACCCTCCCCCATGCGCGGAGTCTCAGACGCAGGTACCAACGAGCTGAAGCAGGGTGCTCGAACTCCTGGCCATGTTCTATCACTGGGGTCACACTGCAGAGAAATACAAACCACTTATTTCAGAGTGTCTTGCTGCCTGTTATATTACAACGAGAGCAGTTATGCCTCGTTGGCGGACCGGCACTTACCCGGACACGCTCAGCACTCGCTCAACTACCAGGACCCTGACCTTAGTCGACTGCAGCATCAGAGAGAGGATCGTTTGTCACACACTCGTCTGTGTGTGTGTGTGTGTTGGTGGAGGGGCAGTTTAATTCACTCGAATCTCAGGCACGAGCTTTAAAACAGCATCTTCAAAACTGCTGCCAGCAAAGCGTGAGACAGCAACACCCCCTACAACTATACAGGAAATTAATTTAGGGCTAGAAGTTGGAACAGCATCACTGGATCACAGAACGACTGGATCACAGATCGACTGGATCACAGATCGACTGCCACTGGAAGGATCTCCTTCTCACTTTCTGAACTTTTGCTATATCTGCAGGCCCATCTTCTGTCTCCTGTCTGCATGGGTGATCACGTCCACTTCCTTTGCTGGAACCTTCTCCAGTTCTTTTCTCTGTTCCTACCAGTCTCTCTTTCTTTCTCTCTTCTGTCTGTGTGTGTGTGCCCCCCAAAATCAAATAGCAATGCCAAAAATAACACCACCAAGACATTAAAATCAGCACAGTGTGCTTCCAAATAGTCATCATATGCCTTAGATGCGCGATCTTGTTAAGATGATTCAGTCACTCCACTATGTAGACATAATTACAGAGTTTATCCATTTCTAATGACAGGGTCTACCATGCTATTGAAGGTACATCACACATTCTAAACAGCAATATAATCAAAACGATTTATGCACTGAAAGTGTCAACAGGTTTGTTTTTGCTATTAATATTTTAGCGCTGTTGCGTAATCCTGCTCATCGTTTGCACCCCGTTTACGCCTGTTAACTTCCATTAACATCGATTGTGAGATTATGAGCGTGTACTGGCTAACTAATGTAATGGCAGCTTCATTGCACTCGGTTTAGGGTTCCTGACAAGGTTTGATTGGGCCTTCACTAAGAACAAGAAGTTCTAAGAGCAGAAGAATGGTAGAAGCCGTGCAGAACTGCAGCGTCAGCGGAACATGTCCATGCCTAGGTCTCGCTGTGCGCTTCTTCCAAACAACCATCATCTTCAGCCCGTACACAAGCCCATACAGGGAGGAACGTTTGTTATTATTATGTGGGCTGTCTGGGCTCCATGGAAGCTTTCAGCTCGCGGGTGCAACAGTTCCCGGGTACCAGCACAGACAGCTGAGAGCCACGTCTGGTCTTCTGCGGATAACAGCAGCGGACGGTGAGCTAAACCAGAGCGAAGAGAAGATCAGCACTCTCTGGTTTCCTCATCGAGCTGCAGTGCACAGGCTAAGGGGATCAGGAGTGGGAGGGGCCAAGCCTGGCACGCCCTTCTGATGAAGCATTCAGTACTGAGGCTCCTTCTTAACACACTGACCTCCCATGCTTCTTCATCAAGGGCCCATGGACACAGTGGAGTAAATCCTCATCTGTTCAGTAACACTGACATAATGAACTGCTGTAAACCACTGCACTCCTAGGGACTTAAAGCGGGTCCTGCCATACCGTACTCCTGTAACCAAGTTTCACATTTGTTTCATGAATAACTAATTGCTGGATAAAATTCCTGAATAATAATAATAATATACTATATAATAATCTATATAATAATAGACTAAATAATAAACATGTTTAAGAGTTAATCAACAACATTAATTATATAATGTAGAGACAACCTGTTACTAAAGTGTGCTAATTTCAATAACTGAATTGCTACAAATTCTCAAGTTAGGGTGTAAGACAGCCGCGACACAATTTTATGTTACACTACAATCATATAGAAAACTGTAGTAGAAGCATCATAACTAGCAACACGTGACCCGTTAGGTATTTGGTCAGGGGCTGATACGCTCTGTAAGCTACAGAGTGAAAATGGGGGGGGGGAGCACGTATAGCCCTAAACCAAGACATTATATGATGCAGCTGCACAATCAGAAAACACTTGATTTGACTGCAGGAGCCATTTCCTGGAGCTGATGCCATTGTTGGTGGGATCCTGTTTCTCTCTCCCTTTTGTCCCCTGAGGTTGCGCATAAGTCAAAGAATTAACAGAGGACAGGACTGGACCTTGTGTGTGTCCGCCCAAGGCCTGGTTACAGAGATGAGATAGAAGAATGCCGTCACACAACTCCCATGAGCCTCCCCTTATCCTAACCCTTCCCCCGCATCCAATCAGCTTAGCCAGAGGACTTCAATCCTCCAACCGGACCACTGGAAACATCTTTCACTAGCAGCAACAAAAATCCCTCATTTGCATTCAGCCCACAGTGTGTTAGCTAGCTTTCAACTTAGAATTTTTATATAGCATGCACATGGTATGGGCGCAAACATTATTCTTGAGAAAATTAAATGGAATATGCAGCGTAAATTATTGATGACTTGACAGCAAGTTCCTCTGAGATATTAACGACGAGGGTAAACGTGAGGTGGAGTCTTCTAATGTCAGAAAGTTAATGGGCAAATTAAGAGGCACTGAGATCAGTGAACCTGGGACCCTTTTAAGCTTTTTGTTGAAGTTTGTTTCAAATCTGTATATCAATATGATCGGGCCACACAGAGAAATGCGTCATCCACTAATGTGAATGCGACACTATGGCAGAGGAGACCTGCAAAGCCGAGGCAGTACCTCACTTCCTCATGAGAGGGGACGGGGACATCATGTGTCCCAGCTCCAGAACCCCCCCCCCCCGTCACCACAGACAGGTCTGCTGGAGAGTGTTGAGGGGCACCAAGGGAAGCGCGGCACCCCACACAGGGGCGAAAGGTACAGGGCTACTTTGGTTTGGTTCTGAACATATGCATGACGGGCCAACAGTGAATACACAGAGTAAATCCTTCCTGCTAATCAAAATGCAAGCTGGCTCAGGAAGAAAGGAAAAATCACTGGGTTTCCCTGACAAGAGATCTGTTATTTTATATATATATATATATATATATATATATACTCCCTTCTGCATACTAAATGCACCAGGGTCTGTAGTAGTCTGGCTTCACTATTAGTCACCAGGTTTGGTGGCACGCTGCAGTAGCCCTTAAGGAAGCAGTAGAACATTGGATGATATCACTGCTCTGTTGATCAAGCAGCCACAAACAAAACAAAAAATACCAGATGTTCAGCAGAGATTAAAACAAAAGAATTCAGTGACGATGTCACTAACAGATCTTTTATTGGACCAATGCACCACACTGTATCACATATCATCAATTTTCTGGTTACAGTCTAAAAACGCATTCTAGACTTTTGAGTTAAAAATTCTGATAGGAGAGAGATTAACAGACTAGAGGGCATATCTGAGGAAATCTGAGGCCACTGTTCTATTGTATCTTTAATCCAGTAAGACCTTCTGTAGTGTGTTCACTGCCGTCAGCAGACATGACGTTATGATCTGATGCAAGTGGCGGCAGTGTCTGTTTCTCACTCTCCCTCAGATGAAGCATCAGGCCATATGGATGTCATGTAAATGATAACGGATCAAGCTTCCTGCCAGAGCTCACACATCTCTATCTCAAGCTCATCTTTCGCCCCATAACCCATCAGTAGCTGCTTTTTGGGAGAGATGGATGGAGAAAATTGACGATGAGAGTGAAGGGATTTTAACGGCAGGAAATGAACATGGCCCATATAACCCCAGCAAACCCTGTCATCACGTCTTCGTCAGTCCCACTGAGCGTTAGACCTCTTGACACCTTCCTAGTCTGACGCCGCCCCTTCCCCATCCCGATTACCTGGCCGTCAGACATTCAGACGTGCGCATGGCATGATGGATTATGAGGTGGCCGAAGACGGCCCTCTTGAAATGCGGGGCTAAATTCTGCGGTAATAGCCTTTGATGACAATGTGATTAATCACGATATTTTTGGCACAGATGAGAGGAAGGAGCCGTGCGGTGTAATTAAGGCGGCAGGAGCGGAGATTATTCACGGCTGCCATGATCTTATTCACGGCTGCCATGATCAAATGTTTTGACATCATGGCATTAACATCACCAAACATCCAGGGGGGGAGACTCTGGCCTTGGATCCTGCTCTGGGGCAGGAGGAAGAAAGGACAGGTGTCAGGGAGAGCCCCACAGGAGATTGGCATCTGTTGACCTCCCTGAAAACCACTGAAGAACATTCTCGTCCTGAGACCGGCTGTCAGCAAAACCCCTGACACTGATGACCCCAACATCAAAATGTTGACTCACAATGTAAACGAGGGATGGGACATCATGGCATTAACACTTCTGTTTTCTTCACCAAGGTGACATCGTGTCAAAATCAGGGGAGGACAGAAGAAGCAACTTCTTGCAGGGTCTCGTGTCTAAAATGATTCAACACGAAGGCTTTCTGCTGTCAGACCGCCACCAAGAGACATCATGCGGGGTGACAGTAGGCCTGGTAATGTTATTGTGCCCCTGGTGGGCAAACAGTGATTCAGCAGTGTTCTGAGAAAGCGAACGTAAAGACACTGATAGAGGACAGACACAGCCAATCACAGCATCCGTGGGGCTTCCTGTGGCAGATGCAGGTGAGGTATAGATTCCCGGAGACAGAACTGCATTACACATTATCTCCATTTATAGTATGATGTCTACAGTATGACAATGCCATTATAAGTTAGTCAGATGAATCACATCAGCCATTTGCAAACACAGATCCAAACATCCTGTCCTCTAGACTGGCACGAGAGTTCAACCTCCAGACCATCCATTCCCTGCTATTTAAAGTCTTTCAGACATTAAACACATGCCTTTTTTGGCCAGTTTCGATCACACCATTCCAGCAGTGCTGTCACTTAAGTCAAACAAACATTAATCATGTCAGAGAGCATGATCCAGAGCGAAGGAGACTCACGTTGTAAAGGATCTCCACCCAGCCCTCCATGGTGATGCACTGGAAGACCGTCAGCACGGCGAACAGGATGTTGTCGAAGTTGGTGATGCCGAAGTTGGGGCCGATCCAGTACTCCCTGCAGGTGTAGTTTTCGTCGCACGTCCGCGCCGGGGCCTCCACACCGCAGGGGAACTCGGCCGCCAGCTCCCCTGAGAGAGCCACACCGCCGTCAGCCACAGCAGGCCACAGCAACCCTGCTCCACTAAAGCTCTAACCACCAAATCCGTCTTTATATCAGCTTGCATCCCATGCTGTGTCAAGATGCCAGAAAACGACGTTTGTCGTTTCATTGTCACGGGACTGTTCCGGCACTAAAATATCACATATATTTTGACCGAAACAAGATACACGGCACTAATCATTGTTTTTCTGAAAAGTGTCACCCTGAAGTGATCAATATTTGGTTGGGTGAGCACGGCCTTTATTTCCTTCTATCACTGCTGCAAAGCTTCTGAGACAGGCACCTGTGACCACAGACCAAAACCACGGTGCGTCTTCCCCGAGCTGAACCCAGCAGGTTGGCTGAACCCAGCAGGTTGCCCTGGTGCCCTGGGTATGATGTGCGTTTCTGGAGCCACATACCAGTATCATTCCTGAAGCAGGCGTGGTGGAACTTGCCCATGTAGAAGTCCAGGCCAATGATGGCGAACATGAGGATGGCGAAGAAGAGGAGCAGGCCGATCTGCAGCAGAGGCACCATGGCCTTCATGATGGACTTCAGGACCACCTGAAGACCTGCTCACACACACAGAACCTCTTCAGCACTCCTGCATTGCTACTATTAACCATTCCTAACCCCAAACCCTTTCTGATGAACATGTGCTTTGCTAACCTAGCGACCTGTGTTGCTGTGGCTTGAAATATTTTGGGTCACACAAAACCATGCAAAATGTGTGACGAGGTATTCAATTCCTGTCACCGTGGTGATAATTTGTGCACCAGTATCATTTTATAGCTGTAGTACATTCACCTGGGCCCTAAGTAAAAGCCTATTGAAATCAACATGTAAATGAGTCCATACATATTAATGACCCATGCCGAGACTAACCAGTTTTGAGACCACTGATACACTGAATTTATGCATAAAAATGTAATGCACTGGATGACCTGAACAGATGAGAGAGCAAAATTGTATATCTAAGTTTATATCTGTTGATAGTTTCTTCATCCATAATTCCTAAATTTGCATTCTGTATAGAAATGTGTTATGATACATATTGCACTAGTGCTACAGAAATGTTTAAAAACTAATTAAAAACACCCATTTGTTTCCTCCATTATCTCCTTATTATCTTGTGGCTACTTGTGGCATTCAGTGTGATAGTTTGTCCTTCAATCCAGAAAATGTCTGTAATTAATATCTGATTGCTTACTGGGAATTCCAGACACCAGCTTAAGTGGCCGCAAGACTCGCACTGCTCGGAGTGTCCTCAAGTCAAAGTCTGCCCCCACGGTGGTGAGAATCCTGCCCAGGGAAAACAGAATCACACACAGGATTAGCAAAAGTGTTTGCAAAAAGCCTTTCACGCTCGTTAGTGGCCTTCAACACTCGTTAGTGGGTAACAGGAAACGAGGCGCACAGGTCCATAAATGCATAATGAAGCCTGCAGAGGAGTCGTCATTCATCAGCATCTAGAAGAGAGCTCATGGCACTTTCACAGCCGGGACGTGTGCAGCACAGCCGAGACGTGTGCAGCACAGCCGGGACGTGTGCAGCACAGCCGGGACGTGTGCAGCACAGCGGAGACGTGTGCAGCACAGCCGGGACGTGTGCAGCACGGCGGAGACGTGTGCAGCACAGCCGGGACGTGTGCAGCACAGCCGGGACGTGTGCAGCACAGCCGGGACGTGTGCAGCACAGCCGGGACGTGTGCAGCACGGCGGAGACGTGTGCAGCACAGCCGGGACGTGTGCAGCCGGGACGTGTGCAGCACAGCCGGGACGTGTGCACACAGAGCTCCCAGCAAAGAAGGAAAAGCCTAATGCACCACTGGCTTCTCTCCAGTTGAGTATCTGTGCTATAACCTGTGGAACGGATAGCAGTGCGTGTTCAAATCTCTTTTACGTCCACACATGCACTCTGTATTCCTCTGTGGTAGCCCATGCTAATACACACACACATCATCTAAGAGGGCAGAGTGAAGTGATGGCAGAGAGCATTAATGTATTTATCCAGGCCTGTCTCCTTCAGCCTCTCATCCAGGCCCAAACTGAATGCAGATCACTCAGGGCCCAGGAGGAGGACATGTGCCCAGGAGGAGGACATGTGCCCAGGAGGAGGACACGGGCCCAGGAGGAGGACACGGGCCCAGGGGGAGGACACGGGCCTAGGGGGAGAGGCTGGTCACTTCCACAGACAAAAAAGGGAATAGGTGGATGAAGAGCAGTGGAAGAAGGGAGAGAAGTTTTAAAAAGAGGCAGAAGAATAAAGAGAGGAATAGAGAGAGAGAAAGAGAGATTGCATTGGTAGACTGAACGTTTTAGGCAAAGATGCAGAGTTACAACAAGAGGTCCACATTCACAACATTTTTGTGGTGATTTATTGGTAAACAACTTTGGATCAAAGTGTCAGGGTTGGCTCCAGGTCCGCTCCTCCTGCCACCTCTAGAGGGGGAGCGCGAGTTAACTCCTAATTAACTACCTGTTAATTTGTGCAATCAGCGGTGACGACCTGCAGCCGTCCGCCTCCCTACTTAAGGTGGATGGCTGCAGGCTCTCACTGCTGAGTTGTTAGTTGTTCATTCCGCTTTCTACCAGCCTTCGGTAACGTGTTGCGTTATTGGTGCTTCGTCACCATTCCTCCCTATACTCCTTGTAGGTAACATGTTGCGTTATTGGTGCTTCGTCACCATTCCTCCCTATACTCCTTGTAGGAAACGTGTTGCGTTATATGGTGCTTCGCTACCATTACTCCCTATTCTTTTCGAGTCCTCCTACGCCCTTACCTGGCCCATCTCAAGTTTTCTTTGTTCTATTGTTATTCCTATCGTTTATTATTTTTGGTTACCTTTCATGAGTCCTGGGTTATGTAAGGTGTTAGACACGTCGAGTTCCCTCAGTGTGGTTTTTGTTTCCCGTTTTTCTCCTTGCTATACACGCCAGTTATTCCGCGTGTTTATTGTTTGGTTTATTAGTTTTCTTTTGTGTCTTTTCCCGTCCTAGTTATGGAGGTCTTAGTTCATTGGTTGTGTTGTGGCACTTACGTCCTCTATTCCCCAAAAACCCCCGCGAGTAGTCCAACCCGGACTACCCGTGTTAAACAAAGGGAACGCTTCCTCAATGTAGCTTGGCCCAACTCAACGCACATAGTTTTGTCAGAGCTGATGAAGTTGCTGTTCATTTCCTGTCACTTCAAATAAAATCTTTCCAGAAGAAAAAGAAAAAAGAAATAGAAAAAGAAGAATCCAAGAGGGGAAGAGATTGAATAGCCCCCAGAGAACAGCCCCTAGAGAACAGCCCCAGAGAACAGCTCCTAGAGAACAGCCCCCTTAGAGAACAGTCCTTAGAGAACAGCCCCCAGAGAACAGCCCCTGGAGAGCAGCCCCTAGAGAACAGCCCCTAGAGAGCAGCCCCTAGAGAACAGCCCCTAGAGAACAGCCCCTAGAGTGCAGCCCCTAGAGAATAGCCCCCAGGGAACAGTCCCTAGAGAGCAGCCCTCAGAGAGCAGCCCCTAGAGAACAGCCCCTAGAGAACAGCCCATAGAGAGCAGCCCCAGGGAACAGCCCCCAGAGAACAGCCCCTAGAGAACAGCCCCCAGAGAACAGCCCTTAGAGAGCAGCCCCTAGAGAACAGCCCCCAGAGAACAGTCCTTAGAGAACAGTCCTTAGAGAACAGCCCCCAGAGAACAGCCCCTGGAAAGCAGCCCCTAGAGAACAGCCCCTAGAGAACAGCCCCTAGAGAGCAGCCCCTAGAGTGCAGCCCCTAGAGAATAGCCCCCAGGGAACAGTCTCTAGAGAGCAGCCCTCAAAGAGCAGCCCCTAGAGAACAGCCCCTAGAGAACAGCCCATAGAGAGCAGCCCCCAGAGAACAGCCCCTAGAGAACAGCCCCTAGAGAACAGCCCCTAGAGAGCAGCCCCAGAGAGCAGCCCCTAGAGAGCAGCCCCAGGGAACAGCCCCCAGAGAACAGCCCCTAGAGAACAGCCCCTAGAGAACAGCCCCTAGAGAACAGCCCCTAGAGAGGGGAAGAGAGCAGCCCCCAGAGAACAGCCCCCAGAGAACAGCCCCTAGAGAACAGCCCCTAGAGAGCAACACTAATGGGTGGCTACCCATAAAAACATCCACCACATGGTGAATCTCATACATGGGAGGAGAGATCTCACTCTGCAGATCCTTCAATGTGAACACCACCTTAGGCAATCAGACCTGGATCCATGAACCAAGCCACTAGAAGGTGATCCACTGGGTGAAAAAAGATCTGACGTACAATGCTTTACTGCCTACTAACCATATAGCCATACTGTTGCACATTCGCCATCTAAAGAACCTTTACAGGATGGCAGAAGTCCCAGCTTTAACATACTCTACCAGCCTGGCTTAGAAGAATCACTGAAGTTCTGGATCTGTTCATCTTTCTTTTTTCCCAGACAAAAACAATCACTGCAGAAAAATGAAATAAAGGGCATTTTTAACCCACACAATGAAGGAAGTATTAAAGTGCTAATAAAGTTGGTTTACATGATGTTTAATATTTCAACACCAGTCCTCAGGCTAAATGGCAGGTATTGTGTTGGATTACAAAGCAAATTGCACAATTAACATGTCTAGTGCTAGTGAATCACATGGTTATTATCAAAGAGACAGCTGAACAGAGCCTTAAGTAAATATCACTGTAAATAATCTTGTAAATAACATTGTAAATAACGTAATACAATAAATAATGTACGTAAATCAGCAATCATTTGTAAATTATCTCTCTCTCAGCTTCTTCCCCAGAGCTGTAGCTCTCCTCAACCACAGTACTCACCACATTGACATCCTGCACCTCAACTGAACTGTATTTCTGATCGCTAAACTCAATATGTACAGAACTCACTGCACTGACCAACACTGCTGCCCACTTGCACTATTCTGTATAGTAAGTTATTGTAATTGTAAATTGTAAATAATATCTACAGCCACTTATTCACCATACATAATATTCACATATACATATATATAACAAATACACACAGGCTCTTATACATATCCAATATATATTTATTGTATTTCATATTTCTAGTGTGTTATTTGTAACAGTCTTGTGTGCTTGTGTATGTCATACATGTGAGCTCTCACCAAGGAAAGTTCCTCGTATGTGCAACATACTTGGCGGAATAAAGTGATTCTGATTCTGATTCTCACACACACACACACACACACATATGCATATACGCACACAAGCCTAGCATATTTTTAAATACAACTTGACTGCAAAAATGTTTGAAAGTACTACTATTGACATTGTTGGCAGGGATTTTGCTGTGTTTGGGTGACCATCAGGTTTAGCAGCTGGTGTAACTTTTATACTGCCTCTGTTTTACCTCATATTTCTATTGCTTGTGCACCTATTTTAACACATGCTATTTCAAGCTCTCTTTGGTGAACACGTCAAAACAACTTAAAACTTTGCTCAGTTTCTGCAATTCTGCTGGCAGATTGCACTTAAAAAAACATGACAAGTCCCTTTCAAATGATTAAGCAGTATAATATAGAATGTAGTCACAATACAACAACAAAAACAAACAAGCAAGAATATGAGCTCCTTTCACTTGATTCACTATGATTCCTGGTAATTCCCCTCCTGGTCAGACAGGCTAAATGGCAGGCTTTGTCTTGAAGCTCGCTAGCGTTTCTGCAGTGGTTTGCTCAGGAGGCCTTGCAGGTTCTGCACCATGCCTCCCAGATTCATCAGAAGGAGAGCACTCATCCCACCAGGTCACCCCACCAGGTCACCCCACAACAGCGCCTGCTCCACCCAAGTCCTGCCCAGGCGTTGGTGATGCATAAGCAGCCAATTTCATAAACAGCTTAATTCTGAGCAGATGCCTGTTTGTGCATGAACAAAACTTCTTTTCTTTTTTGCTTAAGTAGGAACCTCACGAGTGGGTTAGGGTTAGGAAACAAACTTTTCCAGATACGAATGTAAAACATCCCAGCCAAGTGTCCACGGACGGAAATGGACGCTTCCTGCAGGCCTGTTTATCCTTCCATCCATTATCCCTCGGATATTAGCCCCTCCCATACGGGGCTGCTGGCGAGGAACATCTGGACAAAGCGTAGCAAACGCACATCTACAGGCCAGCACAGACGTGTGGGTAGATTAGCCACCTAATGGACCTGTAGAAGGCCGAGAGCTCGTACAGCAGATGCTGCCTTCACTGGTGGAGTTGCACCATCAATGAGCTCACCACAGCTTTATAGTGGCAGTCAAAAAAAGTGTTGCATCAATAAATTCATGTGATGCATTATGTGTTTTTGTTTAATTATATATATTTGTTTTAATTTATTTATCTGGCAAAGTCAACAATTCAAGTGGAAATATGCCTGCATACAAGCAATGCAGCGAAAATTCCTGTTTTAAAGAAACACAAATGTCTGGAAATACTATCGCTCAACTCAAATCCAAAAATTCAAACTCAAAAATATTAGCTGTCCTGCAATAATACATTAAAACACACACAAAGCAAAGGAAAAGCCACTCTAACCCTCAGCTAGACACTAGTGCATTAGTGAAAACTAATCATCAACTGAAAACCTGAAAAACGTCTCAAAGAAACCAATGAAGTACCTACTATACTGTACAAAGGTTAAAAAAAAGTATAAACATGAATGCTGATTCAATTCATGTAAAAAGTGAGTTCAAGAAGATCAAAGCAGCACAAAAGAATCTCCAAACTCTTTTATGGAGATCAAAATTAGATTTTGGTTTCTAAACTAAAATCAAATATCAAAGTTCCATAAGCAGAACCGTTTTGACAGAAAAATCATTTTATGCTGCCACACTATCCCTCCCATGGGCTTGGTCAGGACAAGAGCTTCATCTTCATCTACATGACACGCAGTGTCTTCCATAGCCAACAGAGCCTGATCCCAATCAGGGGATCAAAATGGAGAGAACAGGTTTGAAAACAGGATTGTCATGGACCAGGATCATGGATCTTAATTCTGCCATGAAAGCTTATGTTGTTCTAAATGAAAACGCAAACTGGTTTCTATGGTCGCTCCTGCCACCTATACACAAGATCAGACAGTGCATCTCACAGATCAATGAGGAACGTCATTAGAAGTGCTATCGTACAGTGTCCTCAATCACTTAGCTGCTTGACTGTTGGTGTCCAATTTAGCAAAGACTCCAAGGTGCTCATCTGAAACACAGGTACCAAAGGACAAACAGCACAAGCTGATTGAAGTACTGGGTAGCCAGGAGAGTCAGCATAAAGACTCCATTTAGTGTCCTCTGATATAAAGTCTACAGTTCTCTGGAAGTGCACAGGTGATACTGGATCAAAAGACATTCCCTCAGTTGGTGTTTTGATGGTTGAGGTGGAGAACTCTAACTAACACACAGTTTGCTAGAGGTGTTCACATGGGTTGAAGTCTGGGGACTCAAAGGCCATAGCATATGACATCAATTGAGTGAAATAATTATCAAATCACTGAGAGATCACTCATGCCTTGTGGATGCAGGCACTGTTGCCCTGGAAGAGACCACTTCCATCAGGACAGAAGATAAAATAAACATAAGTTAAAGGTGATCAGACAGAATAACTCTGCCCTGATGTGCAGTGATCTTTGCTTAAGGTGGACTCAAGAGTTCAAGCATTCAGCCCTGCTTCTGTGTCTTGGTCCTCCTTAAATATTAAACTAATGGTATGAGCACTGTAGTCATGGACTTCACTTTCCCACTACCCACTGATGTCTTTCCCATAGATCTAACCGCAGATGTAATTATACTGTTGTTGCTGAAATGCAGGTTGGCTGAATCTTCTGTCAAAAAACCTCTTTCAAAGGCAAGAATCTTGGCAAGCATCTTTTTTTCTCGTCATCCTGATCCACAGTCGAGGGCAACTGGATCTGCTCAGCATTCTCATACATACAATTATTATATTGACTATATCCTGTCTGGAAGCTTCTGAACATCTCATGTCTCCAATTGTTTACTCTGGTCTGTCCTGAACAAATACTATAGACTCTTCATGGATTCAGACCACATTGCTTTTAGAATAGCATGTTAACAGTTAAGCTTATTAAGTGCATAAATCATGATACCATGTGTTTTACTGTGGTAATTAGGGTCTTGTGCTTTGAATGAGGTTTCACAGTGGTAACATAAGATTAACTGTGGCTTGTGATGAAACATGCTTATACTAATGCAAAATAGCACAGGAGATCTGCAATTTGAGCACACCCGATAAACAATGTTTAAAGCCATTTCGTTTTAGTAACTGAACATTTCTTGAATTTTGTTCAGGGTCATTATTTAAACACATGTGGATGGGGTGTGAGGTATGCACACACACGCCCCACAACCCTCCCTCTGCACACAGAGCTGCTTCTCTAATCCCAGTCCATTCCCCATTTCCAGATTACATCACAGTTTCACAGCCCCACACACCCAGAGCCGAGCTGCCGTTAGTGCTCGCGTGCTGTACAAATGCAGCGGGCCACACGCTCCGACTCAGACGCAGGCTATCACGGAGACCCACGGGTGCCAGTGACACTGTTTCTGCTCCGGCAGCCCTGCATAGTCACATGCAGTCGGGACAGGAGACTCTCACATCAAAGGCATTAGCAGGCTCCAAACAGGAGGACAGCAACCTGATGGATAAGTAAGGCACAGACAGGCTAGGGATCTGAGCATGTATAGAGAATGAGGGCGAAAGATATACCGAGTGAGAGAGAGAGAGAGAGAGAGAGGAGAGAGAGAAAGAACGAGAGAGAGCCAGAGGAAGAGAGAGAATAAGAGACAGAGAGAGAGAGAGAGTGTGCTGGGGGACATAAATGTGCATTAGCAGCATATCTGGTAATTAATCTAATGTTGTTGATTTGTGGGAGGTTTTATAAAATTGACACAGTGAATAGTTCATAATTCAGCAGGTTTGGGGACAGATGAATACTGCATGCATTACCATGAAGCACCCGCCGTAAACACATGCATTTCCAGGCCTGAGCAGTCCCAGCAACCAACAATGTCCCAATCCTGTATTGATTTTAGAAAACAAACTTTCGCTAAGCCGAGTTTCATGCGTTACGTCCCATTTAGCCGTTTTCCCAGCACACCGGCCCACTGAATAGTCCACTCTTCTCACACAGTAACACACTTGTGAATAATACAAAAGCCTTGTGTGATAACACACACACACACACACACACACATGCTCGCACAGATGAAAATAAAACATTAATTACAGAGAGAAGAGCACAGCGTTTCAGCAGATATGCCGATGTGCTGGAGCCCCTGCTGCCTGTCTGAACTACCATGTGTGATTGCTTAAGAATGGCATTCTCCATCTGGCCCCGAATCTCACTGAAAGTGCCGTGAAATCGTTGCCTCTCTCTCTCTCCTTTCTCGGAGGCTCCGTGACTGTGTAAAGTCACTCTGATCTCTCTGAGAGGAGAACGGAGCTGTTACGGGCCGCTGCAGAGAGGATGCAGATCCGCCATGTCACCGTGATACTCCACATCCATCACTCACTGCCATTCCAAGTAGCAGTGTCAGTCTGGCACAGAGGTGAATGCGCATAAAGCAACTGGTCGATACGATATACAGATGGCCGGTGCTTCCTCCGCACTGTCTCTATATCAATATAATGATAAATGTTAACACCGGTGCCTAATTAGCAGAATCTTCCAGCGATGTTCTCCTTAGATTATAAACGTAAAAGAAAAATCAACTCTCGGACAAGAAAATTAGGTTAGATAAGAAAAGGCTATTAATGATCGGGACAGAGTTATCTGCGAAAACGTTGCTCATTGGTGATGTAATGTAACACGCCGCTACTGAAGCTGAGAATGAAGATGAAGCTCATTGGTGTTGCAAAAAATAAAATGAAATGACGCAAAACAAAAAACGCAAAAAAAACAGGAACGCAGATTCCCAGCTGTAAATGATTTGGAATATGCGTGGGAAGCCATTAGGAACACATAACCATATTGGGAAATGGTTCCTCAAATAAACAAAATTTACTGTACCAATTCTGGCACAGTTTTTGCCCTGAGAAGCTCCCCCACCAACTACCGCAGCAGTTTCTCAAAGAGGCAGATGTAATTGTTCTTGCTCACAGCAGAGCCGCTTTAATTCCTCACAATTTCCAAACATTTCATTAGGAGAGTGAACAGCCCTGTTATTTGGGCCACTATGGCCTGTGTTTTGTGCATCAGCTGTTAAGTGGAGCACGTGCAGACACACAGACAAACGCATACGCAGACGCGCAGACAAACACACGTACAGACACGCAGACAAACGCACACGCAGACGCGCAGACAAACACACGTACAGACACGCAGACAAATGCACGCGCAGACGCGCAGACAAATGCACGCGCAGACGCGCAGACAAACATGTGCAGACACGCAGACAAATGCACACGCAGACGCGCAGACAAACATGTGCAGACAAACACACATGCAGACGCGCAGACAAACACACATGCAGACGCGCAGACAAACACACATGCAGACGCGCAGACAAACACACATGCAGACATCCTATCCCCAGAAGAATACGATTCGCTGTCTTCTCGGAGCAGCACAGCCATCACCCTGAAGACTCCGAGACCTGCGAGGCACTCCGAGACCTGCGAGGCACTCCGAGACCTGCGAGGCACTCCGAGACCTGCGAGGCACTCCGAGACCAGACTTTTGCTGCTGTGTCCTGTCTCATTTGCAATTAGCTTTCAAAAGATGGACTGAAATGCAATTTAAAATAAATTTTCTCCTGGCCCAAAAGACAAGGATTTGATTTAGATGGAATTCAAATGTGTTATAATTATAGTTTTTCAGTGATGTAACATCTCTAGCATGTAAAATAAGTGCATGACAGTAGATTCTAAGCCTGCCGTCTGATGGCAGCAGATGGTGTCTGGCCCTGGGGTAAACAGCCATTGCAGGTGTCAGGTGCTATGATGTCACTTCCAGAGCAAGAGTGCTTACGTACTCTTGGGCTTCTGTACATCAGCTTATGGGATGCTCCAAGAACGATTATACATAATTGCTAATTATTCAACAAATGCACGCAACACCCATGTTGTATAACACCGGCCCGCTAGAGTTAGCCATGTGACGTTTTTGCTGTTATGAAGTACATGAATCCATCATGATTTTATATGATTTGTTCACTGTGAACGCTGTATGACAAAGCAGTTTCGACTGAGCACAGTGGAAGAGAGAGAGAGGGCTTTTCCCAGCTCTGCTCACACTACGACAAAAACGCTCACCAGAGACAACTAGACTCGTCTCCATAGAAACAGAGGTGGATTCATGGCTCTCATCGGAACACAACAAAGAGAGGGAGACAGAGGCAGCATCAAAGAGAGTGAGAGGGAGACAGAGAGTGAGAGACAGCATCAAAGAGAGTGAGAGGGAGACACAAAGTGAGACAACATCAAAGAGAATGAGAGGGAGACAGAGAGTGAGAGACAGCATCAAAGAGAGTAAGAGGGAGACACAAAGTGAGACAACATCAAAGAGAATGAGAGGGAGACAGAGAGTGAGAGACAGCATCAAAGAGAGTGAGAGGGAGACACAAAGTGAGACAACATCAAAGAGAATGAGAGGGAGACAGAGAGTGAGAGACAGCATCAAAGAGAGTAAGAGGGAGACACAAAGTGAGACAACATCAAAGAGAATGAGAGGGAGACAGAGAGTGAGAGACAGCATCAAAGAGAGTGAGAGGGAGACACAAAGTGAGACAACATCAAAGAGAATGAGAGGGAGACAGAGAGTGAGAGACAGCATCAAAGAGAGTGAGAGGGAGACACAAAGTGAGACAACATCAAAGAGAATGAGAGGGAGACAGAGAGTGAGAGACAGCATCAAAGAGAGTGAGAGGGAGACACAAAGTGAGACAACATCAAAGAGAATGAGAGGGAGACAGAGAGTGAGAGACAGCATCAAAGAGAGTGAGAGGGAGACACAAAGTGAGACAACATCAAAGAGAGGGAGAGGGAGACAGAGAGAGAGAAACCAACCTTTACCACTGCATGGCAGTAACCCTATCCCTACCCACCAGGGAGGAGACAGAACCCTGATCACTAGCAGACAAGTAGCATCATAGTGTCATATTGCAGATGGAAACAGAGAATGAGAGAGAAGAACTCATCACACCATCACACGTGGTGTAATGAGTTCACCATCACACGTGGAAACATCTGTGTGAAAACACACAGAAACACTGCAGCGCTCATTTAACGCCAAGCATTCACGTCTACGAAAGACCGGCTGCTCCTGGAAAGACCGGCTGCTCCTGGTTTCCAATATCGACCTACCAGACGTCAGACTGATGAAGCGAGACATACAGCCTGTTTACCAACAAAGTCAATACCACACATCACCATAGCAACAAGTGCTTACCGTAAGAAAAGAGGGATTGGGATTCTGGTAAGTATCATTACACACAGGTACAGGAGATTAGAGTCTCTCTTTAAATAACTACTGCAGCATAGAAACACGAGGAGAACGGAGGCGAATAATCGTGCAGTTTTGGTTTTGGACAATAAAATATACTGTCAGGGACGACTGAGAGACAGTGAGTAATTTACTGACAGAAGGGCCTCTCAGAGATGTCGCTTCACGAAGAAGCAAAAGAGGGCCGATAACAAGGCGTCGGCCCCCGAGCCGTCACCGCGGAGACAGGAACAGGCACTGCGCTCACCGCGGCCCCCGGACTCAGAGCAAGATGCCTGAGACGAGGAGAGATGATGGAGCGCTGTGCCGTCTGCCAGCAGTGATGGAGTAGATGCCGGGTGGTGCCTCCTGGGCGGAGCCACACAGGCACCTCCAGTGAGGAGGGGAAGCGCAGGCACATATTACTGTACCCAACCCTTCCTCACAGTTTCCTGAGTAGCACCCCAGTTCACATTTGCTTTATGTCCTAGGGTGTGTGCTTCTTTTGTGTGGTAACTGGTTTCAATTTACACATATAACACTCTGTTTTAAAGCTGAAGTGGAAACATGCTACTGAAAAAAATAAAAGTACCGGCGGCTACATTTCCGTGCAGAAGAAACAGCAGATATCCCCAAATCACCGCTGTGCAGCTGCCTGTTAGCAATATCTGCTTTCTCCACCACAGGACTTCAGATCATTACATCTGTACAAATTAAAATGATGGAGTGTCAAAATAAATCCCATTCACCAAAATGTTAACTAGGTGTTTGAACTGATGGGTCTTTTCATGTTCTCTATTTTGAAGTAGATGCCAGATGCAAGTTGCATCTCCCCCTGTACTACTTTCAAATGTGAACAGCAATGAATTCTCCACATGCCTTGTAAAGGTTAAAGGTTAAACTGAGAACGGGTTCATGAGCAATGAGTGTGAAAAGTCTTCAATATAAAAAATGTATGAACATCTATCTTCAAGGTCTTTATAAGTGTTCTGAAACGACCATAGGCTGTCTACAACAGACATCAGATATCACAGAGCTCATTCCAGTTAACAGGGTAAGTCTCAATGAAATACCCATATTTCCATCCGACAGTCACCCATGGCCTGTTGCAATAGCTGGTGTTTGTATTCTGAGTCCACTGAGGGGGTAATCATGACACATAATATGCATGATAATAGACTCTGTTGCTTACAGTGAGTGCATTTTGCTTAGACAGGCTACTGTCTGGGACTTGACCTCAAACTGTCCGTCTGGTACATTTGGGAGTCTTGACCCTTCAAAGACAAAGAAGTAATGAATAGAAAATTCCCCACATCCTCTCCTTGGATACGGTACCCAATGGTAGCCACAATAGAACCTGTAGGATCTGCACAAAGGAGCAAATGGAACTGTTTCTCAACCAGCACATGGACAATGTATCTGTGGGAAAAGTGAGACTTAAAGTGTAAAAAAAGTAAAGTACATGACGAATGGATGGCGGCTTAGGTGCTCTGTCAGCTGTCAGAACCTGTGAGTTGTGAGTGAGCAGCTAATGCCATTAATGCATCATGAGTTGTTCGTTAGGAAGACTGATTTCTGGAGGGAGAGAAGACATGGATAAAGATAGGGACCTTAAAAAGAGACAAAGAGAAGAGCAGGTGTTATAAAAAGCAGAGCGGGGACATAGTGAGCAGGGACAGAGTGAGCGGGGACATAGTGAGCGGGGACAGAGTGAGCGGGGACAGAGTGAGCGGGGACAGAGTGAGCGGGGACAGAGAGAGTGAGCGGGGACAGAGAGAGCGGGGACAGAGAGAGCAGGGACAGAATGAGCGGGGACAGAGTGAGCAGGGACAGAGTGAGCAGGGACAGAGAGAGCAGGGACAGAATGAGCGGGGACAGAGTGAGCAGGGACAGAGTGAGCAGGGACAGAGAGCAGGGACAGAGAGAGCGGGGACAGAGAGAGCAGGGACAGAGGGCAGAGAAAAAGAGAGAAAAGTATGGACTCACCAGCCTTCAATAAATTCTTTCAGAGTTCCAGTTAGGAGGAAGATGAGGAGAGTCATCCTCCCCGCTCACCCACCCCATAAAATGCTGGGCTAAGCAGTTCCACAGGACTGTTTCATCCAAATCCCTCCAGGCATAACACACTGTCAACAGTCAGTAGGCTACCCGACTGCTGGAGGCAGAGAATTACACTGTGCTACTGTGCATAAACCACCACACACACACACAAACACTTTCACACCTACACACACCACCACTTGCACACACCTATAGCCACACCTACCATACAGACATACACATACACACATTCCTACACACAACATATACACTTATACACACACCTATTTCCAAATCCACACACCTACACACACACACACACACACACAACCCTTACAACTACAGTCAGACCCATACTTATGCCCATACTTTGACCACAATCACTCCTACACCCACACACACACCCATAAACCTATGCGCACATGTACAACTACACTAACAGCTGTACCCACACCTGTACCACAACATACAACAACACATACACCTACACCCACATCCATCCCCTCTACATACACACCCACTTATTCCTACACCTTCACACACACACATACATTCACTCACCCACACACCTATACCCATGTCCACACCTACCCTCAAACACCTACATACCCACCCTACACCTGTACACACACACATACACACCTACAGACACAAACCTACAATTCCAGCCACATCCAGACCCACAACTACACCTACACCTACTTATGGTATTCTACTCTTGTCAACTGTCTACATCACAGCAGTTCCAATATGCCGTTGTTAGCTAGTGCACATGTAATGAATGGAACTGATGGGTCTTGATCTCTGCACATGCCCATTGGTGTTCGGGCTTAATGGGCATGCGCACAAAGGGCGGCTGTTACTTTTTTTTGCTATCAAATGAAAAGTTTGCTATCCAATATGTATGAATGTCTCAAACTGCTATTGTGATGTGTAGCAATAAACATGATGTTTTGTTATTAATAATATAAAGCAATATCAAAACAATATAAAGAATTATACACTAATCGGAATTCCACTTAGAGTGTATTCCAAGCCTTTCAGGACTGCACAACTGTTGTCTCACTGTATCCAACAGTGATAACACTAGACTAAGTTAGGATGGAGAACCAGTGCACACATTTAGGATTTGCTTCCTTTGAAAATTATATATGTGTTTTTAAACTAAGACTTTTAACCATCGTAGATCACTGCATATTCAAAAGCAAACAAGTCCACCCCCCTGGCCATGTTTAGGCTTGTAAACATTCAGTCTGAACCTAATTTCAGAATAAGTTGATTTTGATAATTTCTATTGCCTAGCAGGGCTCTGTTGGAATTGGTCTTAATCACAAAACCATTTTGGTTCACCATTTTTAGGTTATGAAGAAAATTATTTTAAAATCCTGGTTAATATAACCATTTATTCATTTACTCACTTGTTTATGTATTTATTCATTGCACCACAAAGCTTACCAATGCACAAACACCCATAAAAAAGTAATAAAAAATGCCACAACTGATCAATTTTTCCCCATTATAGCACATAGACTGGAATAATATAGATGAATGAATAAATGGTCTGTTTCATCTCACAGCACAAAGGTACTGCATGGCTCTGCATGGTTCGTTCTGAATGTGTGCCAGTTCATTTAAAAATTTGAGCATAACTGATGTAGGCTTTTTCATAACTGACCATATTTAAATTATTGCCTTCAGATTTAAATTTCTGTGACAAATGGAAACATTTTTACCATTTTCCTAGGAGTTCTGACCTCGGTAACAGCAACATATAATTGTAAAGAAAAGCAACACCGTTAACTGTCACTGAAAACATTTGGTTAAAATGGCTGAAATTTTACCTTACACAGTAAACACCTGTATAATGAGTTCTAAACACCAAGATTGGTAGAGTTTAAAAAAACACATCTGGGGATGCATTTGGACACATCGTCAGTGATGTTACCTGTAGCACACCCCCATGGATTACTCTTTTTGATCCTCATCCTTCTAGAGGCCTTTCTATCATTAGCTTGTTTCTCATGCTAAGGCTACCATTAGTTTGTTTCTCATGGTAAGGCTAACATTAGCTTGTTTCTCATGCTAAGGCTAACATTAGCTTGTATCTGATGCTAAGGCTAACATTAGCTTGTATCTGATGCTAAGGCTACTGGTTAGTGTTGTTTTATTTGGATGTTACTGAAAATCTCTTTGTGAATTGACCAGGTAGCCGTAGCTGATGGTGTTTATGTGTGCTAAATGTTCTCATAAGTGCTGTGCAGTTTTAGCACTATTCATGAGTTTGTCAAATATCAAAGTAATGAAATAAGCACATGATAATTATTTTACTGACTAGGCGGAGCTTTAGATTACTTTATATATTTAAAATATTTATTTGTGTCTGTTTGTTGGCCAGCAATGTTGATATTTTACAATGTACACAGCAGCCTTTACTGTGGGGAGAGACTTTGGAGGAGGGATTAAGATCAGCTGAGAAGGAGGGGCTTAATCGTTAAACAATGACATGTCTTTTTAAAATCTTCCAACCTTTCCTCCCCCTTTCTCTCTTGTGGGTCTGTTTTATTCCACAGCATACCAAACATTCTGCTTCCTACACAAAGGGCGGTACTGTCAAAAAAAAAAAGTGAAAGGAATGTTTTGTGTTTTCATTGTGCTGGTAAGTCAGAGCCCTCAGGTATTTTTTAAATTGAGTGAAGGAGGAAGGAACCTGGTACATGTTAGTATTCAAATTTTCAAGCATACCGACTGCAGTTTTATCTGATGACTGTTTAAACATTTCAAACCTTCCATTAGTTTCTGGTTCTTCCAAAGAATTCCAAACATTCTACTTACCAGACGGAACAAAAGCCAGCACGGTCAAAATAAAAAGTGAAAATATAAGTTAATTTTTTGCTTCTATTTCTCTTGAGCAGGTACGTTTCCATGTCTTCTGATATTATTTAAAATGGAAATTTTATGCAGATAATCTGATTTGTATTTATCTGTGGATCTTGTAGAACTAAAAGATATTGTGGAAGAAAGACATTGAAGCACGCAAGTAGTCATTTAGTAATGCGGTGCTGATAATGTAATGTAGGGCTAGCAGGAACAAATCTTCCTGCCTCAAGAAATTACTTCAAATAGTCTGCTAATCATACATAAAAAAATTCTGATGTTATATTTTTAATATTTGCAATATTTAGGAAATGTTGATGTTTTACCCTAGCATTAAAAACCTTTTAAGGATAAAAATCAAGCTCCAACTAGCTACAGTCCAATGTGGCTGGTGCTATGGGCCACAAACACAGCAGAGGCTTAAAGAAACATGACGTTAAAAAATGGCAAGATGACAGGAAAGATGACAGGACAAAAAGGCAAGATGACAGGAAACAGCTGATATTAGACATGTTCCATGGAACATCTCTAACAAATGCTCTAAGGATCAAGCGTGATGGCTTCGTTCCTTCCAACAATGGCATGCTGGGACCTGGTGTCTACGTGACGCGAAGTTTACAGAAGGCTTGTGCCTACCCGAAGAATTTGCCAGCTGGTGATGAAGCAGTTATTCTGAAGCTAAAAGTGGATGTGGGTAGAACGATAAGGATTGAATATATGGCCCATCCCCTCCGGAGGAAGTGGCACAAGGAAGGATACGACAGCGCTTGGGTTCCCCCCAACTGTGGAATGGTACCTAGCGGACTGGAGGAGAACTGTGTGTGGGATCCTGAGCGAATCAGGGTTGTAGAAATATTGGATACGGAGGGAATCACCATGAAATCATCTCCTCCTGTCCCACTGACAACACATCTTCTTCAGAGTCCACCTCTGAGAACTGCCCCAAATGCCCCAACTGCTCCAATTGCTCCAAAAGCCCCAACTGACCATTTCTCTTCAATAATAGATATGATAATAATGATGATTGGAGTGATGTTAATTGTTGCTGTTGTTGTTAAGATTATTGTTGCTGTTGTTGTTTTTATTATTGATTTTATAGCATTATTAATTAACATTATAGTTATGTGTGTATATATATATGTATATTTTATGTGTGTGTGTATGGTGTTTTCTTTTGTTGTTTGTTGTGTTTTAGCAGTATTTAGAAGTTTAGTATAGTGTACACCTATATTGTCCTTTATTGAAAATCTTAGAACAACAAATACTATTTGATGAATTGTTGATGAGGCTGTAAATAAATATTAATTTGTAAAGAGCACAGCAGAACACCAAACATGATAAATGATTCATTCATATACACCCATACAAATACATATAAACACACACACAGCATGTTCCTATCAAAGGGAAAATGAGGAAAACACATACAATCCATTTCTGACAGATGACATCAACCCCATGAAAACTGAAGAGCATTTTGGTTTCATTAACCACCATGTTGAAGGTATTCTGTGGTGCTCTGTGGTATTTGTATTTGTAGTACAAATATTGGTAGCAGGCCCGGAGTGGCTAATTGGGAGATTCGGGAGGATTCCCGATGGGCCGGCTCATGTCAATCTCTAGTTTGGGCCGATTGGGAGGGAAAAATAATTTTGACACTTATCTGTCACTTATCTAAACTTCATCTTGCATTCATTCTCCATTCAACTACGTATTTATTCTCTACCCATCTGACAGCACAGCTCCTACATCGCAGTAGATTTGGTGGGTTATACCATCTGAGGGAATTCTCCCCTCCCAAATGTTTAAGTTGGTTGCGACTAGGAGTCGTCTTTTCTGGAGCGGTAAAATTAATACAGCAACAGAATAGCGCGAAGCAACAGTTGGAGGTGATGGAGGGTAAAAAGAGGCCAGGTGGAGCCGAAAAGGCCAGATTAAAAAAAGAAAGAAGCTGCCAAATGTGCAAAATTAACAAACTTGTTTTTCAGAGGACAAGCTGCAGCCGGCAATCAGAGATATAGAAATAATCTTGAATTGTCAGCTATTGCGCAACGTTTGCAATGTCGACTTAGCGTAGTTTATTTTGTAGAGCCCAATATACACCATTAATCACACATGTCCAGTTAGCTAGTTTAGCGTAAACCTAACAATAGAGCACCTCTCTGTTGGGGAAAGAATGCTATTTTAATTTCAATTTATTGATCCTGTACAAATGTAAATACGTTTTCAGCGTTATCACATTTTAAATATTTACCTTTTAAATATTTGATTTAAAATTTAATTAAACATGTTTAAGTGAAGGGTGTTCTGTTAACTTACCAACATATACTTGAACTTATACGCAATAAAAAGGCATTGTAAGAGCTAGCTGCTGTTTCATTTATTCAAATTCCTCCTCCATGGAAAAAGTGGGCCGGATTTGGGCATGAAACTCCCGGGCTGAAAAAGGGTCCCACTCCGGCCCTGATTGGTAGTATATTGGTACAAAGACATTTCCTGTCAACTTGCATACGAGATGAAGTAGACTGACCCTGAGTGGACACCATCCCATACAAAACAATGTCCAACTAAAGTTAAGAAAGTTGCACTGTGTGCTTGTCGTCATGAAACCTTTATAGCCAAATGCAAGTGTGCTTGCATTTGTTACTTGGGTAGATTCTCTGCTTGTAAGGTAGGCTTGTCTTGAATATACTATTAACTAGATATTGATAGATCTCTTGGCTGTTTGGTTAGTCTAGATATCTTGCTTGTTCATTAGTTGATTCAGGTGTGGTTTCAGTCTATTTCAGTGTTTTCAGTTGATTCAGGTGTGGTTTCGGTCTAGTTGAAGTGTCAATAACAGGGGTGGAGCCTGTAATTCTAGATAAATTAAGTCGGCATTCACACAGTAATCAGTGTGCTTGCATTTGTTACTTGGGTAGATTCTCTGCTTGTAAGGTAGGCTTGTCTTGAATATACTATTAACTAGATATTGATAGATCTCTTGGCTGTTTGGTTAGTCTAGATATCTTGCTTGTTCATTAGTTGATTCAGGTGTGGTTTCAGTCTATTTCAGTGGTTTCAGTTGATTCAGGTGTGGTTTCGGTCTAGTTGAAGTGTCAATAACAGGGGTGGAGCCTGTAATTCTAGATAAATTAAGTCGGCATTCTGCTACAAACGTGTCCGTTTGTAGCGGTTAGTATCTCCTCGGCCAGCAGTAGACTAGATTTTATTAGGATACACAGAATGTGCTTTTCCATCCCTGTGCTCACCTTGAACAACACCAGAAGATGGAGATACCAGAGGAGAAACTGCAACTCCAGTAACCTCATCTACCCACCTTGTTCATCTGTACCAAAGGTGAAGGTAGCAGGGGGACTCTGGAATTGCCACTCTGCAGTTCAGAAGGCAGACTTAATCTCAGCCTTCGCATCTGCTAAGTCACTCGACTTCCTGGCTCTGACAGAGACATGGATCACTCCAGAGAATTCTGCAACTCCAGCTGCTCTCTCTACCTCCTTTGCCTTCTCCCATTCTCCACGGCAGAACGGCAGGGGTGGTGGCACAGGTTTGCTTCTCTCTCGCTCATGGCGCTTCTCTGTACTCTCATTTTCTTATCTTAACATTTCTTCCTTTGAATTCCATGCTATCACGGTGTCTTTCCCCACTAAACTTCACATCATTGTTCTCTATCGCCCTCCAGGTCCACTGGGAAACTTCATAGATGAGTTGGACATTCTTCTGAGTGCTCTCCCCTTAGAGTCATCGCTTGTTCTTCTAGGGGACTTCAACCTTCCAACAGAGAGACTACATTTGTCCTGTCTTCTTCCACTGCTGTCATCATTCGATCTTGCTTTCAACCAGTCAACTCCAACACACAGAGCAGGAAACACACTGGACCTGATCTTCAGTAGACCTGCCCCAGTGTTGGATCTGACAGTAACTCCTCTTGACTTTTCTGATCATCATTTCTTGTCCTTTTCACTCTCCCTTCCTGCTTCTTCTGCACACACCTCCACGTCAGCTTCTTCTACCACCTACCGCAACTTTCGCTCAGTCTCCTCCTCTTGTCTGGTCTCTACTATTGTCTCCTCTCTTCCACATCTTGAATCATTTTCTTCCCTCCCTCTGGAAACTGCCACAAACACATTCCTTTCATCCATCTCCTCTTCTGTCGACCATCTCTGTCCTCTCTCTTCCAGGGCAAGATCCTCTCTGTCAACTCCTTGGCTGACAGATTTTCTCCGAGACAACAGAAGAGTACTGAGACTGGCGGAAAGAAAGTGGAGAAAAACTCAAGATGATTCAGATCTCCACTCTTACCAGTCTCTTCTCTCAAGGTTCTCAACAGAAATAACAGTGGCGAAATCTTCCTTCTTCAAGGAGAAGCTGGAAGCATCAGCCTCTGATCCACGCAAGCTCTTCAACATTTTCTCCTCTCTTTTAAACCCTCCCACTCCCCCACCGCCCTCTACTCTCTCCCCTGAGGATTTTGTCACCTTTTTTGAGGAGAAGGTTGATAAGATTCGCAGATCCTTTTTCTCTACCAATATCCTTCCTACTGAACACCACCCTCCACCTCATTCCCTGTCTTGCTTCTCTCCTCTTTCCACAGATGACATCATACAGTTGGTCTCATCCAACAATCCTACTACCTGTCCACTGGACCCGATTCCATCCATGCTATTTCAGACAATAGCACCTGACCTTCTACCTTTCATCACTCATGTCATCAACAGCTCCTTGTCAACAGGCCATGTACCAGCTATCTTCAAGACTGCAAGAGTGATCCCCATCTTGAAGAAGCCTATTCTGGACTGTTCTGACATCAGCAATTACAGACCTGTATCTCTTCTTTCTTTCCTATCTAAGGTCTTGGAGCGTTCTGTTTATAACCAACTGTCTCTATTTCTTTCTCTGAACAACCTACAGGACCCGAACCAGTCTGGCTTCAAACCGGCGCACTCTACTGAAACTGCTCTCATCGCAGTTACAGAGAAGCTGCATGCTGCTAGATCTGCCAAACTGTCTTCGGTCCTAATTCTGCTTGACCTCTCTGCAGCCTTCGACACCGTTGACCACCAGATCCTCCTGTCTGTCCTCAGAAGACTTGGAATCACTGGCACTGTCTGGCAGTGGTTTAAGTCTTATCTAGATGGGAGATCTTGGCAGGGGGCCACATCTGCTCCTTCCAGGCTCACCACGGGTGTCCCACAAGGCTCAGTGCTCGGTCCTCTGCTCTTCTCTCTTTACACTCGTTCTCTTGGTGATGTAATATCCTCCCATGGATTTTCCTATCACTGTTATGCTGATGACACTCAACTTGTCCTTTCCTTTCCACCTTCTGACACACAGGTTTCATCTCGGATCTCGGCTTGTCTTGCTGATATCTCATCTTGGATGTCGGCTCATCACTTGAAGCTGAACCCCAGCAAGACTGAATTACTGTTCATCCCTGGAACTTCAAGTCCTCGCCAGGATCTTTCCATCTCTTTTGAGAACTCGCTGGTCACCACATCTGCTGAAGCTCGAAGCCTTGGTGTAGTTGTAGATGACCAGTTATCGTTCTCAACCCATGTTGCAAACCTGACTCGGTCATGCAGATTTCTCCTTTAAAACATTCGGAGAATTCGACCTTTTCTGTCTAGCGAGGCTACTCAAGTGCTTGTTCAGTCTCTTGTCATTTCAAGACTTGACTACTGCAACTCACTCCTGGCTGGTCTTCCTATGCGTACCATCAGGCCCTTGCACCTGATCCAGAACTCGGCGGCTCGACTTGTCTTCAATGTTCCTAAGTTCAGCCATGTTACTCCTCTGCTGCGCTCTCTTCACTGGCTTCCTGTAGCTGCCCGCATCAGATATAAAACCCTGATGCTGGCCTACAAGGCTAAGAATGGACCAGCACCTCCATACATGGTGGCAATGGTCAAATCCCGATCTGAACCCAGAGCTCTTCGAGCTTCAAGCACAGCTCGGCTTGACCCACCATCGCTCAGAACACGCGGAAAACATGCATCCAGACTTTTTTCAGTTCTGGTCCCTCAGGGGTGGAACGAACTTCCCTGAGTGTCCGAATGGCAGAGTCTCTTGCTGTTTTTAAGCGAAGACTGAAGACACATCTGTTTCAAGAGCACTTAAATTAAATTTTACTACACTAGCATTTATTAAATATTTGTGACTGTAATGACTTTTCTTGCTTTTATCTTTTAAGTAGGGTTTTTTCAGTATATATTTGAGTATATCTAGGCGTCCATACTGACTGTATCTAATAATATCTTTGCTTAAAGTTTCTGTCTGATTTTAGCCTAAACTAACTAGCTAGAGATTTTGTTCTGAGTAAAACAATGAAGCACTTTTTGTAAGTCTCTGGATAAGGGCGTCTGCTAAATGCCGTAAATGTAAAATTAAGTAAGTTAGTTTTTGGAAACCAAATGTTCTGCCTTCCTGGTTTAATGGCAGGTTTGTTTTACAATGTTGACAACTATTTACAAAGTTTGACCCAGTATGGTATTACGTCAGTATAGTTTTTGCTCAGTATGGTATTTTCTCTGATATTCTCTTGGAACAGTATTTTCCCAGAACTGTATTCTCATGGTATAGTATTCTCTCTGTATGGTATGGCTGTGAAGGTCTTCTCAGATGACCTAATTACTATCAGAATCACTGACTTGTTTTAATATACTTCTTTCATGAATATTTATTAAAATTATTCCCAATAGATTCATAGCCTTTCTCTTGGTTGCTTCCAGTGGAGTATGTTTATGTTTGAGATTTTATACAATCATATTTCAGCTATCGTATTTCCAGGGTCAAAGAAATCTGCCTTCAGAATCAATTGTCTGTTGCTTAAAAAATGGCAATGAAACTGTTGCTTTTACCAATCATATTTTGAGTTGGCAACACCAGGGCCATCTAGCAGATGTACAATAATGTTAGTTTTCACGTCCTTTGACTGGATGGTCATAGAGCATCAGCGTACTAGTTAGAGCTAGCAAAATGCATCTGTTGGCAATGGTATTATGCCTTTCTCATGCCCTTTATTTGAAGAGAAAATTTTACCATACTGTAAATGAATATCTTCATGCCAATAAAGCTTATTGAATTGAAAAGGAGATTAAATATATCACGTGCATCTCTCCTTGGGGTCATATAAGTTATGTTGCAGTACATATATGCTATATGGGCTACCAGGACCTGTGTTCCATTTCAACAAGATAGAGATAAAACACGTTTGCGTTTCACACAGTGTAAATGGTGAGTCCCATTTGTGTTGCTCCATCCTAATAGCCATTCGGGCTCATGAGTGTGATCTAATTATCAATAAAAGGATAGAAAAGACAGCAAAGTGCTGAGCCTACATCTTTCCCTGCTCAGCAACAGCAGCCTTATCAGGACACGGGACACCGTACACACAGGGCACGGGACACCGTACACACAGGACACGGGACACCGTACACACAGGGCACGGGACACCGTATACACAGGGCACGGGACACAGTATACACAGGGCACTGGACACTGTATACACAGGACACGGGACACCGTACACACAGGACACGGGACACCGTATACACAGGGCACGGGACACCGTATACACAGGACACGGGACACCGTATACACAGGGCACGGGACACCGTACACACAGGATACGGGACACCGTACACACAGGGCACGGGACACCGTATACACAGGGCACGGGACACCGTACACACAGGACACGGGACACCGTATACACAGGGCAAGGGACACCATATACACAGGGCACGGGAACACCGTGGCATGGAGACTACAGCAGAATGGAAAATATGGTTCGAAGCCATATGCTGTCTGCACCGACGTCCCTGCAGCAAGACGCTGACTCACCCCAGGCACGTGACCCTCGCACGGCTTGCCAAAGCAAACAGCATCGCAGATAATTAGCAGCGCCACCAGCGGCCTCGGACTGGGCCATGATGGGCTAGCGCCTGGGCTTGCGCGGAGCAAAGCGCAGCTTTTTAAAGGGCACCTCCGACAGTGGATGGGACAGGCGGAGATCGGTGCCGCGTGGGTTCGGGGTCACTATGCCTGGCCCCGGGTGAAGTTCACTGCTACACAGTGCTAGATGCTAATACCTAAAAAGAAGCCAACAGGAATTCCAGGCAAAACATCTGTCCTACACACAACTCTGTTGCATAAGTGGCCGTAAACCAAACATACACACCGATGGGCACTGATACACACAGAGGTGAGCCGAGGGCGGTCTTTCTGAAATAGCTCTCCTTCCACTCAGCCAGCAATCCGATCCAGACTGGTCCATAATGCAACCTGCTCTGACCTCTCTGAGGTTTGGTGGGCGGACACTCTGAGCAGTCAAAACACAGAGTCGCTCATTACTGTACATGGGAGCTCAAATTTAGGTACAAAAAATGACAAAACATTAATCAGCCAGTTTTGCCAAAAAGGTTCAATGCTGTTTCAAATGAGGGTTTAACAATGAACCAAGCGTTGTGTGTCTGAAGAAGCAAGAAGCTCCCCTTCTGCTGTTGTGTGTGCACATGTGTGTGTATGCTCATTCCTCCCATCTTAAACTCAAACACCTAAAACATCTTAAACGCCTCATGCCTCTCTGACTCCTTACATTTGCCATTCAGACTTAAGACACACACACACACATACAAGCCACAGATTGCAAGCTGCTTCTTTGAAAAGCTGAGAAATTCTTCACACACACTAAAAAATTCAGAGTCTTCTTATATTTTGTGTTTGATCTAAGCGTAGATGGAAACAGAGCTCATTTATTTACTATGGCCAGCAGATACAGAGGGTTTAGCCATAGCAGCCTGAACTGACTTCCCATTCAGCCATGTTTAAAAAATGACAAAATATATTTAGAGTGAGAGTGGCCTGTGATTGATTGTTCGATGCATTATTAGCGGCGCTGTCAGTGATATTTTAATGTGGGAACCAACTAAATGGCACTGCATTTATCATTTGCCTTTAAAAGCTGTTGTCAGTGCAGGGGGTGTCAGTGCTGGGGGTGTCAGTGCTGAGTGTGGGCAACACTGATCCGCAGTCAACCTGATCCAGCCAATAATGCAACACTGCTGATGTTATGTACTGCCACTATAGAGAAAAGTGTGTGAAAGCAACAACATAACACTGGTGGTAGATGCTGGCGCTGGAGAAGGAAGTTCATTCGAGTGAGAGTAAGTGAGAGTAAGGGATGGCAGAGAGAACATGATATCTTGGCCAGTCAAATTTCACAGTTAAACTAGAGGGATAGCTGCTGCTTCAGGTGGACATTAAGAGGTTTTCACTCTCTACACTAGACACAGACTCACTCCCTCTCTACTCCGTGTGTGTTGACAGGAAGCTTCCCAAGCCAGGCTCCCATAACCAGTCTGGAGGAGGGTAGAGATATACCAGCTCTGGAAGGAAACCTGTTTCTCGAAGCATTCCAGAAACCCAGATTGTACAAAGGACATATCAATCACGGCCACTTTGTTTCAGAGATGCTGTGGAAGAATGTGGAAGAGAGTGTGTGTGGCTAGTGAAGACCAGTGTAGGAGAGCAGGGATGGTAGTAGGCTAAGCTTCAACATCTACATACTCGGCTTGGAGGCACTCAATCACTCATCCTACATCTCTCCGCTCCATCCCTGAGAATACTCTACACATTCACCTCATTACTTCTCTGCCTCAGACACACATATACTGTCTCTGCTCTGTTTTCATTTGATCTGCATCTCACACACGCACGCACACACACACACACACACACACACCTTCCTCAGAAAGGGCTGAGTGATTTCACATTGTTTCCAAATAATATATACCTCAAACTATGTGACATTACACTCATGGCAGGTTCTGCAAAGACTGTGACATCGGTACATTTGGCCTAGTACCATTTGCTGTTCCATTCGCATTCAGACAGATTATCTCAGCCCCTGAATAAACCGCACAAGTATTGACAATTAGAGGGCCATTGTGGGAGCCACAGAAACACAATCTTCTCCCAGAGGTCCGCAAATGGAGAAAGATAGAGAGATGGAAGGATGGCGAGAGACAGAGAGAGGGAGGGAGGGAGAGAGAGAGAGTGAAGTGGAATGGGGAGATTGCTTCAGGAAGTGCAGCGATGGCAAAATCTGTTTGTCTGAACAGGAGGAGAGGAGGAGAGGACTGAATGGGACGGCCTGCTGGAGAAGGTGCTCCACACCGCTGACTGCTCACCAAGCCGGTGCTCTGCTGGAAGGAGCACCAGCACGGCACACACGGCTCAGAGGCTCAGCTGCATTTCAATTTAAACGCTGTGGAGGAGAAATGAAACGTTGACCGTCAACATCTGTGACTCTCTAATAGAAAATGTCATCCCGTGCGGACGCCGATCGATAAAGATGCCCATGGTGGGTTCCTGGGTTCAGCAGATGCAGGGCGTGGCCCCGTCTGGCTTCTACACCCTCACACCACCCAACACAGAAGGTGGTGTGCTGCTCAGGCCAGACTCAACATAAACTCAAGGATGAAGAAAAATTTTGAAAACTGCAGGTTACATACCTGTATATGTGTATCTAATATATCTCTTAATAGGACAGGTGTTTAAAATCCTCTTGTCAGCTATAAGCAACAGCAAAGTTTGCAAGGTCAAAGTTTGTAAGTTTCGATATCAAAACCTATGTTCAGCAAAGTTAACCTAACGTTACTGCATAAAGGTTTAGCAGATGTGGAACATAAACACAGACTGAAGGAATTGGAGGTGCATTAAGACTGTATTGATTCCTACTATGTCTGTGCTGATATCTGACACCAATCACTGCCAGGACAGCATACTACTGGTCTACTCTGAAAGTCTAACATTAAAAAATCAGCTTGCATTAGAATTAGTTTCGAAACACAACATCAGTGCCATGTACCTTGTGCTCAACAACATCTCCTCAGCAGGGGAGAAAAGGAACCCGAGAGGAACAGCATGTGTGACGTGCAGGTCTCCTCCGCAGAAGAGGAGGAGCTCATTAAGAGGGGTCGATGGATGAGAGAACGTTTGCAGCCACTCTGCTGACCACAGGACCTCCAAGAGCCTGTGCCATCAGACCCCATCCCACGTATGCTTGAGCGGCCAAAAGAGGGATGAGACGGGGAGAGAAAGAGAGAGAGTGGGAGGGAGCAAGAGAGAGAGAGGGAAGGAGAGAGGGAGGGAGGAGGTGAGGGAGAGAGAAAAGGAGGAAGGAAGGGAGGGGAAAGAAATAGGGATAAAAAGAGACAAAGACAGGCAGATACGGTGAGGATAGAGCGACAGAACAGATGAAAAGACGAAGACAAAGGAGGTAGCGAGAGAAGAAGTCGGAGGTAAAGAAGAAGAGATAGAGTATAGAGGGAGAGGAGAGGGAGGTAAAATAAAAGGGATAAAGGAAAGAGGTAGAAGGAGAAAGAGAGAGACTATGTAAGGGAGAGAGAGGAAGAGAGAGAGAATGCTGCTCGAATGCACAGTCATAAAGAAAAGTGGTGTAGCAAATCCATTCACTCTGTGTTTGGTTCAATAGTGTATTGATTAGGGTGGGACCACAGGGAGCCAGATATATTCTCTTATTAGCAAATCCGAATGTCTTATTGGAGGGGTATTAGAGTTGTGCACAGGACAGATGGGTGCATATCACCAGGCTATTTCACACCAGAACATCTAATTTAGTTCATTACACTTTAGGGTCCTAAAGTTATTTCATTATTCATCAAAAACTAATATAAAAATTTTTACTTATTATTCGGAAATAAATTATTTAAAACGAAGAAAAATGGTTCATATAATTCTTATGTGAAATTAAAATTAAAATATATCTGAACAGTGTGATTGCACACCATTTACTGTGACACCAGATATTTTATTTATGTTGCAGTACATATATGCTCCTATGACATGCCATCGATTGGTATCATCTCTTAATGACTAACACCACATCCCCTCAGATGGGTCTCTGATGCCTCTTCTCCACTGCATGGTACCGAACCGACTCAGCTCCACTCCACTGTACTGGCTTTTGATACCATGTGCTTCGTTTTCCACCACATTTATAATACCCCCTCAATGTGGCTAGTCGTTATAGAAACACCAACATGACTGCCCTGGTTCCAGCTCCTGGACTAATCTGTAGTCTAAATAGTTTCAAACTTTAGATCTAAACTAAAGTTTTTTTCACTTTTCCTCACACAGCTGGAATGTTCATTACTGGCCGTGTGTGGCTAACCGTTCAAACTCTTCTGGTTAATCCTTCTAATTCCATGCTGACCCATCAAGCTTTAACTGGATCCTGTTATCAGCACCCAAGAGATGAACGTCTGCACCTCCTCAGTTGACCACAGCTTGGTGTTATGGGTTGCCATGATAAGAGATATTATTTTTTTTTTCAGTGAAATGATACTTATAAATGCCATTTGATCAGGACATTCCTTCTCTCCTCCTCACACGGATGTTTAAAAATGGTGGGAGGTATGTTCGTAACTTCCTGTTAAGAGACCATCCAGACTTGTGCAAAATGATACTTGGAGTGGCGATTCTCTCTCACCAATCAGCAGCCTGCAGTGTTTTCTCGTCACCTTTCGGTATCACCTTGACTCATCTGGAACTTCATCACAGGTGATACCAAAAAACATTTACCACAATTTTACCAGGTACTATCCACAACAGATTTAACTGGCAAACCAAAAATGGATAGTTGAATGAAGTTGAGTTAGTGTCATGCCGAGTAAATGCACCATAACTACCATCCACACTGCAGGTTGTGCTGTAGTTTTGAAGCCCTGAATGTTTTCTAGCTGTAAGCAATACATCTGAGGCCCTGTTCTTTTTTCTGAGTGCTAAGAATGTTTTGTTTATGCAGAAGTACTTAAAAACAACCTCACTAATACACCACACACTTCAGCGCCTGGCAAAGGTTCAAACTTTTAGAACCAAATGTGCAAGTTAAAAAATAGTCCCAGTGAACTCAGCAGCAAAGTATAAGCTGTTCATTTTAACTTTTTGCCATCAACATAAATATTACGATGGAGCCGCTGTAATTCTAGTGACACAGTGTAAGACTTTTCCAGCTACACTGGACCAAAGCAAGCACATATAACCCATAATGCCCAAGTCATCTCAAATCAACACCAACCTAAACCACTCAGGCTGATCTTATCTGTGTTCGTTTAATCGTGCCTTCATGAGAACACTCCCACAATTGCCTATAGACAAGTGATCAACAGCAAAGTTATCTCAGTGATGGGCTTGTCATCCCTGCTGAAAAGAATGGACAGGAAGCATGAAACAGGAAACATTTTCATGCCACATATATGCAGGCTGAGTGAATGCAAGCTCCACAGGGACGATACACCACAAGATGACTGACAAGCTGCTGGTAAGCTTGGCCCCGCCCCCTGGCCATCTTCCCCGAGCCATCGCTATGTCACGTCTAGTGGGACAAACACTGTACACACACCGTTTTCATCTCCCTGGTCTCTTCGCTCATCATCTCCTACATGTGCATGTCTTCCTCATGCTGTCTTTCAGCAGCTGCTGCATGTCTTACTGGCTTTGTTTCCAGGCAAACGCCACGGGCAGTGGTCTGTGCGTCCCAACACCCTGCACACTCCCTTTCCTGTTGCAGGACCGGAGTCACTTCCACCAAATCTGTTTATCGCAATAAGGCGGCAGGGCTGACGTCAACCCTGCCGGATGAGCAAAATAAATCTCCCAGCCATTAGCAAGAGGGATCCTCCCAAGTGGGGGCTGTAACCATACAGGGACCTGCTGCGACGCAACACCAACCCCCATCACCGATCCTTCCCCCAGGATGACACCATGTCCCTGGGCTGTGTCAGCCACCACTCTCCCTCTCCCTCTCACCAGCCAGGCGTGCTTAACCAACACTGGCCCCGGCTTCAAACACGCCTGCTTCCCACAGCCGCTTCCCTAAGGATGCTTGACTCTTCTGCCCTGCGTCCACAGAACGTCTCTACAGGCTGTGAGAAATGCATCAGCAGGCAATGATCACCCCTTCACCAGCTTCTCCTCAAAAGCCTTATCAATGATTTAATGAGGGATGATGTTGATGCAAAGGAACCGTACTGTATGGAAGCTGCTGTTAAGCATTGGGACAAGTTCTCTAAGTGCGTAACGCGTTTAGAGAATAGGAATTTGTTAACTGTAGAGGGTGAACGGCAGAGGTGGACATTCCAGGTTCTGAAAGTAAAAGTCCTCACCAAGATTTTGCTCAGGCTTCTTGGATTGTGTTGATTCTACTAATTTTACCTGGCTTGCACTAATTAGAAAATCCAGCAAGCTTGAGTAAAATCCTGGGAAGGAGTTTTACTTTCAGAACCTGGAATGTCCACCTCTGGTGAACAGTGATACATAGACATGGTTCGAGTCATTTCTGCTGTAACTATTGTATATTCTAGATGATAAAGATCCCCAAAGCTAACTGATTAGCCAGGGAGGCTAGCAGAGTGCTGGGAAAGAACAAATAACAGGCCTGATGTGTGGACTCACCCCGTCAAAACCACCACAAAATCCATCACGTTCCACCCGTTGCGTAGGTAGGAGCCTTTATGAAAAGCAAAGCCAAGAGCGATGATCTTAATCCCAGCCTCAAAGCAAAATATGCCAATGAAGTAGGGCTCTGTGTCATCCTGAGGGACAGAGAGAAAAGCACAGGCACTCTTATTGTAGGATTATGACAGTTGTGATAACCTGCACAAATTTCTGAAAAAGAAAGTGAATTTTAGGATTTGGGAGGTTATGCCATTGCTGATCTGACTAACGAGCGAATTTGTTAGAAACACCACACATGAGCAGAGAGATATGATCAATGCTGTTATATTGATTAAGATTATTTGACAAATCGACACACTATTAAGTTTGCATGCTACAACAGTGCCACAGCTGAATATAGAAGGGGGTTCAAAGCAATGAGATGCATCTTTTCTTAAATTAAAACCACACTGTACAAGGTGCAGGAAGAAAGGGAGGAATCCCTGATTTCTTGGTGGAATTACATTCAGTCCTCTGATTACGTTCTTCCTAAACATGATTCCACTAAAGTAGTAAAAAAAATCCATGTAATGTTTGCTTCTTCTTTTTTGGTTGGGTACTGTTTGTTATACCATTGATGATCTAGAACTGGACCATATTGATATATACAAAGAACAAAGTTGAATTCAACATACTCCCTATATTAGAAGGTGATGCATGATACACAGCTGAGTGAAGGAAGGAAGACGTCTAATAACGGCTCACTCCCACCCCCCAACCATACACCCCCAACACAAACATCCCCGATGCCCCCACCCCACCTACCCTTTACAGAACATGACAGAGTTCAAAAGAACATCTGATTTTAAACACAGGGGGCAGGGTGGGGGTGATCAAAGCAAATCACAGTGTGATGCCTGTTCGTTTACAAAGCGGTGCTGAGATGAGCCTCCCATCTGGGTCTCACCACCTTCCTCCCCACTGAGGTGCCTCTCATCAGGGGAGGACACTGCAGATTAGTGTCTTTCCCATTGTGCACCCCCTTTCAAATCTATTAAACATGGGAGGTATTGATTATGCTTCCATTAGTCTGAATGTGGGTAAATGTTTTTAGGTAGTGGCTAAGTATAGTATACTGTGCAATTAAGAAATACACACTAAGGGCTGTCAGCTAATAGGAAAGTCACAAGATGCACATATGATTTAGTATGTGGGAGTGTGACTGTGGACAGATGCACACGTGTGCATTCCAACTCACCAGACGCTGTGACATTGGTGTCTTGTCCTCTGCAGGTAAATGTTGCTCCAACGCCAGCACAATGCAGTTGGCTATGATTGTGGCAAGGATCATGTACTCAAATGGAGTGAGATGGTCAAGAAAGAAACATATCTGATGGCATACTGTATACACACATTCATTTAAAATATTTAGCTCACAAGCAATGCAGTACTATTCAGTATATAGATAGGGACTAAGAGGCTTATAATGAACATTATATAATTATGGATCACTTGCTTGGTTATTATGATGAACCCGGACACTGGGGCCGTCTGCATTTCCAATATGCTAGAACTGTTGAATCTCGATATATCGTTTATACCTTGACTGCCAAATCTCTGTGTCGATTAAACCTTTCCATGATTGCAAATGCATTAGAAACATATGATCCTCTCTCTCACTCTTTCTGCTCTGATAGCCTTCATTTCCTGGTTGCAGACGCAGCAAGTGGGACGCAGCTGCGTTTACGGTAGCTTCTGTCAGGTCCTCGGCTTGAGCTCGAGGAGTCGTACACTGCAGAATAGCGAATCCCGACACAGCCCCGGGAACAGGCGAACGAGCTAAAAGTAGCGCGTGAACTGCGTCACTCGCGGCTCTGTCCCTGGTTATAACCGTAATTATTTTCCTTGACTCTGCTCAAAGCAGCAGAGTTTAACATGGTGAACCTGGTGTTAAAACGGCCGCCTTAAATGTTAAAAACATACATTCTCAACCACTAAGTGGCAACACGGGAGTTGTAATCGTTTCCCTATTTGCAAGAAATAAAAGGGAGAAAACTTTTAAACAAAAACAAAAAAATAAAAAATGCAATCCGCAAAAATAATATTGTTCCTGCGTGTTATGTGTAACTGTTGCACTTGCGCTCATGTGCATAGCCACCTACGTTGAAAATGCTGCCGTGTTTTCATGGGCTATCCCTACTTCCTCGCTGCTCTTGCTGTTCCTGTAGCGAGTATAATCCGCGTAGGCGTTTTCAGAACCTTGGAGAGCGCCTCGGTTTGGCACTCACTAGCTTTGCTGCTGGACAGTAAACTTACTCAAGAAGATTGCAGAAGATTACATTAGCCATGACTGTGAACAGTCTTTGCCAAAGTTATTTACATGTCGTAGAAACTGATTGATTTTGCTGTGTAGACACAATGAAATCGAATCGCACCACAAATTTTTGGAAGGCACGACCAGAATTTTTGTGGGATGTCTTCAGCTGCATATTAACGCTTGTGCACATTGCGAAGATGTCCCATGAATGTCTTTTATGTGAAACGCAGACAACGAAGAGTAGCACTAATATCTTCATGAAATTAACTACTGCATTTTAGGCGCTTATTACTGGTATTCCCACGGGCAACTCTGAACGGTAATTTGGGCGGCCTAATGTAAGGACTGTTTTGGTTGCTATGAGCAACCGAGAGGCTCGGCTGATTAAAAAAAATCAATACCGCAATGACTTTATGTGCAAAAAGAACCAATAACGCACGCACGTGACCGCGCAACAGAAACGTTTAGTCTTGAAATCGATAAAGGCTGCTGTTACACTAGGCTCTCAATAGGTGTGAAAATGCGCTAAAGGCAGTGTTTCGAATCTGCCATCTGCGTTTTGTCAAAGGGGGTTCAATCCGCTTCTCGCGCTATTTGTTTGAGCAAGCGCGTGAGACAACACCCCGGTTAGAGCGTGAATGTAGGATTCGGTACTGCTTAGCCTACGTATGTTTTGCTTATATATATATATTTATAGCAGTGTGTCTGGAAACAAAAACACTTCTGTTTAAACAATACTCAAGTTGCCAAATCATCTTACTTATCTTAACTATCGAGTAAACAAACTTTCGCCACCTTAAGCCACAGCAGAGCGAAACGTAACAAGTAGCCACGCGAAGCACGGAAGTCGGGTGTTGTTTCAAAATCAATATGCAATGTCATACATAGCTACCTGCAGGCGTTTTGTTCATTGAACAGCTAATGCCACCACTTAAAAAGCAGTGCCCTGTGTAAAGGATATGGCCACTCTGTTACTTTCTTTGCGTATTTCCGAATTATGTTATCCTCACTGAAGATGAAAAGAGACCGGTTAACGGTGAAACAGTTCTGTTTGACAGGAATGGGATTGTATATTGCCATTGTCCGGGCTCTCTGTGCCATTGTCTGCTTGTACATCCTCTGGCCGCCCGGGGGGCCCGGTTGCCGGCTTGCCCCTCTTCCTGGACCCGATGGTGAGCCACCCCCATATCGGGTCGGCAGGTCGTCTTCGAAGCGAGCCATTCTAGAAACGCACAGATTTGACCACAGAAATCAAAACTGACATCAGATAGAGCATAGAGAAGAAGCATCACAACACACGATGTAGTCCCAGCCAGGAGTTTTCATCGATACAGATCTCGCATCCAACAGAGTAGCCCATTCACCAAAGCGTTAGACTGAAGAAAGGTACAAGGTTCCTTATATTATTCCGCAGAGCAAAACAACTAAGGAAATTTCTTCATTTACTTCCATGCAAGCAACGTCATGGACCAATACGTCGAATTGCACAAAGTTTATCTTCCCATGTTACACAATCCTTTCAATAGGCGACTCGTGTAAGTTGCTTTCGTTTTGCGTAAACCAAACGATTAAGACGACCAACAACAAATATCAATAGCAATATAAATCGGCAAAAGGCATGTAATTATGCCTGTACAGTTCGTCGCAGCTGAACGGAGTGAACGCCTTGGGGGAATTAAAGATCCGGTTTGGACGCTGTTGCAAATGTTTTTTTAAATCTTCAGCTCCAATCTGCCGACTTCTATCTCTTTTCTCTAAGACAGTAATATCGGCATCCTATCGCTAGCGTGCGCAGCGCCCATGTGAACTACACCTAAAAAAACGACGGAAAAAGCGAGATTGGCACTTCTGCCTCTGTTTAGGCATGCGCTGGCGATGAACATCTAACACATTTCTGCAGCCGCTGCGCGTTCTGAACCACTCACGTGACCCAAAGACAGCCTGTCAATGGCTCCACCTGTGCCGTTACAGTATCCATGGCAGTGGGGTAGGAAAACACAGGGTAATGTTACAAAGAGTGTCTCAGTTTCTGAATATTTCGTAAACAACCGACACTGGACAACTTAGATGCTACAATTTAATCGAGATATTCATTCCAGATATTTAATACTTCCTACATTTGCAAGAAGTGTGTGTGTGTGTGTTCCTGTGGATAGGGGTGGGGCCGGTTGGCGTAATTCAGGATAGTGTGTGATTGGCGATTTCGGGTTGCGACTTAGGCTAATAAACCATTATGGACATTAGTTCATTAAAACGATCAATAATCTGTAACTGCTGAAACAGAACCTCTGTAAAGATCATGCGCGCAATATAAGACCAAGAAAAAAACCTTAACCGAATCAGAACCACTTTCATTTACAAAGCCTTGTCAAATAAATATTAAATGATTGCCATACCAGTAACACGATGAGTTCAGTTACCTGTATGTCAGAATGACATTTTAGAGAAGAACATTTATGGGGAAAAAGAAAGAAAGAATTTAACAGCGCCACAGTCCATGGACATTGTAGTGTAGAATGTGTGTTCCAAATGTGGATATCATTAGGATTAGTACCCGTATAATGGTCACTACGGTTGAAGTGGTAACTCTTTGGCATATATTCACCCACATATTCAAATGCAACATTTTAAAATGGTGGGACATTTTATGCTTAGTCATCCCATTTAAGAGCGCCAAAGCTCTCCATTGATGCTTTAGCATCATCGCAGGCATTCAGATTGCAAGTTCAGACACGTAGAATAAGACAATAGACATCGTTTAACTACTTCTTATGTCCAAAGCACTGTTCGTGGTTCAAAGCATAACACCACAATATGTCAAATATGCTGGGTGGAGTGTTTTGACGAAAAGTGCTCAATTTGGAGGTCATCATGGAATGATAAACAGAAACTTAATTGGCATTTAGGTTACGTACATGGAAAAATCTAAACTCGGTTCAGAAACGTTTATTCTAAGTAAACCCTTTCTAATGTGTGTATTATGGTCATGTATAATTCTAATGTGGATTGTTTCAGATATACAAAAAGGCAAAGATGCAATGCTAGAAGAAAATGACTTGTGGCTGGGTTATCTGTGATGGAGACTACGCATTCTGTCCACCTGTGTGGTGCAGGTAAAGGGTCTTAAGGATGGAATCAGTGGATCAAATGTTGTCATTAGCACTAATTTGAGTACACAATAGGCCTCACCGAGACAGGATTAGTCTTCTTTTCCTTTTTCAGATGTGGTGGATTGAAGATGGGGGGCGCACTGGGCTAAGCATTGATTGAACGCGTCTGAACCGCCAGGGCGAACCGTTTGGCACGCTGCACGGAGCTTTATTACGACAGGGAGCACAGAGCTACCGCGGCCTCCGCCTTCGCGCCAGTCTCTCCCATAAACCCGGTGTCTCTTTATGAGTGGGGGTGTCTGTGGAAAAGCCCCTTCACAGAAACCGTCACGAGAAACGTTATCGTTTGTCTACGACGTTGCAGCGCGTTTCCCTAAACACTTCTTAAGATTTTATTCCAACGCCGCAGAACCCATTCCAGAAACTGATCTAATGTCTTTAGTTGATTCCCATGCGACAAAGCATAGGGTAGGATATCTTGTGCTAAGCTTTCATCGAGCAATTAACTACCTCTAGTTATAGTGGAAGCTGAATTTAAAAGGGGGTAAATACACACCATATTTATAAAGAGCTGCTTAGTAGGTAGTAACTTTCACCAGCGAATGACTACTGCACCATGTATACTTAACTGACTGCCTGAACAGTTCCAACAGGTGTTAAACCAGAAGGTCAGGCCAAAATATGAATAATTCATCCAGGTGGCACTGTATTTGACAATTGAAGAACACTGAAGCGAAACGTGAGTCCCATTAGCTTAGCTGACTGAAAAAATTGAATGAAGACATGGTGTCAACTGAATAGAAAATATGTACAAAAGGCCTTTATTTCTTACATGATCGTCATTGTATGCATTACTGAGAACCTAATAAAACACAATGAAAAAAATCGATTTAAGGTCCCCCAAATTGCTGCTACTCAAAAGGCACAGAAATGTGAACAGGATTAACAATTCAGTTTTCTCCTTAACTTAGTCAGGTAATCTGTCCAACGTTCATAATCATCACTGATAAAAACATAGCAACTGGCTCACTAAAGCCTACGTGTCTACCTTTTATTTCATTAGGTGGAGGTCTATCCATTTTCCTCAAATAAAATCAACTGTGATAGTTCATCCAAATTAACAATAATTGAAATGTAATCCACTGTAAAATAAGCATTAAAAAGTTCCCCACCATGTCAAAGCGCATGTTTGAACTTTGTTTTATGGAATTAAAAAATAAAAATCATACTAGAGACATGATCTAGTAACACACATAAAACTGGCTGTGTGGTGGGTCTTCTTAGCCATGGTAGCTACGGCAGGCTGAGGCAGTGGTCATGGCTGGATCCCTGCGCTGGCAAAGGAGGCCGAGGGATTGTGCTCGGAGTTGTCCGGCCGTGCAGATGCCTGGACGCCTGCCGTGGGGGACGAGTTGTCCACGTGTCCAGGGCCCGAGACGGACCCAGAGTACCGACACCTAGGAGAACCGCACTTGCAGCTGAAGTACTTCCTCTTGATCTCCCAATACTGATCACCATAGTCGAACCTGAGGGGAAGGACAAACACATGAAGAGATGCAGGCTGCGATAACTGGTTGAAAGCGGACGGGCTGCACGTCTGGCAGACGGATCGCTGGCTTGGCACAGCTGCTGTGCAGCCCCATCTGCAGAGGAGTGACGGCAGGTTTTCCATCCAACCAAGCTGGAGCACAGCAGATGGTTTCATGTTTTCTAATAATCGATTGGTCGCGTCAGAAGCGCTCCCGCTCGTGCAAACGCAGGGACACGTGGCCCGTGTGGACGGAGCACGGCGCCTCACCCGAGCTCATCTCCAGCATGGATGGCTTTGCAGGAGAAGAAGGCCACGCGTGGGAAGCGCAGGTCCTGGTGCTTGGTGAACACCCGCACCGGAAACAGATTGGGCTCACACAGGTGGTTCATAAACCTGCTGATGTTGCCGTAGGACTGGCCGTCAATGCAGTAGACCTCACCCACCTGGAAAAACAAGGATCGAAACCATTCGTGCCAGGGAAAAGCATGGGAACAAAAAGAGATACTTCAGTTTAGCAGCAAGATGCCAACAGCGCATCCTACTGGCCAGAAATATATCAACAGGGTTCAATGCCCAACTCCAACATTATTGTTTTTATTAAGGTGTAGAACAAATACCTTATTATCCAGGTGGAACATGTAGGAATCATTCTCCCTGATGTTTGCCTCCCCATCTGAAATGATCTCACCAGCAAACCTGCACATACAGCAAAGCTACTGCATAAAGAGGATTTGACCCAAAAAAATGATCACAGATAAATTATTAATATTAACCTCTGCAGTTCCCTTTCATCTACTCTGTTCCACAATCTATACAATCTGATATGACTCATGAATTCATGAAGTGAGCCTGAGAGATATTATAGGTGTTGACCATTTTAGCAGTGTCTAAACTCAACAATTATGCTATAAAGATAAATGCAGTGATTTACAATGGCACAATAAATAAAAATTATTATTATTCACAGCAGCGGTTATACAGCTTGCATTTGAACAGTTTCCTGCCACTGTAAAATGTGCTGTAAGGAGCAGAACGTACTCGCACACAAAGGTTCCTTCAGGAATATCCTGGAGTGCTTTAACTCCCCAACCCATCCTGGCAGTGCGGAAGACTTGCAGTCGGAACCTAACACACCCACACACACACGTCCATTTAAGAACACCTATTAAAAGTGCAGTCAGTTAATTCAGTCACTGCATGACACAAAGGTGCGTCTCCTTCAAAACCTCAAAGGCTCTGGACGAGTGTCATTACCGCATGCGATTCTGCACCACACGGTTCCGGCACGTTCTCCAGCACGAGCAGGCGTGGTTACACTCGAACAGGAAGGGCGGGTCCTCCCTGCTGAACTCCTGCAGCAGTCTGCCATCCTGGACAGACGCAAAAGCCGCACCAGTGAATGCTGACGTCACAAAGAAAAGGTAAATATGCGGAAGCCGGACGCTCTCCGTGGTGCTGAACCACAGCTGCAGCACATGTATTACAGCTGTTCAGCACAGTTAGTTTAAATGGTAAAAAGAAGCATGGCAGACACCCCTAATGTGCCTCAGAGGACGTTCTGCAGTGGTGAGAGGGGTGGAACGCGAGACCATTTGCATTTCTCCTTCTCTTGCGCACACACGTTTCACCCAGCAGTCCCCCAACCTGCTGTTTTTTCCCTCCCAGCAAAACAGAACCCGAAGATGTAGACTTGGTCACGGCCCTGCACGACGCCTCACAAACAACGGTGCAATTCTACTTTTTGTGTGTGTGTGTGTGTGTGTGTGTGTGTGTGTGTGTGTGTGTGTGTGGTGGGTGTGGGGGTGGGGGGGGGGTCCACCTTACCCGGTCATACCAGCAGTGCATGCTCAGTTGGCCACAGATACAGCTGCTGGAGGAACAGTCATCTTTACACGTGCAGTGCTATGGAAACAAGACCAACAGACATACAGAGAGGCACAAAGCCGGGACATGTCTGAGTCCATGCATCACCATGTCTACCGAACAGGAACAATGGATAAAACCCCCCCGATGTTCTTGGGGCACACACCTGCAAGTGCGTGATGTTTTCATCGACGTTGACCTGGGTGGTGAAGCAGTTCTCGGGGACGTATTTGAAATCATTTGGACAGGCTTCCTGGTCAACTCCGTTCACGCAGGTCACGGGCACCTCCTCGTAGCCACGAGACAAATCTCTGCGCAACACCACATTAAAACGCACCACCATACACAATCAACAATCACATAACTGCTAATATTACAAACATGCAGTTCAAATACATACAGGGCATTTGAAGTGAGGAGACCGCGTGGTGGGAAAGGTTGCGGTTGCTGTGGCTACCTGCTGAGTGGCCACTCCCCCTGGCTCTCTCGGCTCCGGCGAGCATCTGTTAGCTTTTTGCTGGCGCTCAGAACGCCCCACACCTTGGAGCTGACGCTGCAGCAGTCCAGAGGACTCTCTCCGTCCCTGTTCTTCAGGTTCACGTCCGCTCCTCGGGACAGGAAGAGCCTGCGCACCAACCACAGGGTTCGGCTAACATCACAGCGATTCTACAGATAACGTATCACGTTCTGGCCACACACACGCGAGTTATTTTCCTAAAGTGTCATGTGGAACTAAACGGGCTGCTCTCGGGTCCCCGGGGCGCATGGCGCCGTGTCCGCCGCGTCACACTCACATGACACAGTCCAGCTGGTTCTGCCTCACGGCTACGTGAAGAGGCGTGTCCCCGTGGATGTTCACGGCGTGCAGGTCCGACCTGTTCTCCAGCAGCAGCCCAGCGACCTCATCACTACCGGCGAAAGCGGCCCAGTGCAGACAGATATTCTCCTCCTAGGAGAGCAGCCAGGGACAAACATTACAGAGGACAACACACACACAGAATAAGTCAGTCCTGGATGAAACTAAGCTTGGCCTGAACTAGGGCTGCTTCAGCAAAGATCTAATTACTCCAGGCATTAACACAATGCAACAGTTAGGTATGAATGTTTCAAATAAAAATCTGGAAATTGATTCTGGTGAAACTCATTACTGCTATGCTACGATTGACACAGCCCCATTACCACCTAGAACGTCTCCACCATAACTGCACAGAACCTCTCCACCCAGCCCTAATCCAGAAGAACCTCTCCACCCAACTCTAAACCAGAAGAACCTCTCCACCCACCCCTAACCCAGAAGAACCTCTCCACCCACCCCTAACCCAGAAGAACCTCTCCACCCACCCCTAACCCAGAAGAACCTCTCCACCCCACCCTAACCCAGAAGATCCTCTCTACTCACTTTGTCTCTCATATGGATGTCGGCTCCTTTGGCAATCAGAAGCTTGACCACCTCTTTGTGCAAATTTTCCGTCGCCCAGGTGATTGGAGTCCACCCTCCATCGTCCTGAAGGCAACCAGGACACAAATTCATCAGCACACACACACACACAATGATTCTGGGCTGGGTTTTCCAACGGCATCATAAAACAAAGATCATCTTATAGAGAGTGAGTACAGTGTTGCACTGATAACTCACACACTCACTCACTCTCTCATTCTGATCTTAACACCACAATGCTTTTGTTAGACAGGGCCCTGCAGAGATCATCTGGCAGGCATTATAAATCCATCTCAGAGCAGGAGTGTTTGTAGCACCCAAATAATAACGGGTTTCCAAGACATGCTGGGTGAAAACTGCTCCGATATGGAGGAGCCGCGTTACCTTACAGTTGACGTCTACAGCGGTGGTAGCGAGCAGATGCTGCAAGACACCAATGTGTCCTCCTCGAGCCACCATGTGGAGACACGTCGAGCCCCTCGTGTCCTGTGAAAAGGGCATCCGCACGGCATTCGGATTGGACTCAGCTCATGTGGCAGATTACCTACGGGCAATCTAGAGTGACCAATCAACCTAGGATGCATGTCTTTGGACTGTGGGAGGAAACCGGAGTACCCGGAGAAAACCCACGCAGGCACAGGGAGAACATGCAAACTCCACACAGAGCAGCCCAGACCGAGAATCGAACCCAGACCGCCTTGCTGTGAGGCGACAGTGCTAACCACCACACCACCATGCCCCCTCGCCGAAGATTATGCTCCTTAATTAAAAACATAAAAGAATGGAGCTTCCATCACAGCAACTATCAACCGAGGTCACATGACTCATCTCACTACAGGGCTGGAATTCACGCTTTGCTCTGCAGCTTCTCTGCATGCTAATGAGCATGGAGCGTGTCCACGAGAGGGCTGCACCCTGGCCCCACCCCCTTCCTCACCTTGTGTGCCACGGAGGCCCCAGCCTTGAGCAGGTACTCCACCGTCTCCCCGTGGTTGTTCTCACAAGCGTCCATCAGTGGTGTCCGCTGCTGCTCATCACACATGTCCAGGTTGGCACCGGCCTTGCAGAAACACACAACACACACACACACACACACATAAACACACACACACACACACAACCGCCACCCCCACCCTAGCGGCTGCGTGCTACCTGTACGAGGATGTGGCAGACCTCACGGTGGCCGGCAGCCGAAGCCGCGTGGAGTGACGTGCGTCTCCGTTCACTCTCCATCTGCAGGTTGGGGTCCGCACCCTCCACTGAGGACAGAGGCGAGACAGAGGGAGGACAGCGCTTGGTCAGCGGGGCTACGGACAGGCACTGGAAGACACGCACACGTCTGCGAGCGGCTCCTTACCCAGCATGTGTGTGACCCGCTGGAGTTCACCTCGCCTGGCTGAGTAGTACAGCTGCTTTGGTGGGAACTTTGACCTCTTGTACCTCAAACATGGACCAGGAAGTAAAAGAAAGAGGGGAAAACAAAACAATACGTAAATACGCAAATATTTCAGTGCATGTCCAAACTGAGATGGAGAGGCTTTACTGGGTGGAGCCAGAATGGGGGGGCGGGACATACTTCCCATCCTCCAGGGCTTCCAGAACCGTCTCCAGGGACTCGGCCCCAGGGTCCACAGGACTGCGCGGAGGTGCAGCGTTCACACATTGCTGCCTGGGAAGAGACAAGAACAGAGATTGAAGCATTCGATATAAACAGTCTAAACTGCATACGGCCACAAGGTGAGATCTGGATGGATCTGCAGTGAACGTACTGCGTGGTGGTGGGGTCTCTCCCATCACTGGGCGCTGTGTCCCCGAAGACGGCGGGGTCAGGTCTGGGAACAGTCACCTCTTTTGCCTGGCTGGCCTCCTCGCCGCAGTGCGGGCAGAAGAGCTGACCCCGGATCAGCGTGGCGCAGGCGCGGTGGAAGCGGTGCGAGATGTGCCCGTCCGGCTGGCACTCCATGAACGTGCCCTGTGGGAGAGAACGCACTGACCAGCATGCCACACCTCCCTTCCCGCACAATGTGAATTCAGTTAGGATGTAAAGCACCTCATTTGATACAGAAATGCATAATGAATTTGACTATTGTGGTTCGTTGACTATCTGTTCTGCACGACATGTATCTATTCTGCCCGATCCTCACGACATGCAAAAGGTCCGACTTTTGAAACGGCGTTTAAGTTCAGGCAGACGGCCCGTGGTGCCATATCCCCCACAGGCCACACCCAGTCCTCACCGCCCGGCAGAAGAATCCACAGCCTGGGCAGCTCTGGTGCTTCACCATGCCCGCCCGGTGGTCCTCACACAGCACCAGCAGGGGGATGCGCAGAGACGGACGCATCATCTCCTGCTTGTGGATCTCCCTCCGGCACAGGCTCAGCTGGGAGGGGAGACAAGAAGTAGTGATGAGAAATACTGGTGATGGGAGGGAGAAAGAGAGAGAGAGAGAGAGAGAGAGATGGGGGAGAGACCGAGAGGGAGAGAGAGAGAGAGATAGAGAGGTATAGAGCACGCTACCTTCCCATCCACACTCTCCACAGCCATGCACTTGCCCTCTGCGAGCGTCACTACATCCTGGTTCCTGGGCGCCTCCATGCGGCAGCTACAGAGCGGCGGCTCCATCAGGCCATCAGCCTCCACGTTCTCCTTATCGTCGGGCAGGCCTGGGACACACAGCAACGCCTCAGCGTCGAGGGCCAGAGGCCTTATGGGAAATCGCCTATGTCTCTACCGCCAGCGACGGGTTGCTGCAGACTCGCCGTCCGCTGACCCTCCGCACCCCCACGCTGCTCTCTGGGTATTATTTAGACGGCTATTGAGGTCAAGCCCGTCTGTTTTGCACGGTGGCGTTTTTGCCCGCGAGAACGTCACTGCGGGGTTCAGAGCGCCCCCCCCCCCTCCAAAAAAACATCCCTGAAGCAGCCCTGGGGGCAGAGGCTGACCAATGAGGAAGAACTACAGGAGGCATGGCAACAGCTGGGCTCTGAGCGTGTGTGGAGGAGTAAATGTCAGCGCCGCCCACCTGTGTGAATCTCGGCGAGCATGCTGTCTGGAGCCACTGAATGCAGAGGCAGCTCCGTGTATTCTTCACGCTCGTCATCTGGACCTTTCGACGATTCCTTCGAGCTCCGCAGTTCGGCCACACCCCCTCCACACGCCCTCCCGGATGGCCTCTCCTGGCTGTCGGATTTGGCCCTGGGTTTGAAAGCCTGCTCGAGCTGCAATTGGATGCCCCGGACCCCATGTGACGCCTCCTTCTGAGGAGAGCAAACCTCATCTGCATAAGCACGCACTCGTGAAACGGGGAAACTGAAACGTGCTAAGCAAATATTCTCACCTCATCCAACATCGCTGCCCCTTCCAACACAGTCTCAAATGCACTCTCACACACAATTATATGCAGTCACATTGTCACACACACACACGTAAAAATAGAAGACATAGCTTCCCACTTAATAACCATGACACTAATCACATTCTAAATCAAATCTAAATCAAAATTCTTTGCTGATTTTGACAACTCTAGAACAAGCAGTGAGATAAGGTCAGAAGGGAAAGGTCACCTGGCCGTTCGTAGGCGGCAACGCGAGATTTGACCTCGACGCCACTTTGTTTTTTTTCTTGGGCACGAAGTTGTACAAGCCCATTTTCCTCTTCTTCCTTCTCACCACTGCGGAGAAACAGAAGAACCGAGCTCAATGCTGGATTTAGGCGGCAATCGCTGGCGGCTACACGTGGACGAGGCTGATCTCAGAGGAGCGGAGCTCTGACCTGCTGGGGGTTTAGCCGGGCCTTTCGGTCTCTGAGGTAGCTTTAACTGAGGGGGCGGCGAGAACCTCTCCAGCTCTTCGCCGTCTCTAACCGAAGCGCGCCTGTTCAGCGTTCAGGATCTTTGCATGATAACATGAAGAACGTGCCAGTCAGCTCGCTGGATGTCACAGACACACAGCCGACTAGCTATCCAAATAAAGCGCTGCGGCAGGCAGATCACGCCACAGAGCGGGGATTCAGTTTCAGGCGTGGTACTGCTGAAAAGCCATCACGGCGTCAGTAATTACCTTGAGTGCGTCTGGAGGAGGGGCGGCTCTGACCATGGTCTTCCACGCCCAGCGGGACTGCACAGACGTGACCCCTCCCCTCGCTTCCTGCGGATGCTCTGGGGCGGTCCTCTCCGTCGCCGCTGCGTCGGAAGCCGCTGCAGACGACGCCTGAAGGGTCTTTGCCGCGTAACATGCGGTCACACTCGAGCCAAAGCTCTTCTGAGGTTGTTGCGTTGCTTGGATTGAGCCCTCGCTGCCTGAAGTGGTGGTGAGAGAAGTGGTGGGCTTTTGTGCTGCCTGAGCAGAAAGGAAATGAAGGCCTGCATCGGGTCCTTTTTGCTGCCCTTCTGCTGAGAGTTGCCCTGTCACCTCTGAGCCCTCACGCATGAGCTTTGGTTTGGGTTTTCTGCCCCTCCTGGACGGGTTACCGGCTCTGTCCATACCTTCAACAACCATGCAATTGAGAAAATACTCAGTAACGTTCAAAAGAGAAAGCAGAAGTCCTTGGATGCATCTTAAAGCGCTGCGTGTTAACTGAACTCACCAGTTCGTTTGAGTTTGGCCATGCCACTCATGATCTGGACAGCTCAAGGATCTCCCAACCTCTTCCTGTCGCAAAAACCCCACAGGGTAGCACATTACAGTGAGATAAAGAAGAAAGCTAGTGAGCTGGTTAGTCTAATCGGCTTCGAGAAGGGTAATCTGACAACTAATGCAGTTAGCCACTATACTAACTGGGTAGCTTGCTGGCAATGTAATGTTTTTGTTATGATTCTTTTAAGTGTTTTCATAGCTACCCTAGCTAGCTACGTTACAACCAAAATAGAAAGCGTAATCATACAAACATCTACATAAATATCGTCAGGTGTGTATTCTAACAACAGTGTAATGTGGTTGCTTTTAATATATATAACGAGAAAATAGCTCGTTAACCTGCTCCCGGCAAGACCAAATAACGACCAGAGAGCTAGCTAACTAGCTAGCTTTCTTAGCTAGCTAAGATTAGCAAAACCAAATCATCAATCAAAATCTTAGTCAAGACACAGGACTGAATCTTCTAAATAATCAACCAGGGGAACTCTTAAACTCCGGCACATATCTATGCATTACAAAAAATCATACCTGTTAATCGCAAATGACCTGCATGTTGATAAAAGATAAAAACAAAGAAAGTTTTTTAGACTAGCTCACTTCCTTTCCCTCCAGCATGTTAACATGCCCACTGCAATTTGCATGTGACCACACTGCGCCCTCTGCCGGCCGCTTATGGGCTCAAAGTAGTGGGCTTTTCTTTAAAAAAGAAAAGTTTCTCATATTGTTATTGAGGATACACTTCTAGGGAAGAGACCATATAAACCACCAGATTCACTGGGGGGTATTTCAGGGATATATTTCTGATTTAAATGTTGGCTTAGAAAAAGGTTTTTGCATTTATTGTCTCTTATGTTTAGCCCATCGAGAGATATTACATAGTCCTTCTATAAATTAATAGATACCTTTAATTATGGTAGGAGCAGTTTAATTAGGAGCAAATGTTTAATTTAATTAGGAGTAAATGTCAATACAAAGTGAAAGAAGGCAATGTGATACCTTTGCTAAGTAGAAAGGGAATAATTGTAATGTTAAGAAACAGATCGTAAGATTAATGACTTCCCCCTATATGTAATATGCTCATTGTTCCAAAGTAAAAACAACACAAATATTATTAAAAGGTGTTTTCTGACTGTGACCAAATTTGGTTCATATTGCTAATACATTTATCAAATACTACCGCAAACCAGACTTGTTTTTTCCAGTCGTCACAAATTTGGTACAAAAAATCTACAAGAGAATGAATCACATTATCAAAACACATTGACATTTGTTCACAATTGGGTCTCTATGTACTGATCAATCTTTCTGTTTAATTTAAAACAGCTCACAGATTCATGAATTGCTTGGGTAATGAAAATGACAGGAATTCATTTATTGACTTTCAGGTAGCTGACAGAATCTGATTTTAGATTTTTGACAATGATGGTATTACAAAACAGAAAATGGATTGTTCCCATTTTAGACTGTGCATGTAAAAATCAGTAGTTTGACTGTCAGTGTTCCCCAAATAACTTGGACACCTCTTATAAAGTCTTAGAGGCCTCACTAATTTTATATCATAAATAGGTTGGTCAAATACACTATTCAAATTCATCATTAGCCTTTGACCTTTTAACACACTGTTGCCATATATCAAAGAGTCTTCATAGGAGGACTTTTCATAATCAGTCCCGGTCATGGAGTGTCCTACCGTTGTTGAATTTGAATGGCATATACAAATCCACACAATGTCTGTGCAAACGCATTTTGCTTTCAAAATCAGCCTTTCGGGGGCGCTATGGTCCTCAGATTTGTGTCAGATCTAAATGATTGTAGAATTATTTTTTAAATAGAACTCCTGAGAACAACATGAAAACAGGGACCGTCACACGAGTCCATAAGCTGTGGTGATATGCTGAACTTCCTCAAGGCTTTTCCATACAGATGAAAAAGTGCTTTACAAAGGCAAAGCAACAAATGATGTCTTACAAAAAGTTCACTTAAAGTACAATCCATATTAAAGCTTTATTGTATGCAACTCAGCTGTCTGAACTTAAGTGATATTAACAAAGTATTTACTTTAACATTTTAAGGTCTTTATTGCCACATTAATGTAGTTCCAGACCCTTCCCCCAAACAAACAAAAAACTTTGAGCAACCTCTAAAAAAAGAAGTCAAAAGTCCCAATGGTGAGTGAACCATTTTCCTTCTGTTTCTATGGCTTGGAAAGTTATCTTAACTTACAAAAGAAGTCAAATGATTTTTTAATAATATTACATAAAATAACTTTTTCCATAGGATGTCCAAATATTGATGAAGAGTGTTATAACTTCCAGTAATATCCTAAAAGGAAAAATGTATATTAAAACGAGTGACATCACAGACACCCTTCCAAGCTTAAAGAAGATATTTCAGTTAATCCATTAAAATCACAGGATTCCAGCGTGAACATGGTCCCATTGACCCCAGAGTGCAAGAACTGTGATTAAGAGAAGACGAGTCGTACAAATGAGTCGTCCACAGGTTGTCCACTGTACGCCAGTATGCACTGTATGAATCCTTTATGTGTTGGGGCAGCTGGCTTCATATGATGGTGGAGGCTCTGAAGGAGAAAGCAAAAAAATCCACAATTTAGCACTTGCACCACTACGGTGTGCACAAAAAACATTAGTATTTCTAGTTGTGTCATATAACCCTTCCTTAAGCACAGATTGGCCCAGCACTGTTCTAAAGTCCTGCAGTTTTACTATAAATCTGGTCAAACTCAAGATTTCATTTCCAGGTTTAGTGGTTTTAGTTTTGAACTTTGGTATTCGAAAAAGACCGAATTCTTTAGAGGGCCAAGAAGGTCATAAAATCTTAACACTGTGTTATGCAAGTCCTAGCGGTGTTAGCATGCTACAGGCCTCACCACACGGCTGGGCTGAGCTCTGATAGTCCGGAGGCAGGATCAGGGAGCAGGGGGTGGGGACGGGTGCGCTGTTCCCCTCGCTGAAGAATGGGATGGAGGCCCCCGTGGACAGACAGAAGAGAGGTGCAGAGGCGTTGGTGCCGCTGTGCAGCTGGGGGAAGGCGAGGCCAGGGGCGTAGCTGAAGGCGTTGGGGGACACGGCAGACCCTGGGCCTCCACCCTGCTGCTGAGAGTGGCTCTTGGTGGGGAGATCTTCACTCTCACCACCCTCCGCACCCAGCTCAGGGGGAGGGGCAGTGGGTGTGACCATCATGCTGCGAGGCCGAGGCCTGGGGGCGGGCCTCGGGGAGGGGCGGGGCGGTAGGGTGAGGGCGTTGGAGCAAGGGGTGGCGGCCGGGCTGGGGGAGGTGGGAGGGGCAGACGGAGTGACACGCGGAGCTGCGGTGGGAGGCGGGAGTTTGGCAGCTGCTCGCCGGCTGGGATCGACTGCGACGTTCCCGATGTGGATGGGCAACGTGACCAACACTTCCGGGTTCTTCAAGGAGACCTGGCAAACGAGAGAGAGTTTTACCACTCTAAAAGAGACGAAAAGAAAAACAGAACAATGCACACAGAGCATAAGAATCATGTAAGATGAAGTCTAACTGGATGAGAGGAAAGACGACACTAACCCCAACCTGCGTGTGCCCGTGCTAAAGTGCATTTATAGTGGACAGTTGTCTGCAGCTGTCTGCATGTCAAAGTGCTCTGTTAAATACACTGCACACACGACACCGAACATAATACCCAGCATTCAACAGTGTAAACGCTTGGAGGTGATATTCCCTTTGCTCACATGAGTCTGTGATTGAAGCACCACCCACCTGAATGAAATAGGTGATCTCGATGAGGTTGCAGCCTGCCAGTGAAGACTGGGGTAGCGGAGGCACAATGATCTGCTCCTTCCACTCCGCCTGCTTGCCCGGCTTCACCCCGGCACCCTCCACTTCCGCTATCGCCCTCAGGTCCCGCGTTGGCCTCTTCGTGTGATACGTCACTCTCTGGGGGGCACGTGAGCTAATGTGACTGATGTGTAATGCAGCGGAGGAACGTGGCGTGAGATCACACAAAGGCACGCATAGCCTTCGCTGTGGCGTTGCAGTGTTTAATATGCATTTATTATGTCATCATGCTCAAACACTACCTCGTGTCTTTATTACACTCTGTCTGGCTACTCAAACTACATTTCCCATCTCTTCTGTCTTCACCGACTCCCGTTCTCAGATCGTACCCAAATTAAATTCCTTATCATTACCATATACAACACTGGGGCAGAGGGGCCTTTCTTAACTTTCTCAACTGGATCTCATGTCTTCCTTCCTTACACAGCAGCCCACGTGCTGACGTCATGGGCTACGAGGAAGGAGCTAACGACACACGCTGGGAAAGCACACGCCAAGCCCTGTCGCCCCATGTGATTGTGGGATATTGCTGGGGTGAAATGTTCACCCAGTACCTGCATTAGGCTGGCCACCACATGGCTTGTGGACTTCCCCGATCTGTTGTCGACCTTGGTGGACAGTTTGATGATCTGGCCCGGGGTATAACCCCGCAGCTCGGTGGCGGCCGACAGATGCACCGTCCCGTTCTTCATCAGCATGTAGGAGAATTTCTTGGTCACCGATGCAGAGTTCGGCTCCTGTTAAATGGGACGCAAGGCAAAGGTGCTCGTCTGACACGTCCGTGATACTGGACAGCAGGGAGAAGAACAGGAGGCGTGTGGCCAACAGGGTATTAGCAATAGGTTTGCAGGCAACTAACGTGTATGTCCGGGAATTCGTTGAGGTCGATGTTGTTGAGCATATAGAAGGGCTTTTCCAACTGATAATCCTTGGAGAAGCGAGGGGTGTCGATAAACGCTCGGATTCGGTACATGATCCTGCCATATGGACCTTCATATGATGTGGGAGCTGTGGCTGTTGGAACAACAAAAAGTGTTGGTAACATCCAGCCCCACCCCACCCGAACACTAAGAACCTACCTCAAAATCTCACAATTCATGATATAATATCAACATAATGCCAATCACAATAATCCCTAAGATGTAGAGACAGCTATGATATTCCAAATATCATAGTTCAAAATGGCCACTCATTGCCTGAACTACAGATGTGGTAGTGAATGCTGTAACACATGGTGTGTTGCTTCACAGCCGTGGGGTGCCGGTCTCTGCTGTGGAAAGTCCACAAAGAGGAAAAGCTGGTGGAAGTTTCCAGTATCTTCAGCAACACTACTGCCAGTCTCACCCATAAATGGCATAAACAATGATGAAAAAACAACCAAATCGGCTCATCAGTTCATTAAGATGGCTTGATGGACATCACCCTTCTCACAGACATGCTGCTTGCTGAATATAACGGTGAATCGGGACAATGCCAATACCGCTGCAAATAATTCTGAAGTTCAGGTGCTGACAGAATAGTGGGTTTATGCAAGCTTGAACAAACTCTGCAATATATGGTTGAGTTTGGTTGCATCCCAAAGAGGTACATTACCCTGTAATTTACATCTCACTCATAATGGAAAATTGTGAGAACACAAGGACACTGAGGGGACCTCAGCTTTGACAGCTGAGAGGGAGTGAGTTTGAGAGCAAGTATACAGCTTACAAGTACTGCAACAACATTAAGATGACCATTTTACATCAGAAGGGAAGAATTTCTTCCAAAATAAACTAGCTGTTTCCTGGACATTGACGTGGCATTCATAGAATAAACATCACATCACTAGATTAACCCAAGCAGAAAGAAAACACAGATTATGGGTTCCTGGTTCTTTAAGAAGCATGTTTAGTTAGCAGCCAGGCATTACCAATAAACCCCTTGGCTTTGTGTTGTACACATAACTGAGAACAGAACCAAGCTAACCACAGCCACAGGAAAGGCGTTAGACTAAACAAAGTTCTCAGAAAAAAGAAAAAAAAATCATAAGTAGTAGTTTGGTTACTTTTCTAATGTAACCAAATACAGAAACTCCTTTGGGTGTGTCCATGCATGGAAGAATGCAGGACAGCGGGTGTGCGAGTTTGACGTCATCACCGAGCTTCTTACCTGGTATGAGAAATTTAAAGGGGAAGGTATGTGTGCCCTGTTTCAGAGTACCTAGGGAAATGAAACAGATGTACATTAGTGGTTTGGAAAACATCAGGTGCCAAAACTGAGCTCAGAACTCACTTAATGTTGGCGGCACAACTGAATGTAAATGTGCTTTAATTTGGTCAAGGATCAAGAACAAATACGTTAAAGTCGTGGCTGAAGTTCTACACTCTGTGCTCTGTCCCTCACACGCCAGTCTAACTACTTCCCAATACCCTCTCAGTTGTTATGAGAGTTTCTTTCTCTGTGCCATCTCCTGGAGCTATCACTTCCCAGCTAAGGGCGACACAGTGTCAACCGACCTGCTCCTGTTTGATTAATGGGAAAATAATGTGAAGTTCCATCAACAGTATTATGTTTTAAACAGCTCGGTGCGGAAAGTGAGCCGACTTAGTTTCTGGCGACACGATCGTCTCATTTGACCGTTGTTTTTTTTGTTTACTTCTTCTATCTGGGACATCAAACAAGCAGCACCCAGACCAGGGTGGTTCCATGGTCCTCACGGAGGCCCTGGTGCAACGAGGAACATGGCGTACGTTTATGAATCGCTGTTTCTTTCGCCGGTACCTTTATCTGCCACAGAGAGGGTGCTGCTGAAGTACTGCTCCTCCTCCGCCCAGGCGGTGTCGTTCGCCTTACCCGTCACCCCGCAGTAACCCTGGCAGTTAACCTTGATTGCTGCATATGAAAACAAATTAAACGGGAAGACATTAGCTTGCAAGTTACACAGTAAGCGCCCAGTAAACACCTGACAATGGCAATGTTTACTAAAGGTACGGCAACCCAAGAAGAACAATCACAGGTGAAGAGCTATTTCACAGTGGAATGATAAACCATAGGACTCGCATAATTCCAACCAAAATCAATCAATTTTGGTCAAAATATGGAAGGACACTCTTCAACTAGTAACATCAAATGTAATATATAGAAATTCAATTTACTGTGAACAATGTGTGTCCATCTGTACAGTTTTAGGTCAAGCAAAGATAACAGATGTTTCTTGGAAATTTTGTGAACCAATCTTTTCTATTCACATTTAAATCTTTGAAGAGGTTAATCATCTCCAGCAGTTAAATTAAACTCTACAGGGACTCAATGTACCACAAAAAATCTTGGTGGCTTGGTGTGGATAAACATGAATACAATGTTATCGTGACTCAGATTACTCATAAAAGGAGTTAACAATAGGCAATTTATGCGATTCTTGACATCAGACACATTGAAATCATTGTAACAAACCAACATGCAAACTGTGCAGTGCATGTGAATGAACCAACACCGCACCTGATACATGTGGGTACTTGCGGCATGACGTCATCTGCGGCATTACTCAGAGAACCCAAGAATTTGCCTCTTATTACCAACTTCTTCCTCTTTTCCCCACACCAAGGGTGACCAGTGCTTCAACACAACCAATTACGGCTACAAAACAAAGATGAGCACCTCAATTCCAAAGATGGAGAACACCACCTGTCCTGCAGAAGCTCAGCACATCTCCCTCTCCGTGCTCCTCTGCCTGATCTACCTGGTGGGACTCGTCCTCAACGGCTTCAGCCTCTGGGTGTTTACCTGCCGGATGGACAAGTGGAGCACAGGCACGGTTCTGCAGTTCAACCTGGCTGTGAGCGACACAGTTGCCTCGCCTGCAACCCCGCTATTGGTTGCCGACCTGGCCAGAGGGAGCCAATGGGAGTTTGGGCAGTTTGCTTGCCAGCTGAAGATAATCCTGCTCAGTGCTCATTTCTCCGGCAGCATCATCTTCCTCACGCTCATCAGTGTCCACCGCTATGTGGCGGTGGTCCACTTCAACCGACCTTCACTGATGAAGAGGAAGGACTTTGTGAAGAAGCTGTGCTGTGGAGTGTGGGGCTTCCTGCTGGTCACAGGCCTAAGCGGGTTTCTCCTGCCCATCACCAGTGATGACGGGAACATGCTGTGCCTATCCATACATCAGAAGAATCACACAGAAGCATACTTCTCCATCAACTTTCTGCTCTTCGTTCTTGGATTCCTTGTGCCTTTAACCGTGTCTTTACTTTGCTACAGTCAGCTCCGCCTTGATCAAGACCTCAGTGTCTTGCATCAATGTCAGCTCACTCCACGGTCTCATTGTGATGTCAATAACAGATTAAGCTGGAAACAGCATATTAATATTTTTTGTTTGATTGACCATCTTATAAAACATAAAATACAATTATACTGCTTAACTATTTTTTAAACTCTGAACAGATGCAATGACTGGTTGTGCAATTTTGCCTTCGTCCGTCGTGAGAGTTTTGCTAAAATATATTTTTAAACAGCATAGCCTTTGAAAAATTAAAGACACCTTTATCAAGTGCTGTGTGTGGGATTTCTTTGTCATAGGAAGGAATCAAGAACAGCTTTCTGATACCAGCCATCATAGGCAGAACAACTCGGACATCATAGTTTCAGTCTTCCAATCAAGCCATATTAAATCAAGCCATTTCATCAGTACACCTGCCTGATTATACATGACATACTACTGTAGATAATCCTTGCTGTGGTTCCTGTGTTCTCCCTATTCGTTTAACTTAATTTGGGTTTAAATACCACCATCTAATATACACCAATAGATTCTCATTCGTATTTACAGTACAACTCTTCGCATTAAAAGGCCTACCAAAGTCCATCCCTTGCTACCCAAGATCCGAAGTGGGCGGTACATGCCAGATCTCCCTCCAACCTCTCGACTGGCAGAGTTCGGCAAGGAGGAGTGGCCAAAAAGAAGATGCGAGACACTCGTTTGTGGTTACATAAGACGTTTGGCTGCAAGAGGAGGTGCCACAAGCTAAGAGTTCACATACTTTTGCACTTGGCAGATTTTCAGAGTTTTTGTAGAGAGAAATTAAAAAAAATGTAGAAATTTGTTGAATAAATAATTTAAATATATATATTTTTTCTGTGTGTCCCTTATTTGGAAGGTTAGCTTTATATATTAAGATTTGGGTAATTATTTATTTACCATGTTTGGATGGTTCACAAACTTGCAAGCAGCAATTTAATGTATACACATACATATCTATATATGCCTGTTATATTTGTCCTTCCCCTATCCCTATTACAGTGGTTCTCAAATATCAAAACAAACATGATGGAGGCTTACATACCATGAAGGCACAGGGAGTGTTACATTTGTTTGACCAAATAAAATGTCGCTTAGCTATAGGTTAAAGGGAGTCTACAGAATAGGTGTACCTAATGTTTCCAGCCAGTTTCCCATTACACACTGCAGTCATTGCATTATGTTTTGCAACATTATTAATAATAGCTAAACAGAGATCAGGTTTCACCCATCACAACTGCTTGAACAAGTGACTTTAAAAAGGTAGACAGGTGTATCTGGGGCTCTGTGTATCAGAGGGGGGGGGGCGTATTATTGTAAAAATGGCTTTGCCAAGGAATGTACTAATCTTACTGTGACATTGTTATCACAGAACACATTCGGGACACATTCTTCAACAAATGCCCATGAATCTCTAAAAACATCCTAGACTACCAGCCCAGTGCGCTGAAAGCACAGAAGCTGTTTTATACCAAAGAAGCATAAAGTTCCAAGCCAACAATTCAGGAAGTAGCCATGATTTCTCCAGAAGAAGAGTTCACACTCTGTTACTGTAATTATTGAAGAATATCAGCAGAACTTTAAGTGACCAAAATCACACACTAATTCTTTCCTACAGAAAATAGGCCTGGAAGATCCATTTAAATGATTATTTATATGAGAACTTATTAAAGTCTCCAGAATTAAAGTGATAAACTAAAGAACTTAATTCTTTAAAATACAAAATGTATGAATGTATAATTAACTAATACTTATGAACTTAGATTTTGAAAACACACTAGTTCAGACACAAATGCACTCCTTTAAATATCAGCTGTTAACCCTTCCAACCATTCACACCAACAAGCAAAAACAATGATGCCACTTTATTACGCAAAAAAGCCTAAACTCTTACAGCAAATTATATCAATATTAAAAACGCTGTTTACTGCTGAGAAGTATTAACCTTCATTCTTGTCTGTCCTGCCAGACCAGGAAAGTCTACAAACCAGTTCTAAAAGGCTTAGCAGTCAGAAATGCCATGTGAGAATAAAGTTTCGTTTCAAATTCACTTAATGATCCAATTTCCCACAACATGACACATAAGCATGGCAATTTAGCACCATGCATATGTAAACAGTTATTAATCTCTTCAGAGTTCTAATTGCAATTGATTCCTCAACCACGATTTGCATAAGATCCTGTCAGACCTCATGAGTATGACTAATACGTTTCTCTTGCATTCATGCTTCTTGACATGTAAATCGTTAGGATTGCTAGAAGCTTTTACTATCATTCAACAAAGCGAAGCTCCTTTAGCTGAAGCCCGTACCCCAAAAATGTGTCATGTGACAGGTGAGACAATGGTAGCATTGTCAGTAGGCCAGCTGGCTGGTTTCTCCTGGCTTGTCAGGTTGGGGCCGACTGAACCACTACACTCGTAGCTTTGTTCCAGGGCCAGGAGGCATCACTGCTTTCTTTTGTCAATCACAGAACATTAAAGTTCAGCACAAGTGCTGAAATATTTTGCCTCTAAAGGGAGTGAAAACATTCTGTATAAAAAATCAACTCAAATACAAATATTTATACTAATATTTATAATAGCATATTTGTACTTATAATAGAGCAACCTATTAGCAGGAAGGTCTTTGAATACTCAACTCAAAACATGACTGATAATTATCATTATCCATTTCTAACTAGTTACCAGAGCTGCTGTATAACTGTTGTTGGGTATCGCCGGAGACTTTCCCTTGGGCATATTAACATGTTACTAAGGAATAGATCCAACTGGTCAAACAGGTTGTTGCCATTAAGAGGCCATATGACGTACTGAGATATTTATCACAAAGGCTAGAACCAAGAGTCTTAACCTATGCTTAGCTAGAGTTTAAAAATAGACAACCAAGATCGATTATCAGATGGTTAAAAGTATAGTGTGAATGATTAACCACTTGCTAGATTTTAATGGCCTGAGGGTTGAATACATATGAGCCTCTCGGAAAAACAATAAACATCCAATTGACAACATGTGGGACAAAATGGTGGAGACACTCGAATTACTAAATCCCTCACTAAAAATACACACAAATATAAACAAGGAAAACGTTCATTCCATTTCGGCCCGGCTCATGTACAATTCATAACGTTGTATAAGCCTCTTAAAAGTATAAAACAAGGCTTCCTCATACTTCCTGGTCGCACTTTTTCGTAAATAATCCTCGGTTTCCGTATCGTGATTCCGACATTATAACCTTGGCGTCGTGTGAAGTCAATACTCTGCGTGACAGGCCACAGAACACTTTTAAATGTCTTCCACCCTCGTCTACGGGTGGAGGTAGTTAACTGCCCCAGGTAGGCCCAGACGGCAGTGTCACTGCTGAGGTAACAGTTTCACCAGCTAGCATAGCTTACCTGGATTTCCGTTTCGCAAGGGAAAAAAGCCAAACGCCAACCAGTAACTAACTACCTATGTATCCCAATAAGTATGTGTGACATTAAGTAGTTAGATATCACAATTAAACGTAATTCCACTGTGTATGGCAAGCGCCCAGTGTCTGGGAGTTTTTACAGATCAAAACAAACAAAGCAAAGGGGGTTAAATATGTGGCAGCCTACTTAAAACAAATTTCTTACCTTTACATTGTATTGGTTGAGCAGTCGAGATTTTCACAGTTCCGGAGATAGACTCGCCAGGACTGTAAACAACTTTATTGTTTTTCAGAATTATTTCGAATTCCTGTAGTTTCCCCATCTTCCTCCACCTTCCCACCACCACGGACGGGGTGGCAGCGCTCGTCTGGTCTATGGGGACAGGGGAGGAGACTTTCTACCTGCGCCAGGATCCATTCTTGTCCCTCAACGTGACGTCACGTCAGGAGCTCACCTCTGTGATCACCTGTAACTGATGTGAAGTTGCCCCGCAAAAGATGTTCAAATACAATAGAGGTGTGCAAGTAAGGTGTCCAAGGTATTTTGTGAACCTGAAAAATTCACTTCTGACTTCAGATTAGTGCGTATATTATGCCATAATTGTCAGAGTTGGAGTGAAAACCTGTATTGAAAGTGCTAGTTGATTCATATAAAAAATAGTTAAATTAAAATTAGATTATGAATCAGAATGGTATCTAGAAAAATACAATTGAACTGCAATTACATTCCAATTAAAGGATGATTCCTATTAAAATGTCATATCATACTATATTAAAAGGGAAAAAATATAGTCAGTTTACAATACTGATGATGCTAAGAATATTAACTTAGGTTTCGTGCAGTTCCATTCAGTTTGATTTCAAATTTCACATTTTCTATTTTTCCCCATTTTTATTTCTTAACTAGAATTAACTGCTTTCAGAAATTCCTTCGTGGATAAACTTATGTTACATGGATATTAAATTCACTCATGAAGCATTTTAGGGTTCAACTAGGTGGTGCTTGACGTAATTTTAATTTCTTAGATGGTACGAAGTGTGCAGACCAAACTATAGAGACATAAATTCATTAGACATAGTCCCTCCAGAAACTCAGTGAAGAGAGATAATCAAAATCGGACTGAAGGGGGCGATACAGTGCAACATTGAGCATTTTGGGCAGTATCTTTCTGAACAAATTGTTTTAAATCCTTGGCTACCAGTAGAGTTCACTTCGATTTCAGCAACAAATGGATTTTTTTCTAATTTGCATATGCAAAACATACATATGTATTTATATATTTTCATACTTTTACATATTACTCCTACTGTTTTGCCAGATCTACACAAACCGGTGTCATAATATTTGCAGGAGAAATACAAAAGCATGAAGACATTTGCAAACAATATTGCTGTCACGTCATTGGGCAGAATATTAAATGCTTACCGCGTTCAGTAAAGCCTTTTAAATGTAACCATGTAACCAATGTAAAGATTCCCTATGAATTCCTTGCAAATAATTAAAATATCAAAAATGTGTTGCCTTTTAAATTCAGTATGGCTGGCACTTATCAGTTATTTTCCAAGAGTTGAGTCTTTTCGGAATCAGCTGTTTAAAACTCGGCCATTGGGTGTCAGACTGTCACCAAACTGGAATGGTGCAGAGTTCCATGCTGTGAATGAATGCAAGATTTGGGCTCCGTCCGAAATGCAATACTTCCCTCCTATACAATATGCTAAAGCAGTATGCGACAATGCGTAGTGTGTCCAAATACATAGTATGCATTAAACAGTAAGCGAAAAGTATCCAGATGGCTTACTGAATCGAGAGCCATTTTGAAGTATGCGATTGCAGCACACTGTCCTATACCATAATTCAACTGGGCCATTAACTATGATTGTGTGACGTCACATGTCATATGACACAGGTGAAATGGCGGGCGTAGTATGTCCATGGTTGTATGCATACTGCCCAGTCATGTACTGAAAGAATGTACTCTAACAGTTGACCATAAAATACTGCATTGAAATTTAGTGCATACTGCTTAAGTATGTCATTGCGGACTGAGCCAAGGTTTGAATAACCAACTGGGCTGTGTTATAGGTCAGGTCTTGTGTCAAACAATAAGACCAATACCTTTGTGGAATATCTCTGTTGAACTGTTCTATATTTTTTTAGAAAATGACACTTCTGAAATGCAAAACTCAAAAACAAACCACAGAGACTTGTGAACTTACATTGTGCTAAAGGGATATAAAGTCGGCCGGCAAGAGATATAAACGTTCTTGAACCCGTGGACTGCCACTTGCAGATCTATTTTTGTTTGCTTTATTTCCCTTATGTGAAATAGTTTGCTTTACACAGCATACATGCTATTATATACATTAACTGTGGTGTCTAGCATGTATTACATACATACTACAACACAAAACCAGTAACCACTGCCACAAGCAGTCATATGGCCTCATATTAATATCACCTTACAGGCAAGAAAGTTAAGCAGAACCACCTGACCACTGGTTGACTGCTGTATTCACACTTAACATTAGCATGCAGTTTGGTAAAGAAATGAATACTTTTTAGGGAAGGGAAGTATAACAGAAATTCTTTGTAATTCTTTGTTTTAATGATCTCTGCAGAGATAACATGATAAATATATTACAAGTGGTCAAGATAGCCAAATAATAGCATAAGGGTATATTTACATTTAAGAAGATACATTTTTATTTACACTGTAACTTACTGTCTCTGATTCACATCTATTGTTTCTTTCCTGTTGAATTCTTATTTTTGTCAGTGATTTTCTGAATGTTTTCCTAAAATTGTTTGAGCCAAAGAAATAGATAAGAGGATCCAAGCAACAGTTAATTCCTCCAAGAATGTGGGATGCATAATATGCTGTTTCCTGCTGTAAGAGAAGTGAACAGTGGTTGGGGTAGTACTTCTTAACAACAACCATGACCGTCCGCACCACATTGAGAGGGAGAAAGCACAGGACGAAGATGATGAGACATATTCCTATCATCCTCAGTGACTTGATCTTGATCAGCTGACCGTGGAGTGAGCTGACATTGATGCAAGACACTGAGGTCGCAAGGCGGCTGTAGCAAAGTAAAGACACGGTTAAAGGCACAAGGAATCCAAGAACGAAGAGCAGAAAGTTGATGGAGAAGTATGCTTCTGTGTGATTCTTCTGATGTATGGATAGGCACAGCATGTTCCCGTCATCACTGGTGATGGGCAGGAGAAACCCGAAGCTTAGGCCTGTGACCAGCAGGAAGCCCCACACTCCACAGCACAGCTTCTTCACAAAGTCCTTCCTCTTCATCAGTGAAGGTCGGTTGAAGTGGACCACCGCCACATAGCGGTGGACACTGATGAGCGTGAGGAAGATGATGCTGCCGGAGAAATGAGCACTGAGCAGGATTATCTTCAGCTGGAAAGCAAACTGCCCAAACTCCCATTGGCTCCCTCTGGCCAGGTAGGCGGCCAATAGCGGGGTTGCAGGCGAGGCAACTGTGTCGCTCACAGCCAGGTTGAACTGCAGAACCGTGCCTGTGCTCCACTTGTCCATCCGGCAGGTAAACACCCAGAGGCTGAAGCCGTTGAGGACGAGTCCCACCAGGTAGATCAGGCAGAGGAGCACGGAGAGGGAGATGTGCTGAGCTTTGGGAGGACATGGAGCCTCAGAGGGGTCGTTGCTGTTGTTCAAAGTCACCACACCGATGGGAACTGAGGTGCTCATCTTGGAGGATGATGGAGAAAATGAAAGTGATTGTATTTTAGCACAGAGCTCCCATGAAGGGGCAAAAAAAGGGAAGAAGAAGTTGCTAACGGCAGGGCAGTTCTTCTGCTAGTTTTAGATGGATTCCGAGAACAGTTCTAAACATTAAAAAAATAAAACACTAGATTGGTTTTAGGAACAATATAATGATCCGGCCAATCTAGCCAATTGCAAATACTCATCAACAACAAAAGAAATAGCAACAAACAAATGTTGCCTCGGAAACAACCAATTGAAATGAATTAATCAATTGAGTTAATTATCCCTGGGGATCCTACTGTGCATATGTGGACTTGTATTTTGAAAGCACTGATCTCTTTCAAAATATGCAAAATGATCAAGTTACTTTAACTATCGTTTTTGCGTGGGTGCTGGGGCAGACAATCAGAGCAACAACCGCATCACGTGTCCTCAGAATAACTGCTTTGTCATGTTCACATGCTTCAGGTGTCCCACTTCCGTACAGTAACGAAACATCCTGACGAGGTTGTACAGATGGAACTGTTGACATGTTTAATTGCTGATCACAAGAAACCACAGGGAGCCCTCTTCTCCTCACAGAAGCTTTAGTGTTAACTCGGGATGTTTCACTGAGCTGTTCTTACAATTAACGCTCTTTAAAATTAGAAAGTAAAATGTAAAATTATAGCATTAAGTTCCCTTATATATGCTTGTCAACTGATTTATCTTTGCATGGTTAGATTTGACGTGACATAAAATGAGCATTAACCTGTTCATTTGTGAAAGCTCCTTTGTTATTTGTTATTCTGAGCTGAGACAGTCATCTCCTGCAAACAGCCCATCTGAGGACTTTCTGTTCCTTTTTCTTGTTATAGGTAATATGGAATTATGATCACCCAAGTTTTTTTTGGAGGGGGGGCAAGAAGGATGCCGGTACTTTGGTATTTTTTTCCTTTATGTCATTGTAAATTCTTTGTATGAACTATAATTCCAAATATTTGATTTTTGTTGATGGATTACATGTTTCACATATTATGTTTTATCATCTTTTGATATTTGATATATCATATTTGAACTAAAATTCACAAAACAAAGCGGTTCTCAGCCACCCAACCACACCCCCCACTCCTGGGCTGAAGCTTCCCAATGGTGAATTCTTTAATACAGCTGGAGGAGCTTCCTAGCCTGTAGCCCCTAGAAGCTGGAGGAAACATGTCAAGAGTGTCCAAAGCTGTCAGTAAGGCAAAAGATGGGTGATATTGGTATATCACCCATATATGGGTGGTATAAGGCTAATATTGCACTTTGGTTGATTAATACTTCATATTTGGTATTGCACGTATTGTTTGATATTGTACTTTCTTTCTAGATATTAGCTTTTCTAATGTCTTTCACTCTAACCGATATGACTTTGTACTGTCTGGATAACAGGATATCTTAAATCCTGTTAATAGTCCCATAGCTTCCCTGTTAATAGTCCCTGCAGCGGGGTCGATATGTGTTGTCAGACCGCTGTCTTGTTCGATTTCTTGCCGAGGTGTTCGAACACTGACCCCTATCTTTCTCAGGGAACTGCGAATAGCCTTCGTGAATTTCTGTGAGGCAAAACAATATATGAGGGGGTCAAGGCAGCAGTTAACTAAAGAAAAGATCCATGCGACATAGTATGCTGTCTGCACATGCAAAAGATACTCGTTAGGAAACCATTTCTTCACCACTATAGTCACAATGCGAATCACGTTCATGGGCATGAAACAGAGGCCAAATATCACCAGGCAAATAGTAACCATTTTGCGTGACTTGTTCTTTATCAGCTTGCCTTTCTGGTGGCAAACACTGATGCCAGACACAGACCTCACCAGACGGCTGTAGCAGACCACTGACACTGTGAATGGAATAAGGAATCCAAAAATGATTAGAATGAAGTTGAAGGCAAAATACACATCAGTATTTTGTCCCTGGTGGAAGACAGAACATAGAGTGCAATTCTCTGTTGTCCTGTTGGTGCTATTCGTGTCCAACTGAAAAGCATAAAGCGTTCCATTTAAAAGCATAGCTACCCAGACTCCTAGGCAGAGTTTCTGAACAAAGTCCTTTTGTTTCATTCGGGAGTCCTGACTGTGGTACACCACAGACACATAACGGTGGATGCTTATGAGAGTAAGAAAGAGGATGCTACCATAGAAGTGAACCGTTATTAAGATAATTTTGAGCCAACATATTGGTCTCTTCAAAATCCAGTGTTCTCCCGAAACAAAATAAATCACAATGAGGGGCACCAGTGGACAGACGATGACGTCGCTGATGGCCAAGTGAAACTGGAGAACCGTCCCAGCCTTCCAGCGTGGCGTGCGGCACCAGAAGACCCACATGCTGAAGACGTTGAGGAAGAGACCAAGCAAGAGGACCAGGCAGATGACCACAGGGACGAACATGTACTGGCGCTCTGCCACACACGAGACGTCACCCTGAGACACATCCTGGGCCACGAGGCCGGTGATGTTTGAGAAGTTCATCTACAGAAGGCAAATTCAAGTAAACAAAGCTCATTAATGGAGCCCAGTGGAAGAGAAACACCATAATCTCTTACACATATAGAACATGCATTAAACATGTATTAAACATGTATGATAAAACCATGAAGTATTTAGCGACCTTTTTCATTATTAGGCTGCTACACTTACAATGACCATAACCTGCATTCTAGACCTATATTGCAAGTAGATCTGTGTTGCTTCTTACAAATTTACATATTTTCACCCTTGAAATTATTACATACTATATTGCTTTTGTTGCAGCTTGCAGCTTTACATTTAAAAAGTGTATCCATTTCAGAAAACTGTAAAAAAATGTACAAGTTGTAAATTATATAAAGTATTAAATTAAATACGAATTAAACTAAATATTAAATACATTTCAGTTGCTTACCGTGTAAATGGATTCAAGTTATGGTTGTTGGTTAGGCTAGTGTGCAGTGGCGCGTGTAGCCTCCACTCACCCGTGAAGACTTTGCATGACTTCCTGTCTGCTAAGGTTACTTTCATGTTCATATAAATAACTATGTAGAGGATGTGCTAATGAAGAAGTGTCTGCATGCGCGTGTGAGTACAACACTTAAACACCAACGCCCCCAATATCTTCCCAGAGATTACGCTGGTGTTGGTTACAGTTGGTTCATTGTGACTATATAGGGAAACGTGTGACAATACAACTAACGTTAGCTGTTAACTATTAACCTAAAGACGAAAAAATGAACGAAAATCTAAATCTGGGCCGTTTCATTTGATATAAATAAATTAATTTGTGAACAGCTTCGCAAGTGATGCGCACTTTCGATCTGAATCATAAACGTACAAATAGTGTTGCTGTGGTAACAGCTAGGCAACAAATATGATGATGTATTGTTGCGAAGTGTGTAAGCACAGCACATGAGCATCTACACCCCCAGCATCTTCTCCAATGATTACGCTCATACTGGCAACAGCTTCATTGTGCCTATATAGGGAATCGTGAGGACAAGATAACTAGCTATTAATCACTTTGAGTTGCATGTATGCATGAAAGGTGCTATACAAATAAAGATTTAGATTAATAAAGATTATTATTATTATTATTATTATTATCTAAACACTATTTCTTTATTAGAAAGAAATAAATTTGGTCCGTTTCATTTTATAAAATTACATTTTATTCATTAACGTTCTTGCTGCGAACGGTCTTTGAAATGCTCTTTGTTCGTTACGTTTGTAGGACGAACCCTAAATGTCAAACACTAGATGGATCAGTTTTGGTAAGATTAGCAATTAGGATATCGAATATTCCTACTTTAGTCCATGCAATTTTAAAAACATATTTACAAAATTTTGTGTTTCTTCATTTGCAAAATTCTACAATATTCTACAAAATTCTACAATTCTACTAATATAAGGAATGTCTTGCCTTCTGCTTTTTGAATAATGTCCTGTTTGTGGAAACTGTCCCAGCGCCAGAAAGGGCATGCAGGAAGCCTCTAGATTTGCTGAAACGAAACAGAGATGAAGACAGTGAACGAATTAAAATGTTTTAATGTCGCCTACATTCTTTGTGTACAGATGAGTTAGGGTCCATTAATACAGCTGTAGGCCAAGAAATACTCATGAGTATTAAAAAATAATTAACTTTGATCATCTCCACTCAACATTGTTTCCATTTCTTCCACTTTATGTGCAATGTAGGCCAAATGGCTCTCTTCAAATCATCCTGGACTGAAGTTCAGGTCCAATAACAAGATTACATCATTACTCTGTATGGGCCCAGTGTATCTATTAGCACTGCTACCTACCAGCTTGAGTGGCTGGTGTTGAGAGTCCTGGCTGAGCTGTTGCCTGTGAGGAGTTTGCATGTTTTCCCAGTGGCTGTATGGGTTTCCTCTCGCATTCTGAAGATGTGCATGTTAGGTTGACTGGCATCTCTAAACTGGCCCAGTAAACTGATCCTGTGGTACTGGGATATTTTCTGACTTACATTACATGCCTAAAAAGATGAATTAATACAGAATTTCTAGATGAGAAGCACTTCATGGACCTGTTTTTTAACTCACTCACTCACTCGTGTATACCAGGTAACAGATTTCCCACAAGGGAACGCTATAAGTTCTAAAGTACCTGGTGCCCACAAGTAAAAGAAGCTACATTTGCATAAATTTAGATAAACTTGCATCCAGAATTGCTACATAGACATGATTCAGTGAGAAGCACTGTAGGTCTTCTCATTTGTAGGACAGGTGGTGCACACGTGGAGATGCTGAGGAGCATCAAGGCTGCGGAGTGGAGCACTGACCTAAGAGCTCATGTCTGTCCCAGATCCAAGCCAGACAAGGCAGCGCCCCATCCAGAGTGAGGGAACTTCCACTGTCCACTTAGGGAACTTCCACAGTCATACAGTTTATGACAGAGACCTTTTTAAAAACACATATTCTACATAGGAGTAATAAATAGTCCAAATAGTCCATTCTAAAAATATTTTTTCACTCCGTCATGAGTGCAACAACCATAACCACTTCTGCCTCTCTCACTGCTCTGTGTTTATTTTTTGGAGCTTCTTTGAAAACATTTAAAATAATAAGCATTAAGACCAGCAAACGAAATCTAAAAATGAGCCCAAACCATCTATGAAGTTAAAGCTAGCTTTGCTTCCACATTTTAGTAAGGTCCATTTTTGGCCACTGCTATGCCTGGTCTATTTATACCAGCTGAGGTTTGCAGGTCAGAGGTGAGGGGGAACAGGACGGGACTCCCGTGTGCAGACGTTTCGAAGAGGTCCTGCTGCAGGAACCCTGCTGGAGAGGGACTTCACGTTCAATATTACACAACGAACCAAACTAATAACTTTTTAAAAAGGCAGAAATTAAAGCACTTCGTACCCGTCTTTAGAAAAAACAATAGGCATGACAGGAAACAGCAGGGCGGGTTTTGGTAAGTGTGCTTTTCCATGTTTGTGGGCCCTCATACGTCTCTCAGTTCCTTACTTCACTCCTCACCTTGCTATATAGATTTTCAATTCCTGTCTAAGGTGTCAGATATGGTACATTAGAAAACTGACACAAAATTCAAGAATTAGTGTAAAATTATCAGCTCGAACCAGTCTGGCCATTCTCCTCTGACCTCTGGCATCAACAAGGCATTTGCACCCACAGAACTGTCACTCACTGGATATTTTCTCTTTTTTGGACCATTCTCTGTAAACCCTAGAGATGGTTGTGCATGAAAATTTCTTAGGTGTGGCCGGTGAGTGTAGATTTAACGTTCTGGCAAAACATTATTTTAATAATTACAACAATCATCTTGGATATTATATTAGCTTAACAATAGTACTTGCAGTAATGCTGAAATAAGGTCCCATTTCATTTGAGTCGTCGAGCATGAATACAAAACTCATGACCACTGCTTACAGGATGAAAGGGTCAGGAGTTTACGGACACTCCCCCCTGCCCATGAAGAACGCTGAGGTGTGTGCAGAAGCTTCATCATCAGCCCAAACACCTTGCCCAGGGTGACTTGCATTCCTAGACAGTCCAGATAAAGAGTCGGGCCTTTCAAGCTTCTGCTATTAGGAGTATAACCAGGGGAAATGTTGCCAGTGACACTTGAAATAAAGCATATTTCGTAGTTAAAATGCGATTCTTAAAATAAAACGCAAAAATTCTGAAACATTCTCAAAGAAATTTTATTTACAACTAGGCTGGCTACAAGTACAGTGCAAATCTATACCATACACATTCAGTCACGATAACAATGCTGTACAAAAATAGGTTCATATCCTTTTGAATGAAAACAACGCACAGGTTCATAAAACATTCATTCACACCAAAAAGATCAAAGTAGCCATTCTGAAACAGGAGAAGGTTTTAAAAAAAACCTCTGGCTAATAAAAAAAAAATTTAACAAAAAAAAAAACATACAAACGCAACCCGAAGCAGAAACAAGGCAAAGACCAGAACACACTGGTCAGACTGGAGAAATGTGATTGGTCTTTAAGCGTCTTTAGTCCACGGACGAAGTAAGCGCAGATGTTCCTCGCTTGGTCACAGGACTGGCGGGGCCCAGCTCAGAGGGGTGTGGTCGGGGTGGAAGGCGTGGCGGGCACCGTGACCGGGTGGAGGCCGAGGTCCAGGGGCGGAGCCTCCTCTGGCTCGGATGGACTCCGCTTGAAAGCTTCCAGCTTCTCCGTCAGCTGCGTGTACAGCTCTTTCACCGGATCACTGCTCTGTGGACAGAAGCACGGAGGGTTAACACAACTCACTGAGCAAAAGGCGACACCTAGTGACCTTGGACTTTAACACGGACCCCATTGAGTAGACATGTAGAGCGTGTATTTTGGAGAGGAAGATTTTATTCATTTAATTTATTATACATCATTGACAACTGCTTTTCATGCTTTTTGTTTTACATTAATAATAACAGAAAGCATAAACGCACAGGCATTCATGAAATACCTGACAAACAATAGAGAACAATAATCAATTTTAATAATTCATTTAACTCTATGCCTCTACATAGCATAGAGTGTAACAGTTTAGTTGCATCACCTGCTGCTACACCGTGCCAAGCCAAACCAGTTTACAGCCGGTTTACACTGGCAGCTGTGCTCAACTATTCAAAACCTGTTTACAATACATAATGCTAATGTACACGGATTGTACTTACCTGTTTGGGTGGTTCAAGGGTTTTCATCAGCGTCTCCATAGAGGCTGCGTGCACCTTCTGGTGAAGATGATTCAGCAGTCGTAATGTGTGCCTGTGCACATTCTCCTTACTGGGCAGAAACAATGGCATTCACGAAGGTGCCTTCAAAAGGTAAAGGTACAAAAGGTATACTGGCACGCCACAGCTTCAAATGCTCGAGAAAACACCGACCTTGAGTACGAGGTGAGCAGGAAGTTGTGGAAAACAGCTTGGCAGAACTCCTCAGTGCCAAACTCATCAGACAGAAGCGTCAGGTGGCCCGTAAGGAGATGGAGGAAAATGTCTCCAAATGCCATATCATTATAGGTTTCCACTGCAGGAGAGAGAGACATACAGACAGAGAGAGGGAGAGATAGAGATATACCATATGGTCACTAGAGAGCAATTGTCATTTTTATAATATACAGGATGAGACTTTGGGCCAAATGTATAGAACCTACTGACAGATTTAAACACCGTAGTAGCACTTAGTAATTTACTCTGTTATAAATGTGGGGTTTGCTGGCATGTTTTACCGTATGATACATGTGCTGGCACTTTTCCTTTAAATCATTTGTATATTTAATTTAAATTTAGTGATTCACAATAGATGCCTAAATACCCTGAACACATCCAACAGTAAATGTTGTGCTAAAGAAACTGATGCGGATTACACAATCTTTTCTGCGACAACGTTTCAACGTTTTTCAAAGACGTGAGCGTGATGGCTCTGTAGGAGCAGGAGGGGCCGACACGGAGAAGAACTTGCTTGGGCGTGCACAGAGTGCCAGAAACCTTTGCTATAAGAAATAAAAAATGTAGGTGTTACGAAGGAAGAAGTTGTAGACTGATGCGGACTGAGGAGTGATGCAATTTTCCTGCTCTGCCATGATTTACAAAAACTGAAGGCATCTAATCGGTGCAATCATGCAGTTCCCATCTTGTATAAAGTTACAAAAGTGTTACATTTTTTAGTACGTTTGCAGTAAATGACTGGAATAGGTATTTTAATATGTATGGGGCAATTTACATGTTAATTTAAAAATGAATTATCACTGCAGTTACACCATTGCACTAATTATCACAGTAACGAATGGGAATTAAATACGTCGTAACACCTTTTGCATGGCTAGCGTGGTTACTGTCGTTTTTAGGAATCTGACTCCATTGCCTTCATGAAAGTCATTTTCGTTTTACAATGATTACAAGATGCACGTGCACACAGATGCACGTGCACACGTTGTTCACAGATGGGTGTCTTACCCAGAGCAGGCAGCAGCCTCTGCAGAGCATTCTTGTTCCTCTGCTTAGCAATATGAAGCACATAATAGAGTCCCATCTCACAGGCTACCCTGTTGTCCTGTAGATTCCTGGAAAAGTAGAAAAAAAAACACCAAACACCCACGTGACACAAACACCCTGTGTGGAGGGACTCGTCCCAGGAGAGGTGTGGAGGGACTCGTCCCAGGAGAGGTGTGGAGGGACTCGTCCCAGGAGAGGTGTGGAGGGACTCGTCCCAGGAGAGGTGTGCCTCTGGCTGGGCTGCTGCGTGGTGTGTGTACCTGGTGAAGGTTTCGGGCAGAGTGCTGGGGTATGTGAGCGAGGTCTTCTCTTCATTCGGGAGCTTCTGCTCCACCGTGAAAGTGTAGTCATCCACCACTACTGACATCATGGCCGGCAGGAAACGGGTCACCACGTCCAGCTCCTAATGTCAGCATGGGAAAACAGAATTTGATTCAGCGCAATTATAAATCGCATCTAGAGCGGACTCTTCCGGGATGTAGCCAGCAGTGACAGATGGATCGTACCAGACGTGGTTCTTTGAAGACCTGGCTATCAATCATGTCCCAGGCTCCCTGGCCGAGGGAGAGCATCCTCAGGAGTAGCAGCAGGTCTGGGCTGTCCTGTGTCACACACACAACACAAACCTTCGAAACCCTGACAGCAAACAGCAAACATACATACACACAGTTCGATAAGGTTTTTAAACATTGAAAATAGAATCACAGAATGCTTGAAGTAATATGCAATGCAAGGCTATAAGATTAATTTTGCCCTTTAAATTAAAACGGATATAACAGGCTTGATACAACAGAAGTGATTCTAGTTTCTCCTCCATGATGCCTGCTACACTTCCAGGCTGGAGCTCTTACTCTGGGCAAGGCGTCTTGACTGAGAAGTTCCTGTAAGTTCCTCACTGTGCTGAGTACCAAGGTGTTACTGGCAAAAGGGTCACACAGGATCATGGAGAGGTCCCTGCGAGAGACACAGGCATAAAGAGCACGACTGTAGCGCATATCTGTGGCACGGAGTCAGCTTTCCCCCCATTAAGCCAACCTGTCACGGAACGTGTGCCACAATCCCCCAGGCACGCGTCCCACAATCCCCCAGGCACAGGTCATACCCCAGCACTTGCTCCTGCCCTTTCTTCACACCATCCAAGAAGCCCTGCAGCTCCCGAGCCCGCTTGCCGTCCACAAACTTCTCCCTGATGCAGGCATCCAAGCACCACGTGAACTGCAGACAAACAGAAACGCCGCACCTTCGTGACATTTCCCTCTCAACCGCGCCCAGAGCTGCCGCACGTGAGGCCCGGCGCTGGCATACGGGCGGACGTAGCTCCCAACTGCAGGATTTTAAACGACGCCGGCTGAAGCGACTGAGAGAGGATCCCCACCTTGTGGCAGGGGTCAACGGAGCAGATTTCGCTGACGTCCAGGTCGTGGAGGGACATGAGGAGCTCAGCACGCAGGGTGCAGTAGTGCACATTGCGCGTACGGAGGAAGAGGGTGCGTAGGAACTGCAGGACCATATCATACAGCTTCACGTTCTTCCCAATCATCTGGGTGAGCTTCTGCACCACCTGCACACAAGTAAACTCGCCATATTAATATGTTGCTAGGCACTGCTGTAAATCAAACTGGTTAACTCAAGGGAAAACACACAATACCAGACATAATCGAGCGTGAACCTCAAATTTAATTTCCAGCACTAGACTTTTGCTTCTTATCATTTTTAGAAATCCACAGCACATCAAAGGTTATGATTTGAATGTGTATGCTCTATGGAAAATTACCAGAAAATTCCATTTAACCTCTAAAGGTAGTGTTCCATTCCATTAAACCTGTAGTGTGATAATCCCCCCCCCCCCCCAGCGATCAGGCTTTCGGGGCAAGAGTGTGGTCTGATGCCCCTGTGTGAAAATAAAAACCGTCCCCCAGTCTCCTACTCTCACCTCCCCTTGCCGACGGGTCTTGGGTGAAGCGCTGAAGAAGTTGTGCAGGATGGAGAGGTCACTGCTGAAGAGGGCCGCCTCCTTCTCCACGATGTACTGCTTAAGCAGCGGAGACACCTCATCGCCAAACAGAGCCTGATTGTCCTGCCAGATCTGCCTCTTCACCTCCACCGCACAGACCTTATACAGGTCCTTATCAGCCATAACCTGCTTCAGTTTCTTCTCAGGAACCTGCATGAGAGAAGGAACAGACCCAAGCAAAAAAAGTGAGGCAAAGATACTGGCCAGTCATCCCCAGCCACTGATTCCAAAGGGCATGAAACCCTTACCTTTGGAAGATGTTTCATCACTTGCATGACGACAGGCTGTATGGAGGGCATCTTAACCAGTGGGAAGCTCTTCTCAAGAAGTTCCTCCAGCTTATTGTATCTACGTTAGGGTCAAAATATTGGCTATTTTGAAACGGCATTGAGAAGAATAAGCTTTTGAGCTTCCACCTTTGCACATACCTGTCCTCATCCTTGCCTTCTGCTATAAAAACAACACGCTCCATCAGCTTCTCTCGAAGTTCGTCAAATACGGACTGGTGGAACTCCAGTCGAGGTGTACCATGAAGATCCAGAAAAGGTAATGCAGACTGCAAGGTGGGCAACAAAATGCCATTCTCCATCTGTAATCAACACACAGGGTTGGTGTCCCACATTTGGATGAAGCCAAGTCCATCACTAAGCTGATGTGTGGAGCACCACAGTTTTTAGACTAGGTTAAGGTTTAATTTGCGTAAAATTGTCCATGACGTTAAATGATATCCGTATGCTCGTATTCAGATATCACGCAGTTCCATCATAAATATCATAACATTACGTATATGCTTGCGAACAGTTTATGGTTTAGCTAGCTAGCAAAGTTAACTACATCTAGCTAGCTATGTAGCTTAGCTATTGCTGCTACGTGATTGCACGCTCGGTATTTCTGTTTGAACCATTACGGCTTAATACATGTTTAACTCGTTCACAGCTCATTGTGAACTATTTTCAAACTGCACGCCCGACTCAAAATAACACATCATTTACGGGCGACCGTAACTAGACGTCTCATGTTACCAGCTAGTATAGCATAGCATACCTGAAACTGGTCAATTGCTTTCAGAGGTTCTGTGCAGTTCGTGAGAGTTTCCTTAAGATCTTCACCATTGGATATTCCTAGCTCAGGTAACCCCGCAAACATTTTCGAGACGAGATGTGTAGCTATCGGTACTGTCATACAGTACTGTTGAAGCACAATGTGAAATTAATTAAACGAGCGATTAAAATGTTATCGAGCATTAGCGTTCATTGAAGGGAAATCTATTCGCACACTTCCTGAGCGCGCAACAAATTCTCCCTTGCGGTGTTGGCAAAATGGTAAATGATAAATGGTTCCTGCTTGAAAAACGTTCCTAGTTTTCATTTTACAGTTCAGGCTTTAACATTGAATTCATTAACAAAGATGACAATAAAATATATGAATTGAATAGAAATATCAAAAACTGTTTTTATTCAATACAAATGGAACCATGTAATGTGGTTGCCAAAGATTTCATGAATCATATATAAACTGCATGTCTGAAGTAGTCATTTTGCATGTACCATAAACAAATCTAACAATTTCATAAAAAATATTTTAACCAAATTCCTGTTAAATATAAACATATAAACTACCCACCCTCTTCCAAAAATGCATGCAGGCAGTGAACAGAATAGCATTCCCACCCCTTTTAATGATCACAGTGCAGAATATATTGACTTTAAGGCAAAGTATAACACTACTTTTTACAACCAAAATACAAATGATCTCCACTATCACTTTTTGCCTGATGTCCATGAACCCCCCCCCCCCTTCAACTTCCACTTCCCAACTTCCAACACCACCCCACCCCATTTTCAACTATACAGTGCATAACAATATACAAAATAAAAGCCTGCAAAAATCACAGCATGATTCAGTCATCATTAAAGGCTGGTATTGTTTGGTTTCTTATTTTTGCAAGTAAAGTACAGAAGAAATGCAAGTGCTATGACCAGGAGAAATGTCAAGAGGAAGATGAGTGCGGTCCAGGCTCCCGGACGCAAAGCCTTCCTCGGTGATAAACTCTCCGATGGGATTAAGTTGCTCAGACTCAGCATGTAACCCAGGGCCCAACCAATAGAGGCATCCCCTGCCTGCAAGAACAAATAAGCAATCTTTTACAAGGATTCCAATGTGTTGCTTTCATGTATTTAGACGAGGGGAGAAAGCATTTGGGACCACTGAGATGACACGGGATATTGCTTTCTTGCTGTGTTCTTCTACATTCTGAATGCCCCCCCCCTAAATAAACACCATTGCACTATGTACTGTGTTTTTTATTTATAATTTGTTTAATTTTCACTTATATATTTTGCCCTGTTACCCTGAGCAGTGTGGGCCTGTACATTGTGGTCTTACCTTCTTTTGGAAGGAGATGCCAGGGAATGTGAGTTGGTCAAAGCCATAGCCTTTGAGTATCAGCACCTGCATGAAGACACTGGTCGCACAGTAGTCCTGCAAGCGAATCTTCTGCTCCGGAACCTTCTCAAACATCTGTAAATGGGAGAGAGAGAGAGGAAAATTTAAGCACTGTCACTAGATTTGTTCTAGATAAGCTTGGAGTTCTACACTCTCAGCTCAGTGTAAAAGTAGTTACTTCTGTCAGCTTCTATTCATCAAGGGTCTTTAGTCAAGGAGATCAAATTCAAAGGCTGATTGAGTCAATCTATAATTCTTTTGATTGAATCAGTCTTATCTGAAATAACAAAATTCAGCACAGATTACATTTTTGTGCATGTCCCTAAGGTCTAAGGGGAAGGTTTTAGTACTGAAAGGCTGAAACACAGAAAATGATATCTTAGACTAGCAGGAGACAAATTTAGCCGGACTGGACATGACCTCAGAGAAGGTCATGTTGCAGACACGGCCTGCTGCCTTCTCCAGGAGCATGGGGGAGTTGACGAAGATGCCCGTGGTCTGTTTCAGGAACACAAATGCGTAGTAGAAGGCAGAAAATGCCTGTAACAGAGACAGCAAGAGAGCTTTTATTGTGTCCACCACAAACACGTGAGGATATCATCATTATTTACTGTTACTCTAAGACATAGAAGGAGATGGAGATAGAGAGAGAGTCAAACAGGCAGACATGGATATAGGAACCTCAAGAAGAGTATAAACATACAAAGAGACAGACCTCAAAGGGATGTAAAGGGATTGAAGAAGGAGAGAAAGAAAGATGGCATGATCACATAAGAACCATGATGACACAGGCCCATAGCACAAAGGCCTTGAGCTAACACTGTTCCACTTGCCAGCACTGCTCAGCGTTGCCACTTTTCCTGTGTTCCCAAGGCGTTAGGCAAAAGTAAATAGTGATTTGAATGCCAGACTTAAAACACAAGCAGAAGCATTAGTGCTCCCCGAGGTTCAACAAACGAAAATTTTTTTTCTTGTCCTTGTCAGCAGCTATTACTTATAACGCCGAATCACTTCCTACCATGAAGCTGCCGGTGACTTTGGGCTGGGAGACGTTGTTAAAGGAGCATTTGGAATATGAGCAAGACTCGAAGGAGAAGATCTGTGATATGTTGCCCAGGCACTGCTGGTAGTTCCCTGAGCCCTGTATGTGGACTCTCTCGCTGCCGTTGTACGGGAAGGGCTTGCTGGCCCTGGTGCAGGATGAGTCAAACATCTTGTCCAGTGTCTTGGAGACGTTGTAATCTTTTGGATAACACGGGTGGATTAAAACACTATCTGAGCCCTGATTCTAAGAGGAGAATATAGGAAAGGGAGAGATACAGAGACAACAGCATGTCAGTGACTGGTTAATTACAAATGGAAAATAATCTTCAAGGAAAAATAAGAGCATTATGCGGAAGACACGGAATGAGCTTAGAATATCAAACCCTCTCATTAGAATGTTCAGGACACTTAAGAGGACTTACAAAACCGTGTGTAGTGTATATTTATAATCAAATAAAAAATGACCCACTGATTAAAATGACCAACTATCAATGAAATTGCTTTACATGATTGTAGTCATGCAGAGGAAAGTTCAACAGTTTAGTCCTGTTACCTTGACCAACTGCGCCAGCAGTTTGCGTAGCATCTGGTCCTTGCCGTAGCACAGAAAGCTGTGGGTGTAGATCTGATAGCTCCGCCCGTAAAGCTGCAGCGATACCTTGTTGTTGTCGTTCTCCACCTTGTCGAAGGTCGTCTGAAATGTAATTTGGGTGGAGGCTCCGCCAAAGTCTAGCGCACCGACCGTCTGCTTGTTAGGGGACAACCAACGGCCCACAAACCCATACTGGAAAGAGGAGGCATGGGGCGGGTCATACGGGAAGAGAGGAGAGGAGGAGAGAGAAATTTATATCAAATATAAAACAAAGCCATGAAGCCATGGCACTTCCTTACCTTTTGAAACAGGTTTGTTGCATTTACCTTGATAAAATTTTCCAGTAGATAGTTCACAGTGACCCAGCCATAGGCTCCTTCCATTTGCCCAGTCAAGATGGTGGCCCCTTTGAATTCAAATGGATATGTCTTCAGCTTCTCCTCCACTTCTCTCAAAATCTCATCTGACTCTGTTGCATTTTTCAGACTGCAGAAAACAATACATGGTCATTTGACAGACAGCCTGCCTTCTGAAGCACAGTCATGCACAGCTTGAACACAACAGTCCAGTTCTTGTTCAAAACCAAATGTTTTAGTTCAGGTTAAGAACAAAATCATGCCGGTCATGATAAGGTAAGAGTGAATTCAGATGCAAAATCATGACAGGAATTTTAATTTGGCTCTGTTTTAATTCAAACACATAATGTAATTCTGATTAACTGGTCAGTACTGTTTCAGGCCCTTGGACATGTCTAAAACCGAGCAGCTCACGTCAGCAGTCTCATTCCAGCTGTAGCTCCGAGGTACACAGGCGTGGACCCATGTCTGCTCTCGGGAATTTTCTTCACAGCCTTGTTCATGCACTCCTCCAGGCTGCCGGCGGCTCCACCTCTTTGGCCAGCATAGCTGGATATCCCTCCTACAAAACAAACAAACAAACAAACAAACAAAACTGTCCAGATCACTTTAGACAATGTAGACACTTTAGATAGATTTTCCATCTGATTTTATGTATACTTATGTTCATTTTTCTTAAGATGCAAGAGCCTTTTCAGAAACCACATATGCAAAATGTAGCAGAACTCTTTTGCATTGTGATTGGGACAGGAACCCTTAACAAACTAAAGAAAGCGACAATAATGACACAGCTGTCATTCCAGGCTGCTTTGAGCAATGTTCAAATCTGCTTGAGACACCATGTAATGATTTCTGCATCATTGTACATCTATATATATAAATGTGTGTGTGTGTGTTTATTACATAAAAAAATATTTATAAGTAGTGCAATTACTTAATCAGACACAATGACCAACATATGTAGTTACAATGCTTGTCTTAAAAGGTGTTTTGCAGTTCCCAAGAAAGAGAGAATAAACTGTTTTCAAATGCCAGGTGCATCCTTGCAAAATCCCTTGTCAGCAAGACCCATGCAGGGTCATGACAGGGACGCAGCATTGTGGTCGGCATATCCCCAAAAAATGAGTCACGAGGAATGACAATGCGCCGTTCAGAGGAACCGCCGTAGATGCCACCATGAAGCACAAAGTCCCCTCAATAAAATGCACTTTCACTGTGCTTCTGCAAATGAAGCAGCTTTGCATATTTTTTTTGAGGACACTGTGAGAAGTTAGATATGTCTATTGTGTAATGTCTAATGTGTATAGGATGTGAAAGTACTGAATTATTTTGCAATGTGTGAACTCAACCTTTTGAAAAGAATGAGCCATGATCACATAAGAACATGAATTGAAACCATCAAAATGGAAAAAGCACTTCTGATTGACCATCTGCACACACACACACACACACACACACACACACACACGCACACACACACTTGGACGCGTGTGCACAAACACACACACACACACTCACTATTTATGTGGCACTCGTTGTCCTGACTGACGATGCCGGTGCCATTCTGCTTGTCTGCTGGCCACTTGTAGATGTACATGGCTGTGTGTGAGGATCCAGCATCCAGGACAATGCCATACTATAAACAGAAAGGCCAAATGAAGGTACCATGCCAAATACATATACACAAAGTCAACTATAAGTATAGCAAGGAGCAATCTTTTCATATTACTCTTGAAGCCTTGTGTACTTCATTAATTACAGTTTTTATACCTCTCTCTCATATATATATATATATATATATATATATATATATATATATATATATATATATATATATATATATATATATATATGGAGTGCATCTGGAGTGCAAACATCTCACTTGTATGTATGAGATGGTTGAAAAGAGATCGCCTTGCAACATGAACAGACACAAGTTGTATTCTGAAAGCAAAAAACTATGTGTGAAAGGACCAAAGTGTGAAATGTGGCTTCGTAAGGAGCGACACAACAAGCTAACAGAGCTCCGTTTACAGCTCTGCTAGCTACTGCAACACGAGGGCAGGGCTGGAACACGTTCATCAGGACTACAGCACCACAGCTTGGGAAGACGGGCAAGAATATACATGCTAGGACAGCAGCAGTGGTGTTCGCAGTTCCCACCCCACGCCCTTCGGCTTAGTTTGCATAAGGATTCCTTCTGGTCTTAACGTTCATTATCAGTGAGCTGCTTCCCCGGTGTGCGGACTGGAGTAGTTAAACGGAAGGTACTAAAGGTACTAAGGTACTAAGGTACTAAAAACAAGAACAAGAGGCATTTGAAATGCTTCAATACCTATTCAAATAGTGAATGTGGGTCTTTTTTAAATATTTGACAAAGATTGCTATAAGGTTGGCCATTTTATGTTTTGGAAATTTATATTTATTATATGTTTGTCTTTGCAATTTTACAGTAAGAAAGGACATATAATTATATAAATAAACAAACACTGAAGCCATCTCCACTAACTTGCATTACATCTGCCAGTACTGTTTTATTTGCTTATCTGTCCAATCTGCACTAGCTGTACTAGTACAAAGTAATCCTGTTAAGAGATCAATCATTTCAGTGCTACAAGATATGTGGTGACGCAGTGTTGCAGACCTACGGCCAGACAGTGTGATCTGGGACGTCTCCGTTTTCTGCAGTTGCTCCATTCAACTTAATTTAAATTACCTCAGTGGGCTCACATGAACTTTTGTGCTAGTTCTGATTTTATTCTATGTGAGGACAATACAGAGGAAAGGAGGGGCACACGGTCCGAACAGTTAAACACACACGGACACAGGCATATTCTGCCCCGAGGCAATAGCTGCCGTCATGGTCTAGAGGTTTTCAAAAAGATATAATCATAATACAGCACGGTGAATGAAACATCTTGTTACAAAACGTTTCCTGGTAAGTGAATACGTCAGAGGGAGCTTGAATAAACATATAATAAGAAATATTTTCCGAATAGACCCCCCCCCCCCACACACACACACACACACACAGACCTACGTAGGCTTGCGAGGGAGAGTAACGAACCAGTTTTAATTAAATAATTAAAGGACCAGTTAATTGACTATCCGAATCTGGTTAATTTAATTTCTATAATATCAATAAATCACGAAGTACATTTGCACAAAGTGCATTTATGCTGTATTTAACCCGTGCACAACTTAATCGTGATTAAATTATTTATTGTTTTAAGTAAGCATTGTCTGTTCTTAAGAAGGCGCATTTAGATTAATAACGTGCATTTAAAATGTTTCGCACACTGAAAGCAGGACATTTGTCGACATTTGACATTTGGCCAACACGTTACACGGCGTCGGTCTCGAATCGGTCTCGGACCAGGTAAACGCGTGCTACTCGTCTATGGGAAGAGCACGTTTACACACAAACCTGTTTACATCGACAAAGAACTGACCGTTCAAAGTGTTCTAGTCTGACTAGTACCGAATGCCAAGCACAGCAAAATCTTTAAATTTAACTGAAGTGGAATTACCATGTTTTGCGCTTGTCCCTTCACGTCTTCGGTGTTAATGGTGAGCAGAAGAATGCAGAAAATAGCCAGTAATAAAAGACCAACTGAGACGATAACTCGAAAAGGCAGTTGGTTACCCATCCGAGCGACTTTGCTGACCCGTCTTGTCGACTTATGTAAAATTGGTAATGTAACAGCACGATAAGGTGGGTGTTATGGCACGCGCTGAAGTGGGCATGGCGCGTCTCCTGTCGTGCGTTCTAAAAGTGAACCGCGAGCTGTCGCAGCTAGACTGTTGGAAAAAAGTTTCCACTATCTGAAAACCAAATAAAGGCGGCAAAGACCTGAGCAATAAGTGTTTTCTTTTCTATGCTGTCTTCTACAAGATACAAGAAGATGGCTTTCCAAAATGTCACCTGCAGAATATTTGAGAATGAATCTTGAGAATTAAAATATTTGATCCAACCAGGAAATGTAAACTATAACAAAAAAGGCATAGTACATGGATATTTCGGTTTACGTTACAGTCAACTATTCAGCTATGCCAGCTATAACATGCTGAAATGTTTGGAGCAAGACGCTTTAAACATAACCTGCTTCAAACTTAAACATGATTTCATCTTGACGTATTTTATAGAGGAGCATAGGCCTTCTGGACATGAAGAAACTAGTTCCAGCCATGAATCATACTATGCACATGTATGTTCGTGTGGTTTGCTTTTCAGTGTAAACATCGTCTATAGCTTTTTGCACGTTCAAAGCGAAGCGATTTTCTGTGCAAAATGTGGTTGTGGTCTAACGAAGACTAGAAACCAAAAGCACATCTAAGAAATGTGTCATACTTTCAGCTCAAATAGAATGGGTATGTACTTTCATATGTTCACGCTTTAAAAATAAAGTATAGAAAACGAAAGTTTGTTTGTGGCCATTTTATTTTATTTTTGCAAAACAATTTTTTATCATGCTCTTTAGATTTTACTCAAATTAATACATTTTGCTTGCTAACATATTCACTTCGTAATATAGAAGAAACCAAACATCTGACAGTTCTAATGTTATAGCCCTTCTCTGTGTGAATACAATGGGAAGGAGTGGTGCTTTCTTGGGGTATAAATGGCTATCAATGTAGTATCTTCTTTCTACTGCTGATTGGATGAGAGAGTCAGTCAGTGTGGAACATTAAGTCATTCTGATGGAGTAGCAAACAATGATCAGAAACAAACCTATCAGCTTTCTTGACTTTGAATGACAAAAGCTCTCTGACTCTGTCTCCCTCTCCCCCTCTCTCTCCCCCCCTCTCCCTCTCCCCCTCTCTCTCTCTCTGCCCCTCTGTCCTGCTGATACTGTTTAAATGCAGTCCTTATATATTACTCTCAAGCTCGGTCCAGTGGACCAGCCCACGTCGACCCCTCAGTCCCGACACACTCTCGTCACCACGAAGCACTGATAGTTCCACAGCAGAAGCAGAACCATGCAGCACAGGGCCACAAGCACCAGGCCCACCAGCAGAAGGCGCTGTTTATCCGGCCAGACCAGACTGCTGACGTCTTTGACCGTCAACAGCCATCTTTTCAGCAGGAAGCTGGGAGGATGAGGGCATCTAGCTGCAGAGGCTTCTGCACTTTGAACTGGGCTCTCCATCTCACATTTACAGCATGTATCTGGTAGAACCAGCTTGCCTGTGGTGACACAAAAGGCAGAGTATTGTAATAGAGATTGTAATAATGTGTGCAGTGCCTATTAAAACTAAAATATATGATCACATGCCATAAGAAAAGTAATGAACACTTGCCATTCAACACTTGCTGTTTTAAATATGGTCTAAATGCCATAGTTCATTTCAGTGTAATTCTCTATGTACTTCAGGTTTTCTGTTATATTGTAGCTTTTGACAAACTTGAAATTATAATTTCAATTGTAATTGACAAAAGAAATGGACAAATTTTGCCAAAAAATTGACAAAAATAATTTATTCAGTAAACAATAGAAATTCTTAGCAACTAATAGAGTAGATAAAGTAGCAGCAAGATAACTTAGTTGGGATTTACAAACTCTTAAAAATCTTACTTAGAATTTTTGAGCCCTTAATTAGAATTTAGGAGCCCTTAGTTCAGAATTACAAGCCGAGACAAAGTCATATACCTGAGAAACTACATTATAATGCATTAGCATCACTCATTGGCACCTACATGATTTGATTTCCACTTCGTCCACCATCTTAGAACAAGCTCGAAGCCCAGACACCTCTCTGTTTTGAAGTGGAAGCACTCTTGATATATTTTTTCAGGCTGTATCCTTCTTTGCTTGGCCAACGAGAGAGCGACGTTTTATTCCATTTGACGTGGCAGTCACTATCATAGTATAATCGCAAATCCAAAAATTCGCAAAATATGACAAAAAAATTGCAAGGGACTCGATTTCAGTGTCTTCTGTGGTGGTTATATGTGTGTGCACAGTCCACACTGCTTCTTGCTTTGACCATGAGACTGTCAGTGCAGGCGTTGCCTGAGAGACTGCACATGCCACTTGAGTGTCACTGTGACAACCTTATCAGTGAGTGCCACTCAGCTATAATACACATGGAGGAAGCAGCCAGGTTGGCCATTTGCAGGTCATTAAGGCTCAGAGGACACAGAAGCCTCCCCACCGCGTCCTCCTGCTCAGGGGGCTTACACATTTGAGCTGATCACATGATGATGGGGCAGGTTTCTTCCACTGGTCTGCTGAATAAAGAATCCTTAAACCCTCGCTCTCTGACCCGACGTCTGGGATTCATAGGCTGTGTCAAAGGTCAACACAGCCCGAGCCACACTACATCGGCCTCTACATGTGCTGTGCTGAACCTCTCTGCGTCCCAGGTTGTTACTCAGACTTTGCAGGAGAGTCATCCCGGTCCATCTGTTTACTAATTCTAAAATGAAAGTCCTTACGAAAAGAGGTTTATTTCAGTCCCAAATGATTGGATTGTGGAATCCACCAATTATATGAATTAATGTCACGGAATGACAGTTTCTCAGTTGTAATATCTCTAAGCATTAGGTTGAACACACGCGGAGTACTAAGTGTAGGTCTGGTGTTCTGGGAACTGAACGTCTCTTTTGTGAATGCATGACAGCTAAGGAGAAAATAGAACAGGTTATTCAGATCAACAAGGTACAGATCATGACAGCAGGGCTAAAGGCATGATGATTTCTCGTTCTGATGATGATGATTTCTCGTTCCGAGCGCCTTGATAACAGAACAGTTTGAAAGATCATGCGGGCAATGATTACATGGAGCCTACTTCAAGTGTTTGAAAAACTGTGATTAAACCTCGTCAACATGAGTACATCAATTTCTTAACTGCATAAAGCAGAATATTTATATTCAAGTACACATATACAGGTCAGTATGCAATTTACTGTACAAAAAGTTCCCACACACTGCAGATACATTAGGATGAGCAGTTTGGTCAGACACTTCTAAACAATGAGCTTTCAGTGCTAAAGACCAGGCTGAGTGGCCTATCCACATATTAGTCCCAGCTAACTTTTGCGTTTTACTTTGTTGTAAGCCCTGTTTACCTGACGTTCTGTTCTGAAAGCACCGTTTCATCTCCCTGACATAACACCCCCAGCACTTCCAAAAAATAAACATAAATATCAGCTTGAATATCCTTCACTGTCGATCCCACAACTAGGTGTCCAGCACACCACGGGAGCAGGGAGACAGGAAGCTACCATACAAGCTACAATATCAACACAGAATTCACATTCAACATTCAGTTGTCAGTTTTCATCTGATATATTTTATTGACACGTAACAGTATCAGTATCAGTTTATACATTTTCAACATATATCTTAATCAACTTTTCAATGTAATAGTGTTTTTTATCAGTAGGAATGACCTTCAAAAAGCACGTTTGGTGGTACAAAACATAATGAAGCTCAGTTTAACTATATTAAAATACCTTTAAAGCCCTAAAGATACAGAAAATCACAATGCTTGTGTGCAACAGTGTATTGGACAGGCTACATAGCTGCATTTTCTACTAGGCCCGTCCCATCTGTCTAACATCTGTCTCTGTCATCAGTGTACCTGTCCTACAGAAACTACAGTTCCCAGCAGCACCTGCTGAACGATTTCCCACAATCCCTCATGTATTTATGCCATGCTCAGTATCAAAATCCACCTCTGATCATTTTGTGATATAATTTTTATATCAAGAAACCGTCAACTTAGGTCACAATATATCTTCACTGAGCCACTATTCTTTAGTTCTTAAGCATTACATGAATTATTCTCTGCTATGAAGCCGACTTGATGTTCATAGTAAAAACTTGGCAACCCAAGAGCCAACACTACTGACAATGTACAAAGATCCACTTGATACTATCTCTATTACACCAAAAATAACTGTCCCATTTAATATTTCCAGCTTACAAAATAGTTCCATAACATATGTAACAGGTTTCGTAGTTCATAGGTTCATCACTTAGCAAAGCCCCCAGACTGATTGTTTAAGACAAAAGTGCTATAAAGTGTTCTAATCATCGTCACTACCAGTGATCAGTATACTATTACAAGCCACAGAAAAAGACTGTTTTGACAATACATGTGATCTCTGTACAGGTGAACTTTAGCCAGCTCAGAGAGCAGTTATGAGTGAACAAAATATGAATATGCAGAAGTGTAACTCTTCATTGTGATATATATATATATATATATATATATATATATATATATATATATATATATAGTTACAAAGATAATACAACAATGATTACATATCATAATACAGATAATATCAATGAAAGGTTCCCTTTTGGTAGCAGGAGGAGCCATGTTCCATGCTACCAACTTTGTACAATGATTCAGAAATCATTACAGGGTGTTTCAAGCAGAGGTCAAAATGGGATTTGGACATTGCTCAAAGCAGCCTGCAATGACAGCTGTGTTATTGTCATTGCCGCTTTCTTTAGCGTGTTAAGGGTTCCTGTCCCAATCACAATGCAAAAGAGTTCTGCTACATTTCGCATATGTGGTTTCTGAAAAGACTTTGTCACACGCAGAGATCGGCTCTTGCATCTTAAAAAAAATGGAACATAAGTGTACATAAAAATCAGGAAGGAAAATCTATCAAGAGTGCACAGTATCGTTGTCTAAAGTGATCCGGACAAGTTTAAGAAGGAGTGATTTGGAAAAGGCAGTGGAGAGAGAGAGAGCTGCATGTCACCACAGTGCAACGAGGACCCAGACATGCCGAACCGCTTTGCACCTTCAGCGCCGTTTACACCACTGCCTGGCTTTCCTCGCACGCACAACACAGCTATTGCCTAATCTAATAACACAAATAACAAAGATATAGATTTGGAATAACAAACTGGCCACATAAACGGCACACATTGTAGTATTAGCAAAAGCCAGTGCTCAAATCGGTTACATATATACTAAGAACATGTGGATCGGTGGTGGGGAAAACACACAAAGAGAATAATGAGTGTGTAGGAGGAGGGAGAAGAGTAAGAGCCTCCATACTGAGATAAACAAAGCTAACCTTGCCTCTTCATAATAACATAGTGCGATGACACGGATTAAACGTGTGTTAGTAATGTGCTTCCACATGTCTGAGTGTATTCAGAAAACACAGCAGTATGGGACGGAAGGTCTGGGTGTTTGTTTTGGGGGTGAATCACTGAATGAGAGTGCAGCATAGCAGAATGGCTCTGCTAATGTTGGGGTTTTGTTGTTGTAGTTATTTTTTCCATATGAGATGCTTGGCATGTTTAGGCATGTGTGTGTGTTCATGTGAATGTATCAGTGTATGTGTGTGTGTGTGTGTGTGTTCACCAGGGGTCTCCGTTCGGTGAGCGTGTCGTCTTGGTCACACGGTCATGCGGTAGCAGGAGTGTGATCAGCAGGTTACAAATGTCGATCTCCCCATCTCAACCATGTCATCCTTTTCAAGTCCATCAAGTCCCACTCTCTCTCTCTCTCTCTCTCTCTCTCTCGCTCTCTCTCTCTCTCTCTCTGACTACGCCCCTCTGTCTCACGCCATGTTGGCCTTCACACCACTGTGCTCACAGAGGGGTCGGACAGGTTGAGCTGGCCGGTAATGTCCGTTGGATATGGCTACAGACGAAGGGGACACAAACAAAACAGAGGGGTAATCATTCTTCCAATCAGCGCAGGTAACAATGAAAAACACCCTAATAAGCATGGACATGTGATGTGTTGTCATTAATGAGGCAAATCCCCCATCCACCACAGGCTGTATTTGCCCCAGACTTGGAACAATCCGCCCCCAAGGACAGACGGCGGGCACTCCCTCTGCTTTCTGCCCAATCCGCTGAGTGGATCACTACACTGGATCATTGATCAAAAATTTAGCCGGGTTTCATTAAAGGACCTCATCTGTCTTGAACAGGAAATGTCTATTTAAAAAAAGCCCTAATGACATAACTGCAAGATGCAAAGGCTCTTTCCTGAGGCTAATCATTTACCTGACCTAGAAGTACAAGGCCTATCACCATAGTAACTGTCCTAATGACATGCGATGACCAAGCTCTGAAATTCTGCTCCCTCCAGCAATTTATTGAAGGCTTCATCTCACTGAAGGGCAGTTTAATAAGAACGTAATATAATTTCAGATCATTATTTTAATATACTTTAACAACCCACTGAGTGCAATTTGATATTTTAATAACATGGTTAATTTGTTTGGGAACATGCCACATTGAATGCTGGGGCAGTTTAATCTTTTAACAAAATAATCGGCAGGATTTCCCAGTGACTGTAAATTTGGGGCGCAGCGTGGTGGCTGGGGGTGTGGCCTCACGGACAGCGACACAGTTTAAAAGTATCAGCATTCCAAATCGTAGCCCACAGCGCCCCCTGTCTGCAGACAGTCAAACAACACGAGAGGACTAACTCTACTACAACCACAGGAGTCATGCTGGTATAGGAAGAGACAGGCAGTGTGGTATGTGGTGTAGACACCGACATTTAAAACTCCATTCAAATCCATTTATAGAAAACACACTCATATAAAAGAAAATGATGACCAGGACTGAGATGGGTACACAACAACTCAGAGGCATGTTTCTGAGTCATTTGTTTGACTAGTGGTCTACAGCTGCTTTCTAAACGTCACATCTGTGCCGTCTTTGAAGGTATGAGCTCTTTATTCCTACTGACACGATAAGCTTGTTAGGATGTGGCAGGATATAATAGGCTTAGAACATGTTTCTTAAATCTGTATGGGTACATAAAAATAATATAATAATATAGTATTATTCTTTCCCTGATTTATTATCCATCACATTTGACCTGACTTATCTGACTTCATTTTGTTCTCAAATGCAAATTATTTAGGATGCTTGAGAGATAGTAAAACGAACAGAAACGTTGATCCTAGGGTGCTGTTGTTTACGTCACATGTCTAAATGGCAAAACCGAAGACTGGTATCATTCCACAGCATGCTTACACGCTGAACATCAACAATATCACTCCGGGACGTGGAAAGTCACAACCAGAAAATCAAACGTGAGAACTGAAGAGTGTGCTAACTGAAAGGGACAGAGCAATGCGGTAATACAGCGGAAGAATGGGTTTAAAATAGCTGCTCTCTGGATTGTTTGCACTGACTCCATAGGGGCCGATGCTCTTTAATGCGGTTGCTGGCACTTGCAGGACCTGTGGGAAGATAAAAGACTAGGCAGGTGCAGGCAGGGATGAATCCTGTAGAGGGTCACATTATTCAACACAATACTTTATCAACACGGACCCAAGAACCCATCTGTGGCATATTTCCTGGAAATTAAACTCATAGCAAAACTTGGTAATGCTGCAAAGAAGACATTTGGAGGTTAAAAATAAATGGGGGTGTAGACCTGCTGAGGGAATAACCAGGGTTATTTCAATGATGTGTTCTTGCTTTTCTTTAGCCGGTTAACCATGTGAGGCGTATGACAATCGGACCGTGTGTGACACCAACCACATAAAATGGGACAATTAAAGGGAGGTGTAAAAACATGGAAATCCTTTTAAATTAAAGGGAGGTGGAAAAACATGGAAATCCTTTTTTTTACAAGACTGAGCAGTGAAGAGGAGGACAACGCACACATATAAAGAACGAACCAAAGAAGTAAATAAAAACATGTAAGAGCGTCAAAATAAAAGTCCCATCCAGGATAATACTCAGGAGAAAGTCCCGCCCAGGCCTTCACCATGACTCATGAATATATCTTGGCCTGCTTCTGTGTACGGTACTAAAATCTAAAATTGAAGACCAAGGTCATACCCACAGGCCCAGAACTCTGCCCTGACCTGTGTCCCTCATGGACATGGCTCCCTACGGCTAGACTACATCCCTGATTGGGCTTTCCCAACAGATGTCTGGATGGTGCAGTGATGGCTGACAGACATGTGGCCATGACCACAACGCCATGTGTGAGGGTGGAGAGAGTCTGAGATGAGACGTCCTTTTTTTTGTTTGTTTTTTTTTTGGGTTGTTTTGCGAAGGAGAGATGAGGTGACAGGAGAGGAGGGAGGGAGAGAGAGTGAGAGAAACAGGCTTGAAGAGGAGGATTAAAAAAAGAGAGTGAAAGGTGGATAGGAAAGAGAGCAGAGAGAAGTACAGGGCAGGGTGTCATTTCTTCATCTCCTTACCGTGTCTTTGGAGGACCTACGTCTCTTGATGGTGGAGGCCAGGGTGGTACTGACGGACCTAAAAGAGGCTTTCTTTTTGGGCTCTGGATCTGCTCTACCACTTTTCCTATCCTAAAATAAATATACAGTATATGTAGAACAATTATTTACGTTTGCTGGAGGAGTGTACTGGTCTCCAACCGTCACCACCCACCAACGCTGCTACTATGACTATTATGCTATTCTCCTAATACTAGCTACATTCAGTGTATATATTAAGCTGTCTCTTGCTAAAAGTTTTTTTTTTGTTGTTTGTCTTCAGCTGTAATCATCAAAAGGCTTACGCTAAAATCAACATGGCGTTTTTGCTATTCATTCTGCATCGCCATCCTGGCTTTGAGGAACAATACAGTGCTTTCATGCACCCTGAGGGTCCTACAGAGAAAGACGCTGGCACGCACTACGTTGAGAGATACTTACAAAAGTCTTCTCATATTTATACAGTCCTGAGACTCCAGAGTATAAGAGAACTACTGAAGACGGTGGGATACAAATGAAAGCCATTCCCAGTCCCTTACTTCTTTGCAATGGAAAGCAAAAAGCATTAGCAAAGGAAACGGGCAAAATGAGAGTAATCAAGACAGAAAGAAGCGACGTTTTTTTGTGTATATAAGGGTAGGAGTGGCTCGACTGTTTCATGGGGGGGAGGGGGGGGGATGGATAACCAATGAAGAAGTAATCGAAATCGAAACTCAACACAGTCCCTTAGCATTATACCCACGGGGTGAGTATAACGGCTGGGTTGGCAAAGTAGAAGTGTAAGGGCTCATAAGAAACGGCGGATAATACCAGGGAGAAGGGGAGGTGACTTCAACCGGAAGACATGCAGTACATGGAACCAAAAAGGAAAATGCAAAATGAATGACATGACATTTGACCTGGGCCGGCTCCACCCTTTAGTAGACTTCCTGGTTTGCCCAATTAGTCCCTGATCTAGTGGACAATCACTTCCACAAAGGTGTGAACCCAAACCAGACTGGGCTGGGGGGAGTCATCAACATATTTATTTTTTTTTGCACTTTATTTTACAGTGCTAAAATATATTTGCTAAGCTGAAATGTAAATGCTCCAAAGTTATGTTTAAGCCACACATTTCTTTGAACCATACATATGACTGACCTTCAGTTAAGCTGCAAATGATAAGGAATCCCTTATTATAAGCTGAAACAAACCTGTAGAATAAAGTGCATTCTGAAAAAACGTACAAAAATCCAACAGTGCAGGCACTTCTCTGACTACACGGGGTGGTATGTTTCTTCCTTCTTCTAAGGCAGCATAGCATGATTTCTGCACACGCCTCACCACAGAAAGTACACACAGTAACATTTCAACCAATGAGAGACCTTCCTGCTTATCCCCGCGGAAGAGCTCAGATGCAGAGAAAACGTGACTGTGCGTGCGTTCTTTGGAGTGCCTGCTGCTTTAATCCACTGAGGGCTGAAACCCCTCTGATGAGCCCGCGTCTCAGAGCTGGCTGGCGGCGAGCGTGCTGGTTCTCAATCTGCACCTTGCCTGCATCGTTTTGAAGTGTAAATGTGTTCGGGGCAGATGCGAGGACGGGAAGTGGGAAGCGGCCTGCGGCGTTGCGCATCGTGTCACGAGGCTCGCGCGGTCGCGTGATTGATTTGGCCTTTCGATGGTGAAGCTTCGTTGCCTGGCACTTTAAACTCCACCGTCTGTGTTTCAGCTTCATACACCCGTGCAGAAACCCACATATCATTCCCTGTGATATTTCACTCTCTTTTTCCTTCAGCTCATAAAAAATAAATTAGAAATGGAAACAAAAAAGATCTAGATTACCCTCGCGTCCCATGCAGTGAATCGTTCTAATTATACACGCTCATCAATGTTGGCCCCTGGACCGTGTGGGTGGGACGTGTGGGCGGAAGTGCCATGCCACTGTGTCCTTGGACACTAGTGGGCGTAAACAGCCTTCGGGCCAAAACACTGATGCGAGGAAGGCAATCCAGTACAAACATTGTTCAGTCTGTATTTCTAAAAGACCTCGACCTAAAGCTGCGGGCATTACTGCCGTGCAGATGTCAGGGAGTCAGTGCGGGAGGGAGGGAGCTGTTGTTTTGCTTGGTGGTGCAATATGTATCTAAAGGTCAGCCAGTAAACAAGCGTTTCCATACTTACTGGCTCTGGTAAAAATCTACAGTGGCATAAGCGTGCGGTTTTAATAGTACTGATTTGGGGTCCAGTCATCAGCAGCGTATCTGATTTCTTCAGGACCTGCCCGCAGTGGCAGGGAGGAACCACAGCTGGGTGTGTGTGTGCCGGGTGTGTGCGTGTGCCGGGTGTTTGTGTGTGCCGGGTGTGTGTGTGCCGTGTGTGCTGTGTTCCTTTCCACCTGCTTCCCGCTGTTTTGCGGCCCGCTGCCCCAGCATGCACAGTTCCTCACCACGAGGGGCAGGTGGTCTGAGCACAGGCAGAACAAACGTCTGATCTCCACTGAAACTCCCACTGGGACACTCAGCTACCTTGGCCTTTCAGACAGAGATGACGCCCAGTAGGCATCTTGTCTTGGTCCAGCATGTGTGTGTGTGCGTGTGTGTGCAATGCCCTTCCTAGTTGCAACTTTGTAGAGGGGTATGCAGAAGCTGATTCCTCAAGGCGCAAGCTGATTGGACAGTGGAAGACGTGGAAGGAATTCATCCTTAGCATGAATCTGCAGTGAACTGCTCATAAGATCATAATCACAATATACCACAGAACAAAGCACAGATTACAACACATTTTTTCTTCATAGTCTACCGTCATAGTCTATTGTAGGCTAGGAAAATATTAATTCGCTACAATTATCTTTTATCAATTATCTCTTACAACGATTATTATAAATAAAGCATATATAAACACATTTTCATCTTCTTTCAGTAACTTGATCTCCATGACGTGCAACCATTTGAGGGTAAAATAAACCTTTTGACCTTTGGCTTCTGCAAAGGTCAGCAAATGAACTTGCATCCCACTGTAGCTAGCTGCACTGTTTGGGTCATGTGTCCATGTTTACCATGACATTACCTTTCCAACTTAGCCCTTAAACTTACTATAGGAAGGTTACATAGGAAAAAAGTAATTAGTCCCCATGTATTGTCAGGAAGCTAGCATGTAGCAGCACTGTTTAGCTGGTTAGAGGCCTACGGAGGGGTAGCCATACCTGTAGGTTCTTCCTCCAAACATTAACCGCGGCAAAAGCCAACTGCATCTGCTTCCTGCGAGCATCCTTGTGTCGCTTGTACGCTATCTCAATAAAGATGAGGAAGATCCCGGCAACGATGCCCCCGGCCACCAACATGAACACGCCTGCAAGAAACAGCCGTTGCAGTAGCTCAACGATTTAAAAAGGCAACAAAATTCATGAATAATTCATGAGGGAGATTTCCAGAGACGTAGTTAAACAGGACTGGTGATGGTAGTGAAACTGTAAAGTGGAGGTTATGCCTGGACCATACCTGCCATGTTCTCAAAGGTGAGCGTGGCTGGGGCGTTGCTCCTGGAGTCACACTCCTGGTATCTCACCCAGGTTTTATCCAGGTCTTCCATGAAACCATTCTCATGGGAACTGTGGATTTGGACAACACGTTCGCAAATTCAACCCTTCTGAACAGCATCACTTAATGAGAGTGAGCAGGTCGAGGCATCACCAGGCGAAAACTAGGGTCAGCTCTGGTGCTGGGGCGCTTACCTGAGAATAGCCAAGGAAACGTTCTGCTTCCACGGGCTGTCTTTCCGCATGCCGATGCCGAATCCCGAGCGGAAGAACAGCTCCCCCGTGGTGACCAGGTCGCACTTCTGCGAGGCTTCAAACTCCAGCACGGCTGAATCCCAGATGAAAGCGTGGAGTTTGCTAGGACGGCGGGGGGAGAGATGGGTCCATTACTGAAGCCCTCCAGGCCCTCTCCAGCTGAGCCGAGATTGGCTACGTGAGAGTGTGGTGGAGGCTTTGGGGGGTCGAGCACGCAGTTTTGTCAACTGCTGCGAACCCTCTAAACCTAATTAAGTCAAGTCTTGTTCACTTAGTCGATGAAAACTCTGGAGCATTCTTTGATTTCAGATTCTTTTTTCCTCCGACAGACCCTAAACAACTCAGGCTCTCTTGTGCTAGCCCAGGCTGTGAAGCATCACAATGATTCATGAATGTCACCCTTTCAAGTGCAACTCCCCACTCTGCTTTGTATTCTCATCAATATGAGCTCTGTGAATAAGCCAAAGTACTGGCTCATCCACACTTTCTCATTTGCTCACGTTAAGAGTGTGTCCTGCACTGCGTGACTGATGTATACGTTTCTTTGTTGTCCCCTTTATCTCTTTGACCACGCTTGGGTTAGGAACAGAAGATGTGCTGCTAATTTCTGTTTTGTCCAAGTCGGGTCACTGTTCCAGAACTGGTTCTGTTGTTCCATTGGTTCTAAATCCGATATGATTACTTCACTTTCTATCTCCTTTTATTTCATCTCCCATTTGCATTATGTAAGAAAACAAAGAACGGACCATTATAAGTCTCACGGGAGTCCCGCAAGAGTCCCGCAAGAGTCCCGCATGACTCACCCGTCCCGCACGGCCTGGATGGCTTCGGCAGCGCTCTCGTAGTTGTGCTTCTCCATGTGGCGGTACATGGTGCTCAACTCCACCTGCCGACGAAAGTAGATGTCCACCGAGCTCTGCTTCACCGTGGCATAGATGAACTTGTCTGACGGGTTCCGCAGCTGCAACGACAGCAGCACAGTGGGAGACGTTTTGAGTCACGCTTGATCGCCAAGGGGATTGTCCATCCTGCGCACGGTTATTCTGGACTGCTGGTTTTCAAGGCCTGAAGTCAAATGTTTTTCTGCATGGCAGCATTGACCAGTGCCAGGGAGCTGGGCACAGGGGTTGGATAGGGGAATTTAATAGGGCAAGCCAAGGTAAGCATGTTCTAAAATGAAAACAAGCATGCCCCAGAATCCGGCATGATGTTCAACAGCTACCGCTGGGAGCCATTGTGCCATTTGATGGTTCCCAGCATGCCTTGGGCCTGCTTTGTAAATAACCTCAGCATGTCACATGACAATGCTGCGAAGGATTGCTGAACTAACCCCTGCATTATCACTTTGATATTTACATTCACAGATCACAGACCACAGTGGGGTAGGTAGGAGTTTCCCCATGGTCTTATAAAGCAACCTAAAAATATACTGCGATTTAGAGGTCTGTTGCATCCTTGACTGACCTAATTACAAGCCCCTGATTGCGTACTGTGTAAAACACGAGGTGCGGGGGAAATGCAAATGATGTGTTTGTGTTCCATGCAGGTTCCTGACGCGGTGAGGTCGCTCTCGTCTTGGTGAGCTCACCCTAGGGTCGTTGATGCCGGTAATACGCTCCTCAGGCCGATCCAGCACTAGGAAGGCAGCCAAATTGGCAGTGTATGATGCAACTATTATCATAGCAAAGCCAGCCCACACCATACCCAAAATCCTGGCCGAAAAGCTTCGAGGGGCCCCTGTAAATAAAGGACGAGAGAGACACAGGGAGGAAGGAGATGGCAGGGGATAAAAGGACGATTTATGTCTGCTACAAAATCAATCCTATGTTATGGATGTATTTTCATGCCGGATATGTTTGTCTAAGTAATTCTCTTGGCTGGCGGGTACCTTCTCCAATGCCAGAGTTCAGCAGAACGCCCCAAGAGAACCACATAGCGGAGGATAAGGTGAGGGCATCCTCTTCCTCCTCCTCACTGTTCACTTTAAACCTCCCAAAAGGGCTGCAGAACGAAGGGCACATTCATCCCAAAGGCTTGAGCATAACAAAAAGGAAAACCAGTGTCTGGCAAAGCCTCAGTGGGCGAGTGTCTACAGATGCCTTCGTCATGGAGGGTCATCTGACATTGGCTCCCACGCTCAGGGCTCCACCGCAGGTGCTGGTGTGGGTGGGGTGAGCACGGCATGCGTTTGCAACAGGGGTTGATGGGATGGTGGGTGGCAAGACAAAAGCAGCGGAAAAAAGCGTCTTTTACCTGAATCGGTCTAGTAGGTAGAGCATCACCGCCACAACGTGGACCGACAGACCCACCAGCAGCCACAGGGTGCTTTGAAAGGGCTGCATGAAGGAGTCCAGCGTGCTGCGTGGAATTTCCTGCGTGTGACCACATGGCATTACTCTCAGCTCTAGGAGCACCACCCACACTAGCAAATGTGCCACCATATGGAGTTTCTAGCACTTTCTGTAGTTGGAATGGCAGTAGGGGTATTAATAGATCCCAGCCCAAAGACCCAACACTGGCTCCACAACAGCTTTCGGCACGCAGATATGCTCCGCTGAAGGGAATTAATTAATGAGAAGAGCTGTAAGACATTTCTAGGCAGAACATCTACCACCCAGCATCTCTGGGGAGTTCTCGGCAAATTAATTAAACCTTAACTGCTTTTCATGACAAAGTTTAAATGAATTTGACCTCAACTCTGGGCATTTTTAAATTTCTTATTACTGCATCTTTACCAAACGCTTAGCTGCAGGCACAGGGGGGTAAGACCTTTATCTCCCTCTGCATTAAATATTGAGTGTTTTAGCGCTGTTTCTCCTGCCGTTTCACCCTACCTTCTTGACGAGGATGGTAAGCCCTTGGTACTTAAAAGGTTTGGAGAACTCGATATACTGGGCTCGTTCGTTGTTGATGGTGAGCGGAGCCACGATCATGTCCGCCAGCCCGCCCAGAAGTTCTCCCATCATGCCGTTCCACTCCTTCTTGTTGCTGTTATTAACCTGATAACAGAAAGGAAATCACATTCCGTAATTTGTCAAGCTTGAAAGGCTCCCAGCACTGTCAGTGAATCATAATTGCACCTGTGAGCAATGACTCTGCAAAACTGCACACACCCACGGAAGCAGACACCATAACTCACCACTGACCTTGGGAAAGGAGAAAACTGGAAACCTGGGGACTGAAGGCAAATCAATGAACTTTTACTCACACGCTCCTGCGTGCCAAACTTTCCATCGGCCACAAGGTGCACTTCATAGGTGAAGTTCATCGTCATCGCGAGCTTGATCAAGAGGTCAATGCAGAACCCATAGCAGCACTGAGGAACTATGGGCCGTCCTACACAAGAGCCAATCGTATTCATCCAGAGCAGATACCAGAGCAGATACCAGAGCAGATAACAGAGCGTGCATATGTCGATCAGTTCAGCATGTTTACCTGGAATGGTCTCATTTGGGCCTGTGCAGATCACTTTTTTGATCAGAACCCCATTCACTGTATACTCCTCCCTGCAGGTTCCATCTCGCAGGGTTGGTTTCACGTAGACGAAAGGTTCTTGGTGAATCGTGACAATCTACCATGGATATAAAAGCCTCAGGTTTCTCAAAAACAAAACAAATATTTTTGTTTTGAGTGAAACTGTTAATACACTACAGTACAGCCGATTGATAAACACCTTCAGTCTTGTTGACATCTGATAGCCTCTTGGTTTCTCAGTCTCTCCTCCTGGCCAAATGATCTTCCTCTGAGTGTTCATCACAACCTTTAACATGATAAACATGACAGAAGTTTCTGTGTTTTTTAAAGGCTATCGGTGTCAAAGTGCCATGCGTTTCTGCTCCTAAAGCTGACACGGGCGCATACTTGTGAGCCGTTGTACACGCCGACTTGCACCAGACGGGTCTTCTGGTAGTTGAGGATGCTGTAGTGCGCAAACCTCCTGTCCCCATCATCGTTAAACTCCACGCGGCCTGTTAGGCCATCTGGGTACTTGGATGACATCAGCACTCTAGCACACAGGAGGGGGACGAGTGAGAGATGGCACAAAACCCCCCTGCCCTCTCTGTCTCTTTAGCAGCAACAAGTGACACAGACACTGACAGGAATTGCAGGGGGTGTTTTTGTGCCACATTCGGGGTTGAGATCGCTGGTGTGGGAGGCATCGGAGACGGAGACTGCTGCTCGGTAGGTGTGGTTAGAGTATGCCAACAGGATATGATACTGCTAAAAACACAAACATGCCAAGCTTGGGTCTGACATGAGGATCCTGCTGGACTCCAAATATCACATTGCCAGTGCGACTTAACAGGTCTGGTCCATGTTTGTAACGTGTTATCCCTGCACCCCCTAAAAGTCACGACCAATTCGTTCAGACAGCTCACAGATCTCATGGCACGTTTATACCAATCCACTCTGCAACCTTGATTTTCACGTCTGCCTCGAGCGCGGCTTGTTTATTTCAATATTTGCAGCGCGAAAGCCAGCATGTGCGAGCAGTGCCAGTGCTAACGCATGCTGGTGCTCGTGAGCAGATGGCATGGAAGGAGTGAAGCCGGCCATGTCGGCCCTGCCTCCCTGAGCCTCACCGTTTGAAGAGCGGCCCGGTCTTCCAGATGTTGGTGTTGCCCACGCAGCCCCGAGGTGGCTCCGTGATGTTCTCCTTCTCGAAGAGCTCCTGGATGGACTGGGCCACCACCGCCACCGCGTCGTAGATGTGAGCCGACTCGTTCTTGCCATTGATTAGCTGGAGGCCGAGCAAGCCTGCCCGGTTGACAACAGTGCATGGCGTCGGGCAAAGGTTCACAAACGCAAAAGCTCTCAGTCCAAGATAATAAACGGAGAAAGACATGCACAGGATTATCAGGAGAGCCCGAGAGGGCTGACAGGAAGGACTACGTGAGACACAGGTGGGGTAGGGAGAGGTGATACAGGGTGGACATTGAGAAGACAGTGATATGAAGATTACATGGATGTGCGTACAGAAGCTGGGGGCAGAAAGGAATTGTGGTTGTAGCTTACCATTGTATTCACACTTCAATGTGGCGGTAGCAAAGCACCACTTACAAACAAACTCATGACAGCCACACTGTAATAATGTACGCGCATTCAAACCAACATGGATTACCACAACTCTCTATTGCATCGTTTGTAGTCTACTGAAAGAAAGGACACACACTTAAAGATGAAACAAATTAAGTGTTAAGACACAGAGCACAATACAATGAGCAGATCACTGTGTTTAAAACCTTTAAACATGCAGATGTTTAAACGTTCAAACACAACAGTCCACCACAGACACCGGTTTGCTGATGTGGATAGCTGTAATCATATAGAAGCAGTAAGGCCCAATCTGTTGCACAATCGGAGAGAGAGAGAGCGAGAGAGAGAGAGATACAGTTGAAGGAAAGCACATACCATCTGGGGCTTCACTCAGTGCTTTACCAGACATCTCCCTCTCACCGACCAGCCACACGTAGCCAGAGCCTGTCATGTTGAGCTGGCGTGCTGCTTTGTAAATGGCTGCCGCCTCGTCTTCACTGTGATTGGATAGAGGTCGTTAGTACTGGGGACGTGCTGACTACACACTCTAATGTCAAGGTGACGGTCGAGCTAAAGAAGGGGAGGAACAAGAGCACAAACCCTGGGAGATACGGCTCACGCTTTCAGGAGAATCTGGTGATGATCCATTGTCTACTAAATGGAAGTCATATAATCCTGAATGATTCTGAATCACTCTCACCACAAGCTAATACAAGGCAATAAAAGCACTGATAAGTAGTGCGTAGGTAGACCCTCCTGCTGGGATTCAGGTTTGTCTCAGCTGCGCTACGTGGTGCCTGTTGCAACAAGTCATTGAAAATGCAACTTGCTGCATTCTCACTGATATGGAAGAGCTACTCTGAAACTCGCGATGTACCAGCCAAGATGATGTCTGGATGTTCATGTGTTAAACACTTTCAAAGCTCCAAGTGCCTTGAGCCAGTTCAGACCGCATCCAGGCCTTAAGGCAACAATGAACATACATATTTATAGAAATTCATAATGAATATTTATACATGTTAAGAAGGCTTTTGCTGCACTCTGCCAGATCATTTTGGACTAATGCACAGAGAATAAATAAGGCCATCCAAGAAAAGTGATGAAAAAATATCTAAAATGCCCCCAGGAATTGTCCAGTAAACCATAAACTTTAGGTACATATACATGACTGCACTTAGCAACTGTTATATACATATTTCACCAAAAAAAATCTGAACAAAAAAATGGCAACTGCTCTTAGCAACAACACTTAGAAACTGTTGGGATTGCCTAGTTAGCCTGAGCTTGCCTAGCGCCCTGTGTGCTATGGCACCGTGGCCAGTGCCTGAAGCTCACCTGGCTGATAGGATGATGACCCTGGCCTCCAGTTCTCTGGCCTCCTGGAGCAGGGTGGTCAGATTGGTGTCTTGGCTGAACAGGAGCACTTTCTCTGCCTGGAGTTAGGACACAACATTACTGGCATGATTGGCACGCCGCCAGCCGGGACCAAGCTCTGCAGCGCTCACGCCTGATTGGGTGTTCTTTTTTTTTTTTTTTTTTTTTTTTGGAAGGGATTGGGGAAAAATGGAGCAAAAAAGGGTTCCGTGATAATCTGCTTGAACTGAATAAAGTAAAGCTTGGAGGAAGAAAAAAAGTTCTGCAAATTTTGTAATTACATTTTTTTTTTTTTTTTTTTGCATGCAAACTGAAGGGAAACAAGACGCCAAGGAAGAGCGTGCATGTTAGAGGAGGAGGAGAAGAGGACTGATGCAACCAGAAAGCAAAAATCGGGTGGAGAAGGGAGCAGGGTGGTGGTGGTGACTTCCTTCCCAAAGGAAAAAAGCAAAAAAGGCAGTAATGTTGCAGAAAGGTGGGAGTAACATCTGGATTGTGCCTGTCCCACATGACCAGATCTCCACGCACTGTGTCAAAAGAATAGACTTGCAAATCTTGCTGGCTTCAGTACATGCATTCCTTCACACCAAAATAAGAAAAGAGGGGGATAAAGGGGGGAGCGATTCTTTTGGTGAAATTATACGTTGTAAAATGAAAAGATAAAAATAATAATCCATTCTCGATTGAAATCATAACAAAAAAAAAACCCCAAACATAAATAGACGTGCTAGCGGGATTCTCTGGAATCTGCTGATTTTTTTTTTCTTTTTTTTTTTTTTGGACTGATGTCTAGTTGCTACGTTCACAGAGCTGTTGGGCGGCGTGCATTGACCATGCAAATATACCTTGGGTCCTCGTTTGTTGTCATAGGACAGTTGGTCGAGGTTTTCATAGTTCCTGTTTTTACTCTGATGAATAATGTGCACAGAGAAAATATGCAGACACAGAAGAATATTATAAACAGGTATAAATGGTGTGCATTAAAGCATTCCAACAAATCTCCACTTTTCTGCTTCAAACTGGGAAACTCTAACCCTGGGGCTTGCAAAAATATCAACAAAGACCACAGCGAGCAGACAACTCCAGCCAATCCTTATTATATTATTATTTTTTAAATCATTGCACTTACAGATATTGATCATATTTGACCTACGCCTAATTAAATGCAACGCAGAGAAAGATACGTCTCAGGTTTCCCTGGTGTAACACCCTATGTAATATACAGCCTTGTGTTGCCGTCTTTTTAGTTATGATGTATTTTTAAAGGCACTTCGGTTTAATAGTGAAATGAACTTTGAGTTGCATGTATGCATGAAAGGTGCTATACAAATAAAGATTATTATTATTATTATTATTATAACTTGAAGGGGAAATGATGACTAACACAAGTACCAGCACTCACAAACATCTCTTTAAAAGTCTGCAAGAAACCCCCATGAAGATACACCCACTGCGGCGCAAGAGGTGTAGCTTACCACCACTCTGTGTGGAGAAGCAGACATATGGTCCAAAGAAGCGGGAAAATTCCATGTGCTACACTAAGATCAGTCGCGTCCTTCAAATCCACTACACTGTCATGGCTAGTCATGCTTCTCTCTTTTGTAACTCTCCTTGATGAGCTGGTTTCAGGCTTTAAACAAAATGTGGAAAATATGGAAAGTGGAAATCTGTGCACACAGCTACAGGTTTGCAGTCTGTCTACTGCATTTAATCTGCACATTATCCCTAGCAGAGCAAATACAGGGAGAGGGGTGTGTGCAAGGCCGTCGTTTGTCTCACGATACTGATGAAAAATTTGAAAACTCAAAACTAATTATAATGGTTTTGCCTTTAACCATTTTGCTGTAGCGCTCTATAGTTTTGCACACTTATGCACACTGTCCTTAAGGCTTTTACTTCTACGCTGAATGGGATGATGGAGCCTTTTGAAAGGCAATGACTGCAGTAGCATATTTCTAGATAACCGTAAGTGCTAACAAGCTTCACTCAATTTCAAGATCTGTTACAACACTTAATGTCTCTTCATTAGGTTTTACAAGTGAACCGAGTCAGAAAATGAGGAGTTTTCTCATATATATATATATATATATATATATATATATATATATATATATATATATATATATATATATATATACTATTAGCTCAAAAGTCAGAGATCCAAGAAGAAAACAACAGATAGACGTTGAAACACACATATATTCTTTGCATCTGTACAGCGCAGTGCAGCCAGTATAACAGGTGCCCTGCATCTCCTTCTGATGCCTTGTCTTCCCGGATGAATTTTCAGAACGGAAGGAAAGTCGCAGCATTTAGAATGAGTGGCCTTGAGGCTGGCTATGCTGCACATGACATTACAATGACATTGAGATTTATCTAAATGCACCGAGACAGGACAGGAACGCCATGTTCCAGTCTCACGCACACAACTGAGGATGGACATCTAAACTCAATCGCCCAAATAACTACAAACAGCAAAAGCAAATGCGCAGTAATCGCTCGTTCTCGGTCGGAGGCTGGACGACGGCCGATGTCGTCCATGCTTTTTCAGAGCCAGAGTAACCTCGTGTTCTGTGCTCAACACCCACAGATCTAGTACAGTAATTAAATACCCATGACTCGTGCCATTGATTTTTTGCACAGCCCCAGGTTAAGTCCCTCATTTTGCTCCTGTTGCGGATTGAGAGACACGTAGGAGAATTTGACTATGGCAAAAAGCAATGTGAGATGAGTAGAGAAAGTACAAAGTTTTGCAGGTAAACCACTTAAGACGCTGTTGATGCCTCTGGCATAAAAAATGTTAGCCAATGGAAAGAAATGTGCTTACAGAACGGAAAAGGAAACAGTTAACGTACATAGATGACCTCTAAGGCACCGGATACAGGAACACGCAGACACCACACTCGCGCGCGCTCGCCCGTACACTCGCGCCTGGGGGCGTGTGACACAACAGGCACATGTGTCTCACCTTCGTCTCCCTCTCCTCCAGCAGGGTCTCCAGCCTCTTCTGCGCGGCGCGGCCTTCATGGTCGTCGCTGACGATCAGGATGATGTGGTTCCAGCGGAACTCACGCATCATGTCGAACCAGACCTGAGCTTGGTGGGAGTACGGAGGTACTGTGCGCAAGAACGACAGGTGGATACTCTAGAAGAAAGCATGAGGGGGGGGGGGGGGTGGCGTGTTGGTTATATTCCCAGGCATGACACGGCCTACAGGCAGAAACACTCAAGAACATTTCAATTACTTTAACTGTAATTAATTTCCTGCATGCCCTGCCCCTCCTGTCAGCGTGCCACAAAGGGAAACATCTGAAGTGTTGCTAACTGCATTTGCTTTATAATGGTTCAATCACAGGAATTCCCCACCTCCACTGGAAAGCATTCTGACAGGCAAAGCCCATTTAAACTGCTGACAGACAGCAAGGATCAATGGTATCTCTGACAACAGATTCCTGCACATGCCCAGTGCATGCTGGGATGTCGTGTGTGGTAACTGCCGTGTTACTGGGAACCAAACTTTCTCACCTTGTCCGAGTAGATGGACATACGGGTGGTGAGGCCCACCACGGGAATGCGGTAGAACCCAGCTGTGTAGGACACAGGTGTGGGAGTTAGGTGGTCGTTGGACTGGGGTGGATGACTCACCAAGATTGCATAGACCTGAGAATGGAGCAGTTACAGGCGAGATACAAACATCAACATTTGCAGTGAGAGCCTGTTGGAAAAGTGTCTGATAATAAAATATAGGCACATAATATATATATATATATATATATATATATATATATATATATATATATATATATATATATATATATATAGAGAGAGAGAGAGAGAGAGAGAGAGAGAGAGAGAGAGAGAAAGAAAAGAGAGAGAGAGAGAGAGAGAGAGAATAACCTTTCATTTGCAGTTGGTACAACCTAGTAGCAACAGCAATGTCAATATTATTATTTTAGTGTGTGTGTGTGTGTGTGTGTGTGTGTTGGCGTCCACTCGCGAGCGCACACGTAACAGTTTATGTGATAATCCAAGCTGCTGCGTTAGAAGCTGTAATCTGAATCTCCGTCTCTGGGTAAAGCTCCACCACAGCGCAGCTCAACAGAACAAAGCAGCTGTTATCCGTAGGGTCGACGCCATGTTGGCCTCGTGCTCCATTAAAAGCGACTAGGTGGGTTCAAGGAAGGGCTTTACATACGGTTGTCACAGACAGGGGCGTTAATGTTTGATTAACAGCATTCAGATTCCTCACGTGCCTACCGTAGTGGCTTGTGGCGTGCCATAGTCATAGCAAATCTCTCCTACAAGACCACAATGTAGGCTACATTCAGGAAAAACCGTGAAGCTCTACAACCGAAAGCTGAAGCTGCTACTGAGCGAAGCTGTAGCGCACGTTTAGCGCGGTAAGACACCTCAACATGGCAATTTAAGGCAGAGAATGACCGAGCACCAATAGGGTCAAGAAGAACCCCACAGGTCCTGGTGAGCACGCTATTTTAGTCATGAATAACGTCATGCTTCGCGAAATCCGTCTAAACTATGAAAATGGTTTTTAAAAACCAGTGCCCTAAGAGACTAATTAAAATGTTCATACAGCGTATATGGAATAATTCCATAGTAAGATGTATACTGTGGTATGCAAAGTAGTTATAGGCAAAGCTACGTTTAAAAAAAAAAGATTCGATTCGATTTGCACTGGTTCAGTTCAAGAATCGGTTAATAATAACATTTCATAGTAATAAATACTGAAACATTTTGCAAAATAATCTAGCAGCAAAAAGTGAGATAATTTTAAAAGATTTAATTCTAAAAAAAGACAAATGAGGAATTACATTATCTTGGGTTATCATCATTTAGAATAATATAGAACACAACTCTACAATCAAAACGCCATATTTAGGATGTATATCATGCAATTAATACGATTCTACAGGTAAATATGTGACTTTCTGTTGGAGAAACGACATAAGATACTAGCTTTTTTACTACTCTTTTTTTACAAACATTACTTAAAATTGCCTCAAATATTAAGTTCAGTTATTATTTCTACAAAAGCGACTATTCTATCCAGTGGAGAATGTTGGTTTTAGTCTACTGAGCTTTTACCTGGTTTGAGATAAGGTCCTCACACACAGAGAGTGCCATCTGGATCGCGTTTGGTTTATGGGTGACGGAGATTGCGTTCATCTTGAACTTATCTTTGCCATATATATTGTTTGCCTGGGTGACCGCGTCCTTGAACACCTGTTCGTATCGCTTTTGACTCAGTACAGCCCCAATATTTACAATCTTCGGTTCGCAACCACCTCTAGCACACGAACAAGAGACGAGGAACGCAAACAGAACCAGACGCATTTTGCCTTCGATCAAAGTGGAGTCATGCAGGACGCCCCGACGAGTATGCGTTGCGATGTCCGTTGATTACACAGCCCAGAAAACCGATTCCGGCTGACCACGTCCTGGCACCGCTGGAATGTGATCACATTAATCTACAGTGCTGAGGAATGTGTCATTGTTTTCGTGCTGGTAATGAAAATCGTAACGTCAAACACGCCTTGGCATCACTGGTGCTCGATCCTGTTGATTTTTGCTTCAAACATTCTTTCTGTATTTACAAATAACCATTCTGAAAAGAAAAGAAAAGAAAAGTCGAGCACGATGGTTTTGATTTGTTTAAGATTTTTTTAGTCTCCTACGCTTGCCGTGGTTCCATTCAAGGTTCTCTTTTGCCGCGGGTCCAGTGACCTGATGCTCAGCGTGAGTCGCTGTCCTTGGTACTAAAAACTGTGCCCGCGCACTAACGCGCGCTCACTCCCATATTACGCCTGATACGACTGAATGGTCACGCTTGAATAAACTTAGATATATTTGCATTAACGCGGTGAAATTTCACTGCTCTGACAGAATGCTGTCTGATGCGTTAGGATTTTCTACCTATGGTATGCAGGTCACATATGACCAGGTATATTAGATAACATTTTGGTCAGGAATACTTACGTAGAACGCAAAAGAAATGTTTCTTTCTTAACGAAAGTACCAATAATTTTACCCGGTAAAAAGACATCACTGGATATTTGGTAAGCAGAACCTTTCAGATTGAGCCCTGTCATATATAGTGCTTGTCTAGATATTTCTACGTTTTTACAAAAACTTCTGGTAGGCTAACGGTTGTTTTTTACCGACTAAAGCACCATCCATCATTGATCGATGTTTCACGAAGTCTTTCATGTGATGTTTCTAGACGAAACATCAACTCCTTTTTGCTCACATTTAATGTGTGCAGGCAGCATTATGGATAGACTTTTACACCCAACAAAAGCAAAGAGGGGTGCTTTCTTTTAGGAATAATCAATGGGAGCTTTGCGTCATCCATCACTCGCAATAGGCAGAGAACACTACGGCGAGAGCGACGGGAAATTCAACGAGACCCCCGTTACCAAGGAAACAAGCATCTCTGGCTTGAGGTGCAAGTCTTTTTTTTTTTTTTTTTAGACAGCATAATTTACAGTTATAAAAACTGCATTTGATTGTTATGGAGCAAAGCAAATCGTCCACTTCGAAAACCATTTGATTCAAATGTAAGTTATGAATATTAAAGAACATTAAAGAAACGTTAATAGTATGTGATATTTTGTCAGGAGTAACGGTTCCTTTTTGGCGTTGCATTTTGATTGCATCATCATTGGTTACTGGGAGTACATCACCCACGGCTACAGTACGACAAAAACATAACTAAAGCCAGACATGCTTGGAATTTTTGATAATCCTTCTTTTACGCAGTCTCACACGCACACTGTTTTTTCGGCCCGCAGGCGCTTATAGCAATCTTTACAGGATCACGAAAACTTCTTTCAACCCTCTATCCTAAACTATGTGGGAATTATCTATAAAGATTAGTGCAAAAAAATCGATCAGTGCCAGACTGCGCAATCATAACCGATACACGTTAACGGGATTTACACATTAAATGGATTTACAATGCGCAAGCAAGATAAAATGCACACATTTAGCACAGATGATGCACACATTTAGATTTAGCACAGATGATGCACACATTTTAAATGCACACATTTAGCACACATTTAGCACATATGTGCTCAAATACATGCATGATTGTGAACTGCATATTAGTCATTCACAGATGGGGGTGAAGACATGGCTTCATTTCAACAGAGGCACAAACAGCAGAGTAGGACTGAGCATGAAATAACACTTATTCAAGGACATTTCTCCTGTGCTCTACCACATTATTTGTCTATGTACACTGGTCTTCCCACATTATGGAATAACATAAAAAATGGGAGAACTGGAATCGTTGGATTTAACGGGAATGAAAGGGCTGGGTGTGCCAGAGTGCTTCCCCTTCCTTCCCACCCGGAGATGCTCCGAGCTTCTCAATAAATGATTCGGTATGAGCAGAGCTGTTTTTAACCTGGGCCTCTGCTCTCATCTAACCTCACAATCAAGCGTTTACAGCGCTGCCCTCCCTTCCGTGTGCACCGTTTGCCACACACATGACCTAAGCAAGGTGCCTTGCAAGGAGGCACTGGACATGCACTGCATGCATGACAACTGCAAGATACAGTGCTTCTCATTAGCATATCATTAGATGACTGGCCTTAAACTAAAGCATTCTGATTAGGGAGATCATCATATAAATGAGAGGAGTTAGCTAAATACTTTTGGGGTGAGATATTCAGGCTCCAGATAAGCTTAAGGACCATTAGAGCCTGATGCAAATTACATGCTAAGCACAGATGCAGCTCAAATTAGTCAGGGGTGTTGCTTTCCATTGGAGTCGTGCTTGTTTGACTTCTTTTACAGCATTTACGGCATTTCTGCAAAAGCTTACCCTCTGTTACTAATGAGAAGACTGGTTCTTCTGATTGTCTAGCAAAAAATAAAAAGGCCTGGCTTGCTCCATTCATTTGTCATTGGGTCAGGAAAGGAGAAGACTGCTGAATATTCCTTTGATCCCTTCGGACGCATTCACATTTCCACAGCTTTAAATAGGCTGCTCAAAAATTGGGCTTTGAGATCTTTGATCATGCAACATTTAACAGCTCACAGTGTTCTGACTGTTTAAGACAAGAATCAAAATAGCGTATAGCCGCAGGCAACACAAATAGCCCAGTTATTGCATCTTAAATAAAAGCAATAACATTATACTGTACATCATGTTCAAAACTACTTGGACAAATTAGATTATGCATGAGGGGTATTTGAATAAAGAGGTGTAAATCTGGATGACATTTTTTTAATCCAGGAGAAACCTCAGAACGGACTTGGATGCACTGTCTGCTGTCATTCACGGCGAAAACGTTTCAAATGTGACCTGTCCTTTAAAGGAGCTGGACTCTGTTGCTGTGTTGGCTGAATTAGTCATTTTAATACAGCTACAATGTGAAGCAGCTCAGCTGGGTGAAATGGCAGAGGCTGTAGACAAACAGCGCCACCTCAAGGACGTGTAGTGTAAGGGCAGGGGAGGAGTGATGTGTTGTGGTTTCATAAAGGATTATAATTTTAACACGTGAACAAATATACATATGCATTGATGAGAATTAAGGATTGTGTGGCCATGGAAGAAAGGAGGTTTTCATGAGCTGCTTAAAGGAATTCTAGATTGTATTTTTGCATAAATAGAGAAACATTATATTTAAATGTTTCTGTGTTTATAAATGCATGTCTTTGAATGTTTCTCTAAACAGTATATATTATTCTTGCACCAATCAGATAAATAACAAATGATCATTTATATATTAACAGATGTATGATGATAATTTAATAAAGTAATTAAATTTAATTAATTGTAAAAGAGGAGACTTAGAGGTGATAAAAAAACTACAGATTGAGTAATCAAATTTCACATAATAGAATTCCTGCTGAGCTTCTGAATTTGTGACAGTGTGGTAATTCCTCTGATTAGCAGATGATCAGATATGGTTTACCTGGAGCACAGAAGACATTTGCCAAGTTTTCCGCTCTTCTGCTGGGTTCCATGGGACTACAGCATATGATAAGGAAGAGGATGATCAGAATGACTGTGATGCCTCCTGCCATTGTACAGCCAGTTCTGGCCGAGCAGGAGCAGTACGCGTATATGCAGAATGAGTCCTGCCTCTCTGCATGGCCTGCGAGAACTGCCTCTCTCTGGCCTGCAGTCGGTCCTATCAGTGGATATGCTGAAGACATCCTGCTACTTTCATGCCTTCCTGCAAATAACGTCAAGCTCAGCAGAGGATCCAGAATTACTGGGCCGTGAAACGTCCTAATGGCAAGCATGGAAATGTAGGTCTGCTCACAGTTCAGTGTGTGGACGAGGTCTGTGTTTGACAGATGGGAGAGTGATGGTTATTCCACTGTAAATAATTGTATTATTTCATTCCAAAAATGAGGCCATTCACAGCTATTACTAGCAAGGTAGTTGTTGTTAGCTGGCAGAGTGCCAGATATATATAGGAGACATTCTCAGTTCTCAGTGAGCGGATCACTGGGAATAGGTTAGGCGCTAGATGGCTAGATCATTAAATGCCCCATTCTCACATCCACTGGTCATATAGTTTACAGTAACATCCATGTGTGGTGTAGCCACTGTGGTGTGACAAAATCCTACAAAAAGTTCAAACCCCGTATCAGACAGATCTTTCAACAATTTTGACAGAGGCAGCTTTTTTCCGCTGACAGCTACAGTGTCACAGATCTTCAAGCAGGCAACCATCTGCTGTTCTTTGGCAGTGCTTTGCTTTCTGAGCAAACAGAAACGTAGCAAAGGGTTTCAACTTGATTGAATCAAACCAGAGAAAACTTCACTACGGGATGCTGGGTCTTTGTCTGACCTTGTCTTGTGCTGTGGGATGTCTCTGCAGAGCTCAGGACAGCTCAAGGCCACACCGCGCTGAAGGACGGCACGACGGAATGGGCCTCAGGGGACGTGGACTCTGAGGGACGTCCTGTCTTTCCTGACTTGAGCGCTGCTCTGAATCGGGGTCATTTGCAGACATCTCTTCTGATTCTTTTGCAACCATAAACTACATGTACATGCACAGTGGGGAATGCAATATGAGCAAAGTGGAAAGGTGCAAATGGTTTGGAGGAAGTCACATATGGAAAGGCACCATCACACACCATCAAGTGCTTCCTTTTCAAACCAGAAGGTGGCTTAGGTTTATCAAACTGCCCAGAAATTTCAGGAAAGGGATTCACTTTTAAAGCATCCAAGGACTGGCTGTTATCTTAGTTTCCCTGTTCCCTGTGTACACATGTGGGGACATTACGGAAGGAAATTAAAATCTTGTTGCAAATATTTTTAGTCTAAAATGGCTCATTGAACTCATCACTCTTTAAGAATGGTGTTGGAACATAACTTATTTAAATTACATTCATAACACTACCATTAATGACTTCAATGGAAATCCATGTACTGGTCTTGGCTGGTTTATTCTTGGCTGGTTTATGGATAAAATAATTCCTCAAAGTGTACAAAGTGGGAGGGTGAGAGACTCCAAGACAGTTTCTGTTATTTTGTCTGCGGTAGAGACGTTCCTGTGAACAACCGGTAGCTTCTTAGCAGTTTTCCTAAGCTGATCACTTTACTTACATAACTTGAAGGGTTTGTAATATTCTCTCTGATTGTTCACAGTTCCTCAGAACAGTTAGTCATGACAGTGAATCATGGTATGCATAAGCATCAAGTTAATTCTATGAAACAGTGGATACATGAAAGACTGTTACTTAATAATGTACTAAACAAAAGAAAATTGCCTCAGCCGCACAGCTGCAGTGTGGGATGGCAAGATCATTAAGACAGCAACCTTTCACTGAAGAGTTGTTATTTTTACATAAGCAGTGATCACACATGTTGAGATATTGAGTTGTGGCATTCATTCTGTGTGATTGTAGACATACCAATTAAATAAAAATTCAATCAAAGCATGAGCAAAACCACAAACAATAAAACACAAAAAAGAGAGATTCTCAGCAAAAACTGACTGGATTTGTAATTAGTTTAATGTAGCCTATAGGTGTTTCATAGAGGACCATTATCAAAATTTTGAATAATTAACTACACAAATCAGTGACTCTGAAGGCCACTGAGAAGTCCCCCCCCCCTAATTAAGAAACACATCACAAATTTAATGGGTAGCCGATATCACTCGAGCTGCTGAGACTAATGCATTTCGCTGGGAATCAAGTTATCAGAGGCCAAATCACTAAATGTTCAGAGCACAATCATTATCAGCTTACTCATCACAGTTAATGGCTGTTCAAAAAGATTCTTTTAGGCAGATGTACAGATTTTTTCCAAAATTGTTTTTCAACCTCAGAGCTGCCGATCAGAGCTTTATATGATCACCATTCAATCACTGATAATTCCAATAATTTACAGCATATGTCAGCAATATGATTTAAGATCATCTGCTACTGACCTACACTACAAGTATGTGTCCCATGTTTCTTCGTGTAGTTCTTGCATAACGAGAGTTGAAACCACAACTGCTTTAATCTCAACTATTTAGGATCTAAACTATTAAGACTATTAAATTAAAATTACACCATCAATTTGCAACATTGTAGTGCCACTATTAGGAAATTATGCATACAGTATGTGCCTGTAAATTTACGTTTTGACATTTTATACTGCTTGAGTGCTCAGATATTTAAATTTGATGGGGTTTCATTTACGGTTTTATGTATTTGGAATCGTGTAGGGTTTCTGTGGTCTCTATGTAGTCTCTGTTGTTCATTTTTGTGCTTGTTTGTTCTTTCAGAAAGTAAATAACAACTCAAATTGACCAAATCCACGACATGTCCTTCGAGGTCTTGCGTACTTGCAGTCGGTGCTTCCTTGTCTTACAGTCTTACAAGTACCGCCGCTTGTACAGTAATTACATCCATCACATGTGGTATACATGCGTTCTCCCGTGACGGTATATCAGACTACTAGAAGATAAATAAACTTAACTGACGTCACCTGTGTGTTTTTTTTTCTAATGGGACATGCGCAGTGGGTTCCTGTCAGGCTGAGCTTAGCCGTTAGCCACTCACACCTCTCTGTCACACACGCAGTGATCTTGTGATAGAGCAGCAGAAGACTCTATTCATGTCTGCTTGTGGTGACAGTCAGCATTACTGTAACCGGTGAACTTCATTAAGGCCTGGGACTTACTACGAAGGTGCCGTGGACTTTTCCATCTGCGCAAACAATCCAGTAACGCTTAAAGTCGTAATGTGGCTATAGCTAGCGCGCTAACTAGCCTAGTGTCCAAGATGGCGACAGTGTGTTATGCTCCGGACTTTTTAAACGGTCGCGAATTAAGTGTTTTTAAGTTAGCGCATGGATTTTTTTTATTTATTTCGGCGCCTTACACCCAGTCCGTTTAACGATGTCGTAAATGTAGCGCTTAGGACAATGTCATTATTGCTGGGCTGAGCGAAACCAAATGCTTTCTGCTAGCTAGCAAGCTAACGGTAGCTAGCTGTGATTGAACCAGTGCTGGCTGTCAGTCGTTACGCAGAACGCTGTCCAGGCTTGCGGGTGAAAATCTTTTTTAAAGTGTCTGTTGTTGTTCGCATAAATGTCACTTTCCGTGTGTGGTGACCGTATTCTGGATAAGGAGATGCAACAACGATTTACAACCGCAGTGTTGTGTGTAATAACCAGCTACATGCAGTCAGCTCGTCCTGCATTGCTCAGAATGGATTCAAGGTTCACCGTGTAGCACCGTGTATCTTAAAATTAGCCAAGTTAGTCTTGTATTCCCAAGCATACCGACACATCCACTGGGACAGTCGTTCGTTTATATGCAAGATTAGTTCTGTTAAGCTTATTGTGGAAATTGACCTAAAGATCACCTCTCATAGCTAGATTTATTATGTTTTTACCCAGGCACTCCATGTTGACACAGCAGAGCTTTAGAATACACTGTGACGATACCCGTAGTCCTGCTTCTTGACCGAGCACTGCCATGGCCAAGGACCAGCCAAATGTGATAGACCTTCTCCCACTTTTGGAGTCCACAGATTTACACGACCTGGAGCAGGTCAGAAGTCTGTTACAGGAGAACCTTAGCACAGGTCTGCCACCTTCGCTTAATTTGGTTTATGTGTTTGCTTTCCCCTTACTTTCTCTGAACTTATGACTTCTAGACAATTCCACATGGTGACACTTTTTCATGTAGCTTTACAGATTTATTTACATATTGAACTCTGTAATAAGTTGCTGTTTGTCTTTGTTTGTCTTACCTGTCAAATTGTCAGATAAAGGGTCTATGCTTGTCAATGGCCTCGTGGATTATCATTTGGACACCAGCTCTTCTCAGGCTGTGGACATCCTGTCGTCGGTCAGGGAACCTCACGACAAGGTGAGGAAAGGTTATGCCCTCCCTCGTTGTCTGACGCCGTGGAGGAGCAAGCAGACAATGTGTGGGATAATGTCCCGGCCTCTCAGGCCCCTCCATGGATATAAGGATCAAACTTTGCGCTTAAGCAATTGCGGCATGTGCCACTGACTTTGCGTTAATAATTATGGGGGCGTGTCCTTCTTCCTCAAAGCACCTTTTGGACAAGATGAATGAGTGCATGGCCAAGCCGGGCTGCAGGCTCTCCATCCTTACCCTCCTGGGCCACGTTGTTCGCAGGCAGCCGCCGTGGATCCACAGGATCGCCCGCTTTCCGTTGCTCACGTCGCTGCTCAAATGCCTCAAGGTACAGAGCAAAAGACCAGCCGGGCACAGCTAACTCCGTTCTGTGGGAGGCGGGTGCGGGTGGGGGGCTGATTGTCGCAGTTGGGTTCGCTCATGTAATAATTAGATTGTAGTCACGTTGGATTTGGGTTTAATGACTTTTCGGGGTTTGTAATTGTCATGTACTGACTGTTCTGTCTCCCTGCTTCTGCTGTGACAGACAGAGTCAGACGTTCTGGTTCTCATTACCGGGGTGCTGGTGTTGATCGTCCTTCTCCCCATGATACCACAGACTGGCAAACAGCTTCTGTTTGAGTTTTTTGATATCTTCGGGCGACTGGCAGCTTGGAATCAGAGAAATCCAGGTAGTTTACAATAATGTTGCCAAAGTAAATAACTTTTTTTTTTAGTTTCAAACAGTGCTGGGCATTTTTTAAATAACATAAGTACAGCTAAAAGGTTGGAGCCATTTCATATTATTTCCCTTTCCATATCACTTTAAAGAAAAGTGATAGGTTTTTGTTTGTTTGTTGTTTTGGTATATCACCAAGCTCATGTTCCATAAGATTCTTTTTTATAAAGGGTGTTAATAATGAAATTATTATTATGAATGATAACTTGAATTTGCTCCTTTTTTGATGGCATCTGTATTTGGGTCAGTAATGTAATGACCGTTCTAACTCCTGTTCTCTAGGCCACGCTCAGGGAGTATATGCAGTTCACCTCCACGCCAGCGTCTACTCACTTTTCCACCGCCTTTACGGCATGTACCCCTGCAACTTTGTGTCCTATCTGCGTGCCCACTACAGTATGAAGGAGAACGTAGACACCTTTGAGGAGGTGGTGAAGGTGAGGTCCCAGCTCTGCGTTTGCAACCCCACTGAACTGTATGTTGGTGCAGCCCACTGTCCAGCCAAGTTTTTCATTATTTATAAGTGACAACTCAGTGGCAGCTCAGGTGATCATTTACTGGTTCTTCTTCAACCAGCCAATGCTGCTACACGTGCGGATACATCCAGAACTTATCACCGGAACCAAAGACTATGAAATGGATCCAATAAGGTGATGTCACTGATCTCCGTGTACAGTTGATGCATTGATTCACCGATGTGTATGTACATATATATGCACACACACACACACACACATAATCGTGCTGTCCGATCCCTGCTCCAGGTGGAAGAGGTTTGAGACCCACGACATTGTGATTGAATGTGCCAAAGTGTCATTGGACCCGATGGAGGCGTCTTGTGAGGAGGGCTACTCTCTCCTGCCTGACTACATGCCACAGCGCACTGTCAACTGTAGCAGGTCCTACTCGGACCTCCGTAGCCCAGGTTGGAGCGCGCTAAACCCGTTTGTTTGTTCTGAACACTCACACACTTCTTTTGAGGTCAAATTCAAACACGTCTACAAATGTGTAACCACTGCTGTTTTGCCGAGTCGTAACCTTCACAAATAGAACATAGTCTGTTTTGCCTGCTGATCACTCTTGTTTGTGTGCATGTGTTGTAGGAAGCTCCTCTCTCGCGTCAATGAACACAGTTCGTCAGTCTCTCTCCCTTTCTTTGCCCCATCTCACAGTCACCCAGCAAATGGCTCTCAGCCCACAGACACCAAGCCTAAAGGTGAATTTTCCCCACCAATAAGAGCCTGTGTGAATGACATATGGGCTGCTGTAAGAGAAGAATGAAATCAACAAGGTTAGACAAGGTAGGCGGTGTCTGATTGGTGCACCTGATTGCCATGTCGTCCAATGTAATCGCAGGGTCTTGAGGCGATGTCCTCAGGGATGAAGGAGGTCACATGGAGCCCATCCTCGGTCTGCGGGTTAAGCACCCCTCCCAGCTCCAGAGGAATGTCTCCCACCACCGTCCCCGACATCTCAAGCAGTGCCTCGCACCTCTCAGGACGCGTCCCCAACACACCAGGTGAGCACTGTGGAGGCCACGGTCTGCTTCAAGGATGCCCTCTGTTTGGGTCTGTCTGTGCCAACTCTGAGTTTTCTGGGGCATAAGGCTGCAGTAAATAACTTGTCTGTCACAGTGGATGGCAAGTGGACCCCGTCTGCCTCCACACCCTCAGGGTCCTCTCCCCTCCCCTCGCTCACGGAGGAGCTGGAGCACACCATCCAGCCTGCCTCCACCACCCTTCTTCCTGCTAAGGTAAACGAGAGAGTAGTGAACACTCCAAGCCATTTGTGGAATGGAAATGGAATTTGCATGTGTCTGCTTTCTGTTTTCTATTCATTTTCACTTTTGTCTAATCCATGAACCACAAACTTGCCCAGGCAAATCAGGAGCCAATCAAAGAGGTTAAAAATGACACACCCACAAGTATCATCAGCAAAGGTAATGGTTTACATTTCAAACTTGTCTGTTGTTTTGTGAGCTTACCTGGTCATAGTCGAGTGGAGTCTTTTTTTTTATTTTATTTATTTATTTATTTTTAATTTATTTATTTATTTTTTAATCGGTTAATCCTTTCAGCTTAAATTGACAACAGTCACACCTGTTACTTGGGAAAAAAGACTATTGTACTGTCTGCTGTTTCAGGTGGAGCAGGTGATGCTCTGAGCCCTATAACATTGACTGAGCTCTCTGACTTTGTGAGGAGGACAGAGAGAGACCGAGAGGAAGGTAATTGTGGAGACCCGCAGATTTTTCTTGCAGTTGTTTAAATCTGAGCGTAGACAAATGAGATAAGCAAACATTTTTTTGTAGTAATCATTACAGTCAATGACCCTTTATTTGTCCCTAAGACGCCATCACAGAGGAGCTAGTGACACTAACCAGGACTGACCTCGGCTCTCTCCCGATGGCCGGACTGGACGACTCTTCCTGTGGGGTCCCTGATGCTCCTCCCCTCCCCTCAAACGCCTGCCCAGGTGCACTTCCTCCCAATCTGGCCTCCACCCCTGACAGAGCGGCTATCAGCCCCAAAGGCACAGACCAGCAGCGCTCTCCCTGGTCCCTGTGGCCAGGGTTCACGCCCATCGAGAGCTCCTTGAGTCCCACAGCAGCAGAGGACGCCGTGGGCGAGCTGTCGAAGACCTCCTTCCCCTACGAGCCCCTGTTTGACCTGGCCCTGCCCAAGCTGGCCTCTCTGTTCGTGGGCAGGAGGACTGCGGAGGCCCAGCAGAACGCGGCGGGAGCAAGGGAGCAGCGCGGGGAGCTGGAGGGGGAGGACTTGTCGGCCACTTCGCCTCTGGAGGTTCTCGATCGGCTAATCCTGCAAGGTCAAGAGCTCCACGAGAAAGCTTTGAAGAGGTGAGAGGTCACGGACGTGCGCTGTTCCAGTGGGTCCTGTGTTTCACATCCTGCGTGTCTGCTGGTGGAGTCGGTTTTATTTTTCAGTAAATTAAAAACTGGCTGGTTGAAAGTGGTTGGCTGTGTGGGGACAGGTTGCTGGTTTAAGAGGGAGCTTGATGGGTGTGGGTCAGAGACTCCAGACCTCAGCCTGGAGCTTTCCAGAGCTGCTGTGGGCTTTCTGGAGAGTGCTGGGTCTACGTGAAACCTTCATGGCTTGGCGCAGGACTGGTATCCTGCATATGGTGTTAGTAGGGAGGATGGGTAGGGGAGCAGAGTAGCTCCAGACAGGTCCGGAGCATGCTCAGTCTGACCACACACGCTCACTTATCTCCTTAACATGGCACCCTGAAATCACCTCATGTATGTGGACTTAGTTGGACTAATGGAGGTGCTTGCCTAATGACCGCTGTGATATTTGGCATCCCATCACGAGGAGTTGCTGGCACTAGCTCTGAATTGTGAGGTATTTGTAGCAGTGCTAAAGATGTGTTTGCAAATGGTCTGTGTTTGCTGTCTTTCAGATCTGCTTCTTTGTCAAACCAATCAGCTCAGCCACACTCTGGAGGTAAACATCATAGCACTAAAGGAAAAGGTATTTAGTCATCTAATATGCACTGACTCTACCCACTGTCAAGAAGACTGTCCTTCAACCTGTCCTTCGGATCCTTTCCTGCTTGTCTGTTTGTATACATTCCTGTTTTTTTCCATCGTCTGACTTTATAGATAAATACGCTGATATTTTCCTGTTCTCCTGCTTTCCTGATGTTTTATATTTACCCTTTTTTACGGCTAAGTAGCTCAACAGTAGTATTGGCTGTGTGTTTTGGTGACTGTGCTACAGGGTGTGCTCTGGGCTGTGTTGCAGGTGCAGGCCCAGTGGCGCCGGACGAGCTGGACCTCCTGCGTAGTCAGCTCCTGCTCCTCCACGGACAGCTGCTCTACGAGAGGCACAAGCGGGAGCAGCACGCTGTCCGCAGTCGCCGTCTGCTCCGCCGCGTCATCAACGCCTCCGCGCTCGAGGAGCAGAACACCTCTGCGGTGAGGGGCGGCCGCCAAGCGTTTCATGTTTTAAAATGTTCCTTTTTCTGTTTTTGATTTAGGTTAGGAATGTTAATGTCGTGACCTTGCTGACATTCACACAAGCATCTGACTGCTGGTTGGAATAGCCTTAACAATTTAGCTCCTCAGGACAAAACTACATTTTTTCTAAATGTTACTTCTGTCTCTCTCTCTCTCTCTCTCTCTTTCTCTACCTGTCTGTCTCTCTCTCTCTCTCTGTCTGTATCTCTCTCCCTCTCTCTCTTCCCTCCCTCCCTCCCTCCCTCCCTGTAGAAGGCCCAGGTCCGGCTGCAGGAGGTGGAGACTCGTTCCCTGCGCGTGAGCCTCCAGGAGGAGCAGCGCCGCTCCCAGCAGCTGCAGCAGGACGGTGAGGCTCTCGCACAGAAGCTCCACGGCCAGCTGCACCACCTCCAGCAGGAGAGGAACGACTTCTGCACACAGACCCAGGAGCTGCAGGTCAGCCAGCCCACGGTGCACTGGGGCAGACCGACACAGGATGCAGTTCACATTAAATGCAGTTCACATAGAATGCTGATGATTTTGAAGCTATTTAATAAATTTCAATGTAAACTTGGAATCAGACAGTCATGATGATGCGTAATACCTTGTTACAGAAATAGTTAAGAACCTACTGTTTTTAATTATTACTGAAAGAAACCTCTCTGTTTGAACACATTAGAAGTTTGTCCTGTTTTGCTGCTTTCCCAGCGTGCCTTGCAGGAGAGCCAGAAGAACATGGGCGAGTTGGAGGCGGAGCTGCAGAGAGCCAATAACAAAGTGTGCAATACAGGACACCTGCTCAGCCAGCTGTCAATCAAGGTGAGCTCAGCCAGGCCGGCATGGTCGAACCCGGCCGGGCCAGCAGTCTCGGTGCTACGCCCGCGTTCACGCCGTCGTTTCTCCGAGCGCTGGTTCATTTGCTCTGTTGTACGCACCCCAGCTCGAGAACACTGAAAGCATGGAGCAGCAGATGTCCTTCCTGAACAAGCAGCTGTTGCTGCTGGGCGAAGCCAACAGGCTGTGTGTGCAGGAGGTCCAGCGTCTAGGACCTGAGGCACACAAGGTAAGCGCTCCACCCCGTACACGCAGGTCCCGCTCCCACCACTGGCACCATGGCGTTTGCCCTCTGTTAGGGTTGGAATTGTCTGTCAGCACATGCTTATGTACAGGTGTTTGCAGTACGATGCTAGTATAAGAAATCTCCACCCAAACACAGTCTGTTTTCTTTTATTTTGTTTTTTTATCTGTTTTCCCTGTTCATCGTAGGACATGCTAAGATGAGACTTTATGGATCTCGGTTGGGAAATTTAGGTCTAACAACATTGCACTTGCATGCATTGAAAAGTGTGGTAAAATCCTAAAATGTAAAAATCTGAAGTGATGAAAATAAGTCATCTAGAAACACACACTATAAAACAGATTCCCCCTGTACACAGTGTGTCCCAGGTGTAAAGATTTGACATTGAGCAAGTGCACATACACCAATGTATTGAGGTTGTACAGCACAGTTTACAGTGAAGTTCTACTCGATATGATCCATGCAAATATGTTGATGTGCTGAAACATACTGATGCACCTCATTATGCTATACAACGGTATTGATGTACAGACAGTTCATTCTTAAGCCCTATGCAAATATGCTAAATAAAGACAAGATGTGTATGGTTGGATATGAGGGGGGGAAATAAGGCATGTTGGTGTCCAAAAAAAAAACAAAAATAACAAGTGAGTGAGCAGCAGGGGCTGGTGATCCTGCAGGAGGACGCAGGACCACTGTGAGAATTATCCATGTTGGACGAGGCGTTGTCGGCCATCCTTAGCGTTTTTTTTAATCGAACATGAAACAAGGAGAGTCCTGTTGCTTCGTGCGTGTGGGTTCGTGTGGGTCTGCGGCACTAGGAGCTAGACATGCTGCAGGCGTGTTGGACGCGGGAGGCGGAGAGCTGGAAGCAGAGCTCTGTTCAGCAGAGCCAGAGGCTGGAGGCGGCACAGCAACGCATCGTGGAGTTGGAGGCACAGCTCGCCAAGAAAGAACTCCTCATCTTGGAGCAGAAGAAACTGCTGGAGAACGTAAAAAACCAGGCCAGGTACACGCTCACAGGACTCCTGGCTTTGGAATGTCCTTAGTGCCTGTTTCTGTTTATAAGATAATGAGAACATTTATGAGAAAATTCCTATTGGTGGTCTATTGCAAACATGCACTTGCATATTTTCTATAGGGGGCAGTTGCAGGCTTCAGATAACAGGTATCTGGCTCAGAAGCATGTGACTCAGGCACTACAATCAGAGCTGCTCCAGCTGTACAGCCAGCTAGAGATCAACAATATTTCTAACACTACACCAGTAGGGGGCAGTGCTGAGCCCACTAGCTCCCCAAAGCAGAGGTGAGTGGTTTAAATCTCTTAATGATACTTGGTCGCAAGGTAATACAAAGGGAATGCATCCTAACAATATAACAGCAAACGGGAGAAAGAATGTCAGGAACAATTAAAAAAAAAAAAAGTTTCTTGTAATTCACATTGATTTCATCATATGTGAAATATGCTTAATTTACAAACAGGAGCTTAACCACCTCCCATTTGTATTTATATCAGGCCCAATGGCAACAATACAGAGCCGGCCCAAACCCCTGAGCCAGGCGCACGGGGGGGCGGAGCCTACATGTGTGTCAACGGAGACATTTGTCCTGGGTCTCCACCACCCACTGCACTGATCAATGGCAGCCAGGAAGAAGAGCTGTCAGTCCTCTCCTGCATCTCCCCGTTGCCTGTCCGCTCCTACCCCAGTGCCAGCAGCTTCCTGGGAATCCACAACCAAGAGCTTCTGAAAAAGCGAAAGAGCCAATATGAGGAGGAGCTGGCGCCCCTGAGCTGCCTCTACCGGGGCGTGCAGGACCAGAGCTCAGAGCCCGCAGAAACCCCACTACCCAGCCTGGGCAGGGAGGGCACCACAGCCCAGACCACCGAGACCCTTGTGCAGCCTGACCCCCAGCCCCTGGATCGCCATAGGAACCGGGCTTACAACATCCAACGGCGGAGGCAGCAGGACCTGCGGATCATGGACTACAACGAGGCCCATCAGGAGAAGACTTAGGGACGTTTGGAAAGTTGGGTTACTGGGACTTGTGCTGTAGACCTGCTTGTAACACTAGACAGAGTGAGGAAGAGATGTTTTGAAATCTGCAATTCCTTTTAACAAAAAAGACGGACTGCGTCGTTTTCGTTCATTTTTAGAAGCTCTAATGTATTACGAATATGGCCAAATGAGACATGTGTATACAGAAGGCTTCAAAGCTACTGTCACTATGTTTTAGGAGAAGATTCTGTTTTGACCTGTAACTCGTTGTATTCAGTTTTTCAAATTTCTCCTAGCGTGACCCCGTTGCACTAGATCCCGAATGTAAACTAAAGTGGATAATGTGATGCAGTTCAACTCCTAGAGCGTGACGATTGTAGCTTTAACCAATCCATCCACTGTTAAGACTCCGCAGCAATGAGTACAGTATGAAATCAGTACAGAGACTGCACAAAACAAGGTAGTCTTGAGAGGTTTTTCACTTCACATATTGACTAAGCATTGGTTTGTTGCTGCGTTAGATTATTATTATTTTGTTTTACGTGAATGCTTTGGCTCCAGACATGTCTGAATTTGGCAGTGGTGTGTTTGGATTGTGGCTCGTTTTCCCAGCAATCGTACCGTCTCAGTTATTGCATTTGGTTCCATAAGCGCCCCGGTTTAATTATGTATGCTTTTGAATCAACCCAGGATGAAGGGGGCTTCGACTCATGGTTAGATGAAGCATATGAAAACTTCATTACCCAGAGTTCTCTGACTCTATTTACAACAGCACAAGGAGAAGAGCAATAACGTAGCGATTTGAGTTGGAGTTTTTTTTTTTTTTCCTCTTGTGGATTTGGCACTGTAAATAGTTTCTGCAACATCAAATCAAACCCAGTGTGTCTGATAAAACTGTGAAAGGAAAGAAAGCGGCTGTGTGAGCTGGGTAGGGAGTGCAGAATAAGATAAAGTCACTGATTTTGTTGCAAAAGCTGGCCAGGTGTATGTATGATGCCATAGTCTTGATTTATATGCTTGCCCATAGAGGAACAGACAAAGCAAGTATTAAGCGTAGGTTTTATTTTTATGAATTCAGTTTAATACTGGGATTGCCCAGTCACCAGTGCAATATGTTTCTTAGCATTATTCTTAATGCCAGCTCAAAAGCATTGAAGATGTAAAATCATGCAGGTGTTCTAGCTGCTTGGCAAGACTCACAGGAATCTTGCACCACACAAGCTATGCTGCTGTTCAGTTCATCCTGCGAAGACAGTAGTGCCTCCGCTTTAGACCCTCCGCCCTCTTTAGTGAACGACGTCTGGGCTGTTCAATTTAACTGCAATCACCCTCGCTGCTTGGAACATATGTGAAATGTAAATCTTCTGTGGTAACGGTGTCCAGACTACAGCTGACGGCTGAATCCAAGCTCACAGGTGAATGGGTTAATGCCTATTTGTTTTGTTTTAGGGTTTTTTTGTTTTGTTTTCCCTACTTTACTCTATTAAATATTGCAGAAACTTCGCAGGCAAGAGAGGAGCTAGTTTTCTAATCGCCAAAGTTAAATCATGTCCCCTTTTAGCCAATTCAGGGCTATTTATAAAGTCTTATACTTTATAAATATTGTTTATTGTCTTTATTTCTAAAAGAAAAGAAATGTCAGCCCTGAGTTATGTTATGTTCTGTTATTGTTTCGTTTCTGTTATGTTCTGTTATTGTTTCAGTTCAAAATGTGAAACAATAACAGAACATGCAGAATACTGCTCAGTGCAACAGCTTTTACCTGTAACTGAGGGAAACGCCTCAGTGTTTACAGCGATAAGGATGATGTGGAAAGTCTGAACTGTTTATCTTTAGCTTTGGACTTGAAAGGATTCTCTTCATTCTGTTCAGGACTCACCAACCATCACTACTCTCCATGGACAAAAAGTGTCTGCCAACATAATTGCACCTTCTTACAATTTCAGCCCTTGCATCATATATTTCATTTTAATGAAATGTATCCATAAGCATTGTTACTGCTTGTTTTGCAAGCAAAAGCCCTCCCAGACATTTGTGATTTATATAGTTCACAAAATGCCTTAATAAGAATAGGACATCTCTCCTTTCCCCAGAAGCCAAATTCCAACAGATTTTACAATGGTACAATTTGACAATAATCTGGAGTGGAGTCAGATGTCGTCAGGGACTCTGTTAAAAAAAGTATTGATTCTGAATACATAGACAAAGGTATTCTACTTGTTAAGCTATGATCAAGAAAATAAAAGTATATGTTTTGCACATTTTGCCTTTGCTGCTTCTTTCTTAATGGATAACATGCAGCACACTTCTCAGTTATCACTGTAAGGCTCAACAGCAAACATATTGACGGTGAATCTTTATTTAAACAAACAAAAAAGCTCATGTTCTTGCGGGGCCTGGAGGTTTCCAGGCAGGTTTGCACGCATGCCATGATCTTGCACGTTTAGACACAGGCTGTCGGGGTCTGGTGGTACGAGACGATTTCCTGCTCGTCTCTGCAGGAACGTTCTCTGCTGTGCTGACTCCTGTTTGCTGGAGAAGCTCGTTGGCAGAAGTGAGCACTGGCGTTGGGGCCCGGATGCTAGCGCTTGTCAGAGCGAAGCTGGCCACTCTGAGCAGGTCAAAGGTCACGGGGATCACACTCACGACTCCTCCGTAGTAGTTCCTCGCTTCGTTACAGCTCAGCCGGTTAATCTCATCGTGCGGGTAGCTGCAGGAAGGGAAGAGGATGTTAACCCAAAAAGAAGTAACAGATCTTATTCACACATTTTACCAGTTGAACTATCTGACTCAGTTTGTCCATTAAACAGAATGTTGCATAACTGTGCCTGTAGTTGGCTGATGTCAGAGCCAGGGCTGAGAATCTTCTTGCAGGTGTCTAGAGCTTCACTGGAGTGGCTTTGGGTGGTCGCTGAAGATTGGAGGAGTTTAAACACCGTCTCAAGCATGTCCATGATCTCCAGAAAGAGCAAGAAGACTCGCCTGTCCGTGGCATTACTGCAGTAATGAATCATATACCGTTGCACCTACATGCACAGAATGTTTTGAACTGGTTACAAAAGGTGTGTTCACGTAAACACCAGTGATTCAGCGATAGGACTGTAAATTAAACAAACAAAGAAAATCACAATATCAATATCAGCAAGACATTCCGCACGACACCAGCCTGACCTGCGCCACCGAACACACGGGTCCTGTTTGGTCACGCGCTTGCTCTCGTGACCGCGCTAGCGCTGTTATGAAGAGAAACTGCTGTTGCTTGAAAAGTTTATGTTTCTGCTCAATGGTCTTCAGTTTCTCTCTTACTTCAGTCATTTTTAGAGAATTTTAGAAAATGGAACCTATTTGTCAAAAGTTTCTATTTTTTAAACTAACGTTAACTTTACCAAACCTTCATTAAAGTTACTCCAATCGCCGATTGGTTATTAGTTACGCCGTTTTCTGTCCAACGTGTTTTCAGTACATTGCATAACAAACATTTTTTTACGAAGTTGCTCAGCAACAAGTAACAATTCGAGAAAGAGACCTACGATGAGAAACTGCGCTTGCGCGACCAAAACGATGCCGATTGGCTGATTCAGTAACCATTGGAAACGAGTACAAGACGCGAATGTAAATATATAGCTTAATAACAACAACAAACATGTCTAGCTAAGCTAACAGTGCGTTGTAAGTTGTGTATATAAAACAGTGAATAACGTTGCTCTATACTCTGTGGAAACAGAAACGCAATAAAGGTTAGTAACTTAAAACAAACTGACTGTAACCAATTTCTACTTAATGTTTTACTGTGTTTACTGCGACTCAGGCACGCCAGACTACTGTCCCTGTTAAATGATCGATTGACTGTTGATCAGTCTGAATCAGTTTGAATGGATATAGTTTTTAGAATGGATATACGATTTTACTCATAACGACAGTGAAAACTAGATGTGAAGTGAAACGTGTAGGCTATATATGAAGAAGATTTCAAGGAGTAACTGCGGTGTTATGTAAAAGATACAGAGGTGGTAAAATTGCAGTAAAGAATAAGAGATGGAAACAGGACGTTTCAGACAGAAGTTATGCAAGCAAACTGCTTCTGAAGGTCTTGGAAGTGAAACCAGTTTATGTTCAAAACAGTAGGCTAGATGTTTAAATCATGACATTTATTCCACTGGGTTCCTACAGTGTAGATCTGTACGAAACATCCTGTTTCTCTGGAAATCTCATGTACTTCAGTGCACTTTTAACTACCTCTGCATCTTTAACTACAGTCACTCAGCTCAGACACACGTGTGTGTGTATGCATTAAATATATTGTGTTTACCTATTCATATTAAGCTATATATACTGTATATATATATATATATATATATATATATATATATATATATATATATATATATATATATATATATATATATGACCTGATGAAGGTCACTTTCCATGGATCCCCTTTTCCATACTTTACATAATGCCATGTAAATATACTGGAGTAAAACAGCTATGGGTGATTCAATGGGAAAATTCTGAAAACATAATTGGATTCAGCGAGCAAAATATATACAAAGCATAATCTGTGCATCTTCTCATTTCTCTCTCTCTCTCTCTCTCTTCATGTCTTCACAGAGCAGATATTAATGATTATATTATTACAGAATCTCATTTAATCTACCTGGGTAAATACATTGTCATTGCTAAGGATGGATGCAACAGTGAAACCTTTAAGAATCCCCCCTGAAATGGCTGTTTATGCAGAGAAGCATGAAATATTCGACCTCATTCAGGTATGTGGCATTCTGCATTTTATAGACTTATTCTATGAAATTAAACATTAATCACTTTTTCTCTCATGCAGACACTGATGAGAAACCTCATCATTGATAAGCCAAGAGATCCCATTCAGTATCTGATAGGACTGCTGAAAAGGGAAAATATTGAAGGTGAAGGTTCAGTTAGTTTTTAATTCAAGGTTCAAGTTTTGAATTAAATGTTTCTCTAAATGCAAATTCAGGCATAAGTTAAGTACATCTAATTCCCATTGTAAACCTATTGTAATTTTTAAGAACGTAAAACTGCCACCAGATGGCGCACTCTTACCATTATACTGCTTAAACATGAATACATTATACTGCTTAAACATGCATGGATCTGGTGTGTAAAATTGCTATTCCACAAAGTATAAAAAACAGTGATTATTGCTAGAATATTTAATTGGAATGTAAATGACGTACCTCGTTTTGATTTGACATTTAACCTTTTGAAAATCTCTTATTTAAAAATGTGTTTTTAGTCCCAAGGGTTGTGCTTCTGGGTCCACCAGCGTCTGGGAAACGAACCATAGTAAGTGTTTTATGTCATATAACATTTACCTTTTTAATTAAAGTGATCCTATCTTGTTTTGTAAATGCCAAATATATTATCCATTTCTTTCTTGTATTTAGCATAGTTTAAATATCTTGCCTATAAATAATATTTTAATAGAGCTCCTCTAATGGATACATGTACATTTAATATGTAGGATGAATCAGGTAAGATCATTCTTCTGCCTTGCTATTTTTCCATCATGATGTGGCCTCCATCTGGGATCCTCAGTTCTAGTAAATCCTCAGCCCTTCCTGTCTTCTTCCATCTTATATGCTGTTTCAAATGGATCTCTTTTGCTTTGCCACAGGCAAAAAAGTTGTGTGAGCGCATTGGTGCTATTCATGTAACTGCCAGCGATATTCTTAAGGATGACACTGACCTCACCAGGGCTGCGCAGAAGTATAGAGAGAAAAATCAGGTGGGACTTCAACACCTGCTTCTATTTCTTTTCTGTCTCTGTAAATATCTGTGAAAGTAGCATGCAGACTCCAGATATCTTCTAAAAGAAACCCTGCTTTAATAATCGTTTAGTTAGTTTGGTTTTGGACTTGGTGTTTGACATGGTGTTTCCATGACTTCTGTTCCCATGCTGACTCACTCGTGGCAGATTTATGCAAACATGTTAACGTGTAAAACAGAAAAAGTTGAGTATGGCAGAAGAAAGAGATCCATGATTAGGAAAAGCTTTTCCCAGTGGTTTAATTATTCTAATTATCTCCCCACTTACACTCAGCACGGCCTTGATTTTAAAAATAAAACACCTCAAAAAGACAATTATTACCATTTTGATTGAATCCATAATGTATTGCATAATTAAAGGCAGGCAAGCGTTAATCAGATGATCACTCACAGTATTTGAATTGTGTTATTTGATAGTAATTGTTTTGTTTGGATGACTGATCCAAACAAGTAATTTTGAATATGTGAATATGAGTATTTAAAATTAATGTACACACACACATAATATTCTTTTAAATAATCTTTTAAATATTCTTTTTTATTATTTTTTTTACATTTACTCCTTAATGTCAGAATGCTAAAAATAACATATTTCTATGGCTACCACACAAATCAGTAAGGCTGCAATTCTCTATATTTTATATATAGATATATGTTTTAGTGATTATTATTGCTGTTTCTGATAGGAAGTCCCACAAGACCTTTGGATAAAATTGATACAGCAACGGCTGTGGAGGAGTGACTGCGTGAGGCAGGTAAGCTGTATGGGAGATGTTCTCACAGCAAATTTAAGTGCTTTTCCATTAAATGAGTACAATTCTAAAATTTTACTTTTTGGCACTACTGGTAACCAAAAAATAAAATGTAAAAAAAACATGCTATAAGTAAAATAATAAGAATACCTTAATGGACACTTTTTCATACAGTTTTGTAGGCAACAGCAAACGTCAAAATCAAGCCTTTGGTGCCCAGTGTGTGTTTCTGTGGGCGTTCCACGGTACCTTATTTACCTGTGTGTGTATTTGTGTTCCCTGAGTCCCACAGTGATATTTCTTTGAGACTAGTAGTGAGTGTGTGTGTGTTTCTTTAAAGGAGCCTTTCGTCTGAGGCCCCTCCAGCCTGTAAACCTCAGCTGATCTCCTCTCTCACTACCAAAGCGTCTTCTGTCCAGCCGTATGCTCCAAACACTCCTCTCTTTCAGTCCTCATGTCATCCTGCCATCGCATCATGTCGCCCGTCCTGTCGTCCCAGCGTCCTACCCTCCCCTCTCTCTCCCTCTTTCCTCTGAAGTGTCAGTTTTTGCCACGCAAGCGTCCAGAGAAATATGTAAATCACCACAAAAAAAACACACACGCACAACAAAAACACAAGCGATGTTTCTGCCTTATTCTGTTTTTAAACTCTGCAGCTGGCATTGCTTAGCGCTGTATAGCTGTATATTTTCCACTTGGCATCTTTTAACTTTCCCTCTTTATTCTCAGAAGTTCATGATTAGTATCCGCTCTTAATCTAGTGATGCACATTCATCCCTGCAGGCAAACTGTCTGGGGCTATTTATCATCTTGTTTAATTATTTTGCCCTTTTAACTCTGCATAAGTGCAGAGGAATGAGGAGGAAATAGAGGCTTTTTTTTACTATAGACAAAGACACCTGACAAAAGCATCTCAATCAGTGCTTTGTCTGGGCTGCAAATGTGTCTATTCCAACACAGTGTGGATTCATCTCCTAGTCTCGTGCTTCACACACACTTTCATGGGCTAAAGAATGGGATGATTGACACACCGCATCACCACTGAACCAAGAGGCATCTAAGATTAATTGCCATTCCTCTGTCACCTGTGTGCATGAGTTTGTGTTTGTGCCTGTGTTTATATCTGTATTTTTTCCAAATTAAGTAACACTGAGTGTTAATCATGCCTAATCTAGGTCGTCTAGTTCACCTCCGCCTGTCACTGTTTCTCAGGCTGTCTTACTGTACTGCACCTCTCTCTTCTATATGGAAAACTTTCGACTTGTAATCTAGAGGGAAATCAAGACGGTTGGAAATGTAAGGAAGCATAGGTAATGAGCGCAGAATTAAAGCGGAATATCAGCTTAATGAATACTCTCGCAGTCCCAGAAAAAGAAGCCCGAAAGTAAATCTGGGAAAAAAAGACAAGAGAGAAAGAATGAAAGATCATGTGGCGAGTGCTGCAGTCATCCAGATCCCTAATGAGACTCCCAAATAAAGTTAGACTGGTAGAATTTGCATAATGCCTTTAATTCTATATTTAGGGGAATAGGAGAAATAGGCAGGAAAGTTTCACAATTGAAATGTAATAGGAATTGGGAAGGGTTTTTTTTTTTCTTTCTTCAGATAGAATTTGATGCAAATAAGACTATCCTAGTGCAGTTCAGCTATGTTCTGATTAAGATCATTTAAACAGGGCAGTGTTAGATTAATTAATTAATATGCATTTGAATGATCTGTGAGGAACAATGACAGAGGACTGTTCGGCCTTTGATAAAGTAACAGCCAGTTTACTAACCTCACCGCTGGCCTGCTTTGACTTTAACGTCACACCTTCTTGCCTCTCAGCTGCCCTCTTTGTACGTGAGGTGCTTCAGTACTTTCTGTGCACTTTGTACAGTGAAGCAACTGAACATATTGCCTTCTCTCTGTAAGCAACGTGTCCTTTGGGAATAAAAAATGAACAATAACACGAAGACAACTGTTAGCTCAGTAGCAAAAAAAAAGAAACGGGTGATGTCATTGCATAAATGGACCATCAGACAGCAGACAGAAAGGTTAGCAGGCGCTAAAGCACTGATGCATTGTGCGGGGATCCCAGCGGTCTGTTCAGGTCTCTAGGAGTTCTGGCGGGGGCCCTGCCCCAGGTCGCCTGCCCTGCCTGCTGTTGAGCTTGCTGGTGACATCTGCTCCACGCGTGGCCCTCCTGTGATAGGGAGCCTTGCTGCAGATGTTCCAGGGTTAGGGGCTCTACTGGGGCCTGGTGCGCCAGCCCCACGTCGCCTTTTGATGTGTGGATGAAAAGGAATGGAAGCAAAGCCACTGTTGGGCTCTGGGGATGAAAGAGGAGAGTGTGTGTGTGTGTGTATGTTTGTGTGTTTGCATGTATGCCCACGCATCGCATGTGGAGTAGGAGTGGCTGTGTGTGTGTGTATGTATAGGTGTATGGAGATCTTCTGAGGCAAACTCATTACAATTTCGATCAGGCTTGGGACCTGGCCTGGAATTCTCCTTCTGCTCCTGACCCTGCAGGTCTGCATATCTGAAGAGCTGCTTTGCTCTCTCTAACCTACCTGGCTGCACTTTATACAGGTGTTAAAAAACAGACACGGAAAAAAAATAAGATGCACTGTCTTCATTGACAAGACGGTTTACAGAATCATTCCTGTGTGTGTGATTTGCATTCTGTCCTTGTCCTAGAAACATGGGATGTTCTCAAAGTGCAGCAAAAACTTCTGAAACCCTTCTGAAATAGCCAGGTTGCTAACCTCCCTGTTAGCCTGCTCTGATTTCCAGATCTAATCATCCAAGGGCCTCCCAGCTGACCTCTTTGTACAGGCGGGAGGGAGGGGGGGGGGGTCACCCAACTGGGGCATTGTCGCCCTCTTTTCCAGCTATCCAGGATTGTTTCATGCGTGGTATCCGTGCCAACGTGCAGCGCGGTTCACAGGCCTGGCCCTTGGGCCCCACTGCCACAAAGGCAATCAAATGCTTAATGGAGAAGTAAGTGGGAGGAAACTTGTGCACTGAGATCAGGTGAAGCAATGGATAGGTTCGCCGTTAAAGATCAAAGCTCAGGAAAACAAAGGCTGATTTCAAACAGGCGCAGGGCGCTCGGCAGCAAAAACCCACAACTCCTCTGATAATACTTAGATCTATAAATGTTTGTTGCATATATTTATTTATTTTAAGATTATTCGCCACGGTAATAAGTTGGCCCCTAACAAGCACTTGAGGGAGATGGGTTCTTTGAGGCTTTTTTATTTTGCTGCTCCATTGCACAGCAAGCCTTGGGATTTAGGAGACTATTAGAGAGAGAGATCTTTTTCATGCATTTGTAGCTAATGAATGATATGCATGTGATTTTCGCTTTCTTCTTATGTTCTTTTTATGGCCATGTAAGCAACGAGGAGAGGAGCTGGAGAATTAGACACATTTTCAAGGTTTTATGGATTCAGCCTCCTTTTCCCTCCCTGCAGGAACCCCCAGATTGGCCACTCTTACCTCCAACATATATAGAAATTTATGCATTCATTATTTTATCTCTTATGAACTCATACAGAGGCACGGTTTATATGAATTATACATTTGGAGCCTGTTAGTTGTTTTAAACAGCTATTTATCACTCAGAGATTATTTTACCCTCTCAAACAGACCAGACAAGGAGCAGAAAAGTGCAGTGGATGACCAGTAGCTGACCAGTAGCTGACCAGTAGATGACCAGTACAAGACCAGTACATGACCAGTAGCTGACCAGTAGATAACGTCTACACATTTTCTATTTTGTATTGCTTGATGATTTGTGAGTTTGTTGTCATCATTCAGCATGGTCGTAAAGTCCATTAAAGATCCTGACTGCAAATTGAGCTTGTGAATTTGCAAATTGATAGGGCTGGGTGTTAGAGGCCATCCCTAAGAACCGAGAAGAGGCTTTGTGTCTGCAGGAAGCAGGCATCTCCCCAGAGCATGTTGGTCAGTTTATACTCTCTCTCTCTCTTTCATACACACACATACATGCACATACACACACTGACACACACACACACACACACACAAAGCATGCATGATGACTCTTCTAATGAACTTTGCCAAAAAGGTAATTTCTTAGTTATCCCATCCCACGCTCATTAAACTTAACTACTGTGCTTTTATGTATGCTGCTGTGCCTGCTTGGCCATAGTGATCCTGCAGGCACCTGACAACATCCTGATTGAAAGGAGTTTGGGCAAGAGGATAGACCCTGTCACAGGAGGTAATATCTAAATGATCATCACAGTTCCTCAGTTCAGAGAGCTGGGCGGAGAGACTGGCAGTTCGCCGGCGCCCTCGTTAAAATGCATTTCGTGAACCGTAGACCTTAACCAAACAGGACCTGTTTGCTGAATCCCAACTATGGCAGCCGGTCCTCTGGGTATAGTAGAGCCGTGTTATAATGAATAAAAACTCCTGCTCCCCACAGATTTGTTACAGGGCGTATGCTCTGCATCCATATAATTGCCACCTTCTCTTTTTGAGAATCAAACTTTTGACACTGTTCTAAGGTACACTCGCTGTTCCAGTCAATCTTACACTTTACCATTTTGTGTTGTATTTGCATGAGGTACTTCTGCCTCTTTGATTCCAAGTGATCTGATCTGTACAAAATCATCTGTGCAAAACAGTTTACTTATGAGAATGCATCCTGAAGGAACCTTCAGAGCATCTATAGTGGAGTGAAAGCTGTGATTGGGTGGTATATGTTTGTTTCTTTTAGATTATGCTCTATTTTGAATGATATATATGTTAATAGATAGGATTCTGACCTCTTGTCCTGTTTGTTCCATGGTTTCAGATGTGTATCACGTCACATTCATATGGCCTGACAGCACCGAGGTGACTCAGCGTCTGGAGAAGCCACAGGGCCTGATGACCAAAGGCCATATCGTCCAGGAGCTGCGGGCCTATCACAAACAGGCACGCAATCTACAGACCACCTACCACAGCCGCCTGAGGGTCATCGATGCTGACCAGCCTCATGAAGATGTATTTGCCCAAGGTGATCACTGGCTTTTCCACTGCACTGTCCAGCACACCGTCTGCCAGAGCATTTTGCTGGTTTACACCGAGTCGCTGAGTTAAAAAAAAACATACAGTTGGAACATCTGCTATGCTCAAATCTTTCAGTTATAAAGTAAAAATGAATAGGGCCAATTATCGTCGCACCAATGTTGGAACGGCGTTGGCTTCCTCTGATTAGCTTTATTTGAAGTGGTATACACTCTGCAGATCCCTCCTCGCAGCCTTGCTGTGCTGACCCTGGTTCTGCTCGGAGGCTAGCACGGCCACCGCTCCGCTCGGAGCCGGTGATTGGCCAAGCTGTCACGCCAGCGGCTCGTCGGGGGACTTTGCCTCGGGCAGTGCTGCGGGCACACGCTGGCCCTAGAGGACCCGAGGCACAACGTACAGCCTTCGCCTGAGCCATTAAAGCCAGCCCAGTACAACCTGTCTCAACATTACACCGCTCAACTTGACAAAATAATTCTGTCACTTTCTCCCTCCTTTTGTCGTGGGATAAGGAGAGCACAGTCTGTTGAATATTTTAATTCTTCTTTGCATATATCATTTGACTGTAAAGTGAGGCGGGGGTTATTTTTCGAGGAGGAGTGGAGGTTGGGGGAGGGGGAGTTGCAGGTTCATGTTGGTTATTGTTAGTTATGGTCAGAGACGAAGCCTTGTTAGTTATTTCCTAACTCGGTATACTCAGAGCTGGTTCTGGCCTTTTTTTCTAAGTAGACCTTTTTAGCTAATATCCCAGTGCTTTGCAACGAATAGCACCACATTTATGAAAAAGCATAATCAAGTTTCCTCTCTCCTTGTGGAGCCAAATTACGGTATTTATTCACGTGCATTTTGTCCGACAGCCGCGCGCAGTGCAGGGTGTGCTCTGCGCTGTCTCAGCCAACATTAGCGCGTTAATATTGCATTCGCATTGCCTTGTGTGACTATCAGGAGAGCATCTCCACCCTTCCCGTAATAGTTTGCAGATTTCAGCTTGATTTTTAAATGCGAGCTTTGGGACATGGAGCGGTGGCGACTCTATATTTAATCACACCCAGATCGCCAGATTACGTTAAACGGAGGGATAAAACAAATATCTGGAATCTTTCTTAGCTATAAAACATTTATGACTTCAGACTGAGCAATAAAACGCAATAAAGCCGTCATCTTAAATATTGATTATTGCTAATTCGGCATGCGGTTTGATTGCGACGTCAGTGGCGCCTCCATAACCGAGCCTTTTAGCGCATTACCATGTTTTGCATATTAACCATTTATCACCGTTGTTGTAGAGCAATTAGGGGTCTAAAGTGTTGGATGAGCGAGACTCATTAGTTATAATTAGGCTGTTGTTAATTATCACACATTAGAGAGAAGTCCTGGCGCACAGACGAGCAGCATTGTTGTGGGTGAGGAGCAGCTACAAACAGATGTTGGCTGCGTAGCGCGTGTCACGCAAAACACAAATGCCCTCGCGCAGGTGAAAGGAAGCCTGCAATGATTTATTAATCCAGCCGCCTCATATTCAGATTAGACGCGATCGCTGTTTATCATCTGAGCGGCTGGCCTTTAAAAGGACGCTCTCACTGCCCCTACATAAGTGCTGTATTATCCAGTTCCATTAAACATTTAGGGAAGATTTCTGTTCTTATTGCAATACAGTACACTTAAGTCCAATTTGCAGAATAGGGTAAGGCTATTCGAGGCCAAGTTCTAAAAGAGTTTTTCTGTTTGTTTCTCTGTTCGGTAGCGCTGGGCTACGTCCTGACCAGGTCCCGCTCCGCCACGCCTCACACTCCCAGGATCTTCCTGCTGGGACCGCCGGGATGTGGGAAACGTCTGCAGGCTAGCCTGCTTGCCCACAAGTACAACATAGTTGACGGTGAATTACTGTACCACTTTCCAGGCCTCTCTTAAAACTCTCTATATTTAACTCAAAAACACAGTTCCTTTGTTGCAAATGGAAACTGGAATTAAAATCTATCGATAGCTGATGTGTTCCTCGGGTCAGCTCATGTGTTTCCGCGCCTCTCCCTCGGCTTTCTCCTTCCAGCCGTGTGTGTTGACAAGCTAACTTTCATCACCCGTCCTCTCTGTGGCTCTGTGGCTGGAAGCTTAAGACCTGTCCTTTCCCCTTCAGTCTTGAGACCGTCTTAAAGGTCACGCTGAACATTGTGCATTCTGTTTATTTAAAATTTAAAACTTTCTCTGTTCCAGTCATTCTCTCCCTCTCTCCCTCTCTCCCTGTCTGTTTCTCTTGTTTTCTTTTTCTTTCTGTTTTTACTTTTGTTTCTCTCTCTCCCTCCCTCTCTCTCTCCCTCCCTCCCCCCTCCCCTCTGTGTCTTCTGTAGTTTGTTGTGGTGAGCTTTTGAAGGCAGTGGCAGCAGATGAGACCAGTATGGGAGGGCTCATTAAACCCTTCCTGGAGTCAGGACGCCAAGGTAAACTTCCTCACCTCCTCACACACACATGCTGTCAAGCAGGTCATGCACCAAGGAGGGCTGAAGCCTCAGTGCATGTGGCCTATTTAGAGTCTGCTGCCTCTGTTAGAATCTTCTGCTTTTGGCCAAATAATTAGACCACCCCCGCCACGCCTGTTGTGGCCAACCAATATATTGTGGTGTTTGCATACAATGAATGCAGCATGATGATTATATCGGTATGTTAAATAATCTCACATAATAAGATTAAGATCAAGGGTAAGACCCCTCAACTTTGCTGTTGTCATTGTACAGCTATGATCACTATCTAAAAACTCTAAAAACGATCAGTATCTAATAACTCATATTTTTTATCGCAAAGATTCATGCTGCTGCTCTTGCCTTAGCTGCCAGAGCTTGAGAGGACGACAAAATAAATATTTTCCTGAAAAGTTCTGATTTGGGAATAATGTTCTTTTGTAAACGTTATGCTGTAAATAGCATAAGCAGTAGGCCATACTACACGCCGCCGCATTATTGATAATCAGGCCTCCTGTTACTCCTTCAGGAGTTACCTCCTATCATCTTTGTGTCAGTGCATCTCATGTTCTGCAGCCCCACCAAAGCTCCCCAGTCTCCGCTCTCTATCGAAGCCCCGAGGGGAAAGTAATTCAGCAGGACGGGGTGCAAAACTGCCGGGGTGTCCCAGCCTAAGCCAGGCCGTGACGGCAGCGGGCCCAGGGCTCACGAGCCTCATGAGCGCCCGTGCCTGCCAATCACTGTGGCTCGCTGTCTAAACTTGCCTTGAGCAAGATGTGATTAATTTAATAAACATCCCCGGAGAATTGACGGGCTATAAAAGTGTGTGGGAGTGCGTGTGCGCATGTTCAATGAGTCTGACGGGGGATCGCGGCATCGCGGGGGTGGGAACTCTCCGCGCCGACTCTGGGCGCCTCTGTGGCAGGGACGCGGGAACGGTGCGGGGCTCTGACGGTTGAACCCCGGTCGTTTCGTCTTCCGCAGAGATGCAAGCTACTTCTGGGTCTGAGGAACGCAGGAGTGGCTCACACTTAACGAGCTAAATTTGACTGTTTCGACAGATTAGACGGAGGCTCTCGCAGATTATCTGGTCGAAGCCAGCAATGAGTTGTGAAAGCGTATGAGCTATCAGTTAAGTGTGACAAGAGTGGAAAGGTAAAGAGTATGAAAGGGAGGATCAAAAGGAGTTTGAGAATTCAGGATCAATCCCCATCGATCACTCTCTGGTGTATTCTCAGGCTAGCAGTGTGTTGCATATGGCTAACAGCTTGATTTGAGAGGAGCTACACTTCTCCCTTTGACCTGCATCAAAGGCTCGTTTTATCTCTTTATCTCGGTACTGCAGTAAAGATAAAAGCCATTATGGTTTTGAGAGATGTTATCCTTCATAATATAGCTGAAGTCCATAGGGTTGCTATCAACCACTCTCATCACACACACACACACGCGCGTGCGCGATCTGGGGAAGTGAGAGGGTCTGAATGTCAGACCCCAATGGTGCATGCTGACTGCATCCTAAACTGTAGTGGTGGTGGATGTATTCATGAATTCCATAAATCTGTGTTTGCATGTTTGTCAGGAAAGAAAAGAATGCATAAGAAATGCAATGTAAATGTTGTATTAGCTGGCACTCCCACGTCTTGTCAACCTGTGCTGTTTTGTCCTAGGGGAGAGCTTTCGCTTTTGGGTTGTGTCTGAAAACTGACTTTAGCTCGATCTCTCTCTCTCTCTCTCTCTCTCTCTCTCTCTGTCTCTCTGTCCTGTCTCTTTTGTCCTGTCTCTTTCTCCCTCCTTGTCTCCCTGATTCCACCCCGGCACTGTGACAGTGAAGGTTTCAGGCAGAGAAGCTCGCCTAAATAATTTAGGAGTTGATTAATGGGCTGGCAGGGGTATAATTAGGCGATGTAGAGACGGTGGCTAGTGGAACCAGTACAGTGCTTCAGGGACTTAGGGAGCAGGATTATTAAGGAAATGAAAAAAATACAGTCTTAGGAGAAGAGGAGGAGGAGAAGGGAGAGAGGAGAGTCCTCTCCAGGATGCCTGCTGTTTGAAGCCAGGCTGGGGAGTGAGAGACACGAGGCTGTGAGTGTTTGATGTGGAAATTGGACAGTTTGAAACCGTCGACTTTAATTTTTCAACATCCGCGGGGACCCCCCTGGGTGCCAGCTCGCTCTCCTGAAAGAACGCCGCTCTATTTTTCCTTTCACCCCCGTTATTTGTTTGCTCGTCGCCTTCGGGGTTTTTTTTTTTTTTTTTTGTCACTTTTCCCGCACGCCGCTCCTCGTCCTGCGAGCTTTTCCCCGCGTGTTAAGCGTCTTCATCCTGGCTTTATATCCGCATCATCCCCCTTAAACAATTCACTTATGTTGCCTGTCAGGCGGCTGCAGACGTCTTTTGTACTCACACAGAAGCCCGTGGAATGGCTTCAAAAGCAAGAAATGTATATGCATGAATTTAAATGACAATATGCCTGCTGGCTGTTGAGTTGATCTCGTATCTGAGTAAAAGCCCTTGCTGTTGTACAGGTACACCCACGTGTCCTTGATAACACGTTGATAATAAACGTTGGTTTCTTTAATGTATTTTCATGGTGGGCTCTTTGGCCGTTATACGTTTATTTTAAAGAGCTTGTAACCTTCCTAACATCTAGACGGTCAGCTGAAAAGGAAAAAGTATTTTTTAGCAGTTGTGTTGCAAAAGAAGACATTTAATTCAGGTTTGCTTTCCTCCATGAATATCTGAACCTGTATCCATTTTTTTTTGTTCTGGTCCAAATGTTTCTGGACGGTAAAGAGGTGAATGCTTTTCTTTTATCTACTGACCGTTTCATCCAACAGTTCTTTTTGTACTTTGGGTAACTGTCAAAGAAGTAAACAAATTCATAGGGAATTTCAGCAGCGTGCTTAGATCTTTAACCTTTTGACCTGATGCAGCTCACGCAGAGATGCTGTAAATACTGTAAAACTTAAAGCAGATATGCCTGTACAGTTTTTTTTTATACAGTCATCCAGAGGACACAAATTGATGGGTTTGCACTTGAAACTACAGAGAAAGAACATCTGTGATTCTAGAAGTTTGACTTAATGCTTTCACTCTTCGTTTGCATCATACTTTTGCATGTTATCAACGCCTGGGACGAGATAAATAAGGCATAATTATTTTTTATTATAAGCATTTTTCTCATCTCTTTAACGATGTGCTGTCTCTACTGGATCGCCCCAGTGCCAGACCTCATGGTGCGGCAGATCCTGACTGAGAGACTGAGCAGGCTGGACTGTACCACGCGTGGTTGGGTCCTGCGCGGTTTCCCCCGCAACGTGGACCAGGCTGCTGAGCTCCAGGATGCAGGGTTCAGCCCCAGCAGGTACACTCGCTAGCTGCAGCTTTGTGGCCTTGAGCTCGGGAAGGCTCTGACGCGGTGACACAGCACCAGGCGATTATGGGTAAGAAGAGCATGTTTGAGAGAGCTCCTCTTCTTTCTTTCTCAGCATGCGGCCCCTTCCCAGGTCGCCTGGGTTCAGATTCTTTTTTCAGAGTTTTAACATTTTGACAGTGAACAGTAAAGTGGTATAAAAAAAAAAAAACCCAGAGGCAACAACGATCCAGAACAAAAGCGGATCTGCTTGGTGAGGCTTCTCAGGTCATTACCTGTGATTTGTGCATATTCAATTATCCCAAACAGTGAGTGTGGCAGTGTCTCACATCTCTAACTCGGATTACATGGGCTCAGCTCTCCGAGGGGATCTGGTGGCAGTCGTGAGGCCTGTGCTCTGTGTGTGTGTCCGCTGTGCTCTGTGTGTATGTTCGCTGTGGTCCCACGCTGAGCTTCGGTCACTGGTGATGACTCTCCTCCCAGTTTACACCTCTCACTGGATCAGGCCTGCACTGGGACCTAGACACTATCCTCGAACACTTACCATATGTGTAAAGGAATGAGTGTGCACATGATCCATGTTAACCCCACCCACTTCAGATGGAGGGTTGAAGCACATGGTGAACTCGTCTGGGTAACGTCACTCACTTTGTTCCGTCTAAACCCTGCATGAATTAGTGACAACACTCCCGTGTATCTGTATCACACCCCTCTGATCTCCTGTCACTTCCATCACCCACCAGAATGCCATGGCTGTCTGCTCTCGGATGTTAACAGTAAATTATCAGGCGGTCACTGGTTACTTCTTCCTTCATTGTCTCTCAGTGTATCTCCACACAGGGTCTGGATTTGTTAGCCTGCCCCTGCCATTTGGGCTAATGGCAGGAGACCTAATTTACATAGCATTAGCGTAATTGATTTGCGGGGCCGGCGGTCAAGCCAGCCCTGAAACAATGGAGAGATAATGTTACTGAATTGTTGATGATGGCCTGATGGGGGCGCTCTATCTGACAGCTTTATTAATTAACATCTATCCGGTTACTCAGGCTTTAGAGCAAATGAGTAAGTCAGTCAAATATGTGGCGCCTATCCAAGCCGCAGCCACCGGCGGGTGGAGAAGAGGGGGGTATGGAGGGGCTGGGGGGCATATGGGTGGAGCCGGCGTAGCCTCCAGGTTGGAAGGGTCCCTTTACCCATTTCCTGAGAGGGCTCCTGTAACCAGGCTCATTAGTCAGTGCCTGTGTCAAGCGTCAGGCGAGTGTTCAGATCATGCCACCGGCCTGACCACTGGAACCGAAGATGTTCGGTTTCTGTGACGCTCTGGCCAGGTGCTTCTGTTATCAGTGGCAACACGAACACCAAGGTCCTGCTGTCAAACATTATAAAAGCAATTTCCCCGAGATCCGCCGTCCTGATATTTTGGAGTGCTGTCACAGTGCCATGACAGTGATTCCCCATGCTTCCTCACTAATTTGTGTACGGTACAAAAAATCTGCTTCTCCTAAAGCAGTATGAGTGGATCCACTGATGGTCACTGGGCTCTTGCTCTGTGTCTGCATGTGTGTCACAAACTACAGCGGCTTTGACATAAGATTCCCTTTTGTCATGTAAAAGAAGCCACCTGATCCTGGAAAAAGGACAACAGAGCAAAAGGAGGAACGGGACCCTTACAGATAATCTTCCCCAATCAGATGATTAAGGATGCTCTCGCTCTGGTTTCCTCCTTAGCATAAATGTCTGATCGTCTTTCAATAGCCGATCAATCTATGGCAGCCTTGCCCATGTGTCTTCCTGTCCTGGAGACAGTTCCAGCCAATGAAAGCTTTTCTGGGGAGAATCTCCTGACAGTGTCATATTCAGTGGACAGTCACTGATTGTATAACTTGTTCCAAGACCAGAGGTTATCTGTGACAGGGAAAAGGCACTGGTAATAAATCAGAATTGTCAGCTGCCGTCACTCAGGATGGTGGATCAGGGGCTCTGGCTGCTGCATCTGGGATCTGGTTCCTTGGCGCACATGTTTACCACCTGTAGGACATGGTTGTAAACGCATGTGTGTCCCTGGATGAAGGGTGGACACATGGGTGCAGCAGTTCAGTGTGAGTCTTGCGGCTGCCGCTGGCGTGCGCTGGTCCAGACCCTCCTGCCGGTCTTTAACTACACTCCAGTTTGGCCAGTCAGCAACTTCTTACAGCCCTGACACGCTCACAAACAATCAGAGTCTTTGGGCACCCTGAAATATGCATGGCTATCCGTGACAGGCAGATAAAACAGGGCAATTAGCCACGTAATCCTAGAGAGCATGGGCCAATCGCCTGTTCTCGTGTCCCCTCTCTCTCTCTCTCTTCCCATCTCACTCTATCTGTGCCTCCCTCCCTCTATGCGCCGATCCTCTCTTGCTCTCTATTAGTTAAATGTATTTCATGTGTCTGCTCCCCATCAAATCAAGCAACACTTCCTCTAATTGGCTTATGAATTATACAGCAGGGGCCGCATTATAATTTAATCAGTGGTAAACATTGCAGGGGCCGCCTGTAAAGAATCTACCCCTCATTAATTTCTTAATTTGAGGAGATGGAAAAGCAGGAGAATGAGGCAGGGGAGGTGCAGGGGGAGGACAGAGCGGAGCCGGACACGGACCCGTTTACATCTCCACAGCCCAGAGAGGATGCTTAAGACTAAAAGGGTCAAAGAGAACCAGCCCCTTAATGGAGATATTCTCACAAGACTATTTTGCTACCCTCGTACACGTGAGCACGCAGGGACGTTTGTCATGTACCAGCGGACTGACGTGCATGTTAGCTGCTGTGTTTTAGTCGCTCGTTTTGTTTGTTAACGTCGAGCTGCCATGTAAGCAACACCCACTGTAAAGCTGCCCCTCACCTCCCCAACACCTCCGGGGGGGAGAAAGTTACCCACGCTTCAGCATGCTCCCTCAGACATCTCCCCCATTCTCTTTTCTTTCCTACCTTCATGAATATTGCATGAGCAAGCATTAATATTAATGCTAATAGCTTTGCAGAATAGTTATTATTTCTTTTTTAAAGACAAATATTCATTAAAAATTGAGCAATGCCTTTTCCTGAAGTGATTGCGTCCTCACGCGCAGATGAGTTTCGGGCTTCAGGATGGGGTCAAATGCGAGGACAGCGGTCAGCTGGTGCTCTGTGTGGTTCAAGGGATCCTCTGACCACTCCAGAGGGCCTGCTTCTTCACAGCTTCCATCAGAGGCAACAGGACAAAGGCATTTTAAATATTTCATCAAAAGCAGATCTCGCGCCTCTCTCTCTCTCTTTCCCTCACTCTTCCTGGCGAGGATGATCTCTCTCACTGCCCATTTCTGCTGATCTTGTTCACGGCTCAAGTGGTCCCCCCCCCCCCCAGGCTGGCCGGCTGTAAAAATTGCATGACGTTGTTGTGGATGTAGCTGATAAGTCCTGGTCTTCTGGGCCAGCATCAGTTGGAGTGGAGAGGAGCTGGCCATCTGACTGCTGCTCCCCATCCTCACTAGCCCATCAGGGCCACATTGTGCCTGGACGCTGTCCAGCCGGAGACACCCCTTGGTAGACGTCTCAGCATTCCCACGTTTCCAGTATATGCCCACTTTCACTCATATGTCCAGTTCTAATATGGATGCATCATTAATATTCTTCTCCTCATGCAAGAAGCACTTTGCAAACAGTGGAAATAATGCGTGAATTTGATCATGGTTTTTGTATGACCTAGTAGCATAAAAACATTGTGTCTCCATTTGGTTTTTATGGGCTGTGGTAAACCCGGCATTACCCAGCCGGAATGAGAGATAACACTCAGATTGCCGAGTTTCAAATAGAAGATGTCCGCTGATGACGACTCTTCTCCCTCACAGGGTCTTTTTTCTCGAGATGACTGATGACGTTGTTATTGCACGTCTAGCTCTCAGGTCTGTCGATCCTGCTACTGGAGAGAGGTGAGTGATGTCCCCTCATCCTCCTCACGCTCTATAATCACAGAAATTCTAGCAGAGACGTTTCGCTCCAGCTTTCTCTGCCTAACCCCTCCAGGTACCACTTACTATTGAAGCCAGCGCCCAATCACGAGGTGCAGGCTCGCCTGTGGTATGACCCCCAGGACTCTGAAGAGGAGCTCCATAAGAGGATGAAGGACTACTGGGACCAGGCAGCCACCCTGCAGGCCTTCTATCCGCAGGCTGTGCGGGTCAACGCAGACCAGGATCCCCACGCTGTGTTCGAATGCCTGGAGAGCAGGCTGGTGAGCCGTCTTCCCAAAGTCCTGCCTGACAGTCCATGATTGGTCCTGTATGTGATTGGTTCTGTCCGTGATTGGTCCTGTATGTGATTGGTCCTGTAGAGTGGAATCATGTAGTCTGTTTGGACCTTCTCTCCCATCTCTTAATAAATTGATAAACCAATTTATAATTAAAACATTTAAGCTACTTGGAATTTGGTGTTTTGACTTTTATTCATGAGTCCTGCTTGCATGAAGGTGTATAAAGGAATATATAAAGGTGCAAGTCACAGCCCCATGTATTTAATTCTTCCTCAAAGGGACAATTACATGCCTTTGCCCTTAGTTAATATATACTGTATATCAAACAAAACTGAATTAAACTGCCAGTCTGTCTCCTGTTCCACTGGTCGGTAATCACCCCTGGCTTGTTGACCCCAGCTGATCACAAGGGAATCCAGGGAACCTGCTAATTATACATGTGTTTAATTAATCTCACAATAAAATGCAGCCTGGTCCGGCTCTTTGTTAGGGGTGGTATTAGTTGCGCTTCAGTAGCCGCTCTGATTATTAAGCCCCCTCTCTCACGCTCTTATGCTCACTTTCCCTGTTGCACACGGCCTCTCTCTCTCATTCCCTCTCCATATGCAGAGGTCACTGGATTGGCTCCCAAAGGAGAGGGGAGAAGTTAAGTGCACTGGTTAGACCGACATGTTAACAGCCTGGTGTTCAAACTCCCCTCAGATACCATGCCTTGACAGATAGACACCGACTTAATTATAGCCAATGAGGTTCCGAATATGCATCTGCTTTGAATGCATAAACATTTAAGGATACGCAGATATATTCACTGAGTTAGTGGTGGATATGTGATGTTTTTAAATTTAGATGGGCATTATCTCTACCTGTCTACTCTAAAAAGAACCGTGTTTGTTAGCAGATATGTGGACGTTCTTGATTTTCAGGGAACATGGTGGAGATTCTGATGAAATACTTTCAAAACCATATTTTAAACCATACGCTGTAGTATGGATTTTCTAAAATTTCATGTATCGTCCAAGTTGACCTTATTCACTCCTTTACAGAGCAGCATAAAACATATACAAAATGTCTGATTAGGCATTGCTGTTTCTGATAGTGTTGAAGGATTTGAAGGATTGGAGTTTGTTCACGTAACCACAATGTTTCACTAGCTAGTTTTTGTATTAATACATTGAATTGATCTGAAATGGTTCTAAACTACAATGGTATAAATTAACCTCAACACCTGAGATTGTGACCCAGAAGTAGGGGAAGCGTTGTTTGACCTAAAGTTTATTATAGTTGTATCTCATTTGCCCATGGAAAGTACTGCATGAGCCATATCAATCATCTCCAGATGGAATTGTTGTGCCACACATTTCTTATTAAAATGAAAAATATATTCAATATTCCAGCAGTTGTCATACATGAATCTTATGAGTAATGAGTATTTGAAATTAATATCTGAAACTGACTATTTTAAAGTCAATTTCAGAATTCATAAGATCATATGATACAGCATTATAGAAAAAATGCCCTTTCACCATGCATTCAGCACATATGTTATTAAAAAAATATTTATTAGAAACCCCTTCTTATTGTACAGCTAAATGCAGATACCACGCTCAGTTTGTCAGCTGTCCTCAATCTTGATTGGTTTGGACCACAAGACCATCATTGGCTGGATATGTTTGTGTGGCAGACTAATCCTAATCAAGCAAGAGGACTGACACATGTAAACACACTGCTATGCCTGTTCACTCTCACCAGTGAGCATTACTCAGATAAAAATAGTCTGCCACTCATATAATATTCAATAAGTAGTGGTCATGTAGACAATTGTGAACACAGAGGAATATGTCTAACAAACTGTGCATGACAACAGATACAGTGTGTAATTGTACACCTGTAAATTGCACCTATAAGTGAACTTTAGATGAACCTAATGAAGTTGTCAGTAAACACAGCTACAAAGGAAATATTTTACATTACATTGGGTGGGCAGCGTGTATGACCTGGCTTTAATCTTTGCAGAAAAATATGGCTTTCGACTTCCAATAATCTAATATTCATGTACTTTAGGGTTAACATCTTATCTGGTTGATAATAATTAATTATTTCTACAAAACCACTGACCTTGGTAAATTATTACACTAAATCCTATTTGGCAAAATGCTACAGAAGTTGTTTGTATTAGTATTTAGAGATATTGATGTCCAATATATATGTCATGAGAAACGATGACACAACCTGGTGGTTAAGGGAGATGTTCATGAACCATAGGCAAATTGTAAACAAAGTTGGTCTGACTGAAAAGACTAAATTTAAGTTTGAGTACTACTAGCCAGCACTAAACCCTTCATAAGCAAATAAATTCTCTAAATGTCAATATTTCTTTTTTAGAATTTTAGAAAAAATGGTCTCTCAGCAAACTCAAACTAATAGATATAAGATGTAAAACCAGAGAAACGAAACAACCAAATAAAATTAAATGAGTGATAAGGGTTTTTTTTTCTCCCAATCTTCAGTAACCAAGCAATTTTCGGTAATTCACTTCTGTTTGTAATTCACGAGTTGTTGGACTTTTATTTTGACAAACATTTAATCCGGAAATAGTCACGCGCTGTTTGTAGAAGGCAAAACACGTGTGGATTTTAATAGCTACAGATGGTAGCGTTACCCAAGGTGGTACATTTCTCGATTGATTCGGTACTGTAATTTGCCTGTTTTATTCCCCCACTCGTAGATTGAAGTAATGATCAATACGCACGCTTATATCTTTCACATGAATATGTACTTGTTCGTATAGAGAGCTATTTGCTTAGCCTAAAGTACCTAAAAGTCAACTTGATGTGTTTCATGCTCCTGGATATTAAATTAGATAATTATCTAACCTAACTCACTAAATCAGAAAATATAGCTTGAGTATAAACAGACATGTAGATTGAATAGATCAGGATTCATTCTGACAGGAAACTTATGTTGGTTTCCACTGCAGTTGGTGTCTCGCATTCTTCCACCATGACTGAGGATACATTGATGATTAATATTTCAAACCCCTTACCAAAAATCCACTGCACCTTCTCTAAGAAGCGGCCCAATTTATCAGGGCAGAAACGGAGCGCGGTGAGTTCATCCTGTAACAAGACTGTCAAAGTGCCCCACGCACGCGCTTCATTCTGTCAAGTGCTCGCCCACGTCGTGTGTGGTGGGCGCAGCTTGGCTCCTCTTACGGGTGTTCTTATTATTTGCAGAACAACGCAGGGTTTGGAAAAAGGAAAGCCTTGTTTGGAAACCAAGAGGGTGTTTCTGCCAAGCAAAGGAAAATCAGTGCCAACAGTCAACACTTCAAACAAAACAACGCAGAGAATAAGAAGCACGGAGAAGCCCCTGCGTCTAAGTCAACATCAAAATCGAGAACGTCTCCCACGCAAGTGTCGGGAGAACGCAAAAGACATGACAGACCTTTTATTAAGACATCATCTCTCTTCCGGAACAATCCTGAGATCCCTGATGTGCTCAGGTCAATTGAACATCTCATCACCGGCACTCTCTGTTTTGACCCAAATGGTAGCCCAATACAGTCCCAATTAACACTAACTGGTCTCACTTTCACCTGTAGCCCTGCAGTGACCCGGGTGACGGAGAAAGTCTTTACTAGTAACTCCTTTCAAGAGCTGGACCTACATCCTCACTTGGTAAGGCGTCTGTGCCGTGTATGGCTCTTCACAGCTGTCTTCAGAACACGTCTCAGACAGCAGGATCTTGATTTTGGTTTTTCTGTCAGCTTTGCTTAATGTATCTGTGAATTGAAATAAGACCAGTCAGCAGTTCTGCATCAGATGTGACTAATGTAAACTTTCCCTGAATTTTATTTTGTAACTTTTTCTCTACAGGTGGCGACACTCAATAAAGTTTTAAATGTGACGAGCATGACAAGGTGCAGGCGTGATCTCCACATTGTTTTATTAGCACTGTAGCAGCGAGCTGCCCCTGGCCTCCTCTCTCATGCTTTGGTGTGTGTTTGCAGTGTGCAGAAACAGACCATCCCAGTGCTCCTGTCTGGAAAAGATGCTGTTGTTCGCTCTCAGACAGGATCAGGTAGGAAATGTGGAATCTGGGAGTCCTTAGGTGCAGCTCAGTTTTATGTCTTTGTTATGCGCTTTTGAGATTGATGTACTACCAGAAGCAAATGTGTATTATCATTGTTCACTTAGGGAAAACACTGGCGTATGGAATTCCTCTGGTTCAGTCCTTGCAAGCAATGCAGCCCAAAATAAAGGCAAGTGAAACTAGTAAGGGTTTGTTTTAGTAGGATTTTCCTTTCATATCTAAAAGTACTGATCCCACTCTACCTGTGCTGCTAGCATCAGATTGGCTGTTATACCCATTCTTATATTGTTGGATTAGCCATTATACCCATGCTAATATTGTTGGATTGCCACTTATACCTGGGCTGGTATCATCGGATTGGCCATTAAACCTGGGCTGGTATTGTTGGATTGGCTGTTATACCTGTCAGATTGGCCATTAAGCCCATGGCAGTATCGTCGGGTTGGTTATTGGCTGGAGCTCTGTACATGGCCTCTGCTGTTTCTAGGCAAAGGGTGGCGGGATGAGTGTGGTGTGAGGTCCAGACAGCTGTTCGGATGGGGATTAGACAGGGTTGGTGCCTCTGCATCAGATGGCCTCTTGTGGCAGTGCTTTAATGGAGCGTGACATTTTAGGGGAATTGATCAGGGTGTCTAACTGCAGACAGTGCAGTGTCTTCCTGTCACGCTGCGTTACTGATGCCCCCTGTGGGTGCGCAGGGCTTTTTCATTGCTTGATTTTGCACTAGTCTGATTTTATTTCTTTTACATGCATAGAAATTGGAGTGATTTTCTTTTCAATGCTGTTTAGAGATCAGATGGACCTCTGGCTGTAGTGATTGTACCTACAAGAGAGGTATGAAGCACATGTCAGTGTGATGCATGATTACTTTACAAGGCAGTGTTTATACCCTTTATACCCTCACATTATTTGTTTTTTTCCACTCAGCTGGCCCAGCAGAGCTTTCAGATCTTCCAGAAACTTCTGAAGGTGAAACTTTGATTAAACTTTATTTGTGCCCCACAGAGGCCATTCTGTTCTTTTTTGGCTCCTCCCTCTGTGTCTCGGTCGTGTCATCGTCTCCGGGAGTTTTTCCCCTGCCACTGTTGCCCTTGACTTTTGGGTCTCTGCCTGGTTTTGTGTAAAGCTGTTCTGCACAAATATATGTGCATTTGCAACAATAATGCATTTCATCTGAAATGAATAATAACTATCTTGGTTGTTTTTCCTGAGTGTCTGGGTTGCTCCTGTGTTCACAGGCCTTCACCTGGATCGTGCCTGGAGTTCTGATGGGAGGAGAAAAGAGAAAGGCGGAGAAAGCCAGGCAGGAGACCCACCGCACTGTTCTGCTTTATTTTTGGCAGAGATGAGCCGTCTCTGCAACTTAGCAATGTTCAAAATAACCGGCTGGGTTTTTATTCAGGCAGAAATGTGCCTGCATGTGAGGGTCACCATGTAGACATGATCTATGACGTTAACATGGGGCACCGTGTGTGTTCCTGCGGCTCCTTCAGGCTGAGGAAAGGTATAAACGTGCTGATCTCCACCCCGGGCAGGCTGGTGGACCACATCAAGAACACTCTTAGCATAGCTTTCAGTGCGGTGCGCTGGCTGGTTCTGGATGAAGCAGACAGGTGTGTGGGTGGGGGTGTCTGCCTACGCTTCATGGCCAACAAAAGGCTTATTTATGATTTATGACGTTTCTTTCCATGGCTGTAGACCCTGTAAACACCTGTTGTTCTGCTTTGGCAGGACTCTGGACCTGGGATTTGAGAAGGACCTGACTGTGATCCTGAACGCACTGAACACTGCAGGAGCCAGCAGGCAGAACGTGCTGCTGTCGGCCACGCTCTCCGAGGGTAGGGCAGGGGGCGGGGCTGGGGGGCCAGGGGCCCAGGAACAACCCTCCCTATTGGCCCTCCTCACACCGCACCTTACACCCCACCCCTTCAGTCACTTTATCTGACATCCAGACCCATCAAGCTTAGATTGGCAGAAGAATCACAATGACTCTTTGCGACGTTACTCCCCGTAAGCGCTTCCTCAGTGGTCTCGTTATCCTCCCCCCAGGCCTGTCGCGGTTGACCAGCATCAGCATGACCTCCCCGGTCTACATCCATGTCTCGGAGGCTGCCAGCAGCAGCGTGGGGGCGTTGGAGCGCCCTCTCCAGGCCGCACCGCACACTGCGCCTACCCAGGCTGCCCTACAGCCGCCAGCCGACAGCTTCGCGGTGCCCGACAGGCTGCAGCAGCACGTGGTTGTGGTGCCCAGCAAACTGCGGCTGGTCTGCCTCGCTGCGTTCATCCTGGCCAAGTGCAAGGTAACCATGGCAGCGTCTGCCGACGTCAGCAGCAGTGACCCTGCGATAACGTCATTTAACTCCTGCCTTGCGTCCAAACGATATAACGTAGTTGGGCTGCTCAATATGTGATTCATCACATTATAGGCTTTAAACAAATAACGCACTTTTATAGAGTGCTGACCAACCACAGACTTTATTAATGAGATGTCTGTGGGTGATTCACTCATATTCCAACAAGCATAAATACCTTTGGTGAGTATAAACACCAAACCCATCACTTCTAACACGTCTCAAAGGTTCACAGCTGTGCTTTAAGGTATTGCGAGGTTTATCGCAATCGCAGTATGTAGCTGCAAACATTGCTATATACTGTTGTTGTACAAATTGTGCAGCTCTGTTGTGTACCCCTGTTGTGTAGCCTTCCTAAAACATGGAAACAACAGGAACAGCAGGTGTGACCTCGAATCGTCTATAGAATGATGCAAGTGGCTTCCACTTTTGGAACAGCCCCCTCAGAATAAAAAAGTTACAGTTCCACGAGTGAGGAAGATGAATCTCTGAGGCTTGTAATGTGGACATGGAATTGTTCTTCTGCTTTAATGGCAACAGTAAGAGTGTGAGAGGTGGTATGTCATGTGATTCTTTGATTGATTGCTCCTTCTCTCCCTCCTGACCATGGTCAGTTTGAGCAGGACCAGAAGCTTATTGTCTTCGTGTCCAGCTGTGAGGCAGTGGAGTTCCTGCTCACGCTGCTCTCCGCCGTGCTGTGTGGTCAGAGCGGAGACGAGCTCAAGCCCCGGACGACCGTCAACTTCCTCCGGCTCCACGGCAACATGCAGCAAGAGGTGGGCGGCTCCGTGTTCGCCACAGTGCGCTGTTGGAGCGAGATCTCCCGCTCCAGCGACGACTCTTCCGTGTTGGTGTTCCGCGTCGGTGCCAGGTCTCCAGACGGTGCGTGCGTGCTGCCCTAACACCCAGCCTCAGCGCTTGACCGTTAGCCCGTTTTAGCTGATCCTCACACTGAAACACTCCGGAGCACCTCTGCTCACAGCCCCACGCGTGGAGCCTCTCAGAGCCACGGACACCTACAGCCGTCGCAGCTTTGGCCCTTCGACAGCGGCTCGCTGCCCTGGGAAGGGGCGGGGTCACCCGGGGGTGTGTGCAGGCCAGCTGGTGGAGCCGCGGCACCAGTCGGATGCCCTGTGGCAGTGCCAGGGGACCACCAGGGTCCGGGCCCCAGCACACATACGCGCGGGGCCCAGGTCGCCCATATGGCCCGGGCGAGCTGGCGGGCTCAGGAGGGACCTGGCGTACGAGGGGCCTCTCCACCTCTCCCTCCTAAGAACTAGAGGGCGGGTGGAGCGCTGACGGCGACGTTATGGATGTGTTTGGTAATGGGACAGTACGGCCCCGGGACTGGTCACCTCCTCCGACGAGGAGAACCACGGGAGTCACGCAGCTGTTCCAGCAAGCACAACAGATTGCACTGCAGAGGGAGAGAGAGGAGGAGGAGGAGGAGGAGGAGGAGAAGGGGGAGGAAGAGGAGTAGAGCTGCCTTCCTCCATCGTCGCCTGGGCAGTCATCCACAGAACTGCTTCTCTGCCCCCCCATAGGAAGTTTGTGGCTATTATGGGCTGCATAGATGCAGCAGGCGATGCCTCCCTCACCGCGCTGGATACATCTGTGTTTGGCATCAGTGCTTGACGAGCTGAGAACAGCTTTGCTTCTGCATGACATTCTCAACGCCGTGAAACGGTGCTACAAACCCAGCGTTCTGGAAACGTAGCAAACGCGGCGTTTAACGCTGCCGCAACCTTCAAACTCCTTCTTAAGCCTTTTTCTTAATTGCATGAATTGCATTGTGTGTGTGTGTGTGTGTGTGTGTGTGTGTGTGCGCGCGCGCAAGTTTTAGCATATATGGCTCCCAGGTCTATATTTGAGTTTCTACATCTCGGCAGCAGCGGACGCTGACCGTGTGTGTGTGTGTGTGTGTGTGTGTGTGTCTCTGAGCAGGAGCGGACAGAGGTGTTTCAGGAATTCTCTCAGAGCACCACCGGCGTCCTGCTTTGTACGGTGAGTCTTTACAGTGAATCACACCGATTTGCCAGCCGATAAACTGGATCTTTGACACACCAGTAAACAGGAAGTTGCACTACAAGTAACAATCCTTAAAATAGCCCTGATAGTTTGTCTTCGTCTCACCTTTTCGTTCTTGCTGCTGGTGTTAATTTGTAGCTTCTGCTACTCTAACTGCAGACGGGGCACCACGCCAGTTGTAGCTGCTGGGGCTCCATCTGTGCCCCCGACTCCCCCACCCGTCCCCAGCTGCGGAGGGTGTGGGTGGGTGGAGGGGGGTATGGGGGAGTCCTCCGTTAGCCCAGCCGTCTCCGGGAGCGCTTCCCCAGGTCGCTGCCGCCGGGCCCTGTCGACCCGTGGGGCGTTCTGCACGCGTGCGAAAGGTCTCGCAGGTCCGGCTCTGCGCATGCTGGCCGGGCTCAGAGGGGCGGACCTGAGGCCAGACCGACCAATCCGCACGCTCGCTCAGACCGATGGCAGCTCACTGGAATGAGCAGCTGCAATCAGCATCATTTCCTGTTGATGTCGATTAGGAAATATTTTGTGTTTCATTTGTAAAGGCAGGTGTCTTTCCCAGTGCTACCCAGCACAGAACTGTTTTTTTCCCCTTCCCTCATTTCACACAGTTATGGTTTCTCATTTATTTATTCGATTACCCTAAATAAAAAAAATTAAGAAACAAACAAATACACATTGAACTGTTAAAACTACCACTCATTTTCCAAAACCTACATATGATGTAGAAGGAAAAGTGGTGTACGAGTGTGAGAAGCCAGGCAGACGTTTGGAGTAGCGTGAGGAGCGGTGGCCTTTGCCTTGGCCCCATCCCCACGCCTGTCAGTCCCTACCGCTCTTCCTGGAATAAATGAGTCGTTTTAATGGCGCTGGCAGCCTGACCTGGCCGCTCGCTGGCCTCCATCTGCACGGGCTCCAGAGGGGCAGGACACCCCAGGCAGTCCGCACTCCTGCCCAGCGCTGGCTTATCCCGGCTGGGCCACCAGACCAGGGGAGGGAGGCGCGGAGACCCGGAGCTCCGAGCCGCTGCCCCTCCGCCTTCCAGCAGTTACTAATAAAGAGCTTATCCTGGCTGTGCACCATAGATCTGCCAGGGATAATAGGGGAGAAGTGAAAAGAGTACAAGCAACCTTTGTTTGGAGAGGGGGTGTTATTTTCCTCCGTTTGGCATGTGCATGTGCGTCTGCTTTTGACTCCCGCCCGCCGGATGCGTTTGCTTTCTGTGCAGGACGTGGCGGCTCGAGGGCTGGATCTCCCGCAGGTCACGTGGATCGTGCAGGTGCGGCCTCCTCCCGCCGACCTTCCGTTTTTTTCCCATCATGCATTACACCACGCAGAGCTCAGAAAACACTGCCGCAGTACTTCTGAAAGCGCGCACGTTGAGAACTGACTAAGAAGTTTCGGGAGCGGTAATTGCGGTTTGGTGTCCGTCTGTTATTGTCGTGTTGCGACTCACAGCTGCCGCTGCTGCTGTTGTTGGTGTCGTTGCAGTATAACCCTCCCACCTCCGCGGCGGAATACGTGCACCGCGTGGGCCGCACGGCGCGCATCGGCGCTCGGGGCAGCGGACTCCTCTTCCTCACCCCCTCCGAGACCGCCTATGTGGACGTTCTGGCCAATCACAACATCAGGTCTGTGGTCTGACAGCTCGCCGGCCAGTCAGGTTTGGAGCCCGGACGTTGGCGGTGGCGCCGGCGGTGGCGTCGGCCGTGCGCGTGGCGGTCCGGCACGCTCCGTCTCCTCTCCAGAGCGCGCGGCGTGGCGGCGAGCGGTGGTGGGTCTGGGCTGATGGATCGTCCGTGATATCGGCACTGGCAGGCCCGCGCACGCAGCCGGCGAGAACCATCACGCTCGCTGTCGCCGCCCTGCGTGAGAGGAGGAACCACGCAGGCAGAGCGGATCTGCCCCGCCGAGCCCCGCCCACATTCCCGCTCAGATCGTGCGTCCCGAAGCTGCAGTTTGCAGCTGCACGTGCTAGACGCTGTGCAGACTCCTCCAGCTTAAACGGCCCACTGTTCTCCCCGGCTGCTCCGGCTCGTAGTGCAGCGCTGCAGGAGATGCCGTTGTAAAGTCGTCCCCCCCCCAATAGTGTTCGTGCTGTAGGCCGTATCGATGCTGTTCTGCCAGTCCAATACCTCACTCTGTCTTTCAGCCTCTGTGAGATGAAGATGGAGGACATCTTGTCCGCTCTGATGCAGGACGAGCGGTTTAAAGGCCGGGGCAGATGGGACGGCAAGGTATGTTTCTCTCGTGCCCGGTCTAGGTTCTGGGCTTGGGGTGTGTGTGTGTGTGTGCGGGTGACCCCGCCCTTCCCACATAAACCAGGCGTTAGATTGCAGGTCTCTGCACGGGTCTGATGAGGCGCTGCTGTCGAGAGAAGCTTCCCCTCTCGTGCCCTCCTCCCCTCTCCCAAATGAGGGCTCTCACGCGACAATGAGTGAGAGTCCTGGCCAGCACCCTTAATCCTGATTTAATTTCCTCTTCTCTCTATACACCAATCGGCTGCCTCTGCTAATACCCCCCTGAGGGCCCTTTTCATCTGGGAGAGGTGAGGGGTCAGAGAAGGGGGAGCTCAGAATACTGTATGTTTAACCACATTTTTTTTTCTTTTCTCTTTTATCTGACAAGAACGTTTCATAGCTGTGCTGTTTATGCTAATTTGTAACACAGGATGAGATCGAATGTGTTATTCGATGTGTTAAAATTTCCCAATGTTTATTTTTAAATTAAATAAGGTGATGAAGCAGTTCATTTTGTCTGTGGTAGAGGGATTTAAATTCTTGTGGTTTATAAACGCAATCGACAACCCGATGTTCTCTCTGAGCAGGTCTCTCGGAGCAGGTCTCTCGGAGCAGGTCTCTCAGAGCAGGTCTCCTCACACACGGTGTGTCTGCTTTGTTTTTCTGCTCAGAGATCGGCAGGTACCCGGGAGCTGCAGGTGCGAGAGAGAGCCACAGTCTTGCAGACGGACTTTGAGGACTATGTTCACAGCGGCCCGGAACCACTGCAGGCAGCCAAGAAAGGTGTGCTCGCGCCAGATCCTCACGCTGGCCCACCAACCGTGCAAGTGGGCGGTTTCGGGCGGCTTCAGCCCTATAAGGGTCTCGCGTTCCCCAGCTGGGAGCGTTTCCCTAGAGACAGGGCAGGCGTTGGGACATCAGGGTCTTGGTCACAAGCTGGTGAAAACATTGACAACCTTTAGCATGCAGATAAAGTTTCAGCACTGGAGGAATATAACAGTGTGCTCATCTTCTAGCCTCGTATAAACAGTGAGGAAAAAACCTGAGCTATTTTTAATATTCACAACAAGCTGACATATTTAATATGGCTTAAAAGAGGCATATATAAAAATATAATTGAGGGGGGAAGATGTAATCTAAGTTTGATATACTTGGCCCAATAAAAATCTTAAAATTTTATATCTCACGTTCTTTGAAGCCCTTGTGTGTAACTCCCTATGTTTCCACAGCCCTGCAGTCGTTTGTGAGGGCGTACACGGCGTACCCATCCGCGCTCAAACACATCTTCCACATCCGCAAGCTCCACCTGGGCCACGCCGCCAAGAGCTTCGGCCTGAGGGACGCTCCCCAGGGACTGGCCCCCGCCCACGCCGCCAAGGCAACCGGGAAAGCCAATGGGAAGAGACGGCAAGACAGCAAGAGGTGCGTTGGGTTTTCTGCTCAGCCCGGGCGCCGAGGCACGAGGCCGCTGTCGTGGTGGTGGACGTAGGTGGTGTAGGTGGTGTAGGAGGTGTATGATCTTTTATTTCTGCTGCGTGTTATTTATGGGGTTCTACCGTATTAAGCTCTGAAGTCGGCAGAGGTGGTGTGTAGTTATTGTGAGATTGTATCTAACTTTCTAAACATCTTTTCTTTCTTTTCTATCTTTCTTTCTTCCTTCAATATTTCAATACATCAAGATTTCAGTGTTTTATGCAAGGGTGAATACTTTAGTTATTTCTGTATAGTTCTCGATTCTTTTATCACATATTCAATGTCCTTTGTTAATTAGAACTTTCGCCACCTTATAATTCAAGCAATTTGTCCAAACTTCGCCACTGCGTGTATCTCTTGGCTGCGTGGGTGCGCACACACACACACACACACACACACACACACTCACACCTCCTCAGAGACACATCTCTGCCAGGAGACGAGCAGTCTTGGCAGCCATGTGTCTCCACTGTCCTGGGCAGCCGAAGGTCAGAAAGGAGCTGGTGGACCTGCGGCCTCTAACTGCTCCTCTTCCTCCCTCACCTCCTCCTCCTCTCTTCTTTTGGCACGGGCGTTACAAGCCCGGCCAGCCCGTGTGAGGCTGGGCGTGTGAGGAGAGAGACGGATCGAGCCCGTCAATTTGCAAACTGCTCTAATGGAGAGGGCGTGGAGGAGGTCACTGCAAAGGGCAGGTGTTGTGCGGAGGATGTAACAGCAGGCGTGGCCTGATATGTTGAGAGGACATCACCACGTGGTTGCTAAGGGGGTGGGGGGGGGGGGGGGTTTGGGAGCTGGGGTTATTAGTGGTCAACCGAATGCCCTCCCACAGGACGCAGAGCACACAAGCGACAACCTGGGACTGCTTAGTCAGGCCATGTCCAGGCTGGTCCTGCAGAGGGTGTGGGCGAGCGTGTGTGTGAGTGTGTGTGTGTGTGGGCGCGTGTGTGGTCAGTTAGCTTCAGCATACTACAGCGTGTGTATGAACTAAGCATTTGGGTGTGTGTGTGTGTACATGTATGTAAGAGAGTGTGTGAATCGAGCATCTCACTCTTTTACATGTCATAAGGTTTATACCTGGCTTAGTGATCATATGCTATTTTCAACAGGAAGGTCAGATTTCATTTGTGATGATGGGCCCCACGTTTGTGGACCTGAATAGGTTTCTCCATTTTTGCAGCCGTGGGATGTTTTGTTCCAACGTTCCGTCCCGGTCTAGGTTGAGCGTGGGAGTGTGAAAAAGGCCATCAAAAAGACCTGAACGGCAGGCGTGTCCTGAACGGCGGGCGTGTCCTGAACGGCGGGCGTCTCCTGAACGGTGTCTTTGGTGACCTTCTTGTAGTTGCCAACTTCATAAACTCTGGGAAAAGCTTAAACGGTGTCACCAGAGGCACACGCAGGAAGCACGGGAGACCAGCACGGGCACGGAAACAGACAACACACACACACACACACAGCACCCAGGTATCCTGCTCTTTCTCTCTCGTGATACCCCAGTGTGCCACTGTGTTCCCCCAGTGTTTGAGAGACAGGCAGCGACTACTTTGTGTTCAGTCTGTCTGTCGGAAAGTTTGTCACCAAAAATCATATTTTTTATGTTACATGAGATATGACCTTATAAATGCTGCTTTATGCCTAAATACAAGGCTTATATACAGGCTAAATAACAATCACACTGTACTACATCACATTGACAACAGCCTTGTGAATTATTTCCAAAGGCTTTTATTAGAACTTTCTAGAATGTCATTTTCTTCCAGAATGTTACTCTTTTGTAGATTACATTTTTCTTGCATTGTCCTTATGTTGTAAAACTTAATTATACCTGTAGTATATTCAGAGATGCTGATACTTCGCCCCTGTCTTTGTTAGCATTTGAGTAGGTGCGTGTGTGTGTGCGTGTGTGTGTGTGTCTGTGTCTAACCACTGGTAATTGGCAGGGTGACCTGTAGCACGACCTGTGAAGAGAACCCATGGAGCAGGACAATGGGCCTGTCCCTGAGGGTCAGACCTCTAAGCACACACACACGTGCACAAACATGCACACAAACATACACGCTGACGTCCAGATGATTCTCGTAATGTATTCATCAGCTGTCACTGCAGACAGCTGATATCTCAATTTAACAAACGCCACCACGGTGGACAAACGCCACCACGGCATAATTTGATTGATAAGTAATCAGAACTTTGGCCCTGGTAATACTTCACTGTGTGTGTGTGTGTGTGTGTGTGTGTGTGTGTGTGTGTCAAGTTGTCTTGGCTGGGACCGGCCTCTCTGTCAGTGGAGACTTCATTACAGCAGTCTGTGGCATATACTGTCCATGTCCAGACAAGACTTCTCTAATGAGCTTTATCTCACCACCACAAACATGCACATGCAAACACACACACAGCCCATAATAACAAAGACCTCTGGAGCACAGGAGAGTGGCCATTATGATGCCCATCACTGAGAACGGACTAAAAATACCCAGCAGCCCTTCCGTGAGGATATACTTATTCCTTTGTTTTGTTTTTTAGTCGTACAGGCAGATATTCAAAAATATGGTGCATGCACACCTGTGTGAGGTCATTTATTTTGAGCAGGCTTCACTGGCTGTTGGTGTAATTAGTGCTGCCCACACATTTTTTGTTTGTTGTTTTTGTTTACTTGTTTGTTTTTGTATAACTTTTACTGTGGCCCAGTAATGGGTTTGTTTTGGTTTTATCTTTATTTTTTTTGCTGTTCTTTTTTCCAAATGGCCTCATTGTAAACGCCGTTACTGCATAAAAAGAACAATAATGGTTTCGTTGTTTCCAGTATACAAACAACAAAAATAAACCCAAACATAATCTCATAATCTTCACTCTCCAGTTAAGTTTGGGAGAAAGAAGCGCTCAAACGTAGTTTGCTGACGGCGTTGGAGAGCAGAGGCCCTCTGCGTGTGCGAGGTGTGGAAGAACACGAGGCAGTGATCAGAGATGGGAGAGATTAATGAGCTGTAAAGGGCAGGTACGTCCTGCTGTAACCAAACAGTGTCACACGTGTGCCAGCAAGGGTGAGCTGCACTGGGTCCCGAGCCCTGGATGTCCATCCTCGACCCAGATAGCATGTCCGTTTTGACATCGTAGCTACCTTCTTGTCTTTTGGTGGGAGTGCTGTGTGAATCGGCGAATCTTTGCTGTTTGATTGATTCGTTAGGGATTTATATGGCGGTGGAGAAATACTCTGTGATCTACGATAAGTTTTGAAAAGAAAAAAGAAGAGGGGAGAAGAGATGAGAGAAATAAAGGAGTCGGGCTCCTGAAATGCTTTGCCTGAGGCCTGACGGGACGGATCGCTGGCACCGCTGATGAAGACGTTGGTGTGATGGCATGATGCCTGCAGGATGTTGATCCGACCGATTCCGCAGCTTCAGCCTCTCATGCATCAGGTCTCGGCAGAGGCCTCCAGGACCTGCTGAAGATCAATATCTGCGATTTCATTCCTCCTCTGGGCCCTGAGAGGTGGTTCGGGGGTGGGGGTGGGGGTGGGGGTGGTGGGGGTTCTGTCCCCAAGCTTTCCCTGAGGGAAATGGCTCCAGGCTGTTGCGGTTTCGATTAGGTAAACATCCTGGTTTTACAGCCTCCCCTGTCGCTGCCGATATCCCAGCCATCCACAGCAGTGGGAGCTTCTCCCGTCCGTCCCGAGCCCGGGCAGCTCCACTAGAGCACACCCACGCTTGGGTCTCAAACTTTTAGGCTTCGTTCCTGACTGATACTCCAACGCGCCTTCACAGAAACACGCTTTCATTTTTTTTTTGGTTTGTGTATCCTCTTTATTTGCCTGCAGCTCAGCTGATTAGTGATGTTCATGTTTCGGTGGTGTTGATGCTTCCAACGTGTATTGCAGGCCCCACAACAAGCTCTCGTCCAAGGAACGGGTGGTACGGCTGATGCGTTCGGAGTTCTCTAGCGGCGCAGACGCCCAGCCCAGGAGCCTGAAGAAGAGGAGAAAGAAACGCGCAGACGAGAGCGATCCGGCAGACGCGTAAAGATCCGTGGAGTCCGCACCGGCTCTGCCCAGGATCACGCGAGCAGCTCAGGGTCTGCTGAGAGGGGAGCGCTCTCTAGCAACTAACTGCAGTCTGGGGCTTCAGATCACAGGTGTTCGAGTCTGCTGCCTTCACCTGCGCCAAAGGCACGAGCGTTAGCTTCATGTGCCAAGCACGATTCAGGGGCCAGGCTTTGGATTTCAGAAATGGTTTTGGTAATGGTCACACTTTATAGTGATTTAATACATTTAAGTAACTTAAATGATGTAATGGTTTAATTATGTGTTTAAATAAATGTTGCCATTCTGTAATGACAAATTTCCTAGTTTTGGAAAGTTGGATATAAAAAGCACATATTTCTACAAGTAAATGTGTTCATTAAAGATTTACATTGTTTTCTGATTACATTATAATAGTATTTTTAAAATGAACCAAAATGGTCAATTATTTTTTCCACGCAGACAGACAAAAATGACATGTGTGTTGCGTGCACTACAGCAGGTGACGAGATGATCTCACTAATTTATTTGCTTCCTGCATTATCGACAACCATTTAACTCTTTTGTCTTATTCTTAAGAGTAATTTCGCCAGCTTTTGCTGGCTTCGGGTTCTCCGAGGTCTGGAAGAGTGGATATGTATGCGTTTGGCGCGGTGTCCTCAGTGACGCCGACCAGCTGTCCCCGGCGTTTTGTCTGAGACGCCCGGTCGCCAGCTGCTGAAGCTTGGCCAAGACTTCGCAAGAAATGTGACAGAAATATTAGGTTTCACGGTCACGTTATTAGCATAAACAGTCGGCTGTCGTGGTACGCGTTAATATTTGATTGATTTGTTATTAATGAGACGTCTATATAGCTTGTGTGTATCGTTCAGGCCGTGCACGTAAGCTTGTAGGGCGGATACATACTGTTCTTAACCCCCCCTCCCCGGAGTAAAACGTAATGTCCATAGGGGGAAATGTCCAAAATTAAATGCCCGATATTTTTGCAAGGTAGATAAATGCGTGTACTGGTGTACATGACGCAGGATTTTGTATATTCTCCATTTTAGGTCCCCATAACCCATGGCTGCGAGAAACCGAGAAAAACGCAGCACTAATTAAAATACTTATTATTTAAATACTACGAATTCTGTCATTGTTAGACTAAATAAAAAATAACAATATTCTCGTTAGGCGCACTGGTTAAATTAAATAATTTCGTATTTCTACATTTCTGAATTGTCTCTCAAAAAGAAAATAAAGTCCGGCTAAATAACTCAAAAAGGCCAAGGCACGCCAATTTCTGTTCTTGTATACATTGGTGATAAAAATATGAATCCAAAGTATCATTTTCGATATAACTTTATTTACAATCTTTATTTAAAAAGTATTTTGGCGTCATCAACAAAATCATCAGTTAACTACTCATAAACACGACACAATTGTAACAAACAGTTTCTTCTTTCTGTTTTTTTTTTGTGGGACTCACCAAATTATAATGCCACGTGATGGGTTAGTTTCTCCACAAACCTGTGTCTAATAACGACAGACAAAATTTATGAAGAACTCAATAATAAAGAATTATGATCATTACTATTTTATAATTATTTTTAACAGTATTGTTTGGTTTTCTATTTTTTTGAATATTAGTAAATTGTTTTAAATAATTTGTTTGACAGTTTCTGGTGATCCCACTTCTGAAATGTGAAATAAGATCTTTTGGTATATCAGAATCCTTAGTACAAGCGTTCCCTTCAGGGGTGGCACACTTGTAGCCGGCGGGTTCAATGGCCAATCAGAAGGCTTTAAGAAGAGCTTTGAAATAGAACTTTATGCAAACTTTTGAGCAAGTTTGTCCAGTACATTTAAAAAAAATTGTCAGACACTTAACATTCTTCTTTTGCGCTTTGCAAAATAACATTTGCCGTCTTTTATTACGCGTGTTCTGTCGCAGAATACACCCAAGCGCACCTTATCATTCCTGAGGAGTTAAGAAGCAGTCCGTGGAGCAGTTCATCGTTGTGGTGTCGGTCGTGATAACACACCGGAGAGCGAGGACAGGGGCGGCTCCCCGCCTCCCTGAAGACCATGCAGGAGAATTCTCGGTACAAGAGGCCGTTGCACCGGCGGCGGAGGTGCAGTTGGACCTCTATACAAATACAGTCCGGCTCCGGGATCCAAATTAGATACAAGACTTTGGGGGTAAAAATAAGGCGATGGAAAGATCCTTTGAAGAGCAGAGTAGTTGCCTGCTTCTGCGAGCAGCTCAAGTCCAACCGCCGTCTGTCGCTTCCACTTTGTCCTTATAACAGAACAAAATATATCAGTAATGTTAATTTCCATTTCAGTATTAAGAAAAAAGGCTGGTTTTTACCCAGTCATATTTGATACAGGCCTTTATCAATACGTTATTTTTAGCTACCAGGAAACGACAAATGATTAGGTTTTTGTTTTTATTTACGTAACCCGTGTGTTCCGCGATGCATCTGTCAAATTGTCACTCAACAGAGAGTCATTTCCAGGTAAATAATTCATAATTATAGCAATAATGTAATTACAGCTTGGTGATTTAATTATTAATGTGCCGTGCATTAATTTATTATTCATCCCAAATGTGTCGAGAAGTCATTGGCCTACGATGCCTGTGGATGCCTACATTTCAAGCTTCTGTTTGAGGCTACATTTCAAAATTTATACATACAGAGGAAGTCTCAGAATTTACCCCCTGAGCTGTCTTAAACTACTGGTTTTCTAACACCCGAAAGCAAAAAGCAGCTTATATTGCCTATATTGATTAATATCGACTCTATCGGCATAAAAATGCCCAAACAAATATTTGTACGTAATGTTGCACATGTATTTCTCCGCGTTTTACTCAACTTGAAGTTTCTAGTTGAACAATATGCCTTTGTAATGGTTCGCCGTGTCAGTTTACAAGTTCACACACCAGTAGCCCACACAACTGCATTTTTCTCCCTTGTAACATTTCCCAGCTCACCTTCGGTTTTGGTACCACGTTTTGACCTGTGTGTCGGTGAGGTTGAGCGAAGCTGCCAGCTCCATTCTGTCCTGCACGCTCAGGTATTTCTGACGCTCGAAGCTGCGCTCGAGCTGGGCCAGTTGGTGGTCAGTGAACGCCGTACGGGCTTTCCTCGGCTTCTTAAGACGAGAGGAAGGACTTTCTCTACTGCTGGATATTTCCCGATCCGCTTCATCTTTCACTGCAAATAAATAAAATAAATTTGAGACAAACAATTCACAATGTACATGTATTTTGGAGGACAGAACTTCGGATCCTAGAATAGTCTGCAGCAGATTTATTTATCCTAAATGTATACAGCACCACATTAATTTCGCTTTTTGATAACTAAATTTATCGAGACGTCCTGAGTTGAAAAGGAGTGAAAGTTCAAAGCTTGCTGATCGGATTTAAACAATGCCACAATAATCCACTTAATTGGACCACAAGGGATGCGAAGCACTCAGGCAAGAGCGCTGAAACCGCACAGAGGCGTGTATAAGGCTGCTCAGCAGACAGATCCCTGGGTTACAAATCTGATTACCAGCCGGACAAATTGTAGTCAATCTCCTAGAAATTTCATTAGTAAAAAGCGCTAATAGTATGGTCGAATGAACACCGTAAAATTCTATTTAAGAACGAACTTGGCATAAAAATATTTTAAACGTAAATTGAATGTACCCCAACTGCGAATGTTTTAATAAATCGTTTTTTTTATATTTACAATCATCACACGATCGTTGTTTTTACATTCCCTGTCTTCTGTGTGTTGATACAATATTGTATAATGTTAGCAACGAAATAACAAATATATGCTCAATATGTAGAGTCCCTAAATAATAAATTCAATACATGCCACGTTGTTTTTCAGAAGGGTTAAAGTTTTGGACACTTTTAGACTATTTAGTCTTTGCTTTCTTCTAAAACTAAGTTTCTTCGAGTAAGATATTAAGAGTAGAACATTTTTATCTACTAGCTGTAATCAGGAAATTAAAGTTATGCTAAATTAATCTAATATTAGAAATCCTAATTAATAGAAATGAATAACCCACATTATATTTTTATTTTAAGGCAAAAAGTTACTCTGTGATATTTAAAATGCTATAGCTACATTCATAAGACTGTTTTGAAATTATTATTTTGATTTTGAACAGTTTTCAATTATTTCATTGTAAAATACATCTTTATTTTATCTTACCCCGGTATTCGCTATCCGACGACGAATTGCTATGAAGCTTTTCTATATAGTCTTCGGCCTCCTGTGCTGACGGGCCATCGCTGGAGTACGGAGCACAGGCAGCGAGAGGCTTGCAGTCTGCTAGAATGTCTCGAATTAAGAAAGAAGAGGTTACCGTCCGTGGCTGAGATATCTGTAACGGTGACTCGAGTCCTAAAGTGCGGGCATGCCTTTGCACCGCGTCTTCAACCGAATCTCGTCTCGGTGACGGGGGTGATGAGCAGTCGCTGTCCAGGTCTGAGTGAGGACTTAAAGTCGGAGATCCACATTCTCCTAATAAAACGTCTCCTTTTGAAATACACGGACTTGCGGGTCTGTGCGAGAGTAAAGATTCGATCCCAAAACTTGAGCCGTTTGACACTTCCATTATGAATACAACGAGGAGAGATAAAATAATGCGTTCAAACGACCATCTGTGCATTAGTCATTGTCCAGCAGTAAACTCTAGATCGACCTTTAATTGAGGACGATCGAGTTATCCGCTTCTTGCCATTTCTTCTTATGCACTAGAAGCACCGTTTTTGGAATTGTTTTTTCCAAACTAAAAATGAAACAAACAAAAAAGATTCCACTTTAAACACGGTGAACTACTTTCTCCTAAACTGTAGTCGTCCGACTGCTGATGTAAGTACCGCTTGTGAAGAAAGTCAGGCGGAGTCCTCCAAAATGAGTCACAGGAACCCAAACCTTGACCTTCTCCGGTCAGGTTCAGCACCTCGGACAGGTACGGTGTCGGTGCAGGTTAACGCGTGTTCCACACGAGACAATAAAGTACACCAGGACTGCTTATTCAAATAAACCCAAATGTGTTGGTCTTGAAAGGGTCAGAGCGCTGTCGACACCAAATCCTTGAAACCCCCGATATACAAACTGCCATGGAACTGTACCGATGAAGTTCTACTTCTATCGCCGATCTGCGTGAATTAAACCAGCGTATAAGCGCAGAAGAGCAGGAGGTGATCTCCGTGAACCTCAGTTGACACCGTTCCTCAAGAAAAACAGCCAATTCCAGAGCAGCACCGCGCTTTTAAAGGTACCCATTACGCCGTTGTCCGGAGCGCTACGTCGTTATTGGCTGATTGTTTTTTATGGGAGATGGGGGGGGGGTGCAGATAACATACGTGTTGTGATAGGGGGAGTTCGTCACCCCTTCTCCCCCCTCCCCCCTTCCCCCTTACTGAATCAAACATGCATTAAAATTACATTCAGGCTATAACAGTAGTCTCCAGTATTAACATAAACATAGCAGCTACACTTAAAATATTCATAGCATCGGACAAAATGTAACTTTTTTTTTCTGGGGATAAAATGTAAAAAATTTTTTAGCAAACAAACAAATAATTAAATAGATAAATGACAGAAATAAAGAGTGAGGACTTGCACTTTTTGAGATTTCAAGTTTATTGAGAAAATGTTTAGGTAATTGCTGTAAATAACAAAATAATGATTAAAACAAATAATTGTTGTGATTCCTAGTTATTAAGAATGTATATTTAAATTTGAAACACAACAGCAGGCTATATATACTCTTAAACACTGTTAGATTTATAATTATATAAGGTAACAATAAACATCTTATTATTCTTATGAAATACTACACTTGTTGGATACTATGAATACTACTTCAGCAATGAGGACATGCATTCAGCAAAAAAAAGCATAATTTTCTGTGTAATTTATGCACTGATATCTAACATACTGATATCTAACATTGAGGTCAAAAGCAGAGCAGACAGAGCAGAACTGATAGCTGCTTCCTCTTGATCTGATATCAGCATCTTTGTCTCTCTATATCAGGATTGGTAGACAAAGTGTGGCTGACATGAATGACAGAATGTTAGTGTGTCTGTGTCTGTTTGTCAGTCCACAGCGTATGTCCCCTGTCCCTGGTGTCCTCTCCGGGCCACCGAGTCTGAGTAATGTGTAGCCATGGCCCGCTTTCGGGCCTCAGGATCTCGAAAGGTGTCCAGGGCTGGTCCAATCTGCGGAAGGACAGGAAGGATCGGCATCAACGCTCCAAACAATCAGGACACAACCATCAGGACACACAACCAACAGGACACACAACCATCAAACACAGAACCATCAGGACACAAAAACAACAAGCCACACAACCACCAGGACACACAACCATCAGGACACACAACCAGCAGGACACACAACCAGCAGGACACACAACCATCAAAATACAGAAATATCAGGACACACAACCAACAGGACACAAAAACAACGAGCCACACAACCATCAGGACACACAACCAACCTTCATTCAACATGTTACATTGTTCATTTCACGTGGCTGTATCATGCTGGGGATACGTCTTGAACCAAATTACTATGTCACCAGGGATTCTTCTCCAAAAATCTATTTATATCCATGACTAGGTTTAATCTGTGTCAGGGAATTGGACACTATAGGCGTCAGGGGCTAACACAAACTCGTTGCCTTGTTTATGTGGTACTTTTCTGTATTCTGCCGTTGTTTGTGAGTCTGTTTGCAGGCAGCTGAAGGGGGTTGGGGGTGTGCTTGGCTGGATCCCGTTTTGTTTGTCTGACATGTGACGGTGGTGGATGTCATTAGCTTGGCTGATGGCAGGTGGAGCAGTTCCACCAGCCTAGTGAGCTGCAGCTGGGGGGTTTGGGTGTTGCTGACTCGGGGTGAGAAGTCTCATCAGCTCTGAGTCAGAATATGCGCAGCAAACAGCCCAATATAAAACATTTGACAACACATAAAATGCAAAACAAACATTTCATTGTAGCAGAATTACTTGAATTTAGTTAGTTGGGTGACATTCAGCCCTTGATTATTTTTGACACACACAAAATCATTGTGAAGGTGTTTCAGAAAATGCCTCTCACAAATATTTTTGCCTCTCACAAACATTTTAATTTCCCTAAAGCTTTTTGTCTGACAGCCAGACCTGGATATATACAAGGAGAAGAAAATGCTTGTTGGCATAACACATTTAGGAGTTAAAAAATGGCTCAAAACACCAGACATGTCAGCCTGGTGGGCTTCATATCTTTTTTCCAGATGTTAAATGTGTTCCAAAAAGATAGTTATGTTTGTAACATGCTTCAAATGCCTGATAGATTTTTCAAACGCTGAATAAAAACCCTCCCTTATCAAACCTCGGAAAACAGCAGAAAGCGGACCAAAACTTCACTGGTGTCATCGTGGTTTATTTATATAATTCTCTTATTTGTTTTTCGTTTTTTGTTTTTTTTGTTTTTTACTTTATTTTGTAAGAAATCCTGTCGCCTCTCTCAAACACTTTTGGCACTTCCGTACTTTTTTGAATTAAAAAGGAGGAACACGCGTCCCACCAAAGGCAGAATGAGCGCAAAGTAAAGAAGAATGACAACACAAACAAACACATGATGGAAGGGGAAGCGGGAACAAGCGCCGCGCGCGGGAGACGAGTCGGCGATGCAAATGTCGAACCTCGAGCCATCGGGAGCACGAGCTGACAGGCTATAATGAGCGGAGGTAAATCTTTCATAAGGTTAACGCTCTCTCCTCACCGTCAGCTGTCATACAAGAGAGAATTTAGCGCGCGCGTGCAGCCAAAACACAGTGCCCCTCCCTCTCATTAGAGCCGACTGCGGCTGGACGGCACGACTGGCAGGAAGTGCGCAGGCAGCCACGGGTTGTGTGGGTAATTTGCAGAGGAGATGCACGCAGAGAAGGATGGGATGAAGGTGTATAAAAAAAAACTGAGAAAAACAGAGGGATACAGGTGTGGAATGGGAGACAGGAGACAGTGTGTGTGTGTGTGTTTGTGTGTGTGGGCATGCATATGTATGTGCATTTGCACATGTACAGGTCTGGAGGAAGTGTGTGTGGCTCCATGCATGTTTGTAGGCATGTATGCACTGTTTATATGCATTAGCATGTGTGTGAGGGAGATGGTCAGCTCAGCAGGAGTCTGATTCCCTCATAATTGGAAGCACTGGGTATTGTCAATGGAGGATTTTCAAGCTTCAGTGGCAGCTAATGCTGTCAGGATGATAGCCTGCATGTCAGTGCAAAAGACCAATAGGAAAAAAAAACTTTTGATTTAATTGGTGGCTTGTGCTGGGCATATGATGAGGATGAGTGCAGCAGGACTGCTCGTGTGTGTTTGTGTGTGTGTGGGAAGGGAATCTGGAAATAAATCATTACTTTCACTTTTGATTTTCCTCAGAAGCATCCTCTGACATCACACTATCTTCCAAAACACACACACGCAGACATAAATTCATTATGCATTCATCATGACTTTGTCTCCTCAGATTCCAGGCTAGTATGAATGCTCTCATGAATTAAACACTGAGAGTAGCTAAACCAACATCCCTCTTAACTGGGCACAATTATCAAATGAAACAAACATCAATGTTTTACTCACTGTCAGATATCAACAAACCGCATATAGGAGTCCTGTACCACCTGCTCTGAGCTCTGCTGGCCGCAGGAAGCTCATGCAGACAGAGAGGGGGCAGAACGGAGGGGCCGCTGGGCCTCTTACTTGTTGGAAGCGGGGTAGTTTCCACATAGAGGGGGCTTCCTTCAGCGGCACACTCTTCCGGAGGAGGGTGGTACGGGTGTCCTGGATCTTCCCAAGCTGAACCTGCATGAAGAAAAATGTATTAAATAAACTCTCTCTCTCTCTAAATATATAGAGAGATCCAAAGAGGATTCCAGGTGAGTAACTACTGTACTGTAATAAAAAATGTAGCAATAGTCAAAATTGCAGTGAAGTACACAAAGTTTCCAGACAAACCTACTTTTTTTCTAATATAAACAACATCATCCCCCTATAACTTCAGAAGCATTTTGCTTGCACAGCTGATGAGGGTCCTTTCTCCAAAACATCCTGTTTATACTGGTGTACTTCACTGCAATTCTGACTTTCTCTCTCTCTCTCTCTCTCTCTCTCTCTCTCTCTCTCTCATATATATATATATATATATATATATATATATATATATATATATATATATATATATATATATACATACATACACACGCAGTATATAGAGGCCACTGGAAACAAGATAAGATGAGTCACTACCCTCTGTCAGCTAACTTCTGAGAACACAGAGTTGACTGAAAAAGAGCTGGTAGTCTATAGATACTGCTAAAGAGTAGGTGCACCTCTACACCTCATAAACAGACAAATAAATAATGCATATATGTATGACTGCGTGTGAGAGTGTGTGAGTGTGTGTGAGTGTGTAGGCGTGTCCTGAAGAAATGCTCACTTTCTTCTGACAGCGTTCCAGCAGGGTTCTGTCCTTGGCCTGCTGCTCTTCCAACCATCTCCGGGCATACCTGTGCTCCATCAGCTCCGAAATGGGGGTGGACGCCCTGCAGGGGGACAGAGGGAGCACCTTCACATGGGTTCAGTTTTACTCTGACTGTACATTCTTTTGTCCTTTCACCCATTCACCCCTCCATCTGCACATACAGCCACACCACTGCTGAGTAATATCTGAGTAATAAGAGCTAGCAGTGTGTCTCAATTATAATCTTTGGTAAGATGCCGATCTCCACTCTGACCCCTGCTGTTAGTTTTATTGCATCATTAGTACACACCACATGTCTCAGTGATTGCTTGCTAAGCGTCCCGATGAGCTTGGACACGGAGGCAGCTGACAAAAGCTCTAGCCTACAGTCCAAAGACTGAGAGTTCAAACTGAGGGGTGTGGTTAGGGAGCATCTGGCTGCTGGTAGCCTGTGTTCATATCTTTGTGATCGCTATTTTGTGCCTAAGGTTGTGAACTCTGAAAGTGCATGATGGAATGCTGGGAAAGCATCTGTCTGTTATGGCTGAAACAAAAGCTTCTGGGTTTTAGCAACTACAGTGATACAGTTGCTACGGAGAAGCCCGCCACATACCTCTCACTTTATTGTTTCAAACATACTACATCAGGATCAGGCAGCAAATTAATAGTTATAGAAAATTCATTTGTAAAATACTACATGTACAAACTTTCCATTTCAATCTGTGTGTGCATGTGTGCATTGTGTACTGCATTATGCATGTGAATGTAAAGTTTGTGTGTGTGTGTGTGTGTATGTGTGTGTGTGTGTGTGTGTGTGTGCACTGCATTATACATGTGAGAACACTGCATCTTTGTGTGTGTAAAATATGGTTGGGGCGACACTTTCTACTAGGAAACTGAAGCATCCTCATTAAAGCTGACCTTGGCATTGGTGAAGAGCGTTTGATGGATAGAGAGCAGGACCAAACAAGTCCCCGAGGAGCCATGATCTTATCTTTTATTGCTCCATCCCTTTCTCCTGACTGAACACACACACCCCTCTCTCACACCCCATGCATCAAGCATAGAATAAATCTGACACAGAGTAATGGGAATGTGTATGTGTGTGTATGTGTGTGTGAGAGAGAGAGAGAGGGAGAGAGAGGGAGAAGAAGTGTGTGTTATTAGTTAAATAATTCAGCTCCATTGCAATAGCATCAACACCCACGAGGAAGAAAGAGGAGAAAGGCAGGGGCAGATGGAGGAAGAGGAGGGAGAGGAGGGAGCTCACGGCACTGCTCACTCGGCTATCTGCTGTAACAATCCTGCTCTGCCACTGAACACAGTCCTCATGTCATATCCCTACAGGCAGCCAGCACTGGCAATAATTCAGATCTCCCCTCTCTCTCTCTCTCTCTCTCTCTCTCTCTTTCTCTCTCCCTGCCTCTCTCATTCTGTCTATTCGTCTCTTCATTACCCACAAACACCTGTCCCTGAACCACTCTTTTTCTGTCTCCTGACTTAAGAGTCAGGCCTGAAGCATTATAGGAAGCCATGAACACCCATTTACCCAGGGACTTTACACAGCATACTGAGAGTGAAGTGCCTACATGTTGTTGCCAAGATGAACATACAATCTTTTACAAAGTCGCTCACAGCAGGCTTTCATTTAAAAGTGCATTTTGTGTAAATGTTAAGAATAAAAATCCTGTTTCCTCTAATGTATGTCATCTTCATTCAAGTGTATGTGTGTGGGTGGGTGGGTGTGTGTGTGAGTGTGTACGTGTGTGTTTGCACTTGCCAAGTGAGAATGAAGGAAAAAAAAACCCTCATGGTTTTAGTAGTAGGCTAGTAAAAATTGAAAAACAGCATGTAGCCTGTGCTGAACAGAGGCAAACACAAAGGAATAAGCAAGTGTGTGTGTGTGTGTGTGTGTGTGTGTGTATGTTTCTGAGGACAGTAAAGTCTGATAGCTCAGTGGTGATCTTGTTAATGTGAATAAGTATCCAGTGAGGGAGCAATGAACACAGAGCAGAACTTTCCAATCAGACCTGACGCATGTTTATTAAAGCTCTTCTTAAAATATGCACGATAGCTTTCACTGTGCTAAGTGCCAACGTTTGTTTCTGCTCAGTGCTAATGACCCTCTTACCTCTGAGTAGGCATCTAATGTTAACGATCAGTGTTCTGTCTGTGCCAGCCCTTGTGGAGTAAGTACAATGGTACCAGAGTTGCCTTAGTCATATAGCGCCGGTTTTATTGTCTCAGCAGTTTTCCTTAGTTTCAAAAATAAAATCGCTTGGCTATTATGAAGCCTCTGCTCTCTAGGGACATATATGTAAAGCCTCCATAGGCATTTCCAAGAAGCATATGTGTGTTGTGTCACTGCATATTGGGATATAATAGCTTAAAACACAAAAATAAAATAAAGGCACAGGACACATTTGACTCGCTGTGTTCAGACAGCATTGTCATACGTTGGCTATAATTAGGTTAATTAGGTAATGACAAACTCTCTCACACAACTGGCAACTGTCTCTGACTCACCCCCACTCACACACTCACCGCGTAGAGACACCGAAGCTGAGGTCCTGTGGGATTCGTGCGGGAGCAGACCTGCGGGTGACGGTGTTAGGTGCGGCGGGACGTCTAATGTCGTGGGTGGCGCGGTACTGCTGCAGCTCTCTGGCTGTGACCAGACCAGACTTCACACCCTCCCGGTTAAGAGCCACAAAGTCCCGTATGGCCTGCCTGTGGTGGGCGGGGCCTCTGGAGGACAGTGAGGGACTGTGCCAGGTGGAGATAGCTGATGAACACAGATACAGACACATTCACAGACCAGATACCAGCATAGTTTCGGAAAACAGACACGTTTCGGTGAAACAACTCAAACCCTTACAGAACTGAAACACAGACTGGGTACAAAAAAACAAAACACAACCTACTCAGGCACCACTGAATTCAAAATTGGATTTTTAAATAGTTGCAATAGGGCCAAAAGTTCAGACACATACTACATTCAGTTAGCATATATGTGCGTTTGTCGATTTTATCATGCATTTCGATCCTCAGAACACCAATTGAGTTATTGATTCTTTTTGACTTGTTGGTATTCCAGCAGCAGTGTGGCGTTTACAGTGGGTTTGTGTATAGTGGGGCGTGTAAACGCCCTGGTGGTGACAGAGTGACAGTGAGGTTCGCCAGGCTGCAGAGAGGACATGCCTCGAGCTCGGCCTATCCGCCACTGGGGAAGTGCAGAATTACAGGGAGTGGTGGCCGAGCTGCTGGAGGAGTTTGGTCTATCAGCGCCTCAGGCGACTTGTTTGGTGTTGGCACCGGAGACCCGCAGTCCAAGAAGGGAAACTCATAACTGCTCCTGTCACGTACCCTCTGCCACGCCTCCATCTTGGATGGTGGTCACAGTTCCATAAACAAAATCACGCCCTGGGCAGGACAGTCCTCTGGATTTGGTCTTCCCAAGGGCAGGCTAGAGATCAAGAAAAACCAAAACAAACGTCTCAGATCTTTAAAGGAAGATATTTATATATATATATATATATATATATATATATATATATATATTTACCAATTCCCTTTTTTCACTTCACTTTCACTTCTACTCCTTGAGTAAATATTCTTTAGAAGGCCAAGAATCTCTAGTTGCTCTGAACATCTGAAAGCTGCCAAGCAGTAGCACTGCCTAAGCTTGTTTCCATGATGTCACTTGAATACTGCAATTTAACATACATTTCAAGTATTTAAGACACAAGAGAATCAGTGTCACAGCATCTGTAAGCCTTCACTGTATCTCTAAGCCTTCACTATATCTCCAAGCCTTCACTGTATCTCCAAGCCTTCACTGTATCTCCAAGCCTTCTCAGCTGCAGTGATTGTTGACTTCTCTGCCCCAGCACCACCAATTGTAAAAGAATCATTGTCAGTATATTTAGTAAACTCTTAATTATGCCAAATCTAAGACACACTGGTTACCATGAAACATTTCCCGAGGGACTGTTGTGACTTGTCATCACACGATAAAAATAATTTCATTTGAACTCCTCCAATAAAACGGCTGATCTTGGTGGAGCTGCTCCTTGGGCAGGGATATGGAGGCCTCAGTGTGCGTCGCTGACAGGTTGGAGTCCAGTCGGCTGGTGGCGCGCACGCCCCTGCGTCTCAGGAGTCAGAGATAGGAGATGATTGGCAGGCAAAGAGCTGGAGAGAGCAACAGCATGCAGAAAGGCTCACGGCTTGCCTGTCATCACCGGCTCAGCGAGGATCTCCCGGGGCCGGCGGCCTGAGCAAAGCACGCTAACACTCCGCCCGCCGTTCTGCCGATGTTCAAAGCGCACCGTCTCCAGGCCTTTTTTTGAGCGCGCGTTTCGACAGAGAGGTGGGTGGAAATTGAGAATCAATCAGCAGCAAGGGTGACAAGCGTAGAGCCGACGAGCGATCGGCGCGCTACCTGCGCGGCGCGTTACCTGCGCGGCAGAAGCTACCTTTGATCCGCTGTCTCTTTATCAGGAGATGGAACATGAAGGCAGCACGCTAGCTTGTCAGTCACACAGTGCCGCAGTTCAATTCGCGCTGTCGTGTGTGATTTTGGGGAAGACGACTCCGTGACACGATCGTCTGTCAGAAAGAAGGGGCTCTTCAATCAGCCATGAAGATGTGCATGCTTGCTCTCATCTCAAAACTGGTTTAAGGCAGTGAGTCTTCCATTATCCTGTCTACCACTGGATTCCCCACAGACAGTTTTCAGTTTAACCAGCTATGTGGAAAAATGGATTAGATATTCTCTTGTCATTGGACCCCCCACAACTGATCCTCGATGCTAAGGCCTCCATGAACCGATTTTAAGAATACCCCAACCGTGAACCGTATAAAAACTTTCTCATAAGCGCGGACCCCTGATAGTCACCATCCAGGGGATCTCCGCTGACCTTTCCTGACTGACACTCAGCCCGACCCATCCAGGAACCCCTGGTTAACATCTCTGCTAGAACACATCAAATCCTTCACTTTAAAGCACCGCCTTAACAGGCCAATCTTCTGGGTCTGGGCCACTCTGCGTCTCAGCCATGGCTTTAATCCCCTAAGAAATTTCAATCTGCAGATTGTTTTCATGGGATCACTTAGAGACGCCTGAAGAAACGTGTTGACTGCTGGCGCAAAACGGCTAACCAGACCCTTCTAAACATTATTGTGCCTTTCAGGCTCAATAAAGACCTGAAAGAGGAGAGGACAACAAAAAAGGCAAATCAGTGGGGGGATTATGTTAAGCAAAAGCTCCTTTTATATTCTCATTTACTAGTGATCTGTTTCTTTATTGTGTTTTGATTAACCAGCCATGGACCTGCTAAAAAAGAGGGGGGTGTGCAGGAGAATTGGTCTGTCCACGGAGGGGTCAGCGGGAGCATATTATTCACACAGCCTTAAAAAGATGGAGAACAGGGAGACATAATGATCCCTGAGTGAAGACGGCCCTCCCGTGTGTCCTCCTGCCATTCACCCTGCCCCGTTTTAATTTCACCACGCTTTTGTCCAGCTCGCACTTGTGTATGCTGTTAGGATTTGGCTGAGCTGAGCTTAGCTCAGCACTGACCATTACAGCCAGTCCACCAAATCGACTATCACCAGTCCCCCCCACCACACACACACATACACACATACACATACACACATGCACACATGCACATATGGACCCATACTTACAAACGGGATCTTTCAGATGACAATTGTGGCTTTGAGCTATTTCAGAAAGCTTTCTTATGCGTGTACACTTCTAAGCAGTCAGAGGGGTTCAGGTGACCACATACATTTTGTCACCTGCTCCTGCAGTGACTGATGTCTGCTCCTACAAGAGCTAACCCTCAGGCTATTGAACAAGTTATGTGTAATAATATAATGCAAGGGAAACAGAAAGTTTAGGCCAGTGTGTGTCTGTGTGAAAGAGTGTGACAGAGTCATCCTTAAATTCTAAGGGTCCAAAAGAAGTTGATGAAACGTCTCAGTAAGCCAAACAGCTAGATTATGTGGCTTTCAGAAAATAACTCAGCTTCATCTGGTCTAGCTCTCCTAAATTGGCCTAGTCTCTGCAGAATCGGGAAGTTTGGTTTAATCCATCCTGTCTTGGCGACCCAAGCTTATTCGTCTCACCGCACGGCTCCCTGACTGTCAGACACCAGGCGTCTCTTCCCCGAGACCCACATGGAGAAGAGGAGTCGATGGTGATGATTAGAAGATAATGGCGAGTAATGCGTGCCGATCTGTCTGCGCTCATTCCTCTCGCTGGCTCCTCAAATTCAGCTCAGCGCCATCTGGTGACTGGCCAGAGCACAGCAGGCCTGAGGGCTTAAGACTAATCGCCTGCTCTTACCACTTAAACCGGAACATTGTGTGTATGTGTATATAGCGTGTGTGCGGGTGTTTATTTGTTCTTAATAAATAAATAAACAGTAGATATCAGATCCCATGCAAACTTCGTATAATGAATTCAAGAATATATAATGCATAAAATAAAAGGAGTGTCTTTTTTGTTTTTCCTGAGTCTTTTAAAAGCACAAAGTAAAATGTATATAACATTAAAGACTCATTGATACTTACACTATACGCAAACACAAATAATTCAGTCTTACATTTATTTGAATAGTTATTACCCTATTACCCTTGGTAATACCCTGTAGGTATTACCAAGCAATGCATTAATTCACCGCCTTCTTATATATTTATTCATAAGGAAGAGAGAAACAAAGAATTGTAACCGTTCTTGAACATCACACCTTTTCAATATCATCGGGCATAATCTTTCAACTTTAGATTACTAACTCAGAAATCTTCAAATCCTTTCACACATGCACACTAACCCTAGCTCTTGTCAAACAAACACACACACACACACACTGTGCATTAAGATGCGCATACTCTGTTTACAAGCTGGAGCTCTGAGCATAACTGATGAGGTATTTTCAAATTCAAGAGAAGCGACCTGGCATTATGTGTCTGGGTGAGCCTTCACCACCTCTCACTGTACAGATGGACATACATTGTCCTTAACTTTTACTCTGTAAAGGGAAAACTCTAACTTTTGAGCATTGCACGTGTGTGTTTGATGATCTCTCTAAAAATAGATATAGGTAGAGTCAGAGCATATAGGACCTAAATGTATAATTACACAAATATCACACACGAGAGAAACTTGGTAAATCACAGTGATATATGTGCTTGCCATTCATTAGTTCCTCATTACATTGATTCATCAGGAACACGCTCATTATGTCTCGCAAGCAATGTGACACGAGCTCTTGTGCTGCCTCTGCTATGATCGACTACACACGGCCAATGGTCACTTCACACAGCTCATTTACATGAGATTATTTATTATGGGTGCAGTTTATGGTTATGCATGCTTTGTGCTTGTGTATCTGTGTCACTGTGCTTGTACCTACAGTGGGCCCAGCTGGTTCCCATTAATAATGAACCTTTGCTTTGCTACAGTGTCTGTGTGGAAGATGAAACGACTTGTTACCATGGTGGAAAGCCCTATGAGGTACTGAGTCTAATCGATCTAATTCCATTTCTACATTCTATATCAAATGTAATGCTCTATATGCTTTAGCTGACCTTGTCTGATTATGTCCAGCAAAAGTTTTGGTGCTAACAGGAAATTACATAAACAGGCTTTCTGGCCTATTTTTTCAAACTTTTTGTTTGTTTTTTAAACCTGCAAAAAATTGCTTCTCATGTGTGCTGTGGACATGTCAGTGTACAGTAGCCTGCATACTGTATAGAGTTTACACACAGAATGGTAAAATATGAGATTCATCTGTGTCTAACACAGGCTACAGCATGTAGTGTGCTTAAGCTAATGCTAATGAGCATGACTAGGTGGTTGTGAATGGGACCCAGCCGGCCTGGTGCTGAGTAGGGCCCATTGAGGGCAGTGAGAACAACAGAAGCCCCAAATCTGCCTCCCTGATCTCTCATTTACTGGCCATCAGGGAACACAGGCATGAAAATAGGATTTATTGGCCATGCCTCATCAAAAGGGAATTAATGAAGCAAAGGAGCAGAGAACAGAATTAAATTCTCCGTTGTGTTGTTCGATCAACACTTTCTATTTCTTTTTCAGTCCAAAAAGGCACAAGGCTATTTTAAGTATTCGCTGTAAAATGCATTTGTTTGGACACAAAACCAGTGCTGTAGTCTAGACAGATCCCCTATATTTACTCTATAGCTTACTACATACAGATTAGTCCAATCCATCTCTTGCACACTCTGAGGCCCATTAGTAGTGGTGTAGATTACTATGATATATATCCCTCCCCAACAGGACAGCCATACATCAAAACTGCCTTAAGGAGACAAAACTCCATTGATGATGAAGTGCTCCTTGGCTCTATACTAAGAGACACGCAGCTACGTAAAGCACATGATTCACTTTGTTTGCAAGCGTCGAGTGTTTTATCAGCAGCAGGCCCGTCTCTCCACAGCGAGAGCCCACGAGTTTCCCTCCCGAACAAACACGGAGAGTCTTTTGTTGATTACTGGAGGGCTGAGGTTGAATGTTCTGTATTGCAGCTAAAAAGCAAACCACGAGAGAGGAGAAACAGAGTAACATGAGGCAGAGGACAAAAGCCTAAATCCTCGCAGATGACACGACTATTGTTCCGGAGCACGGCCAAGAAGCTGTAGCTAAAACGGCTCACAATGGAAATGAACGCGAAATCCTTGATCTTGTGGGACTATAGCAGCATACACGCAGTTCATTATCATAGTCATTTAAATACAGTAATCCTATTTTCTGCATCAGTCAAAAGGGGCATATCAAATAACCCTGGAGGACGGCGAGAGACAGGGGAGGGGCACAAGCAAGCAGAGGACTAACCTGAGCTGCTTATCCCACCAGGGATGGACAGAATGATTGGATGAGTGTGAAAAGAGAGAGAGGGGGTGGGAAGGCCGGTCTGTGCGAGGACATTATGTTTAAGTAATGTGGAAAACAAAGGGAAAAGAAGAGGATTGAGCTGGCTCATTTCATCCTCCCTTCTGCTCCACTGGAAGAGTTGATTAAGTTGAAATGATGCAGAATTAGTTGAAGGGTAAGGTGGTAGAGGGAGCAACAAATACAGACTTCAGCATGAATGTGTAGTGAATGGGAGGGAAGGAGAGAGTAGTCAGTGTGAAAAGTAGGGGACCATTGTAAATGCTTAAGAATACATTGTTTTAGTTGAAAAACGACTTAAACCTAATTTGGCTTACCCAATCCTTCAAAAAAGGCTTGAAAATAGAAGACTGCTTGTGAGCTATTACTGTTGAACACGTTCTCATGCTTAGGGTAAATTTCTGCCATCTGGTGCTCTTCTTACGATGGTGAAGGCCAAGCAACCTTCTAATAAGGTTTTAGGTACTGATTGTATTTATCTAAAAACAAACTAACAAACATATAACTCGTGCTTGTTCGTAACTTTGCTCAAAGCAAACGCACGTACGCCTATCCACAATTCCTTACCCTTATCAAAAGAGGATTGTTCAGCATTGAGTCTCTGAAAACTCCGACATGAGACGTTTCCATCTCCGCGATGACCACGCTCTGCAAAGTCAACGAGTTTTTATGAGCTACAGAATATTACACGACGTAATATATTTAGCTGGCTAACCTAGCTAGGGTTAGGGTTCGGATTAGGGTTAGGATTAGGATTAGGGTTAGCTAGTTAGTGAAGTAGGAGCAAAGGAGCGAAACCAAATCTTACCTCGACCCTTTAAACAACAAAACTGGAGGTCTTCAAACAAACGAAGTAATTTACCAGCTAAGTATGTTTTACTTCTGTTTTGGCAGAGGTCGACATGAAATATGTTAGAATAACCCGAATTAAAAAGCTTCGGCGTGCTGCTCGATTTACACTGTTCTCAGTTTTCCGTTGCCATGGAGATAAGACGCCAGTGGGTGGCGGAGCGCTAATCAAGTGAGATTAAAGCTGCAGTCTGCTTGTTTTTATACTCCACGAACCACCTGAGAATATTTATTTATCCAAGGTTTACAAAGTCAACTGTTAAAAACGCATTCAACTAACTAGCTAGCTTCTGTTAGATAGTGTCAGGTAGACCTGTAGCTAGAAAGGTAACATATAAATTAGCTATCTTGACTGGCTAGAAAATGGACTTTAGCTATGTTGAGTCACTCTGGGTGCATTTCTCTCAAATTCTTATTATTTCAATAATATATTTGCTCATATCAAGATGTGGAAACACATCTGGAGGTAGTGAAAACATTTTTATAGGCTGCAACAACACTGACTGATTTAGATTGGTATTAGCAGTACATGGTATTTGCCAGTTAATTACTTTACTGTACTGATACATTAATGTTTCACCAAAACAAACAAACACACAAAAACTCTTAAGAAATTAATTTAGATTTTATTGCTTACAGTAAATAGAAGTAATGAATGCCCAAAAGGTGAAAACAAGAAATGAAGAAGCCGCAAATGTTAGTAAAAGACATTCAATATAACTAGGTGCCTTTAAAAGAACACTGTCCATGAGAATCGGAAGGATTGAGAGAGGAGAGAAAATCTTAAATATGGCGTAGATGCTAAGGGGAACAGTGTCTCTCTCTCCAGGGACCTGTTGAGGAAGCTGTAGAAGTCACTGAGTGGGACAATGAGACAATGAGATATGACTTGTTGATATTTAAGGAACTCAAAAAGCAGGCCCAGGGCATTCCTTCACTGTTGTCTTTTCATAGCTTACTATACTTTACAGAACGGCATTCCTTCCCAAACATTTACATTTCGTATTGTTGTCTTTGATTTTGAACTTGAAATATGCAGAGTCAGTATCTGGGATAGCTTGCAAGGTAGAAAGCAAATCTCTCTCAGTGGTCCTGATCAAGTCATTATTTGCTTTATGAACCAAAAGAACCATTAAGTTGTTTTTTTATAGAATGAAAACAAGAGATAAACATGTTTTAATGAGAGGGCAGATTGGATTGGCAAGTATTCTTTGATTGGATAGGCAACATATATTCAAATTTCCGTTGCTTTAACTTAATATAGTCATATGTACATTTGTTTTGTATTTATTATAATATGTTGATATTTCTAAGCCCTTTAAATTTTCTGAACTGTACAGAATTTGGCCACAAGGCCTTAAATTATAATAATATTATATTATAATATTTATATTTACTTCCACATTGCACTCCTAAATTGAATAATGTGTAAAATTATAATTATATTCCACACTCAAACTCCTCACAAATACTGTGTCACAAATACTGTGGTAATACAATTTATATGGGAATAATCAGAGGTTTCCCCAGATGACTGGAAGCACTGCCACCATCCAGAAGCGTTTTATGCAGACCTGCAAATTGACATCCCCACATATTGCAGTGGTGATGCATACCTACTAATTGACATAACCTTTAACATGTTCTTTATCATCCAGAGAAAAAAAGGAGACACATGGTTCGAGAAGGACATGGGTAGGCTTTTGAGAGCCGTGTGGGATCATGTAATCAGCCATCTCGAACCTCAGCAGAAGGCCAAGAGCGGAAGGTCAGTCAGAGACAGTAGGGACAGCAGTAAACATGCTTAAAGGGCATTCCTGATTGGTTGTGTCCAGACAGGTGAAGACTCATAAGTGTAGATGGAAATGGTATGAGTTGTCAATGCATTTTAATTAATATTATACAACTTTTATTTTTCTCCATATTCACATTGTTAAACACAGAATACATAACCCTCCCTAATATGTATGAATAGATCATCTGTGTTATGATCATCTGTGTTATGTTATTATTTGCTAATATGGGCGTTTTCTATATATCATGGGAAGAAAATTACTGAGGCTCGTCCCTCATTATTTTATAGCCAGTGTTTCAATTTAACTCTCTAAGACAGTTCTTAGATGGCAGTTACTTAGATGACTGTTCTTAGATGGCAGTGCCATGACATTCCACACTCCTGGAAAACACCAACCCATGGCTAACCCCAACCCATGGCTAACACCCATCCATGGCTAACTGATATTCAGAGGCACCTCAGCATGAAAAGACTGAGTTCCGAGTGGGCAGGCAGTTCCAGGATCCACCCAACTTGCAATTTGGACCTGGGACCCTGTAGCCTCATGCTTGAAGGTCTGTCACTCAAGTTCATCTTGCCTTTGCTATTATTTACAGATCAGCATAGCCAGCTATAGATTACCTAACGGATGAGAAATTACTTATTAATGCAATGTTCACCCTTACGGAAACCATTTTCTTTAGTTAAATTACTACGTGGTGTTTGAGTTTTGGCTAATCTAAAATATTACTTTCAGATTAAGCTCATTAAGACATTTATTATGCTCATCACGTCATTGTTTTTACAGAACATGTAGATAAAAGTTTTTCACAGGAATTTGTATCGTTTATAAACTAGGATTACATTCGTAAATAAGGCAGATCTGATTCTGGTCTGGTGGTTAGGGAACCATAAATAAATATAAATATATAATATATATAAATTAATACTGCTTGTATAACACTGATACTACGTCCGGTCTGGTTTCATAAAACCTACCATGAATGTCTCTTACAATTGTCTAATACATTCGTATACTGTAGGTGGCAGTAAAGTGTATCAAGTGTTGCTCTGCTGTATTGACTGTGCGCAGAAGAAAATACGCGTCTAGCTAACGTGGGGGAGATCAGAACAAGCAGTCAACAAGGTAGTCATTTGGGTTATGTAAACATATAACCAATTTTACGCAAAACCTCACGTATTGTAAGTTATCCTACCGATGTATGAGGCATGACTTATTTCATCCTGGGTTTTCTTTTTTAGTCTTTAGCTACATATATTTACTAGAGAGCTAGCAACCAGGTAGCACGTTTAGCCAAGATTGAATAAGACACATGGTGTTAAAACGCAAGTTTGAAATTGTATTTATTCGACCAGCTAACTTAACTAAATGTAGGTCTCACTTTTTACGCACTAGCCTCAATAATACAGCTCACGTTTGTTTGTTTGTTGTGTGTGTCTTTGTGTGTGTGTACGAAGAGGCAGCCTGACGTGCACCCAGAACCCGAAACACAAACCCTAGAGCCATGGGGAAAAAAAGAGAAAAGACCATTTATTTACATCCCGAAAATCTCCAGAAAGAAAAAGTGCAGACAGACACGGACAATTCCCACACAGAACGTTTTTCATCACCAGAATTACTCACCATCCGTTCAGGAAAGGCGAAAAAGCGAAAGAGAGAAAAGAGTGAAGAATCCAGACTGCAGACGGCAGGCCACCAGTGCATGAGCAAACTGGAAAAGAAGAGAAAGATAAGGCATGAGAACACAGCTCATGTTGAGGACACTCAGAGCAGTGAGGAACCTGACAAGCTGGAAGATGTGGGTCATGAGTTAGTTGAACAAGCTTCCAAAGGGCCTAGGAGAAAGAAAAAGAGGCATGAGGGAGCTTATGTGGAGGACATACACGGTGTTGAGGAGCAGCAGAAACAGGATGAGGTAGAGGATCTGTTGGGTGAAAAGGTACTTCCTCACAAACAAAGAAAAAAGAAAAAAAGAGATGGGCAGAGAGAGACAGGAGACAATTTATCATATAAAGTATCTGTAGGCGACACCTCAGGGACAAATGCAGAAGAAATTAATGTCACAATGGATTTGGAAAATAAGGCAAAAGGAAAGAAGAAAAATAAACATGTTAAGGAAAAGACTGCTGAAGCAACATGCAGTGATTGCAGAGGGGAGTCCACAAGCAAACCGGAAGGGACGCAGACACTGCCAAACGTGACCGTTCACAAGTCAGAGGAGACACCTGAAGGTTACGAAATGGCCAATCCTGTGATTGAAATTGGCATGGGATTTCTATCGAAGAGACTTAGAAGAGGAGTCGCCGTAGAGATAGATGTACAGCTTCTGGAGGAACTCAGACAATTTGTGCCCAATGTGGATACACGAGCACACGATGAAATTGTTAAAATGATTCATTATGATTTGCCCAGGTTCAAGGAATTCAAGAAGAGTGGTAAGCCAAGCACTTATGACAGATTGGATAGTGTGTACTCTGCAGCTTGTGTTTTAGGTTATTTTTTTTACATCCTTAGTGAAATGTTTGCCTTGAGTCAAAAGCCGGCATATACAGCTCTTTTTGAGGAGGTTGTAATTGATTATTGTTTTTATATTTTTAGGTATCCATGTGAATGATGGAAAGTTCACTGCCAAAGACAATGAGAGGCTAAGAAAGAATGTTGAAGACTTCATGGCTCTTACTGGAGTAGATAGCGCCACAAAGCTCTTTTTTACAGATCGCTTCAAGGAGGAGAGAACACATATTAAGAAACTTAAATCAGTTCACAGTTTCCTAGTGCGCATAGGCGAGTCAACTTTTGTCTGCTGTCCATCGGCTATCTGTCCTCCTTATCGTTTTTGGTAGATTTGAATTGTGTGTATCTACTGTGTAATTTGAACCAATGTTTATCCTTGCAGCGGAGGGAATTCCGAGAAGTTGCTTATATGTTTATTCCCGTGGGAGAAGAATGTTTGATGGTCGCAGTTATAAGGGAGCGTAAGGCCAATTTCATGTACTAGGTAACATTTTTATGTATAGTATATGATTAGAGAGCTTTAGAATCAAATATATATTATTTTATTTTTCCCTCCAAGGTTCACAAAGGGAGAAATTCACAAGCTTCTCAAGCTGCAGACGTTATATGGAAATAACTGGAAGAAGATTTCAGATTTGACTGGTCGAAGTGCGTTTTCACTCCAGAAACGCTACGCACAGATGAGTAAGTGAACAAACGTCTTTGCCCATTTTGCCAAAATGTGAAAATCAGTGAGTTCAGAGCTAAGGTCTCAGTGCCATACCCAACTCCTAAAGTTTTTCTTTTATTCCAGATTTAAAGGAAGGTGTATGGTCCAAAAAAGAGTACCAGAGGTTGTTAAGAGCAGTTCGGGACCATATAGTCAAGAAGAATCTATCTGGAGCGTCTCAAAGTGAAGCAGCCAGAGTAAGCAAAGAAGCACTCTACAAGAAACTTCCCTGGACTAAGATTTCTGAGAAGGTTAAAACACGCTCATGGACCAAGTGCCGAGAAAAATGGTGAGATGATGACAGGCACATTGGGTTTTTAACTGCAGAGACACATTTTTGTGGAACCAATTATTTTAATGCCTAATGAGTTTTCTCATCACTCTTTTCTCCAGGATGTCAAAGCTGACTAGGAAAATGTCTGTAGAGACTGTGTGTACAAACAAGAAGATGACTGAGAACAAGATCAAACTCATAAAAGCGTAAGTATGTTTAAAAAAAAAATAAAAATTTAAGCTGTTTCTAAATTTCTTATTTCTAAGCTGTATTCATTCGCGTGGGGAGCACTGGATAGTTATTTTTGAAAGACACACTCTGGTGGTCTTGAAGAGCATAGGGATGTCGCATAGGGATGTCGTCTCTCACCCATGTAGTTAATGGGAGGATCTGAACTCTACTGCCTGTGTCTGTCCTGGCCTGTGATTCCTCTAGTTCTCCCCTAACCACTGAGCATGTGGTAGTGTTATTCTTTTTTCATTTATTTTATTAAATGTTACATATCTAATTGATCTTATTTATATATACTTATATATATTTTTCTATTGTTTCTATTTTTTATTGAATTTATTTCTGAATTTAATGAAGTTTTAATTATTTTTTTTAATTTTATTTTTTTCATTCATTTATTTTGAGTGTTGCTTTCCTGAGGCTATATATATATATTGGGATGTAATAAGCTTTATTGTTTAAATCATGTCAACGTAAAGCCTCTGTCTTTTGTAAATTGTCACGGTGTATGAATAGTCCTATACACGCAAGCTTGCTTTGCCTGAAGTGTGGCCCTTTCTTCACAGCATGTATGAAATGCAGCTCGAGGATGTTGCACTTGTCAACTGGGAGACCCTGAGTGCACTAATCGGGTGAGCATGGTGTCTGCACGCATGCCCAATTATACACCGCCATCTTCCGCCAACTGGAATGGATATTTTGTTACTCTTTCACAATACCTATACTTGTCGTATTTAGGAAATTTGTTAGTGTCGTCAGCATCTCTTGATGGAAAGTTAAATATCGAGTTACTGTTTTAAAATGAAGTATGTCGTGCATATCACAGAGACTCCATTTCATGTTATTCACAGTGAATGTTGACAGTGTAGGCAAGGTGTTAAGTCCTGGGGTTATTTGAGTGGTATTTCAGTTATTTGAGTGGTATTTTTTTCTGTCCTTCGTAGGGATGTTCCTCCAGCATATGTGCAAAGAAGATGGCACGCACTTAAAGTTTGTTATGTACCTCAATGGCAGACCAAGTGCTTTGCAGGTAAGGTCCTTTTTCCTTTAGGTTTTTAATTGTTTTAAATGTGCTTTTACTTTACTTTTGTGCATTGTTTCTCATGTGTGTTTTAATTTGTTCTGGTACTGTGCAAGTTATAATTTGAGTAGGAGTGAGATCTAGAATGGTAGTATGTATGTGTGTTAAAGCAGAGGGATTATGAGAGAGAAACACAAGTATTCCATGAGCAAATGGAATCGTTTGTGCATGACCCCTGCTTTAATACACTTCAATGAGGAGAAGGAACCAAACCCTGTTCATTTAAAAGCTGCAATGCTTAAAGTTGTGGACCTGAAGCCAGGGGAACCCTGTGGTCCTGGGTGGGTGAAGCAGTAGGGACACTGCACACTTGGTTTCATGCATTTGTTAAAACATCTGTGATGACTTCCACCAGACATTATCGACTTCCTTTATGAAAACATCTTACCCCGCTTTGAGAAAGATGCGAGTTCCCGTCGGGATGATGATGATGATGATACTCAAAAACAACGAGAAAGCTTCCTGCTCTCCGACATCTTTTATGACATTGATGAAGAGTACAACATTGATGAAGATAGTGATGACTTTAAAAGAACGGGAAGTGGAGAAGAAGAAAGCAGAGATTGAAATGACTTATACCAACTTGGATATATACCACAGCAAAAAGCAAAGGAGCTTTGACACTTTTCTTATTTACTTCTGCACCAGTTTCTTATACTAGTTTTACGTATATTTTGTATACGTAAAAAAAAGTATCCATATTCATGGTGAAAAACTGATTTCTTTATTTGCTTTATTTCTTTATTATTTACTATTCCAGATGTAACATTCTAGTATAACCAGTGTCCCAATTTTGATAATCATTTTCAATTGCCATTATGTACAGTTGTTACAATTGAGAATCTGAAACCTTTCAGTTTATAACCTTTTCAGAAGAGTACTGCTTTTACACAAGCCTTTAGATGTAGTGGTGGGTGGGTCTTTAACTCCCCCTGTACTCTTTCCATGCTCAGGTAAATGGATTACACTGTAAACAAACATTTTTGATTCACATGCTTTATGTGTTCCTTGAATCCATTACAATGGCAGTTCTAAAAATATTGTGCTGCGTTTTAATTCCCTGATGTTTCTATGAAGGTACGTTTTGAAATTGAATTTTAAAATGTGCAGGTTAGTGTAATCATGTATTTGTAAACAGTACACATGCAATACAATTTACAAATTTTAAGGAAAGTAAGAAATATCTTGCTGTAATTTGTTGCCTCTGGATGGTAATTGGTTGGGTTTCTGATCACTTAGTAACGTGTAGCCGCCCCGAATTACTCTATTTGAAGAGCTGCTGCCACTGGGACAACTGGAGGCTCAGAGGATCAGTGGTACAGAACAGTCATGGTACGTTCTAGTGCATCTGAGGTCCAGTAGTCCGGGTCCCATCCCAGGAACCAGCCAGTGAAAGTGGGTGGTTCAAAGCCCTGTACAATCTTAACGATGGGGGTCCTCTTGTCCCTGTTGGCAGGGTGTGTTTCAATGTATTGGGCAGCTGAGGAAGCAATGGACATATCTTGAGGAGTGGCACTTGTGTACAATACAGAGGTCTGAACACAGCTGCTCACTAAAGATGTCTGAATTTTACAAAAGCTGAAAGATGAATAACTTCATGTATATTATAAAATACCTTTAATTAATTAAGATAGCCACATTAGTCAATTGTGATTTTCACCCCAATCGAAATTTGTCCTCCGCATTTACCCATCTGTGCTGTCAGAACACACACACACACACACACTAGTGATCACTAGGGGGCTATGGTGCACACGTGCCCAGAGAGGTGGGCAGCCCTAGCCTGGCGCCCGGGGAGTGGTTGGGGTTAGGTGCCTTGCTCAAGGGCACCCCAGTCATGGGGGGGACTGGGAATCGAACCCACGACCCTAACGACCAGACCATGACTGTCCCACCCTTTGACACCCTGTTTGGGATAAAAAGTTCTATTTTCTCTTGAGAAGTTACAAAGATCTTAAATTAAATTAGATCATCTCACCTGAAGTTATGGCCATGGTCTTTTCTTCTTCGTTGGCATCTTTTCCTATCCAGACAAAGACCTTAGAAGCAAAATAGACATCAGCGATAACATGGTGCCTGCATAAACTGTTGTTTAATTAATCTATTAACTAGTGGCCTTTACCTGATCCCAAGTGTCCAGGATCATAATGTCATCACAAGCCAGATCTTCTTGAGTCATCTCCCCTGGTACCTCTTCAATCTGGTGTGATGAGACACTTTAGTGGTCATGTTTGACAAATCAACATGAATTTGTGGGATGGAGAACATAAATCGCTTCATATCATGGACATATGTACCTCCTGGACTTGAAAGCCATTGGTATAGCATGGCAGGAAATGGTAAATAACTCACACGGAAATGCCCTGTTTTGTTGGAGCAAGCAAATAGACGAGGTGGATGAGAGACCATTTTGCTCTTCAGCCTTGCAGACCTGCAGTACTCTGCCTTCCCTCCGAGAACCTTCCAGAAATCATCTTTACACATACAGGAGTGAGCAGAATGAATTAAGTGGGCAATGTACCGTCGTCCTAACAAGCACGAACGTGCATGTGGCTACCAATGCTTAAGACTGCCATACCTCCCTCTTCACCCTCTGCCACTTCAGAAACCTCCACCCCTAAGATTGCACCAAGCTGTTTAGCACCACTCATCTCGACATCGTTTGTGCCTTGACCCACCCACAGCACTGAGCCAGATGGGGTCACCAAGATGAAGGCGTCGTTTGAGTTGAGGGTAGAGGCCTGTACATGAACCTACGTTTTGGGGTGGAATGGAGAAGAATGAAAAGGCTTTTTTGGGGTGATAAGCCAGGCATGATTCCTGACCTGGCCTTCTTTACATGATGTTAGTTATTCATAATATATCTAATCTAAGGTGTAGAGCAAGGAAACATGCAGTTGGTCAGTCAAAAAATGCTTTAATCTTCATGACAGTTCACCTCATTGGCTCGTGTGTGCCCAGCAGTGCTTGACCGCACTTGGAAGAGGCGGATCTTGGCCGCCTCCGATTGACCTCCTTTCCTGGAAGTACCACCCTTGAACACCACCATTGGCTTTTCCCCAAAAATACTCATGAGGTGGGCTGGTTCTTTGCCTTGAATCACTCGGACCTAGAGCATCAAGGATATCCAGACAATTTTGTACTACAATTATTCTTTTACCATTTTGTAAAAAATGTAAAGCTTATTGAATTAATCATATACAACTAGTTCCCATATTGTGGTGTGTTTGAACAAAGTGGAGTGTTTTTGTCTGTTAAGTATTTATATTCAACTGTAAACCACACCATGACCTAAAACGTTAAATGAATTCACGCAAAACACTCCTCTGCACACAGTGACAATTGAAGCAAGCAAACCTGCATTCTGCATAATTTATGGGGCAATGACAGAGGATGTACCAGCATAAAGGGTTAGCGTGCAAATAAACAATATGCTAACACTTGTGAAAGGGTTTCCATTAGAACCTAGTTCATATTAGACTCCTCCTTTTAAACTAAAAAATGTTGACATGAACTATGACATGAAGGTGACGTGAAAATTCTCAGCCTTTTCCTGATTGGGGTTACATGTACATGAAAATGATATGCGGTCACTCAAGAAGACCTTCGCTTACCTGCACTGCTCTTCCACCCAACTCCTCCTCCAGCTGAGCAGCTAAGATGGCGGAAGCTTCCTTCTCCTCTTCACTAGAGTCCTTTCCCTGGCCTTGCCTATGTACAAAACATGCATATTTATGCACTTCTTTCACAATGGAAGTTTTATAGTTATGGCTCATTCTACTGGCAGTGTCTCAAGGGACACAGGCATATATCCAGATAATGGTGCCAAATTACACTGTCAGCTGACCCCGTCAGATAACGTTACTTAAAACCGTGTGGGTAATTTGAGGCTTCCCATTTAAAATGTACCCATTCTCCATGATACCGGTTCACCCTGTTAACGCAGGGAAGTTGGCTATGTCTTTATTTCTCACCAAATGTAAATAATATCGCCCCGACAACCCCCATGCCGGTAGCTGTACTGGATGATGTAGCTGTCTCCACCATAGAACTGTCCGTAGGTAGATGGGTCAACCTCCACTTTGCCTGAACCCTCGATGCGCCAAATCTTCACATACACAATTAAAAAAAAGGTTATACTGTGTACAGTTATACTATGTACAGTTTTGAGGTTGTGAAATTTGTTATATTACATTGGTCATCAATGTCCACTCTTGGTAAGCTTTTCTCTTGGTCTTTGTATTATAAAACCTCTTAAAATGTTCCTCTTGAAATTTTAAAGCCATTTTGTAAATAAGCATGTTTACCTTTTTGTCTCCATCTCCTTTATCCACCATCCCATGCTGAGCTGCCATGGTCCTCGAGTCATGCAGCATAGAGGCATCAAAGGGCTCTTTCTTAATCTTGGCAATGTTGTTGGACACGTATGCTCTTTCCATCCCGTCGGTCTGGGTAACATCGCACCAGAGCTTAAAGAACTGCTTGAACAGAGGAGTCTCTCCATTTTCAGGCAGGATCTGGACCTGGGTGTGTTTTGGGTAACCCATCTTCTGGATGAATTCCTCCGCTGCTTTCAGACCTGCATTCCTTTCCTCTTGACTGGCGTCTTTACCTGGATTTGGTTAATCAGGGATTTGTCTAAATACATTTCTAGACGTATGGGTTAAAGAACAGAACCTAAATTATGCATTCTGAATGTATATCAAGCTGAATGTATATCAAGTGTGCAGTAACATAGAGCGCTTACTACAATCAGTGAAGGAAAATGGCTGGTACAGACCTTTCCAGACAAAGATAATGCCATTGGAGCCATGGTCCAAGATAAAGCAGTCAGTAGATTCCAGAGCACTCTTGGGGAAGGGGTTTACGTCTGCTATCAGTGTGATGGACATATCTCCACTGGCATCTGACACCTTCATGATTTTATTGACCTTTATACTCATTTCATACCAATGTTAAGTGACATTAAAAATGAAACTGGGTGAGTTATACCTTATACAACTTGGCCAACTTCCTGTTTGATACATCAGTTTCAACATCATCACAGTCTGCATCAGAAAGCTTGGGCTTTGATCCAAGAATCTTAAAGAAGTCATAGGAGGATGTGGAGGAAGTGACATAAAGCTGAAATCAGCATACACTATTTTTGTCGGTTCTCCACTGAATGTCCTTCTTATGTTCGAGTCACAGTTCTGTGATTTTCTCTGTATGGTATAGCAGGAATGGCACAGCCAAATTTACCTCTAGCATCTTATCAGGCTCTGACCCCTCTTCACATAGGTACAATTTTGCTCTTCCTTGTCGCTCACCATCACGGATACCTTTGGTGATGTTGGTGGCCTTCAACCTCTCAAAGTGGTTGCTCTTGCTGCCACACCACTGGTATAGTTCCTGGGGCAGATCACAGCAAGGCAGAGGACCTAATAATGAGTATACCATTTTATACAGATGACTGCATTGTGAATCACTTTTGGAAAGTCCATTTAGTCTAGGCAGAGGCTTAATCTGGGTCTGCAAAGATGGCACAATGGTGAACAGCAAAAACACCAATATTCCCTTGCCTCTCCCATGTCCAGGATGAAGCAGTCACACTGGTTGAAGCTGGCCCAGGTTACAGGAACCTCAATAGCCCTCACAATCCGTCTTCCTGTTACACGGAGGACTCTTGGCAGACCGACCTGACTGGATGCTACATGGTTTAACCCTGAGGCTACTCCACCTTGCTGGGGTAACAAGGAACCAGTAACATCACAACAACCGTACAGTCTGATGGACGAACCATCTGTTAGAATTGTCAAATGTGCAATCTGCTCACCATATACTTGAGCCCTGATTTGAAGTAACCTACAAATGTTTTTGACTCATAGCCCTGGACCTCTCGATACTGAACAGGTGTGCCTCCGAGGTAGTCATCCATCTGGATGGTAAAAATGGCTGCCGCAGCACTCTCATCTATTGTGCAGGCATTACCTAGAACACACAATATTCACTCAAAACATTCAGTCTATGCCACGGGAGGGGTGGGGGTGGGTTACCTTGCCAGAAGTGAAGATCATACTGTAAAGTCCCAAAACGTTGCTTGATGGTGTTGAGGATGATGTACGTGTCCCCCGCGTAGAAGCTTCCGTAGAATTTCTCTGGAACTGCCACCAAGTCCATTTTCTCGATTCTCCATATCTGTAGACCAGGATTCTGCCCAGCCTTCTTAAACTCAGGATGATACACCATACTTCAGGGAAGGAGAAATGACACAGGAATTCCTCAAACTATTTATCTTTCTATTTGTTTTTAAAGGATATTAAACGTGAAATACACTTAACATGAGGTCTAAAGGACATTCAGTTTGTCCCTTTTCACACCAGAAGCTAATATGAATTTGCTTTACTATATAAAAAATTGCCATACAACGATATTTTTAAACGATCTTTTTGTGCATTTTTTCTCTCGCACAATGGTCTAAATATCCTAGTCCATTTAGGACTATAAACAGATCTCATGTAACAATCAAAACAGTGTGAACGGAAAGAGCAAACCGCTCAAAGTCAATAAATGCAGTCGATCAGTCTTTCTGTTTTAGGACACTGATTACCTGTCACGGAATTCAGATATATGTGCGCTATCAGGAGACTAGATGAGACAAGTCAGGTCAAGATGAACTCAGGACACTGAACGCTTCAACGGAAGGCGACGTCACGTAGGTGTGTGTGTTATATTGGCGTGAACAGCGGGCCCCTCCCTCTGGTGTTTATTCACTTCTGTTCTCAAAAGGCCAGCGGATAATATTGCCTATTCATTGGTTAATTAGGTTTCGCTTCTATGTTTTTATTTAAAAATTTTGCATTTTCGAAAATGTATATACGCAAAATCATGTCACCTTAATTTGGAAAACCATTTTAAAATGTTGCCATTTAAGACTATGATTATATATAAATACAGATTTGGCGTATTTGTAATATCCGAATTTGGAAAGCGTGGATAACAATAAAATCAGCAAGATCAAAACAAACACTGGACTTAAGTTGTTACAAAACACACACACACACACAAAACCCAGCATAAAATTGTTTCCATACAATAAAACATATCACTTCCGTCCTTTACATGTGCGCCGCCCTCGTCCCCCAGCAGAGGGCGCATGACTCACTGTTTTGACAGCAGACGTGTAGGAAGAAAGTGGACGCCATACGAACGCGAGCTTGCCCAGATCTCCAAGAGCCGGCGTCAATTATTATTTTTCAGGTAAAAAGCAAACATTTACCATTTTATGTTAAACATTTTTATTTTGCTTAAAAATAGTGACACCTTTGACACACTGTCACGGGCATAGCCAGCGTAAACGGGCTAAAAATGATCAGCTAGACGGCAAGCAGAGAGATGACAAGCGCAAAAAACGCCGATTTTAGCTAGTTAGCTAGCTAGCTGTGGCTAAGCTAAGCTAAGCTGTTCTTTCCTAGCAAACGGAGAACACGGAAACGAGCGAGTCACTTGTTGTTTAAAATGCTTAAAATTACGACGAGCCCAAACGCTACTTTATTAATCTTTTCCCACTACAGCGGCGTATGAAGCTACCTGTCCGTCTCCTGTCACGACAGTTTAGCTTTAACTTACAGGCTTAGCTATGCTGTCCTAGCGAGCTAATCGGAAGGCAAATCAGTTTCACTGCGAGCGCTTACATCGCACACACACTTACAAACATCTAAACGACAGACAAGACAAAAACACAAACGTCGGGTGTCTTTGACTTTAGTTGTTTAGGTTGACCTCTTGCCTATCTAACTAAATGTAAAGGCGTGTTTTCGGACGCCTGGCTAGCTGGCTAACTGGGCTTCCATTGTTCAACTCTTAAGCACAGGGTGGTGGTGTTTGGTGATGGTTGGTGGTGGTTCTCGCGTTTGTAACGGGATTTATCTCTGTTCTCTCTCTTTAGGACCAAAATGACGACTGCACCATATAACTATTCCTATATTTTCAAATACATCATTATTGGTAAGTGACCATCACTGGTTGTTTGGCAGCTAGTGATAGTCGGAAAGCTTTCGGATTTTGTAATTTTATTGAAAAATGATTACTGGTTTGTTTAATCCTTAAAGGTGACATGGGGGTCGGAAAGTCTTGTTTGCTTCACCAGTTTACAGAAAAGAAATGTAAGTAGTCTCAGTGTCTCAGAAACCATCGCTTTACAGCACATCAGTCTCATGGCACATCACACCAGAGCTGGTGTTTGGTCCATGGTATCCCATGATTATTTATTCTTCAGCTTTTTTTAAAGGTGTTGCCATTTATAATTATTCAAACCTTTTACGTTTTCATTATTTTAAAATATTTTTCTTACTGTCACAATGGGTCAAATTGCTTCATTTGAGGTTTGTGCTGTTATCTTGGTTCCCTCACTATTGTGATTATTGAAGTTCAGCTTTTACATTGTGTGTCTGGACTCAGTTATGGCAGACTGTCCTCACACCATCGGGGTGGAGTTTGGTACAAGGATAATCGAGGTGAGCGGTCAGAAGGTGAAGCTCCAGATTTGGGACACAGCAGGGCAGGAGCGATTCCGCGCAGTCACGCGCAGCTACTACAGAGGAGCTGCTGGTGCTCTCATGGTGTACGACATCACCAGGTAATGCCAAGTATTGTCGTCTTGTCCAATTGGTGCCTCAGGAAGTGTGCTAGGAAGCGCTGTCTGATGCGTGGTGCTCCGTGTCTGCAGGCGAAGCACGTACAACCACCTTAGCAGCTGGCTAACTGACGCCAGGAATCTCACCAACCCAAATACCGTAAGTCTTCAAGCTCCTTTTCAGGAGTGTTTCTGCAGGATTTCCTACCCCTGTATTGAGTTGATGCAACACCATATTGACTTTCCAGCTATATAATAGCTATGCATGTGACATCACGGTTTGAGGGTGTCACTGTGGTTATGCCCACCGAGTGGCACCATTAGCATTCAGCGTGAATGCCACAAATAGATCTAACGTGGGAAACAGCTGTTGTGTGATTGACTGCAAGAATTCTGAGCCATCTTTTTTTTTTTACACACATCCAATCTAAAGAAAAAAGAAGGTAGTGTTATTTAGCCAAGACAAAGCCACTTTAGTCAAGTCCAACTGCCTTTAATGTAACCAGAACATCGTTTTTCATTCCTGGTTTTGAAATGCCCCCCCCTCCAATTAACACAGCCATGTTGCAGAATATTTTACCAGTCAGTGCAACTAAGGGAATGTGATGTGTCCCCTGCTGGGAATGTGACATCATTACATACTAGAGTGGTCACAGTTTGTTTAAAACAAAAAACAATTTTAGACACCTTTGTCTCATGGCTTCAGGTGCAACGGTGTTCATGAAACAGCTTAATGCTAAGTGTAATTGTCTTCAAAGGTGATCATTCTTATTGGCAACAAAGCAGACCTTGAAGCCCAGCGAGATGTTACGTATGAGGAGGCCAAGCAGTTTGCTGAAGAGAATGGTAGGAAAATAAGGCCCATTAATTAATTAATTCCATTAATTGTGTTAAGATGAGAAGTGTTTATTGCTTAATTGATTGGTGTAATGCTGTGTGTTGTGACAGGCCTGTTGTTTCTTGAGGCAAGTGCAAAAACGTAAGTGTCTCTCCTGAAATCGACTGATTAGTAGTACATATACCACCATGGTGAGTCATGTTTACGTGGGTTTGTAACATTACGTTTGCACCCCGTCCCCATCGGTTATGCTCGGCACGCTTGCTTCTGAACAGAGGTGAGAATGTAGAAGACGCTTTCCTGGAGGCAGCCAAGAAGATCTACCAGAACATTCAGGACGGCAGCCTGGACCTGAACGCGGCCGAGTCTGGCGTGCAGCACAAACCCACAGCCCCACAGGGCGGCCGTCTCACCAGTGACGCACAGCCCCAGAAGGAGGGCTGTAGCTGTTAATGACCATGGAGACTTCGCTCTCTGTCTCTCTCTCTCACACTGTCTCTCTCTCTTCCTCTCGCTTTTCCCATAATCGACCCTCCAGACCCACACCACCACATATCTTATCTGCCTCTCCCTCTTTCCTTCTTTCGCCTGCCATTGTGATTGGCCATGGGGTTGGAGTCTTGGGGCTGGGGCGGCTCTGGACGACGGAGGGCTAGTGCGGTCAGCTTCTGCTGTGTTCATCTCCTCTTTCCTAAACACCCCCCCAGTCATGTTGCCTGTTCGTATCGCACACATCTCAGGAGAACGTCTCCTCCACTGAACACTAATCTAGAAGGCTGATGAACTGAAAAGGTTTATCAATGACTGGAGTGGTGTGCATAAGTGTAAATGAAACATCTCGTGTACAGGAGCTGTTTGAATATTGGGGTAATTTAAATCAAATGAAAATTTTGATATGTTATTCTCGTTTAAATGGAAATGGAAAAAAAACCCTGTTTAGGCTGAATCCGGTTTTAGAATGTGCTTGAGAGGAGATGCATGATGAACTGTTATTGTACATTTTGTTAAAAAGAAAAATGTTAATTGAAAATATTGTATTCTGTTTTAATTAGGATTTATGCAGTGTCACAAGTAACAAATCATCCCATATTTATCCCTGTTTGTTTACTCGAGACATTATAATATACAAGTACTATATAAGTATTGTTAAAACCCAAATGGAAGTTCCATTGTAAAAAAAAAAAAAAAACCACAAACACAAAAAATCATCTGTTCTTTCCAATTGCTTCAGTAAGGCAGAGAATGCTGGAGATCTATTGGAAGGACACATTCAGACTCCACAAGAACATTTTTTGCACATTGGAGTTTCTCAGTGGCCTGAAGCTCCTTTTCTCATACTAGTCTGGAGTTCATCACCCGAGACATTTTCAGCTCATTTTAAACAGTCTCCCTCCAGCATTTTGGCCTTGGAAATGTTCCCATTCCCAGCATTTCTATCTCCTTGACATTAGCAGTGTAAGAAACGCACCTACACAGACACACTGATGTGCCCTGTCAGTGCAACAACTTTCTCAAAAAGTCCTGTCAAAGTCAGCGTAAACTCAAGTTTTAACTTCTGTTGCCTTATGATTCATGTTTGATGTCCATTTTTCCTGTAAATTCTTGTTTAGTCTGTAAAATACAATATGTAATCAAAACAAAAAAAAACAAGTAACTGAACTTAATGCTACAGAGTATTAACTTTAGGTTTTTGAACCCCTTCCACAACATTCCTTTGGTTTACATACAGAGCCTTTTCCACAGTGAGTTGGGCAGGTTTGGGTTAGCCAGCCTGCTCTGTTTCAGCCTCAGCTTACACTACTGGTTTACACACGTCCTCATCCCTACAAGGAAATGAGTTAAAGTGTAAGTTACCTGTGACAGGTGTGTGTCTGTCACATACGTCTCTTCCAGGTCCCAACCGCAGACATTTGAAGGGGATGAAAAGGCGAAGGAAACGCTCCAAAAATCATTTCCTGTAACGTTTGAGCTCCAGTGAGGTTAAATAAAAGTACATGTGGAGTTCTTTTGTAAAGGTGTTTTTTCAAGCCCATCATCTTGCTTTCTTCCATGTCTCTGTGGCAACCTATATAACCTTCTGCTCTGAAACTATGAGGTATGTCTTCTGTAAGTGACATTTGTTTGTAATTATGTTAATAAAGACAATACTGTAGACTGTCTTTGACCATATGTTCTTGTACTGTATTATACTCCCAGTCTGTTGGGAAGGACAAAAATCTATATAGAAAGTGGCAAAGGTTTTATTGCACACAATGAGAATCACAACAGTATTTAAGTGATACATTAAAGACACAAAGTTTTAAGTGCTTTAATAAATATATTATTGGATGTAGAAAATGAATTTTCTGATGGCATGTACAAAATAATATAAAAAAGGCAATTCGATAAAGCCCTGTTTCAGTTAGCATAATTTTGTAAATGTAAACATTTTAGATATGCAGCATATGGCATAGCTTTGAGGCACACACTATTTTATTTGCTAAAAATATTTTTTGCTTACAGAAAAATTAATAACTATAAAACATGTAAAGTAAAAAAAGAACTGTGGCCTCTCCCTATGGTACTGAAGGGCTAAAACCAGAATACCTTTTTCACATCGTGTTTTACACTCTACGTGCACAAGTGTAGCATGGCCTGGGTGGTGGGCTTCAGGAAGTAGTGTCCTTCACTCAGTGTGGAGAGGCACTGAGCCACAGGGCTTCACAGTGGGACGAGGGAGAGGACACCCCCTTTAATCGTATCACCTCGGTGTGCTCGTTGTCTCAGTAGCGGTCCAGACGAAGAGGACTTAAGGAACGTTCTCTACTCCGCTGGTGGCTCGAGCTCTCGGCGTCGGCCTGAAAAATGAAAAGCAAGCCGACTGAGCTCAGGCTTTACATCACGTGCATTACACTGTTGAAGCGAACATGTAATGGCTTTGTTGGAAAAACCAAGTTGGAAAACCCGACAGACCATTTCCTGTTTTTGGGTTCACTTCCTGTTATCTTTTATAACCCGTTTAAGTAAACTTAAAGGCCATTATTGACAGTGTAACCAACACCACTGTGAGACACTTCCAAATGGGTAGGACATCCGCATATCAAACGCTCACTCACACAGCCGTATTTATGGAGGACTTCAGAATCGCTCAGGTAGGAGGAACTGTGGTCAGATTTGCCCAAGAGCTGGTCCAGCTTGTCTACTCGCCTACGCAGGCACAGGATGCTCCCCTCCGTCTGCTGCCTGCGCAGACACAGCGCCTCCTGCTGGGAGAATATGGATCTGCGCAGCTGGGCCTGAAGTGGGGAAGAAGATGACAAAAAAAAGTAAATGAAAAAGTCCCCTTTTTGAAGTCCCTTTAAAACGAGGTCTAATGTAACACTTGTTACGTTCAACGGAGTGACTGACACTTTCAGCACATGGATGTACCTTCAGATGGTCTTCATGCTGCCTCAGTCTCTCTCTCAGCACTTCTCCTCGCCACTGTTCATCCTGCGTAGAAGGAAGAGAACACACGTTTTCTTGTACTCAATCAATCATCCTATAACAATCCATGGAGGGGGTGGGGTGGACTGATCCTGGAATAACTCAGCCTGTACTTTTGTGTTGTAGGCGGCCTTGGCCACGGTCAGTCCAGATAAGGGCTGGTTCTCCTTCAGGCTCTCTGTGTCCGAGGAGGCCGCGGGCTGCTCCGTCATACCGCTGTCCAGCTGGGCTTCGACCTCAGGACTCGGAGAGTGCACAGTGTCCTTAACCTCTCGCTGGTGAGAGTCCTCCTCTCCACGGCTGCGCAGCTGAAGAGTCGAACACAGACGTCAAAGATCTCCTTCAGTCATTCTTACCTACTGCCCATAGCATCTGAATGTATTTAAGTAGCTCCAGCAGAGCCAACCTTGCAGAAGCCCCCCTAGACACAGCTTTGTGCTGGGGGCAGTGATTAGGGCACCTTGTGTTTGAGGCACTGCAGCTCCTCGGAGGCTGAGCTGAGCTCATGTTGCAGTAGTCTGGATCTGTCATGGTTTTCCTGAGCTGCGTGATCTACCACCTCCAGCTCCTTCTGCAGCCTCTCTCGCTCCTGGTAAGTACACACACACACACACACGTCACTCAATATACTTGAAAGCACACAGTAAGAAATGAACTATAAAAGAGCTGTAACAAGCAGCTTTAACGTGACAGTAAAGGAACCTTCTCAGCCTGCTTCAGTTTGTCTCTGTCCCTGAGACAGCGGCTCCTCAGAGCCTCCCCGCACCTCCTCTCTGTGGCCAAAGTCTCCTGAAGGTGCTGAAGCTCCTTGCGACAGGCCTCCAGCTCTCCTCTCACCTCCCTCTGCTCCTCGGCGCCGGCCCTTAACATGGCCTCCTTCTCCGTCAACTCCTCCTCTACGCGCAAGTTAAACACCTGAGCTTCAGGACCGGGACTTGAGGTGTTCGTGAGCAGAGATTCTTAGTAGCAGACCATGACGCGGTGAGCTCCAAGGGTTAAAACGATAAACACTGCACACATCTCATTCTGTAATTTTATGACAATAAGTCAGACTGTATCTGAAAACGTGCTTGCCCTGAAGGTGCTAGCATATACCTACATGCTAAGTCAATAAGGTCATAAAACCTCATGATACGCAGGTGAGGTAGGGATGTGTGTCCTCTGAACTCACCCAGCCCTGCCACTCTGTCCCGCAGTAGAGCACATCGCTCCTGCTCTGCTTGCAGACAGTGCTTCCTCTCCTCCAGCTCTTCCACAGCAGTAGTCACCTGCTCCATTTTTTCCACACGCTGCTCCAGCGCTCCCTCTAGTGCCTGAAGCTGGGACTGCAGCCTCTGCTGCTGCCGTCTTTGCAGCTCTTCCACCTCTAGGCTTTGCCGCTGTTGAGTCTTCATGTGCTAGACAAGGTAAAGCTTGAGGTCACTTTTTGCTGCTGTCTGCTTCCATAACAGATAATAAGCTGTAGCATCAAACCTATATAGACCTGCTACACTGGTTATTTGTGTTGTATTTCAAGTTCTTTACTGAATGCATCAACCACAATGGGCAGCTATTGCACAGTAGAGCATATTAAACCTCACCTCTTCCTGCTGCTCAAGCTCGGCCTGCTTCTTGGCTACTGCTGCCTCTAGCTTGGCCAGCTGTCGTTGCAGTCTGTCCACTCTCTGCTGTCTCCTCTGGATCTTTTCTGTCTTCTCCTGCAGCTGAGCCTTATGGTCCTGCTGGAGCTTTGTCAGGTGGTCCCTTTCTCGCCGAGCGTCCTCCACCTCCTGAGCGTGAGAAAACAAAGAGACGAAGTCTATCTGAATATGTAAACAACCCAACAAACAAATGAACAAGGTCAAAGTGCAATCAATACATCAGACACGCATCACGTACCTTTGCAATCTTTTCTAGCTGCAGCTGCGATTGTGCAACTTTTTCTTTTAGGTCTTTCAACTCCTCAGACTCCTCTGGAGTTAAAAGTGAGAACAAAAACTCACCCTCTTTTGCATTTTAATACGCTGCAATAATCACATAAGGCTGAGAGGTCTGATGATGACGATACCCTCCAGTTGCTGCTGCACAGTGGCGGTATCTCTGTTGATCTCCTCTCGGATACTGTTGGCATTTCGGTGCTCCCGTTTGAGCCTGGTCACCTCCTCCTGCAGCTTCAGAAGCTCCGCCTCTGCTGCCTTGGCCCCTCCCATTGCCTCCTCCAGACTCCTGCCAAATCAGACAGCAATCCATCAATCTCTCAACATCGCCCCCTCCCAAAGAGATGAATGCTATCGCTCGTCTTCGAGCTTTGCAGCAGCAGGAAAAGGCACTGAAAATAGCACTGGTGAAGGTGAGCCGGGCCGTGGTGGAGGTCTGTCTGGTACCGCTGAGCGAGCGTGCGACGGGCCTCCAGGCTGGAGCACTGGCCCAGCAGGCTGCTCCTCTGGGAGGCTGCGCTGTCAGCCTGCTCCTGGAGAGCCAGGGTCTGCTGCTCCTGCTGCCTCCTCTGACGCTCCTGCTCGACTCGCTGCTCCTGAAGCGCCGCCTGTACCTGTCAGACACACGCCGCCCCCCACACGAGTTAGACCGACCGACTTAAGGGGCTCGCAAAAACGTCAGTCAGGAAAACACCATTGAATATCTTCTTATTCTGTACGAAGGGCTCGAGGGCAAAGCATCAGGACTTTAAATGGAGGAATGGAATATGTTAATATTGACACTCACATACACACTGTTCCTTGCAGGTTCCTTGTGCTCTGCACTGGTTTCGTTGGTAATGCTCACCTGTAGCAGAGCGTCCTGGCTCGTCTCCAGCTGGTCCAGTTTATGGCGGTGCTGAACCTTCACGCCCTCCAGGTTCCTGTTCTCCAACTGGATCATCTCCAACACGTTCTTCAGCTCTGTACACATAGAGTACAAGGACCAACACCCAAGAACAGCTTTACAAAAAAGCCACAACTCTTGAACACACAACTCATGACTCATGAAGTCAGCCTGAGTGGAATTTGCATTCAAATTCCCTTTGGAGGCTTTTTTCAGTAACCCAAGACAATGTCAGCACCGTTTCATAATCCTGTCTGCCATAGTGAATATTTGATCCAAAATAAACTGTTGATTTAATTCATAATTATATGAAGTGTATATATTCATATTTCCTCCAGTAATCCATCTAGTAGGACCAAACAAGGAGCATTTAGCTCAGCTGTATGTGCAACAGAATCTCACGAGACTCAAGCGACTATTCCGCAGTGTTTTCATCCTCTCGTTATAAATCATTCTAATAGTGATTACTGGTATCAGAAGTGGAAGATCACTGGATTTCACCATCCAGGACACTGCTGGAGTTGGAGCTCCTCTCACTGCTCTTCTGCATTGAGAGAAGCCTGCTGAGATGGCTCGGGCACCTGATAAGAAAACCCCGCAGGAGGTTTACTAGGCATGGATGACTAGCAGGAGGCTTTGGAGATGGACCAGGACCCGCTGGAGGGATTATATCTCCTGGCTGGACTGGGAACACCTGGGGATCTCCAAGGAGGAACTAGAGGAGGTTGATGAGGACACACCCACCTGGGCTTCTCCTCCTACCCTACTGCTGCCTTGGCCCTGAAATGGGCGAAGTGGTGAAGAAGACGAGATGAGACGAGATGAGACGAGATGAGGACACTGCTACAATCATTTGTACCTGTACTCTTCCCTTTTTAGCTCCATGCCTGTGCCTGCCCCATGAACGGTTTCAGAGAGCAATTATTCACAAACCAAGCCCGACAGCTCCTGCAATCACACAACTGACTGTACCGCTGAGAACTCTGCCACGCAAATCCCAATGCTATCCTCACAGTTACAACCTAATTACTTATTTTTTTTCCTTTTATGTAACTGAAATTGAAACAAAAAAAACCAAAAACAAACAAAAAAACAGCAAGTGAGTACAAGGACAGACCAAAACCCCACAAAAACGTCCCTGGCCGCAGTCTGACCACCGGGTTCCATGGTGTCCTCTGAATGCTGTACACTGCCCCGTCTCCCTGTCCTATTGTCTCACTGAACATGGGCAGCTTGAGCAGTTGTAGTCTGAATCAGGTCTCTGCTTGATGAGTGGAAATTAAAGCATCAAGCCTCAATTCAAAAGATTTTATAGACCACAGACCTTTCTGTGTCTGTTCTCCCTGGAGGCTGGGGGTGCTTTTCTAGTAGACACCAGTGCCACTTGCTCTGTGGTTTGTGATGGTGGATTTTCTGCCAATGTCTTGTCAACTGGTTGTGTCTTGTCAACTGGATTTTCTGCCAATGTCTTGTCAACTCTTACTACTGATGTCCATCAACCTCCTGTTCTACCAAAGATCCATTTTGAGAAGCTTTGCTCTTGGGCTGACTCAGTACTGACGGGCGACGTTCGCCACTACGGCATAAAAGACGTGGTGACTGACTGAACACACCTGTGTTACACAGCACTGCTAAAGGCAGGAACATGTTTGTCAACAGCATCTTCAATTAAAACATTCACATGCAGAAATCCAGTGGTGGGCGTTACCAGTTTTGTGCTTGCTGACGATGGCGTGCAGGTCCTGGAGAGCCTCCTTCACCTGTTGCTCGTCCTTCTTATACTGAGCCAATCTGCTCTTCCTCTCCGAGAGCTGAGAGTCCATCTCTCCCTTCTGCACAGCCAGAGCCTGGACATCTGTGTGTAGTTCCTACACACACACACCCATCAGCACAAACACATGCACACGCACAAACACACTACTGACATCTTTATTAAATGTGCACCTTCCCCAGCAAAAAAAACCAAACAAACAAAATGAAACAAACAAACACAAAAGGCGTCCTTGCTGAAACAGCTCGGCGTGCTAAAGACAGAGTTCACGACCATCCCCCGTGACCGTGAGCTTGTGTGCCAGGCCCTTTAACACCCAGCCTCTCGGCCAGTGCGTGAGTACAGACCTTGACGTGCTGCTGCAGGACCTGCACCTCCTCCCCTCCCTGCCGAAGCACGTCGGCCAAGCCCTGTCGGTCCTGCTCCACGCGGACCCTCACCACCGCCTCCTCCTCACGCCACTGCTCCAGTTTCCTGCCCAGCAGGGACAGCTCCTCCTGCTGCAGCAGCGTCTGGGCACACACACAGGGGTCAAGGCAGCTGGCCACACACACAGGGGTCAAGGCAGCTGGCCACACACACAGGGGTCAAGGCAGCTGGCCACACACACAGCCAATACACACTGCACTCACAAGGCAAAAGCAATGCACTGGAACCATCCACAGTACTGTCCACAGCTTAATTATCATGTTCATACTTTTTTTTTATTACTTTTTTTATTTGTAAACAGTAAATGGAATCTGAGAAAATAGGTAACTGTTATTATTTTTATTTTGTTAACTGAAAAAGTCAATAGAGGTCACAATCTACACATTCTGCTCTACTGTCATGTATTACTTTGGTGTTGAGATGTTCCAGCTCTTTCTTGCGCTGATGCTGAAGTTCCTCTGATTCATGGCAGCTCTTCTGCAACTCCTCCAGTCTGGACACCAAACAGACAACAGCCACAGTAAGATGGCCAAGGCCATGACACCTTTAAGCAGAGCAACAGTCATTCTGCACTAGCGCAGACCCTTACTCAGTGGACGCTCTCTCAAGTTTTCTGGTTACTTCTTGGAACTCTGCATTTCGAGCTAGGGTGACTTTTTCTATCTGCCGCAGTGCATGCTCCTGGTCCTGTTTACATCTCTGCTGCTCCTTAACCTCTTCCTGCAGATCCCTGAGACAAAGAGTTATGAGAGAAACGTTAGCTTATTTGAAGCCAAGAAATGCTCCTGGGAGAGTGAGAGTGGATGTGTGTATGTGCACAGTGGTACCGGAGCTGCTGTTTGGCTTGTACTAGGTGTCTGGCACTGTCCCGAGTCCTCTGTTCAGTCACCTCCAGCTCACGCTGGGTCTCCTCTAACTGCCTCTCAGCTTCACGCCGGCGTTGCAGACTCTCATTGTTCTATGTATAAACATCGATCAATATACACATTAAACTTGGGGCCTTGGTATATTGTGTGTGTTAACACACTGAAAGCACTCAAGAACTAGAGATGCGGGTTCTTAAATGGGCGGTGGGCACCTTTGCTGTGGTGTCCTTCAGGGCCGCGTCGAGCTCCAGCAGCAGGTGGTCTGCCTCTCGTAGCTGGGCCCTCCGTTTCAGCAGAGAGGTCTCCAGAGACTCCGCCTCCTCCTGCACAGACCGCTCCTCCTCCGTCTGGCTTACCGAACTCTCCAACAGCCTCCTGCAACAAGGAAGAGCCCCCAAAAAAGGGAAGAGTGAGAGGAGTGAAAGCTCTGTGCAGGGCGAGAGTGAGAGTGAGAGGTCTGTGCAGGGTGAGAGGGAGAGTGAGCAGTTGGCCTTAATGACCTGTGGCGGCGCAGTCGGTGGACGGCGCGCTGTATCTTTTCCAGCTCCAGCTGCAGTTCTGATCTCTGTTCCTCCAGTGTGAGCAGCTCTCGCTCACTGACTGCTCCCCTGCACCGCTGCCGTCCCCTCAAAGCCCGCTCTGCCTCTCTCAGAGCGCGCTCCTGGTGGACAGAGTCACCACCATTGCCGTTACCACCAATCCTCACAACATTAGAGTGTACAACATCACAAAATGTCTGATGGTTTCAAATCTGTCTATACACGGCTCACCATATCCTGATGGCCGGGTAGGTTACAGTGTAGAGTCCCAGTGGGAAGGATAGGGATGGGCAGGGTGCTGGGAGGAGGTCCGTACACAAGTCTGGCCCCTTCTGGAGGAGGGCAATAGAACACTGCACCTGGAACTACAGACAGGCCTGGCAGAGGGGGGGCGTAGATGACTGTTCCCTGGGGGAGAGTCGTGCCGTCAGGTGGCGTGGTGTAGATAACCGAGCCAGGCGGAGGAGTGAAATGGGTTCCTCCATCACCGTCTTCATCACTCCCTCCGTCACTGTCTCCATATGGAGGCTCTAGATGGGCGGAGGAACGGCAGATTAACTGTTTAATGTGAGGCAGTTATACATCAAAGCTTTCATCACCGTGAACAGTGGTGGACACACAAGCCTTATATACATCTAAACGATGCAAATGTTAAGGAATCACAGCCTTAAAATCTGTTTATGAAAAGCCAACGTCACACGCGTCACCTCTTTGTCCTCCAACATGCGAGTCGTGCGGGTCTGAGGCGTAGACCCAGCGTCCTGCGGTAGAACAAGGTCTTGTCTTTTTGTGCCGTCTTCCTCTGGAATTCCGGCCCCTGTCTGTGGAGGGGGGGGGCTGGGATCCCAGACCGGAGTCCTGCGTTCCCAGAGAGCCCAGACTGGGCGGCTGCAAGGACAACCACACCACACAGGACAAGCCAACATTGGACAGTTAAGATTTGTTTAAAAAAATTCACACAGGTCAAATTTGCACTCTTCTGGACGGAGTTCCTGGATGTTGTTCCCCAGGATCTGCTGGAGCCACATTCTCCCAGTGTGGACATCACAGCCGCTGGTGCTCAGATCACCACGGGAACCACCGTTGCCTTCACCTTCCACATCTCTTCCAGCTCTTCTCTCAGCCCTTCAGCCCTTGGTATTTCTGGAGTTTGTCGCGTTCCTTGGGCCTATGTTGCAATCGCGTGGCACTGCTACTTGTTTCACTACAGCTCTCCTCTGCTGTCACTACAGCCCGGCTGGTTACCATCACCATTTTTGCCAGTCTGTATCTGGACGTCCCACAGGAGCTTAGCTCAGTCATTCTGCACTACCTTCACTACCTTGGCACTCGGCACAGATGTTTCTGTATGGAGGCACCGCTGGGATGCAGGGGACACACACACACCTGTGTAGAATGTGGGTTTTAAACTGCGTGCCTTACGTTTTGGTGTGGCGGTACATAGTACCAGTAGCCTCTGCTGCGTGGCACTTCACTAGCGCTGGACAGGACGTGGCTCTGCTGTAGCAGGGCATCCCGCAAAGCTTCTATCTCCTCAAGCAGCTCCTCCAGACTCCCACTATTGTCTACACACATGAGAAATGGAAACAGTAATAAACCCAGACAGTTCGCAGACGGGCAACGGGATGTCCGATATTCCGTTAACGCAGACGGTTACCCTCTTTGGCTTGGGCGAGCTGATCCCGGAGCCGTATGGTCTGGGCTTGCTGTCTTTTCAGAGCTCGGTTCAGTCTGGCTAATTCCTTCGGGTCAATACTGGAATGTGGAACACTGGAACAATCCCTGTTTATCACATTAACCTACAACACAAAACACAGATTTACATACACACGATAATGGGGACCAAATGAACTGAGAAACAGTCTATCTTAAATAAGAACAGTGTCTTGGCTGGACCTGGTTATGTACGCTGTGAGTGGCTATGCACTGTGGGAGTGGCTATGCACTGTGGGAGTGGCTATGAGTGGCTATGTTACCCTGTCTTGAAGCAGTTCCTGCAGCGCATGGATCTCGGTCTCTGCCTTTGTTAGCTCACACATGGCTTCAACAGCCTGCCTCCTGGATTCTTCAAGCTCCACTGCGTCCTACACACACACACACACACACACACACACGTCACCAGTGTGGAAGCAGTGGAAGCACACACAGAGGGCCTGCAGGGACTCCTCGAGGGCCGCTGGTACCTCTGCCCTCTCCTGGCCGATCTTGTGCACGGTGCTGTGGAGGGAGCACAGTTGGTCCCTGGCGGTTTGCAGCTGTGTGGAGGCCATTAGGTCAGCAGCAGTGAAGGACCTTCTGAGCTCCTGCAACTCCAGATCCAGCGACTGCAGCTGCTCCTGTGTTTGTGTCTCCTCCGCCTTTATCTACACGCGCACAAACACACACGCATGCACATGCACGCACACGCACACACACAAACATGCAATGCTAAGGAATACTTATACAAATAAAATTAAATGTCCAGATCTCGAAGAACTAAACATTTGACTGTAAGCATTTTTGTAAGATAAATAAATCTGATAAATACTTTATAAAAACCTCCGTAGGACACACACACACACCTGCTTGTCCTCCAGCTCAGTGAGGAGGCGGTCTCTCTCACTCTCTGTTTCCTGAAGACGCTGCAGCATCAGGTACTGCTGCTCCTGTGCCTCCTGCAGCTCCTCCCTCAGTCGGATAAGCTCCGCCTCCTCACGCTCCTTTGTAGCCTGATGGGGAACAGCAATTCGTCGAGTCATTATAGTTAAAGCAGCAGTAGGTAAAACATAAAAATAACGTTTTATTATATTATTGCCTAAAATTGTCACTATATCCAGACAGAGACCGATAATCTGTGAAAAATCAAGATCTTCTGTCTTCAAGTCCTCTTTAGGCCATTTGCAAGAATCCACCACACCCAAATCAAAACAACCAATCAGAGCCAGGAGGAGTGTCTGACAGAGTGTCAATCACTTCAGGACCTTCACACAAGCAATGGTGAATAAACAGCTACCATCAAAGAAAAAACGTTTCCTTTGCAACAACAGATTACATGACAAAGACAATTAAACAGAATCTGACGAATAAAGAAAAGTTAAAACATTGAAGTGTCTTTTCAGAGGTGGAAGGAACTAGCTTGATTTATGTGTTAATTTGATTTTGGGGAAAACACACACACACACACTATTCTGTTTTCTGTGTGTCCTCCTCCAACACAACACTTACGACGTCAGTTCAATTCAAGCATGGTGGAATACAAAATTGAGCAGGAAGTTCACTCAGTCCCCAGAAGATATTAGGATAAGCGCTAGATGTACATACACAGACACATAGCAATCCATACAGAACGCTAGCGACCCAACAACAGAACATCAGATCGCCCGATGGCGCCCAAGAGGGCCGGTTACACGCAAACCAGAAAAACAGAAGTACATGAAAGTGAAGCCCTTACCCTGGCGTGCTCCTCCTGCCAGCGTCTCAGCCTCTCTGTGAGGGAGGCGGCCTCCCGCCCCAGCCGTTCCTGAGCACGCCGGGCCTCGTCGCGCTCGCTGCGAGCAGCGTGGAGCGTGCGCTCCAGCTCCACACGCAGCTCCTGCATGCTCTCACCCAGGACGTCCCCATCCTCACACGCCCTGCCGAGCGCAACCAACAGCCCGTCAGCGAATGTCTCACGCCACAGGTTGTTTTACAGACATCAGTGTAACCCCTTCGGGCGCGGCTTCCTCTACTGCCGCACCTGAGGACTCCTGGGCCGGCGGAAATGCTTCTCCTCAGCTGCGCCAAACGCTCCACCACCCGTTCAGGGCACAGAAGCTCCCCCCTGACCTGCTGCAGCTCACTCTGCAGGAGCGCAACCTGCTCCGTTAGCTCCACTTTCTCCCTCTGCAGTAGCACGCAGGATACATAAGGAGAGAGAAGCAAGCAGACTGCAGCGCAAACGTACGTGTCCATACGGGGATGGAGGGGGGGGTTGGGTGGGGGTTGGACGCACCTGCAGGGCGGCGAGAAGCAGCCGGAGCTCGCTGTTCTCCATCTCCCTCTCCGCAGCCCGACGGAGCCGGGACAGGGCGCCCTCCTTACCCCGTCTCTCCTCCTCCACCTCCTCCTGCAGTGCAGAGTGCTCCAGCTACGGGGAGCAGTGTGGGTCAGCAAGGGGCCAGAACAGTGCACAGGTCTCAGGCTACAGTCCTAGCTGGTGGATCCAAGATGTTAGAAATTGGCCCGTTTGCAAAACAAACCTCTGTGGACGAGGTAGGCACAAAGCTGGATTTAAGATCCATCTGTTAAAGGCTTGGGGATGAGCCACAGACAGAGGGCGCTCACGCCACAAAAGCAGAGTGTACCTGACTGAGACGGTGCAGACGGTCCAGCTCCTCCCTCAGCTGGCTGACCTCCTTGTCTCCATCCCTCAGCTGAGCCTCCAGTTCGGCTTGGTGGATGCCCGCCCGGCCCTGAGCCTTCCTCAGTCCCACGTTCTCCTTCCTCAGTCCCACGTTCTCCTTCCTCAGTCCCACGTTCTCCTTCCTCAGCTCCTCCTGGTACAGCACCACCTCCTGTGCGAATCGACATCATTTCTCGTCGGCCAATCGCGAGCCCGATTACAGGATATGATGCGGCGCAACGAGCGAATGCACAACAAAATGTTCCTCCATCACCTGCTTTGTCGCCTCGCTGTTTCGGGCAGCTTCCTGTAGCCGGCCGAGCTGTCGCTCTCTGTCCTGCAGGAGGTGCTCTAGGGTGTTTTTCTCTCTCTGGAAGCGTAGGCAGTCCGACTGGGCCCGTCGACCTTCCTCGTTCACCCCGTGCAGATACTCTTGCAGACCAGAGATTATGCCCTCAAGGTCCCGTTTCAAGGCCTCGTTAGCCGCTATCTGACCTGGAAGGAGATCAGAAATAATTACACCCACCCGCTATGTACTGTAAGTTCAAGTGGCTTCTAGACTGTCCTTTGACACAGGAGCAGTAAAAGTTCTTTTTATATCCATTAGCGCTAATGCTAATGTAGCTTGCACAAAATAATTCTAACTTTAAAAGTGTATAAATAAGCGTTCAAACAACATTCTAAAATATTAGAAGTTTTTTTCTCTATTTGCTTCCCTGACGTCTCACCATCTGTGAGCTGCTGCTCCAGGTCTTTGATCTCCTGTGTCTCCTTGGTGATGCGCGTGAGCAAGTCATCCAGCCGGCCCTCCAGCTCATGTTGCTTCCTGCTCATGATGGCCAACGCCTGACTCCTACTGGCCACCTGAGCCTTCACGTGAGTCTGGGAGAGTGTGGGGAGGAGAGCAGGTGGGACGGGGGTTAATGGACACCCTCATCACCACATTACCATCACTTTGGAGCTGTAACAGGTGCTTACAAATGGTGTTAGAGTTAATAGTTTTAGAAAGATACAAAAGGAAAAATGTGCAATAAATAAAATAAAACACATGGGTAAGTAAAAAAAAATGTAAATAAACGCGTAATTAGTACAACACCATGAATCTACAAAAACAGCATTTTACTCTAACCACCCCATTAACACAATATGGTAAAATATCAATTCAAAAAAGCAAGATCCCCAGTTTCAGACACATAATGCACAGCACTACATTTTGATACATCAACTGCATGTTGACACCACACCACTGCATTAACTCCATCACTCCCACCCTGTTCCCCAATCATTACTTCCACAATAGCACCACAACTTTCATTCTGTGCTTCGTGTTACACAAATGCGGGAACTCTGTGTTATCTTTGCGTGCCCATCACATGATGTAGTGGTTATTTTTAAATGACAGTCAGCATGCACACATGCATACTTGTTTATGTAGTCCATAGAAACAAATTAAAGTAATAAATGACATCTGAATATAACTGATCTCAAAATCTCATATCTCTCACACACTCACACATATACATACACACACACACACACACGCTCATATATATATATATGAGAGAGAGAGAGAGAGAGAGAAGGAGAGAGAGAGAGAGAGAGATTAAGAGAGATTGTTAAAAAGGTTTCCAAAGAAACAGGACATTCTGGACAGAGATCCATGTTATAAAAACATCCGATATGAGCTACATGAACTCACCTACCATGTATGTAATGCAGGTCTGTAACTAAATTATGAGAAAAGAATGTGCACGAGCCCTGTGCCCCTCCCTAGTGGTGTACTTACAAACGCAGAGCTGTCCTGTGCTTCCCATCATCATAAGTCCCGCTCTTCCCCGTTACTGCCTCGGGAGACGACACAGGGAGGCTTTGTGCTGGGCATTTCCTTTCTCCCTTCCTCCCCTGCAAACTTTTAGCCAGCAAGCTGCTTTCCCTGCAGGCTTCAGCCTCGGACCAGCCTTGCCCCCCTCCTTGGGGCAACACTCTCCCCCCCTCCCACCTCGCCTTGTCCTTGCTTCTGCTTTGAATCAACACAGGAAACTCTCAGCTCCACCAATCACTGCCTGCGACTGGGCTGTGACAGTGGACTGCTAAGGGGGAGTGAGCAACTTTTTTAGGCTCCGCCCAAATTCCCCAGAAAAGCTTCCCGTTTTCTTAAAGGGACATGCAAGAGTTTTATGAGGCTGCTGTTTATGTGATAGTGCCCTTACTAGGCACCTGTAACACACCATAGATTCCACAGGGACGCTAATCAAGTTGTTTTCCACGCAATAGCTGTGTTGTCAGTATGGAACCAAGGAAACCTTATGCATAGTTGCTCCTAAAACAGTTCTAGGTCTCACTATATGTAGAGGTGTTTTTGTTTGTTTGGGAGAAAAGAACTTTGCAGGACAAATAAAGAAACCACATTAAAACAAGGCAAAAAAATGAATGAGAGAATCTTGAGATTCTTGAGAATCTTGCATTTTGTCTGGAGGTCATACTAGCAGCTTTTTTGCTTTCAACACAAAATATATTCTGGGTGGCAACACAGACGGAGATACGGCGGTGCAGGCTGGTACTGACATGTCTGGGGTCCTGGGGCTGCAGAGTGTGCAGTGTGCTCTGCAGCTGCTCTAGCGCCCCCTGGGCCTGGCCCAGCTCAGCACTCTGCACACGCTGCTGCTCCTCCAGTGCCACGGCCTCCTGGCGAAGCTGACCCACCATCTGGATCTTCCCACACAGCTTTTGCCTGAGTTGCTCCTTCTCTGCCTCTGCTAACTGTAAGACATCATTACATGGGCATGTCAGAAATGGCCTAGGGTCTATATTTCTCAAACTTAGCCTAAGGCTTTAATTATAATAATAATAATAATAATAATAATAATAATAAATTTAATAATAAATTAGTAGGGGAACATGGGTGCCTTGTATTTCATGTGAATACAGGAGCAGGTAATAGAGGAGCGTCGATTATTGCTCATATAGGAGAGGAAATCATCCAAAGCCTTAACAGCTACAGAAGAGGCAGTATGGATCATAAAGCACATCTTACTCTTTTCTGAGACACTGCTTCCTCTAGGTGGCGCAGTTCCTTGCTGGCCCTCAGGATCTCTCTCTCTACGCGCTCTGCTTCTGCGTTCAGCTGCTGCAGCCGCTCCTCTGCTACAAACGTACCATAGTACCGCTCAGCAAGATAGGGCCATGTTTACTGGTCACATGTACTAACCAGCATGCTGACATGAACATAAAGACAATGCACTGTTTTAATCTGGCAATGGAGGTCTGAAACGTTTCATTGTGAAGCTTTAGGATTTAACAACTACGGCATACAAATGAATCAACATATTTAATTTTATTTATTTTTTAATTAATTATTGTAGTATTTTGGGGGATTTCTCCTGCTTTGGATAAGTGCATACTGCACGTAAACATGGGGGTAACCGGAGTATGAAGATGCAACCTGTGAGCAGTGCTACCTTCTGCCAGGACGTGCCCAGACGCAGCCTCCTCGGAGTCACTCCTGTGTGGCAGAGCCCTTCTGACCTGATGAGTGTCTCCTACATCGATGGCGTCTGAGGTGAGCATGTTCCTTTTGTGACGCGCCTTTCCAATGTAGGGACTATCAGCTGGCAGGCTGTCCTCCTCCAGCCCCTGAACAGGAGAGGAACCCAGTGCTAGACCCGCTTTCGAAGCACAGCAGCGGCGCCTCACACGGGGGACGATTGAGAATCACGCATGCTCAGAATTAATCTAACGCCGACGAAGACAGCTCAGGAAGAAGCTCACGTGGCTTGGATAATACGGAAGTGGCTCAAACTTGGCGTCGATCTTGTGGAAGGCCAACTCCTGCTCCAGCTCGTACTGCTTCTGACAGGCCCGGGTCAGCTCTGCCGTCTTCTGCTTCAGCTGCAGAGCAAAGCAGGCGTAGTTTAGAAGCAACTCTCCAGGCTCTCACCTTCAACGCAAAACACTCCACAGCAAACAGGCAAGCATAAAAGGTCATTCAATGCCCAAGGCAAGCAAAATGCATGTTAATGTTATGATGTTGATAAAATGTTGATAAAAGTGATTTATCAAAATATCATTTTCACAGTGTGACTTTGGCATGCAGAAACTATCAGAACATGCTTATGAATATGGCAGGGCCATACCATCACCATCACTCTTTAAGTAAGCCCCTGGAAGCACAGGAGAAAGCAATGTGCATTTCATTTTCATGAGGACACAACAGCACTGGTGAACATTATTCAAAAGAAATGGACTAGACTCAAATGAGTACCTTGCCGAAAGAATCCAGAAGCAGAGTAGGTAATGAAGGCTAAGAATGCAGCACGTGAGTGCAGAGTCAGACAGAGAAAGAGATTACAGACAAAAGAGTAATGCAGAGGCAATATGCATGTCTGGAAGGAACAAAGGAATATAGGAAGGAAAATGCAGACGGGGAAATCAATATTCAGATGAACACCAAGCACTGTTTAATCCAGCCACAGTGCTGCTTCCATGGAGAGAGTTATATTTGTGTGTGTAGGATCACAAGCGGTATGTTCAATTTATAACAGTACACTGAAAAAAAAGAACTCTGTTTGACGATAACTTCAGGATAGCTGACAGAAATGAGGGGTGGAGAGAAAACTGAATAGGGAACTGGCAAGAGATCAAACAGAGCAAAAGGGAAGAAGAGAAGCAGGCATGTAGGGGTTAGAGGTCACCAATCAATTAGGTGCTGAATTTCTAAAACACACTGAGCATTCACAAAAGGAACTCGTGAAACTGCCTATCCTGTGTGATAGGACACTTTACAAATGAGGAAGAAAATGTTAGAAAAAAAGTCACATTTGTCATATTATACCCTGAAACAGTGCAATGGGCATGACACAGAGCGGTTTCCCACCAGTTCAGACTTTGTGTCCAACTCCCTTTCAAGCTGCTCCTGCTGAAACAGTTGTTCTTTGCACTGCTGCTTCAGGGTTTGTTGTAACATCTCCCGCTCCTCCAGCTCCTCCAGAGCTGCAGCCTTCTCCTGCTGTAACCGCTCTACCTCTGCTCCTCTCTGTTCCAGCTCTCGCTCCAGACGCTCCATCTCCTCTGCAGGCCAGAGAAGGGAAGCTGAGGTGAGAAAGATCTGCGGGGGCTAAATTGGAAGGTGTTGGGGAGGAGATGCTGTACCAGTGTGAAAGCGGTGGTGGGCTTGTTCTCGCTCGAGGTCACTGATTCGCTGACCATCAAGTGACTCTAGCGATCTCAGATGAAAAACTATGAAGAGACGGTAGTGGGCGAGGGTGGAGACAGGATTCTCCACTAACGTGAGCCCAGTAAGGTTCTGTAGAGGCTTCAGTTTGGCCACCTCATGAAGCTGGATAATGTGAAGAACAGTGTCAGTGATATACAAACATACAGCTACTATTAAATGATGTCATGGAATTCAGAAATATGTTATAAGTAGCTTAGGCAAGTTACAAAATAAGTCAAAATCCAACCAACTGAAAAAATCTTGTTGTTCTGAAGGTTCAGCATCTGAAGTGATTTGAGCTTTTTTGCTAACCAGACAGGCACTTGTTCAATGCTGTTGTTGGCCAGATTTAGAATCTGAAGGTTTAGCATATGTTCTAGACCTTCAACTTTTCTGCATGGTAAAAAAAAATTAATTACATTGGAATTCAATACAAATAACACACTCATTAATACAAAAAATGCAAATAAAGATCTGTGTAAACACTCACTGTATTCTGTTATTGGAAATGTGCAGCTCTCGCAATTTATGAAGTTTATCTAGCTTCTCAATTTTTTCAATGCTGTTGTTACTGAGGTTGAGAATCTGTAGACGGGTGCACTTGTCCAAGTTCTCAATATACTAGGTAAAAGCACAACAAAATAAATGTTATTTAACTCATATCATAGCAAATGGTTAGGACTGACACAAAGAGAATAATAATCTTACCCTGAAGCATTTATCTCCATGTGTATTGGATAAATGTAAAGATTGCAGAAGGCTTAAATTCTCTTGTTTTGTCAACTTCTTAATCAAATCTTCTGTAATGTATTTTGTTCCCATGTGTTTTCTTTCATCTACAAACCAAATGTGGATTAATTTGACACCAACATTTTACAATTATACAGATATAGGAAGATGGTCCTTTAACATCAAGATTATGGCTTATTTAAGGTTCTTAATCTATCCAAGGGACATTTTCGAAGATTAAAAGGTAATGTTGAACGAATCTGACCTTAACAATGAACTGTAATGCACTGATTTACCATGATCACTTTGCCCATCGTTAGCTGATTCTTCACAATCTCCTGTCAAATCCAAGTGACTGGCTGACTTCATGAATACTGAGGTTAGACCTCTACCGCGCCCATCGACTGGAGAGCTCGACTTCTTTAAAACTCTGTTGGGGGCTCTTCGCTTCTCCATAGCGAGGCTGTACGAAGACTTATTCGTATTGAAGACTTGCTTATTCGTATCGAAGACTTGTTTATTCGTGTCGAAGACTTTTTTATTTGTTGCGCACTTGTTTATTCGTATCGAAGACTCATTTATTCGTAACGAAGGCTCGTTTACTCGTAGCGAAGAATTGTTTATTGTTTATTAACCATCTGAAAAGAGAGAATGACTGTTGGGGTAGATATCTAAATAACCATGCACTTTTATTACAAAACGAGTCAACTAACTAACTGGTTAACTTATCTGCCAAAAGTTAGCCAAGTTAACTATTCTATGAAATCCCGAAGTAATCGTTTTAACATAGCTAGCTTTGCTGTGAACAATTCCGACTCTCCGTCTCTCTCATCGTTTTAAGTGACATAACGCGACCTAGCGGCTAACTAGCGAAGATAAATAGCGTTACATCACTAACACTTTAGTATACCAATCTGATAACTTGATCTAACCAGTATGCTTACACACATTTACCTTACATTTACTATCGTAGGAATTAGCGACCGGCTACTAGCTATGAAGTAGAATTGCTAGCTTACCTTCCCGTTCCCATGGTGACCGAGATACAAAAGAGGATTTGCTAGTTAGCTTGCTAGATAGCTCTTAAGCTAACTAGACATTTCCTCCAATAATTCTTGATAAAAATATATATATATATAAACGCAGAAAATAAATCTGTCTTTCCATTAAATATTTATTAAAACTGTGTTCTCTTCGTCTCTTAGCAGGGACCAAGTTCCAAAGAGATTATTTGAAGTTAAATAGTTCGCGGTCATGGGCTGTTGTTTTGATCACGTGATCTCGTGTATGGAAAGTGAAAAGGAACATAATTGTCTGACAAAACGTACAGGTCTGGTTTAGAGGTTAAATACCTATTTACCTAAAACGAGAACGATAATTTTAACTAAACATTTTAATTAATACATGTTTTTCACCTTAGAACAGGTAAAAGAGATCTGTGTTGTATTGAACTTGGCACTTGTGAGTTTACTTGCTGCTAGATATTGCATAAAAATGGATCACTTATTTACACTACTATATTTCTTGTTTTGCTTTATTTTTACAGAATGTTTCACAAACTTCAACAATTGAAAACAGAAATAAATTAATTAATCTGGTTAATTATAATTAATTTTATTTAATTTTCAATGCCAAGTAAAATCTACTCTTAAGCAGTCCCTTCACAGCCATCAAGTAGGTATTCAAATTCAAAATCATTTAAAACTTTGGCATGATCTTTGCAAGGGCCTGTCTGGCAGTCAGAATCAGATGGCCACCACTCCACCAAAGCTTGTGAGTCCAGAGGAAATTTATACCTAACAAAAAAGGACAAAATTATAATGTTTCTGTGCTCAACTGTTTAAACATTTGTTCTACATATTTAGGTTGACTTAAATGGTAGGCAAAATGGCCTGGCACGACTACTGTTTACAAACTCACTTGTATCTGCGTTGCACTCGAAGTTGCATTATCTCTGCACCCATAATCAAGTACTGCTTGCCAATTTCCAGCTTTGTTGAGCTGCAAGTTGCCTTCTTTATAAAGCCGACCTCCGTGTCTTTTACAATGTCTTCTGATCCTGTGATGGACATGTGCAGTTGCAATTTAGACAATTTTCGGTAACTTTCTGAAAGAAAGTCCAAGTACGGCACATCTATGCCCACCTTTCTTAAGGACTTGATCCACCGTTGCATAGTATGTCAGAAAGTCCCCTTCTGTTTCAGTTGATTTAACTGTCACCTTAAAAACTGAGAGAAATAAACAGAGAAATATGCCATGTGTTTTGTGTGTGTGAGCGTGTGTGCACATACTTATGTGTATGTATGTGTGTGTTTTACCATATTTTATGTTATCTTTGTCTTTGCACACGTATTGCATCCTCTGCTGAACAGTGATGCTTGGATCACTGCTGTCCTTGAAGTGGCAGCATTCCGCTTTGGGAGACAGGGGAGGGTCCACATATAAACACTAAATCATACCAGTTTATCAGACAGTTTCATTAGTGCCCACTGTGCCCTCACTAATCAGTGATCTTTAAGTGCATTCAACAGCAGTGTTGCTCTTCATGTAAATGAACTGGTCCTCTTTGAAATATTGACATCAAAGACACTTGGCTAGAGAGGTTGGGTTAGTATAAGCTGTTAATAAGCTGAGACTTTTATACTGTTTCCTCAGAAGCACTTAAAGCACATGACCGTTGTAACATGCTGTGTGATGGTTTACCTGCCATGCACTGGCACTGGTCACCGTCACAAAGTCGGAGAAGCCTGCGACCTTGTGAGTGGTAAAACTTGATGCACCGATTGTCTGCAGAAAACCAAGTGTAATATGTTTGTGATCATAATGCAGCATGTGGAATAACTAGACTTTTAATTTACTTAAGGAGGACACGTGTCTGTGAACATGTGTATTTGTCACCTACACGATGACTATGAGTATGAGAATGTCATGACTATGACATCACCTATATGATGGCTGAGTAGGAGTACGAATAGAGTAGAGAGTACCCTCTACGGATGAACTTTACCAGGATCGTGAAACTCGTACACCTTGAACACAGAGGCACTGTTCATGCCCGTCTGAAACAGCTCTTGAACTCGGAAGCCCACACAATAGAACTCCTCTGAAGGTATCTACAAGACGAATGAGATGAAAAAGAAGCACAATGCAGGAACACACATGTTCACACATGATTATTGATGTACAATGTAGATCTTATGGTGGAGGACTGGGATGTCAGTAGTTTTACACACCGAATCGATCTGGAGAATAAGTCGGTCACCGTTTATTTCAAAGTCAGAGATGTAACTCTCAAGTCCGTCCCGATACTGCAGCATGAAGAGAGAGCAGTTACTGCTTTTCTTGATGATATAAAATGCTGGATATGTCAGGCACACTACAGCACTAGGGCAAACACCAAAGAAATGGCTGAGGAAGACTTCTCACCCTTCGTAGGTCATCTTGGATTGGCATCACACCAGTGGGCAGGTCAATTTCCATTACTGTGTGTCCCGCCTCTGTCTCGACCTCATTCTCATGCGGCTTATATCTGGAGAGTGAAAACCACAGGTGTCTTTACAACTGAGATGCTCAAAGTCAGACTGGTGGATTTGTAATTCTCTTATACATACTTGGCACAAGCAACCATCCGTGGTGAGCGAAACATGGGATCTGGTTAAAGAGAAGACCGCTGTGTCAATGCACAATAGCCATTTGTAAAGAGGAAATCTGAATGTAACTTTAACATACCTTTGGAATATGGGTCACGGGGATAGATGTCTATGGATATGTCAAAGTGACAGTTATCATTGCTGTTTGTCGTTTCATAATACACCATTTTCAGCTGTAATCAAAAAGGCAAGTCTAAGTGTTCACATGGGTGTATTATCAGTTTTTAATGAAGATGCAGATAAAATGTACTGACCTATCTAAATATAAAAAAATCCACTATCTTAATTTATGAGATCAAAATAGAACTGACATATGCATGACACTCACAGTGGCAAATGACACCCCAGAACTGAATCCTGTCTTCAGTATGATGTCATCAGCATGGGCTATCTTTGCAAAATAAACAAACACACAGGGATGCTTTTAATATGTATGATTATTGTAATACCTACATATTTTACAGGAGTTAAAATTGTACCTCTATAGGCGTCCCTACGGGGTTTTTCTGACTCAGAGAGATGTCAGCAATGTCGCCTTTCTTTCTATATGACACGTCAACCTGCATTTTTAAAAAGGCACTTTGGGCTGTGCCTCTATACTTGGTCAAGGCTTCCAGTGTTAGAATAGCATCCTGTTGATCAGAGTAATGAGAGGCTTAAGAAGTATTAAAAGATGAAATGCTGATCTTAGCATATAGCAAAGAGCTGTTCCTAACTTTCTTTTCCACATCATTTTCTGTAATTTGCACAGATGCCACATAGACTATGGTAAAGCTTTCAATATATCTATATATGTCTATGTTTATACCATGACTATTCCTGAATCATAAATTACATATACAAACTCCCAAAATACTTATGTGACCAAAATTGTCTAAAAGACGGCCGGCACCATTTCTACTAGCTCTAGACACACTGATCCCTGCTTCCCTGGTCCCTGGGGTGCAGTATTCTTTGTGGCTAAATACCTGGGTTGAGTGGAAGCCTCCTCCATATCGCTGATCCTGGGTCAGCCAGTTTAGAATAGGCTTGGCATAAGTCATTTGTCCTCGCAGTAATGTGCTGAGGAGGATGTAGACGGTGGTCTCCACTGATTTTGCAGAGGCTCTGTTTGGCATCAGTGGATTCTGAGGAGCATCCTTCTCTTCCCAGAACCGCACAATTGCCGGGTTTTCTAAACTCAAGAAACATGGCACGGCAATTATTATTACACACAAATATCCCACCGGTCTACCAGCAATGCAGCATAATCACAGTGGATGTACCTTGTGATTGAGCACACATTTTACGTGAAAAATATATTGTGGAATGATTTCGATAAATGAATGATTTCGATAAATTATGGTGTATGGAGTGTGTTGTTTTTTCTCTTGATTAAACGGCTCCTTGCCTTTAACTTGGGCCTCTCTCTTAAGTTGCTCATGGAGAGTCACTGCTGATTGGCTGTGGAGGTCAACAAGCAACAGGGCGTAGGCAGCTATGGCTCGCACATACAAACTCTTCACATTTGGCACTTGTGAAGACAGGTACTGTGCTGCGTTCTCCACATCATTTTTGTAGGACTGACGAGACAGATGTTACCCAGCCGTGAAATACCACAGTGATTAATATTGCCAAGCCATTAAGTTTGAGCATGCAGTGGAACGCCTGGGGGAGTGAAGACACAGGTTACCCATACCTGTAAGTTGGACTTGGGAACTTGCAAAGCATGGGTGATCCCAATGACCACAAATGACGTGAGGAATACCGTTTGTTCAGTGACATCAGCTCCCGCACCCTTTAGAAATGGAAACAACCTGACGTCTGACACAGATGCAAGTGCTATCCTAGCTCATGATGCTATTAAGGCTGTGTTGGAGAGCTTTTAGCTTTTAGCTCTCCCATAAAGCAACATGCCACTGACTCACAACCAGTGATTCAGCTCACACACTGACTCAACTGCTTTATTAACAAACTGTAATAAATGAGATGCATGTAATAATTATGCGGTACAAAATCTTGCATCCACGCTGGCTCTTGGGTGATAAAACAGAACCTCTGCTGCTGGTTTGGATTGTTCACGATGACAGATGTCATCTGTTGGACCATTACTGGCAAGATTGACCAAAAAAGGATAAATCTTGTTTGGCACTGGATTCACACCCAACATAAAATCAAAACGAGTCTGAAGAGTTTACCATGAGTTTGGAAGGCCTGTAGCTGGATTGCTCAGTAAAAGAGCCATCTGTCTTCTGACGTTTTGTAAGCAGCCAGCGAACTGTGTTGGACAGCATGTCGCGATCCACCATGACATATTTGTCCACTTTTGCTAGAGTCTTCACCACCAGAGCCGTCAGCCTAGACAAGAATTTTGTTACAACACATTCACCTGCACGTCAGCCTCGTGTCTCAGCAAAAACACTAACAATAAAGTTCGATTTAGAGATAAAGTTTGAAGAAAAGGTCAATTTAACACCTTTGCATGGCATCCCAAAACATTTATTGCAAGATCATTACAGGACGACTATAAGTTTGAATACATATTCTGATAGATTTCAAACATAATACTGAGATGTATGAGCGAGCTGAGCTTGTTTAGCTGATGTACCCAGAGGTAAAGAAGACAGATTCACGCCCTCCTGCAATGTTTTACTCACCATGTGCTGGGTTCCTTGTTCTTCCACAAGCAAAAGCTGTGCTCCTGCTTGGACTTAAACGACATGATGGAGGTGACACCTAGAAGAAGTGCCAAGTGTAAAGCAAATCTGCCCTTTACAAAGCATCCTGTACAGTTCAGTCATTTGCACTTGAATTGCACCCTTAATAGTTTGGAGTATGTTTAGCAAGAGCAGCTATGGGAAATCTATAAAGCCACCACCTGGGGATCCAGTGCTAGAGCTGTTCCACACTGTTCTAGTGGTCTGGCCTTTCCTGCACTGTTCTGCTCCAGGCCGAAGTCAAGCCTGCTTTACCTTCATTCATCTTCCTCTTCAAGATGCTGTTGCTGAGAGCCTCTCCTTGCAGGCCCCACTGCTGGGTTTGCTCCAGGTAGTCGTAAACGTAGAAGATGGGTAGAAGTCCCATTAGCTCCACCTCGGCCGAGCCTCTGGGCAGGTTGGTCATCTGCGATATTCCCGCCGCCTTGGTGACGATGGACTGCAGTTCCCCGAGCACTTCCCCTGATCAGATGGAGGGGAGGGGAGTTTGCTAGGAACACACAGGCTTATGTGTGATGGGGAGGAGGAGGCTCCTCCATCTATAGCGTCCAAAAAGCCTTTACATAAATCCAACCACCAGCAGAATGTACCTCCATGTGACATTTCAAACCAGACGTTTTACATGTAGCCTGCGTACCGTTTACTGTCAGAAGCCGCTCCACAGGTGACTTGGGTACGAGGTTTATAGGAAGACCATTTCGGAGCTCAAGACGAGTTTTAGACTGGCCTGATAAAAACAATATATATGTATATACCAGTGTATTTTGTTTATTTGTTTTCTTAGCAGCAGGCTGACACCGTTATTGTTGATTATTGTAAAACTGAACTGCATCAGAGTGCTTACCATAAACACCCTGTGGATCCAGCCTCCCTCCCACAAATACCTCCTTCCTGATGCCCTCTGGCTGTAAAGGTCAAAGTCACATACAACAACTGATGAGCTTCTCTTTGGCTAGAGAAACTACCACACACTTCCGCACATCTGAAACATTGCACAGATACTATATGGTGAAAAAGCAGGTCTGGTTGAGCTATGGTTGATTTGTAGCACTGCTCTCTTCAGCCTTGACTCACCACTACTCTTAGAGTCTTGACCACTGTCTCCTGTTTCCACATGGTTGTGAGTGTGAAGCTGAGTTTATGATTTCCAGCTTCTAAAGCCATGATGAGAAATTGGACCATGGCCACGGAATGGGCCTCCACCTTCCCCTTGTTAACATGCGGCTGTCCGTGAAACACACACACCCCGTCTGATGCTGTCAGGGTTACGGAGAACTAAAACAGAGCAGAGAGAAGGAAAGCAACAGAGAGACAGAGAGAGAAAGAGAGAGAGATGGAGAGGGAGAGAGAGAGAGAGAGAGAGGGATGATTATAGTGCATGTATTATGAGAACTGATGACATTCCTTCAGTTCCCTGCAGTAGTGCTCCATGATAACCAGTTGAAAACATCTGCAGAGGTAGAGAAAGTCCTCCTGATGCAGAATGCTTTCTCAGCCATTTATCTCACGAAAACCCAAGTAAGAAAGTATTAATAAAAAGTTGGAGGTTGGACATCTAACCGTTGTTTGTGTGTCGTGTTGATTGTAGACTGAACCCTTGAGTTCAATCTGCTCTCCACGCACCATTGAGTATGGCAAAGGTACGTTTACGCTTATGTCCTGAGACACAGACACCTTCAGGGGATCAGCCACACATATCCCTGCAGAGTTGTGTAGTACAAAAACTGTAGTGCCACAATATTTCCATTAAAAACAGCAAGCATCTTCATGAAAATTCATTTTGCTTTATTTAATATACATTAGTTAATTTACAAAAACAAATCTCTCAGATTTCTTTTTAATTGGCCTGGTCCCCTCGCACTTGGACAACCATCAGTTTTCGGGAGGCTTTACTTCTCTCGCCTACCACCAGGGGGTGCTAAGTCAGCGCAGTTGCATTATCTTACCGTTGCTGAACACCCCGACAGCCTTCATTTCCCATGTCGTAAGAGAATCTGGAAGACCTTTTGTGACGCTTAGCGAACCAGACCTGCAATACGTTTAACTAAAATTCTACATTCAGCCTCAGATAATATATATGGAGGGAAATGTGCATAAAGAAGTCTGTTGATTTTATGTTATTACATCACTGAATGACGCAGAACTGGCCATCGTTAGAATACGTGATACGAATTACGTAGCTGAAGATACAGAAACGTTCTCACTTGTCGATTTCATGCTCCTCCCATAACCAGCTCTCTGGGAAGTAACTGCGAACCTCCGCGGTCTTTGAATCCTGCAAGAACTCTTCTGCACCCCCCAAAACAGAGCTTGTGGAAGTCAGTTACTGGTCTCTCTAATAAATCCTACATTTTAGTTTTAAGTTCAATTGTGTGTAAAAGTGCAGTTTTTTGTGTTTGTTTTAGCAGAACATACCAGAACGACTAAGAGTGACCATTTCCTCATTATCCTTCCGAAGTTGTTGGGCGTATTTGCAGCAGTGATTGAAAACCCTTTTGCACACTTGGTCGGGGACGTTCAGTCGCTTTGTGCGATCGTTGCAGGTCTCCAGGGTTGGATTGCTGGCAGTTCCAGTTAAGCAGCAGGTTTTGTATTCCTTGAATTCGTTGGCTGCAGGACACAGAAACTGTTGGTTGTCTTACAAAAATAGCGGCGCGGCGTCTCTCAAATGAACACTGGAAAATCACCTTTTTGCTCAAACATTTCAATCAGGGGGATTTTGGAGCGCTTCTTTCTCACAGTTGTCCTGCTGGTCTCATCTAGAAGAATAGTGTGGAATGAAGTGAAAGAATTACACGAGAGCTATATGGATAATGTATCTTCCGCAGCTCGTAGTCTTAGTCATGACTAAACCGTTTCCACCGCATCTCAATCCTGCAATTTTGCATTTTTCAGCATTAATACAGTACTTGACAATCGCAACTAGCATCTTAGTCATTTGAACCTATTTCTGGCCCTTTAATTGCTCCTTAAGATTTCTGAAAGTCTTTGTATGGGTTAGCGAGCAGAGCAATCATGAAGCTAAAAACCTCACCTCGGTGGCTACTCTACTGCTCTACTGCTATAGGGTCAGACTGAAGCATCTTAAAAAGTCACTCTGGATAAGAGCTCCTTTGAAATGCCATGAATGTAAATGTAATATAAATCCTGCAGCTGAGAGTTCTATTATTCATTCAAGTTTACATTTACTATAATTCAAGATTTTAGAGTCTATGACTCGAGACTTTTTCTGAACAAAGATCAGGAAGTTTCATTTCAAGCATTTAGCAGACACTTTTATCCAAAGTGACTTGACAGAGTACAGTATGCGGCTTAAGGGCCTTGTCCAGAGGCCCAATAGCAGTAAGATGGCAATTGAAGGGCTTGAACCAGAAACCTTATGAGTACTAAGCCACTATATTAATTGCTGAGTTAATATAGTTTGCCAGTGAAACCAATATGTGACTCACTGGAATTAAGGCTGGTATAAAGTGCTACACAATTCATTGTTGATCTGTAATATGCAGACAGACACCACACTAGGTCAGTGGTAATTGCCTGGTGAGGTCGTAGCAGATCGTTGGACTACTGCTGGGTACATAGATAGTAGGAATTGTTTACCTTGAATTGATCAACTTCAGAAGAAAGAAGCTGCCAGTTCAAAACAGCTATGCAATTGTAAACAATTTCAGAAAAGCAACACATTCTTACTGAAATGTATCCTAATTATTGTTTAGGTTTGAAGGTAAGCGTCCTAGATTTGCATCATTAGGCAGGGTCTTATTTCAGCGATGCGGTGACGATGGGTTTGAGATACGTGACCAGTAGCATTTTGATTAAATGAGCATGTACCAACTCACCTTTGCTATACAGCTGCTTGGAACGCTTAGGTCTCACCACACCTGTACAGGTGTTACCTGGAAAAGAAGGCCATCTGCTTTTACTAATTCTGCTGCAGAAAGATTATGTCCAGTGTTGCTTTTGTGATACATCAAGATTTAATTTGCAATTACCAAGAAGTTATGAGCCAATCATTTGTATACCAACCAGCGCTACATGCATCCTCTGGCCTGTTGTTATTTACCTGTTAATGTAGTCTGGACGTCTGCATTGGTTAAGAAATGTATGCCAGCGCGTTCGAACACGTCCACGTTGTTCTGACCTCCTCCTCCTCCACAGCCCAGGTCTTTCTGCTCAAAGTGTCTCAGCACCTATGAGAAAGAGACCAGTATGATGACTCCACATGTTCAGCAACATCACCACCTGTATCATCATTTTTTTTGAACTGGTTGTAAATGGGAGAGTGAGTTTCTCACTTTGTTCAGCGGGTCTTTGTCGTCGGCTCTGAGGTCGTACAGGGCCATGTCGATAGCTGACAGTGCCACCAGGGATCTCTCACTGTTACTCTCTGCCGTCAGGGACAGCTGGATCTTGTCTTTAGGTTTGTACTTACTCTCTGGGGATGTCAGCTTCATCTAAGCATCAAGAAAAATTAACAGTAAGTTAAGCAATACTACCAAACCATGGAGCTTTTTAAAATGAATGCAAAGTTGAACAGTGCACTCCTGATATGATTTTATTTACTGCTTTAATATGTCTGAATCAGAATAGTAGTTTTCAGAAACTAGAAATTTGATGACAACTAGATATTCGATTATGTGGAAACTTGCATACAAACTAACAAACAGTATTCATACTTTTTGTTTTGAGATCTGCTATGTAGATCTTTGTCCTTCAGTCATCTGGTACAAATGAAGTGACATGATGTATCAACCAAGCTCCCTCCATGATATTACCTCTAAGCCGTTGACACATTTGCCCTTGACGTCAAACCACACGGAGTCTGCCACCAGCTCGGTGCCCTCCTCTCCAGAGATGATGTAGTAGACGAGCAGACGGGCGGATGGCACCATGTCAGAGGTCACCTTAAAGTTGATGTTCTGGACCTTGTCACTTACACGCTGTACAGTGGTGAACTTCACCACTCTCCCCTTTGAAATGATCTACAAGATGTTCAAACAAGCAGCGAATAGATAAACATGTGGATGGATGAAAATGTATTGTAATTCCTATTTTACTGAAGCAGCTACAAGTGTTTTAGTTATGTTTGTGAAGTAAAAGAGGACATTTTCACAACACAGGCGTACTTCACCTGATAACTGAAGCTCTTCAGTGGGAGATAGTCATGATAGTGAAAATAGATCTTGATATTGATGTAGTTGTTCACACCAAAGGAGGAGGACTCCGAGGGTAAATCGATATACAGATAGCGATGGTGGTTGGATTTGTAGGCGACGGTGCTAAGCGTCAGCCTTGCCTGGCTCTCTGGAGGGTACGCCTGATCAGCCGTCTCAAACTGGAAAACAATCCGCACACAGGGAGCAAAGGCTGAGATTGCACTCCCATATAAGATCTTTGTTTATTTAACAAACAGGCTTTTTTTTTTTTAAAAAAAGGTTAACTCACAGTAAATTCGGCTTTTTGCGCGTAATTTGGAATATTGCAAATGAAGTAGGCGACTCCATCATGGCGAGAAGGCTGCGTATATTCCTGCTGGTGTCCCAAGAATTTGAGAGACTCCAGTTCTTGATCAGTTGTAGTTAATGTTGCCCGTACCATCACCGGTACCCCTTTCACCGGTACACCCAATGGGTCCTTCACCAAGACCTACACGTCAAACACAAGGAGCCACACAGTCAAACGCATCACATAACAACAACAGAAACAACAGCATAGTTATGTCATAGATATTTGATGCAGATTTGTCTGAATATTTTGCCAGAGTGATTATTACTGTTCTGCTAGTAGTGCTTACTCTGATGTTGTATGGCAGAGATGGTTTGATATATGGTGGAGTTGCAAGCAGACTCAGCGTAAAGGGAGTATGTACAAACTTCACATTGGACAGAATTGCCTCCTGGGAGATACCACCTGACAATGATAAGTACAGAGATCACTTTAGGAGAAGACTAAAAGACTATTAATGGAAATCTGAAATTGCAGAAGATACCCTTGTCATGACATGACAACGAACAAGGTGACATGTTATTATTATATCGACGACACTGTCTTAAAAAAATGATGTTTTGAGGCTGACCCGTTGACTCCTGGAGCAAAATCACCACCCTAAGGAAATGATTGATCATGTCTGTCAGATCAAGAGGTCCAGACTCGATCTTGGACAGAGCACGCTTGATGTTTAACACAGCCTCAAGTTCACCGTTGTCCATCTGAAAGTGGAAATATCCCAGTTCAAGTGGAGTTCCTCTGAGGTCTTTGTCTGCTTTGCATATTAAACAGTGCAAGTGCTTCACTTTGATGACTAACCACTTCACCTTATAATGTCTTAATGTTGAAGGTAGGCTGACTGCTTTGTCCTTACTGAAATATCCAAACTTTAGGAAGACATCTGCTGAAGTGACTGGGCCTCCATGCACATATCTCAAAATATCACACACACAAACACACGCACGCACACACGCACGCACACACACACACACACACACACACACACACACACACACACACACAAATTGTAATTAAAAAGCATACTGAAAAATTGCGCTGCTTGAATAGGTTAGCGTGAACATGTCCAGGAAATGTTTAAGCTACGTGGTTTGATCGGAGTTGGGATTGTAGACAAAAAAAAAACCCACTTGGCAAATATCTTGAGTTTGAAGGCCTCAATGTTGCTGATGCTGACATAGTTCTTCTCAGGCTGGATTCGGACTGCAATGCTTGGGAGCACTGGGAATTGAAGTTGTAGCTGCCATCATTTTCGGCGTTGAGAAAAACCCTGAACTTTGAACTTTGAATAGCAGAGTGAAACAGGCATTACCATATTCTTTAACTTCAAATTCAGCTGTAGCAGTTGTGCTGAAGTTATACGAGTAAGCTGCTTCAATTTTCCAGACTCCAAACCTGAGAATGTTTAGCATTAGCATTACTAACATTACTAACATTAGGCCTAGTAATATCACAAAACATTATCACTGGTTTACTTATATAATTTTCATTAATACGCACTTGGGTTTCAGGGGTATTTTAAATGGTGGAAGCAGAGGTTTCACACCACTGAAATCTTTAAGCTCAATAATTTCCACCTTGGTTCCATCAGGGTCCTACAATATACAAATATAATTGTGAATGTCGATACACAGAAAAAAATCAAACTTAATATTAGTCCTGATTCTGAGGAGGACAGCTCACCATGAAAGTGAGAGAGACGGGTCTATTAGACCTCCTCAGCTCTTCAGTGAAAGAATATATACGCACCTCGACTGTAGTGGGAGGAAGACGTGAAATGAGCAGTCTATCTGCCTGTCTCTCTCTCACTCTTTCCCCCACATACAGACACACACCAATATACACACACTTTTGCACATTTATTTGCAAACATGACATGTGAAATTCCAAATATACAGACCTTTCTGTTCTGGCGTGTATAGAGGCTTGTCAGTCTGGACAAATAGAAAGCCATTGTCACGAGTGATTGGTATTTTCAAAAATTTAGACCAGGATGTAGAGACTGCAATCAGGTAGACGTGAGTGTCTTCTTTGCGTATTTCCTGGAAAATCTGAGAGAAAAGAGTTCGCTTTATCAAAATATAGTTTTTATATTGATAAAAGACTAATATAATTGTATATGCTTTGACTGATCTAATTTTTGATGCTGTGTATCATATATATGATAGTATCATATAATGAATGTTAAATAGTAATAATGAGACTGAGATATAAATAAACCAGGTATAAATAAACCAGGTTATTATATGAATACATCAGATGTAAAGACTTCAGTGCTCCCAAAGCTGCTTCTGGCTGCCTTCAAATACTGCTGAGGACATTTAGAGAAATCTCATCTGAGGTCCTGGAACATTCTTAATAACTGATTGAATTACATCATTCACTTTTGTGCATATGACCACAAGTTTTGTGTTTTTACAAAGGTTTTCATATTTAAAACTGCGAAATTAATAATGCATAGTTTTGACTAAGACTGAACATGACTGGTTTAAGCTGATTTTTTTCTTTTTCAGGCCATTATTTCATTTAAAATAGCTTGTGACACTTCTATTCAGAAAGATGTTAATACTTAAAGCATATAAATATATAAATATTCATATAAAATATATATTTATTCATGTGTTGGCGTGCATTATCAGTACCGGTAGACTGGCTGAAGCCTGGTAATCATTCTGGGCATTTAGTGTTACAGACTGCGATGAGTAAGTCCTGCCACCGGGGGCATTGGTATCCTTAAGGTAAAGTTGGACTGGGGTCTCTGTGTCATATCCAAACAACTGCACCACCACTGTCTCAGTAGCATCAACTCTCAGCACTTTGGGAACTGTGATCAGGAAGCTGTGAAGAACAAGCAGCACTCAGTAGAATAACAATGTAAGAAATGCTACCACAACACATGCTGTACATATAAAGTCAGGTAGGACTCACATGTGAGAAAAGCTAGTGTGTCACGTCAAATTAACAAGTAACGTATGTTTTGTTCTATGTTTTGTCTTAACAGCAACCTGAAACACTGTTTACTGCCACCCCACCACCAACAGATCGACAACAACAACAATAACCACTTTGGGTCTCTTAATGTGAACTGCAGACATGTGAGCAATAATACCAAAACTACACGAACATTGGATGTTTAATTAAACACAATGTAGTTTATTTTAAACCTAATGAACTGAACTGAATGCAATGGAAATGAGATTAAAATGGTAATCATTGAAGACACTGCGAAGTATGTAGGTTCAGTACAGTAAGCACTGAACAGTATGTAGGTTCAGTACAGTAAGTACTTACGTTTGCCTCTGCGCCTCAGTCCAGTACGCCACATGTATAACACCGAGCAGTAAAAGAAGGCCCATCCTAACCTGGGAAGCCCACTTGGTGCAGCCTGGAGCCCAATGCTGAGCATTTAAAAGTCGCTGTACATTCAGTGTTACTGAACCTTTGGTTTGCATTCAGTTAATCATCGGCCCAAAGGACTCATGGTGCAAAAGTGGCCCCCCCAAAAAAATACAGCTGTGAAGGTCCATGGACTTTGATCTCCAACAACACTGTAGAGCCAAGCACGGAGCTCACTGGAAGAACGGACGCGCTGTTATACTGCGAGCGTTAGCAGGATGCATGCCAATCTAACACTCGTGTTGGTCGATGGTATGTGTGAGGATATGTTTTTTGTTTTTTATTTTGTTTTGTCTATTATGTTCAGTAGGAACATTATTATAATTATGTTGTTATTGTCCTGGTTGTTGTTATTGTGGTATAGTCTGATTTTTGTTGGTATATCTGTAAATTATTATTGGATGGACTTTGGAGATTGGGGTTTCGGTATTGTGTCAGAAAGGGCTTTGCTTATCATTAGAAGCTGGCCTAGGTCACTAAGGTTCACAAATGTTTACACAAGAGGCCATTCCCGTATGGCAAATGTTTTAAATAGTTAGTTAGAAGCAAACATGAATGTGGATTTGATTTGCTGTTGGGGGATTTTCATTGTTGTGGAACACATGGGGGCACTGGTCAGTTTCTTTCAGTAATCCACATTGATTTAAACCAAAAATGCAGAAAATGAACCATAAAAAGCAAAATCTCTTAACAATAAACCTTTGATGGATTGACCAGGTCTCTTCAATGAACACAAAAACTTTTGGGCAATATAAATTTTATTTGTAATATTTTTTGCAACTTGTGTTTGATTCTATATTGTTGTAATTAACTTAATAAACTTCAACAGGTTATTCTGTGTAAAAAACATAGTCTTAACATAGAAGGTGACATTAAGCAACAGACTTTCCTAAACATGATTAAGTAATCATTTATTAGCATACAAGTTGAATATCCAAAGAGTTTTATATCAGCAAACATATTATACACAATATAATAGAGCCAAGTATTATTATTTACCTTTGTGTTTTACATACATACACAAATAAAGTGACTGTTCAGTAAATCGTGGAAGAAAATCTTAAAATTATATTCACATTACTTTACATACCTTACACAGACACTTCACAATTCTGTGCTCTGAAGCTTCGCTCTCTGGTGAGGACAGACAGTTACATGCAGGCCACCAGGTGGTGCCTAACAGTCCCAGATTCACCCCACTGACTGGCCACACAAGTTGGAAGAGTGGGCTTAGGTCGTATTGACTCTCCCCAAGTTCTCCAGTCCTTAAGTTAAGGCTTTTTTTGTTGTCATTTAAGATTATAAATAAAGTTTTGTGGCTTTAATCATGATGGGGGCAGGTTTTACAGTCTGCTCCATGTTAACAATGTAACAACTTTACATGCAAAGAGAAATCAGTTAAATACTTTGACGGAGCGTCTCACTTGCCTGAGCTCTCTCCTGTACGAGTCAAATATAACAGATAACATCAGACTGACAGCTCGACCTGATGAAGGATTTCTGATATTTCTGCCTCTGATTATTCAACATGAACATACCATTCGGCCCTCTGACACCTGCTTTCATTCTGCCGCTGCTGAGGTCCAGATCCCGGTACCATCGAGCATGCTGAGTGTCCAAACACATCGCCTTGGGGTGACGAAGAGCACAGCATCTACCATCAAGGCGATGGGCACGCCCCACCCCCAACCCCGCATCAGTCCCTACGCTCTACCGGGGTGTGGAGGCAAGTGTCCAAAAAAGCACCTGTCCGCAAGCCTTGACCAGCTCACAGCACCATGGTGGGTATGTGATGCACCAGGGAGGCCGGATGGGGCATCTGGGGAGGCTGTGGGGCAGGAGGGGGTGACGGCGCCTGGAGCCCCACCACGGGCCCGTTGCTGGGCGGGCGGTGGCGTGCGCTCTTCTGGTGCGCGCGCAGGCCGGCGAGCTGCGAGTAGGCGCTCTGGCACACGTGGCACTTGTAGGGCCGCTCGCCCGTGTGCAAGCGCACGTGGTTGCGCAGCGTGGACGACTGGCTGAAGCGGCGGTTGCAGAAGCGGCAGACGAAGGGCTTGTCCAGCGTGTGGATGCGCATGTGCGAGCGCAGGTTGCTGCGCGAGTTGAAGCCGCGGTGGCAGATCACGCAGCGCATGCGGCCCACCGTGCCCAGCGGCACACCCGACACCGACGTGTCACACACGTGGAAGTCATCTGGGAGGAGGGCACAGAGGTGGAAAACAGGTCAGTCACCGTCCGCGTGATGCTGTGTTTTGGTCGCACAGGACTACTGTGCTCTGGTAATATGTCTAAGCAAAACTGTGTGATAAGAAGCTGTTCTCTAAAATGACTAAATGCTTTCAGCAGACAGGAAGCTCAGTTTTAGCTCTAAAGTTGCCCTTAGGTGATTACACAGTATATTACCATTCTTGTGTTTCTTCTGATGTTCTTCCTCCATGCCTGGAACTCCAGGAATACCCAAAAATGTGTTGTGGGAATTTCCATACCATACCAGTAACTCCTGATCTGGTGGTATTGTCTAAAGAGGGGAAGACATTGCCCAGATCATCATTCAGAGTACATTAAAAGTTATGAGGACAGTTTTCCAAATTTCATATATATGCATATACATAACTAAATTACATTGCAAACATATGATCACTTTTGTTATTATTGTTCTTCTTCTTCTTATTATTATTATTATTATTAGTAGTAGTAGTAGTATTAGTAGTAGTAGTAGTAGTATGAAATTAAACGCACCTCGACAGCTTTGTAGAAGATGCTGCTTCCAATCTGCACAACTTCTAAGTTCTGCTCTTGTTCGTTACGGGCGCATTTAATGTAGGTCATCCAACTGCGGTGATCCTCTTGACTAGCATCGATGAAGTAGCGCACCGTCCCGTCCTCATTGAAAACCTAAGAACACGTCCAAATGATTAAAAAAATTACCTCAACACAATCCCCTTTATAAAACTACATTCACTGCAGTTAATTCCTATTATACGAACACCTGTTGAACTAACCTCCCACATAAGGTTGTTGTTCTTGAAGAGGTCTACGTGCTCGGGCGCGATGACCCTGCCAGTAAAGGGCCCCATCTCGGTGCCTGCCTTGATCCACGTCTTGGAGAAGATACCAAGTCCCTCTCCAGGGATGGAACTCTGCGCGATGATGACCTCGCTCGGCAACACGAGACTCGACAGTTTCTGCACCTCTGTAGCGAAAGTACGGAAACATCGTGATGCGCTTGGTAATGAGGTTCCAAGTTAGTGAAGTTCACACAGACATATTAGAGACATTTTTGAAAACAAAGGAAAAACAATGATAAAACATTCTGCCTCTGGTTGTACATTCTCAAATCCCTTTATCATTACTTTTGAAGTAATGTGTTTTAGTAAAACCGGTGTCTAAATGCATTTTACACGGTTTGCACCGCGATGAGACGCGAAAAGGCCAGACTCAAATGAATGTTAAAGATTCCTTTTAGAGTATGAAAGGCGCAATTTGTTACGCTTTGAAAGTGACGGGCCATACAAGCTTTGAAAGAATTGGCTCATTCCACACTCGTTATCCATTAAAACTTCGGAGCAATAAATATGCACTGGAAGAAATGAGGGCTTTTAAGGAATTTTAAGGCCACGGAATTTCAGACCAAGAAAAAAAAGGAAAGGAGATTAGATGGTTGACATGGTGTGAATAGAAATCGAATTAGCTTTCACGGTATAGTAACGGCGGGACAGCAAACTTTAAAGACTATTGAGGGGGGAAAAAGAAAAAGAAAGAAAGAAAGAAAGAAAACGTACGGGAGCTCGCGCGACTGCCAGAGTAGGGTGAAAAGGGGAGACCATGGACCGACGAATGAAGACTATCCTGAATAATAGAGCCTTTTTTCCTGGCAACAGCGTTACTCTCATTGGAAACTTTCTCAGGTCAAGAGCAACGCTAACCATATGAATTTAATACCCTTATTTAAGTCCGTTCCTGTTAGCTTGAACGTCACACGGATCTCCGAACGCAGGTTTGGATACGCTCAAAACGGTACGATTTTACTGATACATATTATGTTCATACTCCGTATAATAACTGTTTTGTGTTTAAAGAAAACATTTCTATCTGTAACAGCGTTTGCTTTTCATATTTTATGTTTGGTATTTAAAAACTAAAAAAAATCTTGAATTCTTCAATAGGATAAAATAAATAGGAAGGCCTTAGACTTTAAACATTGCCAAACAGCGAAAAAATAAAAGATCTTAAACTCACCTCCCGAGAATGACTGCGCAAGAACCTCAGCCGTGAACGCTGTTTTGGGGCTGACGGTGTTTGTCTTCTCCTCAAAAAGGTGCTCACCGAGCACGTTCCTCCACCTGCCGTAAAGGAAACTGTGCAGGATGTCTGATGTAATTATGTCAGACAGAGCTAGAGACTGCTGCTTAAATCCAGCCTTCAGTGCCAGCGCTTCGGCAGGCAACACAGAACCCATGATGCTGCCAATCTGTGTGTCACTTCTTTTTCTTGGTTTGCAAATAAATGATCCTTTTCTTGATGTGAACTTCAGTTACAAAAGTATGTGCTCGGATACAAAAGTGCAAATTTGTTACTTAAAACACTTGTAAACTTGCGTAAGTCTAAAAGCAATTTAAAATCAATTTGTTCTCGTCTGGCGCAGTGTTGAAAATGTTTCGTCTTTACAAGGTCCCGGTGGGCTTTATATGCGTTAGGTCTGACCTGCAGTAATTAGTTATTAATGACCCTCCCCTTATCTTCTATAGACTTGTTCTACCAGAGAAAAAACGCCACGCTCTTTATTGAGTGGCCACTCATAAGGGGGGGGGGTTTACAGGGGAGGAGTGTGTGTGTGTGTGTGTGTTGGTAGAGGGTGTTGGTGTTCAAGATCCAACAACCACGTTTTCGCTAAAATAACAAGCCCGTCTCACCACGCGCTCGCCACAGAGCCTTCTGCTCCCGCTGTTGCCTCGCGGAGAGGCGTGATCGCGCCGTTAAATGGCCCGCGCTGGGCTGCACTTGGCAGGGAAAAAGCTGAGCAAACTGGAGACAACATCGACTCTCAGCATGAAAACAAGCTGAAGAGATGGATTAAGAGAAAAGTGTCAGTTAATTTATCTGATTTTGGCAGAAACGTCCCAAAATATCAGAAGTAATATAACTGCTTGTCTTATTTATTTATGAGGTATGATAAATCAAACCTAGCAGAAAAAATACGATTGTAAAATAAAACTTACGAAAATTAGTAGCTCTTCTAAGTTAGACAAAATTTAGCTTATATCTATTTCGATTTTGCTGTAGTTGCTATAGCCTATATGTAAATATCTTACATTTCTCAAAATGTTTTATTTTAAGGAGTTATAATAGTTTAATTATGCTCGAAAATGTACATTTAGGGCAAACAAATTTCAAACAAACTACAGAATACCAATAAAATAGTATTATCCAACAATACTTAGCAGTGTTCCGTGATTATATCGAAATATAAAGCATATATTCAAATTCAGTAGATTTTAATAATGTGTTTGAGCACATAATAATGTTTCAGCACAGTAATATGCAAAACCGTCTGGGTCAAGTCTTTCTTTCAGTCCTTTTCAGGCCAAAGTGATTTAATATTCATGGATATTAATTTAAAGTCTTTTAGTATTGTGAGACGAGAATATGGGCTTTTCTTTGAATAGTCCCACGTCTTTCTTTCTTTTTTTTCGGGGTTGATGGACTGAGTCTAAATGGGTAGTTTGGCCCCTTTTCCAACAGGGAGGACATCTTTATTCCATCCCCGGCTTGCGGGTTTCCTATTCAGATCTCTCCGAAATAATGTCGGTTAAATGAAAAGTGCTGCAAATCAATCCTTCACGGTGTTTTTGAGGGCAATTTGACATCCATGCACTCGTCTTTTCTTTGGGATAACTACAAGGGGATAGTCCAAAAAAATCTGGTCAAGGTTGGGTTCTGGGGAGAGGGGGAACAAGACAAGAGCCGAGAGCGAAGAAAACGAGCACCAAGGGAGCGTGAGCGCGTGGAGCGCGAGCAGCGAGATGAGGACAGAGAATGTAGGTGAGTGACAGGGCACGAAAAAAGATTACGACTCAACAGCTGCTTTTGCCCCCCCCTTCCCCCCCATACACAGACACAAACACACACGCACACACACACACTCTTCAGTTTTCTTTTTATCCCCCATTAGTATTCGCCCCTCCCCGGTGAATAGGATTTGCACACATTGAGACTGATTTATATTTATTGTAGTTAAACATTTATTGCACTGTTATTGGTTTCATGCACTGTTACTGGTGAATACGTAAGTAAAAATAAATAAACGGACCAAAATCTTGACTTTACAGATGCAATTTAAATGCAAGGCAACCAAATGTATTTTTGACAAATATTATTTCACTGAGGCTCAAACCCACATTTCTTACAAAGCCGAAAAACGTTATTTTAAACTTGAGCGTGATATAAGTCAGAAGGGTAGTACAAATAACATTATCCACACTAATGATTGTTAGACTGATTTAATATAAACGAGCATTAAATAGATGCGTAAAATGCGCAACTAAATTCTAAACTTTGGTGGTGAACTGAAACAAGCTCTCTAAAGACGTGTTTTTTCAGATCCACTTAAATCATCATTCTACAGTATGAGTTAGATCGTTTTCATTACATCACACCGATTATTCTTATAACCTTTAATTTTTATTGATTAAAAAATCTGGGCCACGGGTCTAAACGTGGGCGCCTGGAAATCAATTACATTATGTACTTGTATGGTTTAATCGATATCTTTTTAAACACCAATTATGAACGCCTGCTTTTGAAAAATAACCCAACAAGCCAAGGTTCTTAGAATTAATTTGCGCCTCGTAATTCCACATTAAAAAGGATAGTTTGAATGTAAGCCTTAAACATAAGGGATGAAAAAGTTACTGAAGGAGTTATGCCGAGGGCAGAGAAAGGCTTTCATTGAAGCATATCGCGCTAACAAGACTTGAATTAACATTTAATTTAGAAATTAGATGCAAATGATGGCGTGAAAATAAACGTAAGGGCAATAATAGCGTGATGAAGGGACGTGCTCCCTCTGCGTAATGTACTGAGCATTCATGGACTTCTTCTTGCTTTCCAGAGCGCTTCAGTTGCACAAAGCAGCAAGCTGTTTCGGGCTGCTTTTATCACAAGAGAAAGGAGAAAAAAATCCCAGAATAATAGAGATTTGCAAATGTTTTTCAACTGATTTCGACTCAATGAACACTGGATTTTTCAGGCTAAGGAAAATAGAGGAGTTGGTCTGAGAAGCTGAACCAGGAGCGTGGAGGAGAGGTGGTTTTTATATGGTCGGATAAAATTTAATTAGCGTAGTACAGCCCTTGAAAGACAATGGGGCTCAATATGTACCCAATCTGAATCTCACTAGGGATCCAGACCGCGGAAAGTCAAAAGAACTGGAGAGAGAAAGGCAAGCTTTTTCAGACGATCCTCAGAGAAAGGGAAGGACCGAGGCAGACGGCAGGTGACTGGCACGCGTAAAAACAAGGGGACACTTTTGGCACACAGCTGATTATTTGAAAGAGAGAGAAGACAAAACAAAAATAGAGGTTTCTTCAGGTTTGGCCCACTTAGACCAGCTGAGGCGAGAGCGTGAATAGAGAAGAAAGAGGAGAGGAGGATTCGAAAGCAAACAGAAAACGTTAAAAGCGGTGTCGGAAAAGGGTGCTCACAGACATCACAGGCGTGCTCTTGGGAATGTACCCAAATGGTGGACTAAAATTGTCGCCAAGGGCATCAACCAATATCACGCGACTATTATGCATATTCATCATCTGAGTTTTTACAATGTAAAGCCGAACATCAATTCATCAAGCACTTATTCAGGAATGGATATTGCCGGAGCACGTGCACAATTTCAATGAAGCCACTTAAAAGAGCGAAAGCATCTGGTCGTGGACTGCGCGTTTTAATTATTGCCGTTAATGTGGAAGGATAAAGTGTGAAGACGCTTAATTGTTTTGCCTTTTATCACAACAATATTTTGTAAATGAAATCTGTCTGAATTGAGAATACTAATGCTAAATAAAACAACACCTGTATTTTATTTGGAGAATTTGTTTTTCAAGTATGATTTAATTAATCTAGCTCAATCATCGGTGTCAATAAATTTAGCACAAAAAACAGAGTACTATGACAGCAGTTAATTTTTGAAAAAGGTCTTTCATGCAATGTGTTTTCTGGAAATAAATATATCGGATTTATTTTCAAAAAACGCATTAAATACTGGGTTCACAGAAGTGCAGCGTGCAAGATATACTGCAATTAGTAAATGAAGTACACTGTCATAGAAAATTTAAAATATGAAGGACGATAATTCAGTAATCTTTTCTAAACACTGATCATCGTGTCAACACTTTGTTTTACATAGCGCACCAGTCACGCAAGCGGAATCGAAAACGGCAAAGTCTCATTGATACTAAAAGCACAAAAGACGGTAGTGAGACATCAATTTAAGACTGACATAAAGCAAAAGACCGACCTTTAAACGTAGGCTACTGTTCACACTGATCTAATTATCAACCCTTTGGAATTTGCCATATAAGTGCTTATATATTTGGCAATACTTGCGATAACAGAACGAACATCTGGTGAAGTTTATCCCACATGTTTTACAGCGCGAGTCTTATCTTTTGGTGTGTAAGAGGTGGAGTATTACTAAAACGTGTACTTGAAAAATATCGAAGTAGACACGATATATTGAAGACAAAGAGAAACAGAATTAGAAAGAGTGAGGTATTTACTGTTAACTCTAAGATTAGAAAACTTGGTTGACCTTACCACTTCATGCGCCATAAAGCTGACTGAAGGTGTTTCACCCATTCAGTAACTTTATTAAACGTTTTCATTAACAATGACAACAAAGAATCTTTAGGTTTAGGTAAGAGATGATGAAGAATTGTAAATGTTTCTTTATGTTCTTAGGGAATCTAAAGGACTGTCTATTGCAAACGTAAAATGTAATAAAGTACAGTTAACATGTACAGTACAGTTAACATATTGTACTGTATAGCTAATATGTAAAAAAAATCCTAGAGTAGCTGTAAAATGTCTCTGGTCTATTGTGGTTTTGCATGGTCTCCCAAAGCTAAACTATTCCTTCATAGTATTACATAAAATTGTTGCATGAATTCATTATATTATTTAATGAAGAAACAAAAACCTTATTTGTTAAATAGCTGAAGATCTCTATAAAATAAAATTTGTCGTACTGGAAGGATTACAAGTTTTCTGACTTCTGACTGAAATCACACACACTAAGTTACACTAAATGTCTCCAGGAGGGCAACTGCGTTTTCAGCACCACACCTTCTCAGATTTTGTAGGCTATGCTGAAACATCTATGTGACAGGAGGAAAGAATGCTCCTCTCCCCCATCAGCGGCCTTAATCAAGACCTACCAGAGTGGTTTAATTGCCTCTGACTAATTGATATGGTTAGTAATGTGGGAGCTAATTAGGCAGGAGTCGTATCAGTGTTGCAGGTTATTTCTGACTGGCAGTATTACTGAGCAGTAATGCGTAGGTCAGGATAAACGAGCAGCAGAAATCACCAGTCCCCAGCAGGCAGTGCGGGGACACGCCCACCGTGGCAGGATACGTGGGTTTCTTTAGTTCTGACCATTTCATTCTTCCTGAACTGAACTCAGTGACCACTGCTCACTCACAGATACACTGATTCACTGTAGTGCGAAAAGTGTTGGTAAGTGAAAAGGAGACACAAAGCAATTTAACGTTACCCATTATGTTTTTTCTTAATATATTCTAACAGGTTCAGAAAAATATCATACAATACTAAGGTTTATATGACATTATTATGCATTTTCCAGTCTAGTATAAATATAAATGCTTTACATGTAATAGTTCATTTATTCATAATTTATTTCTGAAAGTGGAGGGGGGATATTTGAAGAGGAGCCAGATTTGGAAGCAGCTGCTGACAGAGTCAGTGGGAGACAGAGACAGCTTTGCTCAGTGGGTGGACATGACAATGCTAACTGTGGACGGATTTGGCAAATCTGCACGACATATAATTAAGAGACAAGATGATGGACAGCATTTAGCAGTAAAAATGTGCAGCTTTTTAAACACATGTACAATGTAGGACTTTACAAACGCTGGAAAACTTTAAAACTGCAGCACCACCTGGATCCAACGCCTCCAGACGGCCATCTTTCTTTTTGCATGCCTCGTGACTAAATGAACCAATCAGCATCACTGATGCTTCTCTCTGCTCAGAGTGGTGTGAATTATTATGGGTCTCCAGAACCCCTGGATATTCTGCCTCAGATTTAAGTGCATATAGTCACTATCTTACCAACATGACTTTACTCTGATGAGGAATTATCTGCCATTCATTCTGGTAAGATGCTGTTGTAGAGTAAAGCAAGAGGTGAGAAAAACGCTTGTATTGTGCACCACTCTAGTGTTACCACCTAAAAAGAGGAAGCTATTAAAGGTGATGTTTTCGAGCTGTTTGCAGAGACATTTGTCAAATCCCAATGAGATTCAGCCTCTAATCTGCATATTAAAAACAACCAACCAACCAACCATAGCCAGAAAAAGCACTGCCCAGCTATGCAGCTATGCCACATGCTGCTTGAACCAGGGTTATATATATATATATATATGAAAAAAGTTTGTCAGTTAGCACCTTCTCCAAGTCTAGATGCTGGTCCTTGTTGGGCTCCAGTAAAACAACAAATGTTCACTTTTATAGTATCTCATACATTCAAAGATACACGTGTGTTAATAGCCCCTCTCAGTGTCCCAGCAGAGGATGAAAGAGTGAGTTCCTGAACAGCTTTGATGGAAGGGAGAGGAGATTACGCAGAACGGAGTGGGACTCCAGAGAGAAGCTCAAACATAACTGTCAGAACAGCCCTGGGGGGATTCACAATGGATGGAGGCCCTCACTTTTATACTAAGCAGCCAAACAGCACACGCTTATCTAACCAAAGCCTGTTCACACCTGAACGGCCCCATAAACAAACTGGATCAGATGGAAATGTATCTGGCAAATACAGTAAATGCTTAACAGTGGACAAAATATTAGCAGGTCGGCTACAACCACAATGGACATTCGAATCTTGTTTAAATAAATACCTTCCATCTGTTCAGGAAATGCTTTACAAATGATTATTAAATGCTTTTAGGTTATGTTCAGGAGGAGATGAGCAAAGCTAATGGTAAACATGTTTTTTTCATACTTGGCTGCTTTGATTGTAAAATGCTGGAGTAACAGAATTCAAGGTGAAGAATTCTGAAGATAATGGCGATAATGTTGTGAGACCACAATAAAACAAGACACGTCACATTCAACAGCAGACAGGTAGTTGCTTTTAAAAAATAAATAATCAGAACTACCTGAAACCATTTTAATAATAAGAGCATTACATAGCAGAGATAAATGCTGGGAAATATGATGTAGGCTGAGCCCTACATTGGCATCATTTATCTGAGATGGGTAGCCACTGGTAATTCTTATAGTCCAAGTGATTATGACATTTAGGAGACAAAAAGTGCAATGAATGTGATCTCAAAATAAAAGAGCTCTTCTTCGTCAAAGCTGTGCTTGTAGGGCTTTTATTTAAAGTTTCTCAGCACAGGTCAATTTCATGTCTAATGCACTTAAGAGACACAATTCGATATTCAGCACAACCAGTAGAGGTCTTCTGTGTGCAGGGCTTTAAAACAATTCAGAACTAAAAGCAAAATCCCCATTTAGCCCATCAGTGGCTAAATTTTTAATCTGTGGTTATCTTCCTCAAGGTCAGAGAAATAAATGCATGTTCATATGTATTTACAGCTCCACTTAAGAAGATATTTCCTGCCCTAATCTATCTGCTTTTATTACTTCTTGGCACCACTCTCACTATTCAATTAAGGGACACCTTCTGGGTCATTACCGAATAAATACTCATTTGCTATTGATGCCAAATGCGCTTTTAGCAATGGCTTCTTCATGTCTATTAGTGTGGTGTACATACAGTGCAGCTGCCCGGGCAATTCCCATGTTGCGGTCTTCGTAACGTGGCCTCTCTCCCTCTCTCTGGCTTCCTGTCTCGAAGTTTTAAAATGCCCACTTAGCTATCCCGCATCGAACATCAATTTTAAGCTGTTGTCATCTGATGTGTAATTACTGGTAAGGGCTTGCTGCCTGACATCATCCCTGCTCTGACCACAGAGTAAAGCAGACTGGTGAGTGGGTGCAGCTCAGGGCGGCTAGGCGACAGGTTCAGGGCCCTGCAGATAAGGATGGCTTTGTTGCAAAATGTGCCTACTTCACCCTTTGGACACAAAGGAGAAAAAAAAATACAACTCTCATTTCCTGAACTCTTATTCGCTGAATAACCTTTCACAAAATAGTACCACCCCCCCCCCCCCCACCCCAAGATATTTAAAAAAATGTTTCTGGGGCTTTAATTGATGGACTCTGGCCCTTATTAAGGAATGTCAGAAAGACTTTAAAAAACATTTGAAATCAGAGGTCAACATGAGGCTACTCTCTCTGTAAATTGTTGATGGGCTTTAAACTCACTTCAGCAGAGAGAGGAATGCAGAGAACATCATGTCCATGGGGGACCCACGAGCACAGCGGCCCCTCTGTGATGTCCTCACAGGACGGCCGTCCTTGTGCACAAATCGCTGTGCGTTGTTATGCAGAGGTGAGCGCAGAAAGAAAAGAGAAAAAAATTGCCGTGCGACACGTCCCGATGAAAAGGCCTGTGTCTGCTCCCCACACTCTCCCCTAACATCCATGAAAATCACAGACAAAACCAGACACTGGTCCCAGCACAGAGGAGAAAGGAACACCAGCAGTGCATGCCTCCCCTGTGCACGACCTGTGTGCGGGGGGTAGCAATTAACCAACAGGCCAAACACAACCGTTTCAGCAAGAGACAGAGGAGAAAAAATTCAAGCGTATCCCCCCTTTCTCTCTGCCTCGACAGATTGCACCTCTTTTCATCCTGTGCGTTCGGCAACCAGTTGCCCCTCTTTCCACCCAAGACGGCTAAAGCCAAGACAGCAGCCCCCTTTTCTCCGGCATCCACTCAAAAGAGGCGGCCAGAGATGTCCGAACATCAATTACATGTTTGTTCACTTTCGGGTGACACTCAGTTGACCCCCCGCGAACCTACGCTGAAAGAGCTGCTAAAAAAGTCTCCACCTCCTCTTGGCCCTTCCCCGGTGCCAATGGACTACCCTCGGGCCATTAACCCATTGTCAACCAAATGCAACTTCTGCATTAATGAACCTATTATGAGGTCTGCAGTCAGAGAATGAGAGAAATAAAGACACAGACTATTCAATTCATGGAGTGGGCCTTGGCAAGAGGACATAATAAGACTGTGAATGAAGCAGATTGGGGAGCCAGGGAAGGGTGAGACGGCCAGGATTCTGTGTGCAGGAATCTCAGAAGTTGCAAAGTCAGACGATTACGGAAGCCTGCAGGAACAAAGCGTCCTAGAAGAGTTGCTTTTATCTCAAAGTGTTAGGCGAGCACACATCCCCATTAATGTATTGCAAAGACTGACATTCGCCATTCAGTTCAACCTTTGGGTTAGTTCTTGGCCCAAAGTGCCTGGGAATACAGGCAGCTCTCATCCATAAACCAAGCAGGAATTCAACCCTCTGGTAAATCCTTAAACATTCATGTCTGCACGTGGTGCGCTGGAGACTGCAGGTTGCTGGGGCACCTCCAGTTCTGGTAAGTGCACTCTGGAGGGAACAAGGGCTGGTAGAGACGGAAGAGCTATGGCGCCGGCTGTGTGTGGTATCGTAAAGACATTAATCACTTCTGGCCAAAAGCCTCTGCTGACAGCCCCCAGACCGGCTGACTTCCCTCCATATTGGTCCGTTTCTTATGTTAATGTCGGGATGGGGCTGCTGGAAAAAAAAACAAAAATGGCCTCTGTTTGTCCCATTCTCCACCACACAGAAGGCACTTGACATCATAGGTGGAGCTGCCACCCCACCATCCATCCTCCACCCTGCACACACAAGCAGTGGTGGATCTCGCTCACTCACTGCGACCAATGGCCCATCCCTAAATGGTCAATGACTTTTAAATAGCAGGCAATAGAGTGAACGTGAATGGCAAACCAGCTAATTTGACTCTGTCATTCCCTCATTCGAGTCCATCGCCTTGAAAACGGCTCTCATTAAAAGCCAGAGGCAATCTTCCAGATGATTGAGGGCTGTTATTATGAACCTCAAACAATTAATGTCACATTACTTTAAATGCATTATCCCCTTCATTAGGCACTTTACGTAGAGACCCAATGGCACTTTTAAAAGCAATACATACATGAGCAGAGCCAAAGAGCGAGAAAGGGAGAGAGAGAAAGAGAGAGAGAGAGACAGTGAGGAAGAGAGAAAGTGAGAGAGAGTGAGAGAGAGAGAGATGGCCACCCAGGTGTTTCAGTCTCATTATACAAACCTAAAATGACTTCCTTTACAAGAGGTAAAATGTGAAAAAAGCATATCGAGAGGGATTAACATAATAAAGCCCTTTCACACTCCTCAGCGCTGACTTGAAATAAGTCGACATGTAGTTAGAAAGTACAAACCTGCACGTCACCCTCAATAAAGGTGAGAGGAAGCCCGATCTTGTGGACACCAAGAGGTGGTGGAAGGCTTGTAGTTCAATCGCGATGCTGCTCTCACAAGTGTTTGGTTTCTCCTCAGGAAACTTTCTCCTGTCAAAACCTGGAGTCGCATTCGTGAAACGCTAACATACAGCAGCACATCTCACGGAAAAGTCTGACGCTAAACATCAGGAACAACTCTTTTTGTTTCTTTTCTTTACTTATGATTTATTATACTACATTTACTGATATATTTCTGTTGAGCAACACATATTTGAATATAAATTAATGTACTATTAATCACGAATGTAAGCATCCATTTAAATATTTAAATGGTAAAACTACAAGCATATGACCAACAATCATTAATGAATAGAGAGAGAGAGAGAGAGAGAGAGAGAGAGAGAGAGAGAGAGAAAGAGAGAGAGACAGAGAGAGAGACAATGGGAGAGAGACAGAGACAGAGAGAGAGAATGAGAAAGAGAAAGAGACAGAGACAGAGAGAGACAGAGAGAGATAAGATCATATCATAAGTTAATCAAACTTTTCATCTCCCTTAAAAAACTTAATACAAAAACAAATTTAGCAGCCATGGTGCGACCAAAAACGCTATATTGAAAGTGTAATGACCCAAGGCTGATTCGATGAAAATGGAATGAGATGGCTTTGTCAATATCTTCTATAACAGACTCTCAGTCAGGGAGCCTATTGCTGCTGGTGCTGGTTCACCAGAATACACGATGGCTCCGGGTGTCCTGGGCTGTGCGTGTCGGCAAGTCAGGCCACCGGTTGGGCCGATAGCATATCAGTGCTTGCATTCCTTCTGCATCAACTTAGCTTTACGTGATGGCGGCGTCTACAAGGTGCTGGAGCAGCGGTGCTAAACCACTGCTGGTTACACTCTTTGGGATTACAGGCCACAAACACGACAGAAACAACCAGGGGAATGATAGAGGCTGGGTGAGTGAAATATAAATCATTTTATGATTTGGCCTGTCACAGCATAACTGGGATAAGACAGTCCGAATCGGGAGTAGCTGCCCAGAGAGATCGGTGCTTGGATTGAAGCACTTGAGGACGTATGAAGACAAAGAGGAGAATTGTGAGTCAAAGCTTCTTGGTGCTATGACTCATGAATTACCAGAGTGATTCGTGGCCCTCGTGAGCGTGGTTGACCATGCTGTTGTTGATGCAGAGGTGACAGCGGCCATCTTTCCCCCAATGCCAATGCAGACACGTTGGGTCTCTACAATGCAACATCCAACTAGTGCCAAATGACGCAGTGGCTTGGAGGAGAATGTGGAAGCCTTGCGTTTGCCTAGGTTGGTGGTCATCTGGGGCTGAGGAGCAAGCCTCCCTTTGAAGACTAAAAGTACCTGTCACAGACCTCCAAAGAACGTTGTTAGAAGGTTGCAACCTTTAAAGCGTATCCAAAATGCAACTGGAAGCTGGGAATACACAAGTTTATACTTATTAAAGTTTTTTTTTAAACCTTTAATTTCCCATTAGTGTTTGCATGGTATTTATCAATAACCAAACAGAATTTTGATTGTGCATATCTTATAGTAGCTTTCAAAAGGGGATACGAGCCTTGCTGTTCAGGAATTTCTAGAATAGTTTAGGGGTGGGATATCGTGAATAGCAAGATCGATGTGCTCTCTATAATCTCTCTCTATAATCTCTCCTTTGAAGCTGCCCTCATCCTAAATTCTGCACTAGCCTCCTTTAAGTTAATCCACTGAGTGCTTGGCTCTGCTTGTAGCCTCGTTAAAACAGTGTCTGTCCTCTTTTCTCTTTACCACAGTATGTATCTTCCCATGATAAGCTATTTAGGAATCTTAATACATGAAAAGATATGACTTAGCATAACGGCAGGACTGTGCCATCATAGTGAACAATAGTATTTGTCACTCACTGGTGAATTAAATTCTCTCTCTCTCTCCCTCTCTGTCTCTCTCTCTCTCCCTCTGTCTCTCTCTCTCTCTCTCAGGAAGCAAGAAGGGTGTTTGGCTCCCAGAGGTTGTTTCACTCTCTGCAGGACATGTTCAGCAGGACAGGAAAGGCCAGCGTGAGTGACGGAGCTGCCGAACCCTCCGGTTCTCAGGGTCCTGAGAAGCCCCCCTCCCTCCCTGCCTCCTGGCCGAGTCTCCATTTTCCACTCTCCAAATGTTTGCCGATTCAAGGTCTTTTTTGCTCTGAAAGAGCTCCAGCGTAGCAGAGATGTGACGGTAGCATGACAAATAAAGGTCTCTGTACACCAACTGCTTTTCTTTTTACTTTTGTCATGTGAGAGCCAAGAGGCTGTTTAGCAGGTCTGCAATAGACAACTCATAAAATGTGGGGAATGATGAAAAAAAGAGACATTGATGCCAATGGGATTTTTCAATGAAGTTAGTGTTAGGAACAGCATCAGGGAAACAACGTCAGCATTTTTTAAAGAAGAGTTTCAATGAATGATCAGGCCTTCATAATACACAAATGCACTGCACCTATGATATAACAATTGCATTATATAGCATTACAATTACATTGCATTACATTCTATTTATTGATTGCTAACCATCCTAACTTAACCAGGCCCTACTGAATATAACACATTATACCTTACAGACCTCTCAAGGAAACTGTAAATACTGTCTGTATTCACTCAGTGTACCACAGTAGCGGTTACATCCTGCTGACATTTAAAACCCATGTGCAATCATTCTGCTCTCACAAACACATCAGCCATTTTGTTTAAAAGTACAACAGTCCCATAGTTGCAGTAAGAGCATGAAATATTTAGTCCAGCAAATAGAACCTTATTCGAAAGTGAACCTAAAAGCTTTTTAATGCATATGGTCTTTATACCCTGTAATGCATGCAGGAGTGATAATTATGTTACTTTCATTTGATTCACATTTCATAGGGCAATATGAAACAAATGCTGAAATGTTGCAATTCTGGTCTGAAGGATTCTTCACTCATACAAATGTTTTTCGAACAAACATTTAATGTATGTTACACAAAATGCAACAATATCTTTAATAGATGAAACATTTGATTTCCAAACATTACACCAAATATTACAACAGGACCACAATGTCCTTCTTACGGTGTCTGCCATGTGATGCTCATAAGGAACCATGACCACTGCCTTAACACTCAGAAACCCAAGCTCAGTGCTGGGACCAGGGCACTCCCTGCAGCTCCTCCACTGACCTCACGGTAGGACTGTCCCTCACAGGGCTGACCTTACACCTGCCCTGGTCAGACACCTGGCCTAAAGATCCAGATGGAGCTAACAGGGTGCATGTTTTACCGTAGTGGGAGAGGGCAAGAGGGCATGTGGGTTAGAGTGAGCTAGTACTATTTAACAAGGAAAGAGAGAGAGAAATATCATATTTCTTCAGTATGATGATGTTTTGATGATGTGCCGGCTTGATCAAATGTGGCTGAAGATGATTTGAGATGCCCTTAAAGTAACAAAGGGAAAGTTGATGGATTAGGTGCTGGTGCACCCACATGAGTGTCTCGAAGGGCATCTGTAAATAACCACCCAAGAAGTGCCCTGTAATAGGAGTACAACATGAAAGAATAAAACAAACCAGTTCAACATCAATCGACTGTCTCAATCCTCAAATAATGGTGCTGAGGATCTTGCAACCTTGATATTGTCCCAAAGGCAACAATCTTTTCAAAAATTCATTTTTTTAAATGTATTTGTGTAGCTTATCTGTTTCCACTTGGAACAAAGCCAAATGGTAGACCAAGCACAAAAGCACTTGGTTGCTGAATTCTGGCCCAAAATGGGGCGGGGGGGGGGCACAGGAGACAAATCACCTTCATTTTGACAAAAGAAGCGGATTACAAAGAGAGCTAAATGAAAACAAAATTACTTAAGATAGGTATCTGGTTGAAATGATAACACATAAAAGCTTACTGGAATGAAAAGAAAGAAAACAGTTACTGTTCTTGTAAGAAATCCTCAATTTGATCTCTTGAGCGGATACTCCTGCCTTATTACCTTCTCTCTGCTTTTATTCATCTACGTATCTGTATTTAAAATGACTCAATTACCCAGAACCCTGCGGTGAAAATTACACATGTTTCCCCCATATTTCCTTTTTCGGACTGGGACATGGGAGACCTCAGGTTGCCTGCGCCCCCCCCCCCCCCCAACAACCCCCACCCCCTCCGCTTTTACCCCCACCTTGCTTTTTTTTTTTTTTGCTCCATCTGTTGCAAAATGCATGTTGATTATGGTGTGGTACTCTGCAAACGGGAAGAAAAAAATGTCCAGGGCAAATTGAGTTGTTAGTGAGCTCTCTTAATAAGCGAGTGATTACTGAAGTGTGCATGGTGCAGATTTTAATCTTAAGTAATCTTTTAATAGCAGCACTTAGTGAATTTCTCTGCTAAAATGTCTTAAAGTAATGTTTTGTAATAGGTATGGCATTTTAACATGGTGACATGTGGAGAAGCAAAATAACACCTTCAGTCAAAGCTTCAAAGCTTTATTTGTTTGAGACACATCATCCTACTTCATGAAAAAGAAACTCGTGAAATTATAGAAGGTAGAACTATCAGTGTAATCATAGTTACACAATTATAATGTTAATTTAAAAAAATTATTGGCGCACTACAGTAATAATCCTTAAAATAGTCTCTGGTTTCTGGTTTCTGCGCCAGTCCTCTGTGATAAATAAATCAGTCAAGCATTTAGAAATTCATCATAATAAATGAGAAGATGCATTACATCATGTTTTGTATTATACCTGGTGACCCATTGAATCTCATAATAGGGTTTAAAAAACAAGGCTATAGCACCAGATTCCACATCAATACTTTTCTTTCAATAAGTAATGCAAGATGTTCATTATTATTATTATTATTATTATTATTATTATTATTACTAACAGTCAATAATTAAAAATGGTTAAAATACATTTTATTTCCTCAGTACCTATATATGTGTCAATTATATTAGACTGTACGCACAACCAATTCATTTCAGTCTATTAACATTCTCAGTTTATTCATCCTTTTTCAGTAAAGGAAACCCATCTATCCTTGAAAAAGTGTTCTTATGAAGTCAATCCATCTACCACAGAAACAGCTTTTACTTAGAATACCTTTCTGTGGTTCACCTCTGTGGTTAGCAGAAATTTTCTTTCAACTGTCACAAACTGCAGGTATTTAGCCTCAGTCTCTCTCTCTCTCTCTCCCTCCCTCTCCCTCTCTCCCTCACTCTCTTCCCTTTGTTTCTATTATTTAGAAACATGTGACATTAGCAGACTGTCTCTCTGATATCCGCTGAGTCCCATCTGGAGAATCCTGAAGGCTGAAGAGCTTGTAGCCATTGGTGACACATGTGCATTTTCCACTTGTTATGATTGTTTTATTTGGCTGAGGAGATGCGAGAGCACTGGGAACAACCTGATGTCAGATGGGACCCATGCAGCCTGCGCAGCGACTCTTATGTCTGTACATGCATTTGGCCTGCTTTTGTTTGAAGAGCACTTTATTGACCATCATTTTCCACTTGGCAAGGCCTCTTTATGCGCATTACATAAAGCCCTTACTGAGCATACACACAAACATGGCAACACATTCATTGGTCCAAATGTGCACAGGACACACACACACACACACACATGAAAATCGCAAACAACTGCAGTGAGTTGACACAACATTTTACCCATCTGACAGTGACCAAGCTTACATTTGCCAGGCCGCAAGCATGTAACCCTCCTCAACCAATAACAGAAACAAATCAAACATTCTGAGAAGTGTGTTCACAAACCGACTACGGCACTCTGGGGACTCAGTAAACTCCCCATGAGTGGAATGAGAATATTGATTGGGATAAGCTGGTGTTGCATTATTGCCACCCTGGGGTGTGGCAGAGGCCAAAGCCATTGAGAAGCCAGGCAGCTGGCTTTAGACCCCTCCCTCTCTCGGGCCTCAACATACTCGCCCCCCATTCAGGGTCCGCTCAATAGCTGACACCAGACCCATGCTCCGGTCCACACAAGCAGGGTCTGGGTGAGTGCTTAGACTGGATTTGAGCTGGGAATCGCACGGCCCTCTCCGCAGGGGGAAAAGACTGACAGCTCCCGCCTGATTGATAAGGACGTCGTCAGCGATGAGGCGAGCTGTGGAGAGGCCGGATAAGACGTGGTATAAATCGCCTTGGAAGAAGGGCTGGGCATGGAAAGCTTTTGTTCAGCACAACTTTGAAAGGGTGGACTGGGGGGTCAGGATGTAACAGCAGAGACGTAAAAATGCAGCACTTTACTGGTGGGAGATTGCAATGATGCTGAGTATTAATATTTCAGTATCTGAAGAAATCATGGTAAGTGCCAAAACCGCTTTATGCCCCAATGGATCATTAAGACAAATGAAGCCCAGTAATGTAGTTATTAGAGTAAACCTATGAAGTAAACATAAACCTGGATGCCCTTTTAAACCTCCTGCCCTTTCTTTTCAAACTGTCACATGCAGGGAGGGAAGTCTGAAAGTGCAACTTTTACTTTTGGATAAAACATCTGTAATTGGGCTTCCTTCTCGTCTCCACTGGAGACATATTTCCATGAAAAGGTCTAGACGTACAGAGTTCCTCTTAAACACTGTCCCAACGCAAACCACAAGAACACTTCAAAATACACCACACATATATCTGACTTCGGCATTAAAGACTGATCCCTAAAAAGCCCCAAGGAAATCAGAGATTTCCCCTGTGACCCAGCGGGTGAGCAGACGAGTAACCCGATGGTTAAGGATAAGGAGAACCTCCATGGCTTGATAACATCTACCTGTGCGTAGCAGATCTAGGGAACACTAGGTCTCTGTCCACGGCCCCACACACCACCCCAGAGGAAAAGATCTGTGACCTTGATAATGTCTGACCCTCAGATTTACTCTCGCTGCATTGGGTGAATGAGGAGTAACTGTGGGAATCCCACTAGTTCCCTCACCATGGGCACACTGCATTTCTTCTGGACCATCTGTTTCCAGAAGATCCTTGTCTCTAGCCACACACAGCATCCCACTCTCCGCACACACGTGGATGAGTTAACCAAATATTCCACCAAACAAAATCAACAAAATGATTGATTCCTTGGAATGGCACATATTAAAGAAGCAACTAACGTTGATTCGGCAGTCTTATGTACGGGCTATAAAATTAAGTGCATTTTAGTATTAGAATTATTTTGAGATTCTGGCTTTATTGGCATGTATCCTGAGTTTGGTTCCATAAGAGCAGAGAGTGTGACTAATGTCTTAACCCTGTGTCAAAGAGCCACGTCCTCCTGCTGATGAAAGCACAGGGCTGGTTCAGGTCTTAGATTACAGCAGCCAAACACTGGCCCTCATTTAGCAACTGAGTGCCCACCAGGATTGTTCCTGCGTTCTGGTGGAATCTGGTGCTCAGTGATGAGGTCAACAAACTAGAACCTTGGCACATGAGGGTCATCAGGGATTGAATGACTCTGTGGGGTGTGGGAGGTGTGTGTGTGTGTGTGTGTGGGGGTGGTGGTGGTGGTGGTGTGTGAGTGTGTGTGTATGAGAGAGAGAGAGATAGATAGAGAGAGAGACAGAGAGAGAGAGCACTTGGTGCTAAAGAACAGTGTTAATGTAATATCCACACTGACCTCAGGAAAGCAAATTAATTAGGATTATACAACAATGAACACATCTGTGCCTAATATTTAACTAATTGTAGGTTAAGATATTAAATGGATAAGAAAGAACCATAAGCAGGAGTGTGTGTTTGAGTGAGTGCTATTCAACACGCATGTAATCCAGTCAGTGGTAATCCCATTCATTCCAAGTGTGGAAGAAGGTTTTTGAAGCATGGCTCACGACACTCTACAAATGTAAAATGTTTCTCAAAAATTATCAAATTGTATATTTCATTTGTCTATTGTATGTACACAGAACTTGTGTCCTTAAAGAGACTTCTGCAGTCAAAATAAAGGTTAAACGAATGACTAATTAAATTCAGTACTTTAGATTTCAAGATTTTCTCCCTATACCTGTCAGCTTCATTGATCAAGTAATCAAACTGTTCAATTGCACAACTGCTCACTGTACAGAATGGCAGAAGTTCTAAATGAGTGACTCTGTATATCTGAGCTCCAGCTGTGGGAACAGTAGCTATTATGCTGACAGTACATGCATACTAGCACAATGGGCCCCTTCAAGAGGTGATCGAGATGGAGGAATTTACAAAGAGGGGGCAAGTGTCTCACCTCAATCTTTATTTCCCTCCAAAACACCACCTAATATCTCCATCATTGTTTGCAGGGGCTCCCGTGAGAGGTCGCAGAGGCTGCGTGTCGTTGTTAATGAGATATAATGGACGTAAGTCGAGCATCATTAATTCCTCTTTCAAAGCTGTTCTCCTCACTCACTCTGACAGGTAGTTCTCACTGCTCCAGGCATTTCAGGCAACCCGAGAACACCGCAGAGCAGAGCTGGGTAGCGGCGTTCTGCTCTGAAGCCCCGTCTTTGTACCCGAGCTCCAGAGCGCTTGGATGGTTCACCCTACACTCTATAACCCGATGCCTCGGAATGCATAATTTTCAATTAGTTAGAGTGACGCATTTAAGAACAATGTTAGCATTTAGGACTCGATTTCAAAAACTTCATTAGAGTGAATCAAAGTCAGGTTCTGACCGATTGCTGTTCTGATGACCCAATCAAATTCAACGAGTTAAGAAGACAGGAAAGGATGAGAGAATCACCACACCACGATGTTGGCCAGGCCTGGTTAAAGACCGAGATAAGTTCACCGAGAGGTTGATCAGACAGCTAATTACAACCCAATTAGGCCAATGGAGAGTCGTCAGGGAATGGGCTTTTGGTTTGTTCTTGGATGTACTGAACTCCTCTTGTCAAATCATCACCACAGCAAAGCTCGAACATGGCGGTGAAACATTCACACCTCTCAGAACAAAACCAAACTGCAGCATAAGAGGTCGCACGCGTTTTCTGCAAAAACGGAAGGAAGCTGCAAGTGAACCAAGAAAACGTATAAAAAAGAAGCGAAGCCATTTTAAACTTGCAGAACCGTTCAAAAGAAAATCTATCCATCCGAGCTCGACCAAATCACAGTGTAAACTACTGCAGAGCGATCGGCAAAGCCCTGAGACGAAATCTTGGCCTAAAATAGATCGTCTGGAGGAGTAGGGCAGGGCCCCTGATCTGCCATGCAGACACGGCGACTGAGCTGATGTCCGAACAGGTTGCATGACCAGCGACCACCTGCTGGGCTCGTTCCCATCTGCACCAGATTAGCCTTTCCTTCCACAAGAGCAGAGCCATTCCAGTCTCAAATAGCCCATCACTTCCGCCACAGCTGAGAGATTGCCTATCGACCAGGGCTGACCCCACATCTTTATACATATAGATATATGCAATGTGAGTCAATTCTAGCCAGCTCTCTCTCTCTCTCTCTCTCTCTCACACACACACACATACATACACCTGACTGCCTTGCAGAAAAGAGAGCTGGTTTCTCTTAGCGAATGATAAAACTAAAAGTGGGACTGTTCACGCTTGAAACCAAGTGTGTATTCAATAATTACGTGATCAGAAGAAGCAGCTTCAGACTCACTTAATATTTTATACTATGTGAGCCAGACTTTGAACACAAGTGAGTTATTGGCAAAATATTAAACAAGACTTTGGTCCATGTGAAAGGGTAGATAAATTTATATGAAACAAATTTATGTGAAACAAATTATGTGAGTGTGAACCAAAATAAAGAATAAATCTAAGTTAAGATAATTTTAGTACATTTATTTTAGTGATTTAACTCTTTAATGCAAATGAGCACTTTTCACTCCAGTTTAACCTTCCTAACGGACAAATAACTGTTTCATTCATCAAAATCTGATGGTAACAAACTAACAAAATGTATCTAATAAACATTCCCTTATAATCCAAAATCAATGTTGCAAACCTTGTTGTCATAATAGCGAAATCATAAAAGGTCTTTTGCTACTTCAGGGCATATTGGACATAAAAGTGCAGCAGGTGCCTGCAAATCTTTTACATATAGACTAAGCACCTGCAGCTAAGAGCCATTAGGACAAGAATCGCAGAAAAGAGCTGCTGGTGGCCTTCACTATAAACACTGGCCTTCAGCCTCACTTAAGCATTTAAAGCACTAAATGAGAAGAGGAGATGTGGACCTCACAGCGCTGGACCAAAGAGGCCGTCGTGACTTCAGGTCTTTCATCTCTGCCCATTTGCCATCGAGAAATCTTTCATTGTAAAAAGCAATCAGCTCCATAATCAGAATCGATATGATGAAAATGTTACTTAAGTATTTTGCCCTGCAGTCCAGGCACAACTGCATAGACAGTTGTGAAGCGGGAAGCCGAAGACTTTCAGACGTGCGATCTGAAGGAGCACAAAAAAACTGGCTGTTTATTCACTACAAATTCATTTTTTTTTCTTTTTAAATCTTTCTTACTTTCATTTGCCTTGATTTGTTTTGCAGAGACATTCAGGGAAAGCTCATTGTTTATTCAATGTCAGGACTCATTTGCGACGTGCTCAGGTTTTCACGGGATTTTAAACCACGGTTTTCCTGTGCTTCATTTAATGAGAAGCGATAAATGAAAGCTGCTCTTAATAAACGGCAGTGTTTGACATTGCCCTCAAGGTTGCAAACCGTGTCACTCAGGTCTACACAGGCTGTGTGGGCTGCTTTGACTTCATTTATTCCGTGTATTGACAGAACCATCTGATTCAGACGTAACCTATTATGTCCAAGTGCACACACTATTGACAAGACACTTCACCAGGCACCTGAATGGTTCAAATTGCTCCACTAGTTTATATCTCTTGTTTGACCTCCCGAAGTTACTGCATTTCTTTTGCAGAATATGGAATTAAACTGAACTGCTCTTAAGTTGAATTCAGTGATTGATAACAGTGCATACCATGTAGTACAGGCTAATTATGACACGATTTTGTATTACGAAATTACAGTGTGGTAGAATCGGTAATGTCATTTGGCCCTGTATGTGAAGTACAAATGTCTCTTTTATGCCTTGGAAATAACCAGACTGATCTTATTTACTATTAGTCTTTTTTATGCTGTAAATGCTTCTTTTCCCATGTTTTTACCAAAAGGCCAGCTTACCTCTAAATCCCACCACACATATGATTTAAGTATTTCCACTCCACAAGCAGAAAAGCTTCTCCACTCCTAAAAGGCCAAACATACCCCTGTCAAACACACATTCTCCACAAAGCCCACCTCAAATCACTCACAAACAAGCAATTCCGGCCCAGTTTAAACTCTTCTCCCTCTATTACTAACCCAAGCTTCTTTCTCTCTCTCGCTCTTTCTCTCTCCTAATGTCCTCATTTTCTTTTCTTTCGTCGCAAAAACACACTTGCTTTTATATTTGTGCCTTTCTTTTTAAATGCGAGCCGCGTGCTTGGGGTTCTTTCTCCTCCCCAGAGTGTGTGTGTGATCTATAATTACGGTACTTTCTACCTACTGCGCCAAAGAGGTCCTACCTCTCTCACTCTCCTTCGCTCTCTCTCTCTCGCTCTCTCCCTCCACTGCACGACGGCACACACCCCGCACCTAATGCGACACCGTCAGTCATCAGCTTTGGGGTGCATTCGAGCAGAAATCAAAAGACACCGATGAAGAGGGAGGGGAGAAAGGGGAGCGAGAAGGCGGTAAACACTGTGCCGGTGAGCAAGATCCTCCGAAAAAGACCCTGACGTGCCCCAAACTTCGGCGTCTGGTGCCGTGGAGTTGAGGTGAGCAACATGTTTGTGTTCTTCACCTTTCAAACTGATCTTGGCACACAAATGGAAGGGGAGGGGACCCGTGTTTGCTTTCTGCTGAGGGCGACTCCAGAGGCCTGACATGTTACAGAGTCAGATGATGGTCTAGTTGATGCCAGGTTTGGGTTATATATAACAAAGCCTTAGGAAAAGCAATCATTTCCATTAACTCCTGCGGATTTGGGGAGAGTTTGTCAACAGATGGGGCTTTTCCAGATGTTGCCTCAGGGAACAGAATAAATACATTAACACTGGTAAGAACCTAAATTCGGTTTAGACTTCGGTTTGGCTGCTGTAATGACAATATTGAAAAAAAAAGCTGAAAAGTATGTTGAGTGATATGCAATACAAATTGCAATATCATCACTAGGAAAATTGTTGGCAGGTAATACTAGAAGTTAATAATAGGACATTAGGTGAGCTAATCCTGTAGCTCTAATCCTCTATAGCTAGAAAGGGGGGTACTGTGTTTACTCTTCCTATCTGTCCCTCCCCCCCAGTCCACACTGCTCCATGTGGCCATCACAGGGGAGGTGTTCACCTTCCATGACACTGTCCCATTCCTTCATGAGCTTAGCAAATCTGACACATATGCTGCTTGTGTCTGATTCTCTCAGCAGGTACGGCTCACCTTTCCCTCCCACCGCAGCTCTCTGACAGCTGTGCTGGGCCTGAGGATAGGACCCCTCAATGGAGGCTTTCACTGGAGCCATCTGGCTTCTTCTGCCCTGTAGTTCACTATAGCCATAGCTGCGGTCATCAGACACACACACACACACACACACACACACACTGCCTGGGGACAGAGAGAAGAGCCTCCCGCATTCATCTCGAGCAGCACCTCCAAACGAACGCATGGCAGACCGCAGAGAAGGACTGAATACACACAGAAGAGCGCTAAACATGTTGATGGAATTAATTATCCCCGCAACATTTACACTGAACGTCTTCATGGACGTCTTCATGAACTACAACTCCCAGTGCGCACACAAACGCACGTGAAACGCACGTGAAACACACAAAACTAAGCCACACACTTGCTTACAGTCAGACGAAGCAAGCCTGGGGAACTAAAAAACGGAGTGAGTCCCACGTCAGTAACAAAAATGATCCCCCTTCAAGTTGACGAGTGCCCCTGTGGCTCTGCGAGCCCCCCCCCTCGCCGTGCCGTCGTTAAAAGGCATCTGTCATTATGGCCCTGCTGAGGGGCAGACAAGTCCACTCTCCTTCCAGGGCCCGCCGTGAAAATCTCCAGCTTCCCTGTGGGTGAGTGGCGCGTGAAGCGGCTAAATGACAGGGTAGGGCCCCGTTTGGGTGCCCGGCATCCACAGATCCTGCGCTCCGGTAACCCTGCAATTAAGCTACCGCCCCGAGGAGGGGGAGGGAGGCCTGAGTGGAGAGAGTAGGTGGAGTAACAGCCAGAGAAAATAAGTCAAATGAAAAATTTAAGTGTGAAAATGAAGCTGTCACCTCTGTGTCACAGGACAAAGACAAAGAAACAGAGAGTGATGGCGGTGGTGGTGGTGGTGGACGGAGGTGGGGGGGGGGGTAATGCTAATTTGCGATATTCACCATATCCTTCCTCAATTCTTGTCCAGTGTGGAGTGGCTTTTCACAGGTGAGCGTATAGAGGAACAGTTCGCAAGCAAGCAGACACAAGGTTTGCTGCATGTTGACTGTCTGTGGCTGTTTTGGAGGAAGGTGAATGGAGGCCATTTCATAAAGATGTTCAGGAGAGGGAAGAGTGGAGTGTTTAGTTTAGGGGTAGAGGGGTGGGGTTTGGGGTTCTGGCTGAATAAAATTATTCTCCCACTGAGTCATATCAGTCAAAACCCACGGCAAAATGGGAGCCAATCATTTTAAATGGAAGGATAATAAACACCCTTAAGACCACCCATGAGAACACAGTCCTTCGCTAAAACTGAGAGAGAGGTAACAGCTCTGAGAGAAAGGGCTGGCAAGCATGGACGCTGCCTGGGGATCTTACGCCCTCAATAGGTGCGAGTCATCTGCAAATCAGACCCGCAAACGAATCAAGCCGTCAGTCCCTGAGCCATTGAGAATAATAACAGAGATTACGAGAATGCTACAGAAAAGGGGAAAAAAAGCTCTCAATGTGTTCATTTTAAACCAAAAGAAAACTATAAAAAGAGCATTTTGGTGGCTACCCGATGATCAAACCATAGGCTGAAATTACTATACATAATTTCTCCTTTCTCTCTGTAAATGAGAGAGAACAGCAGGTATTCGGCGCTGAATGTTTAAAGGGAAAGAGGGGGAAGTGAGAGAGAACCAGAAAGATAGCGCGAGTTAGTGAGGAGTAAGCGGTCTAGTAAGGTAAATCTACTTCGTTTAATTGCTCTCTTGGTGACTATGGCTCTCTAGGGGAGGGATCCTTTCAGGCTCCTGTGTGTCTGCACAACAGGGGAGCGGTAATGGAACAGGTAGAAAAGGCATTTATCAAATTTGCCTTTATTAGGGGGAGAATTTTAATCGAGGAAAGGTAGACCTGCTGGGGAGAAAGCCGCCACTCTGCCCACATTCTGGCAGAGCAATCTTACTAAATTAGGGGCTGCCAATGTCCACTGCACGCTCAAAAGGCCTAACGACTGACAAGCATCGCGCGGAAGATCGGAAGCCGCGCGCAAAGAGAACGTCTCGTTACTTCTACTCCCGGGGTTGGATTCGGTCTCACATCAACAGCAGAGCACAGCAAAGCAAATACGCCAATAACACACGCCACAAAGTACGAGGTTGACAGGTAGATATAGCCCTTGCCAGAATCCAAGATTGACAACAAGACGGGGCCGCAGCGGCTAAGATTTAATTCTCTCAACCCATCATTGATGTGAAAACCCCGTGACAAATATGACATTCTTCCTCCCAATGACTCTTTCAAGTCTGTGCTTCGGTATTGAATTGAACACTTATCATGCTAGTTGCTGCTAGTTATGTATTTACTTCGTTTATATAAAGACGAAGGAGTAGAAAATACCCCAGCGAGGGGAGATGGTAATCTCCGGGGCAATCAGCGCAAAAGTGCGCTTCACATTTTTCAATTTCTACCTGCCACTTGGAACCAGAGCTGGAGTGGATATGCTTGGCAATTTGCCAATCAGTGTGTTGTGTTGCCCAGGGGGAGTCTGTCAGCTCTCTGTTAGTCACAAACACTGTCAAAGAGGCAAAGGAAGAAAAAAAGGCCCATCTATTTCTGTGTGTTCACTCAGACGCACACGCGCGCACCTCTTTGTGAATGCTCACGAACAGAGATATATGTCCTCCTGTTTTAGATGTGCAAAGACTCACATCTCTGTGTGTATGTGCGCGCATGTGTACTACGTGTGCCCGTGACATTCACTGTTTAAATAACATAGATTTGAAGATGTAAAAAACATAAAATGTAAATGTTAAATTAATTCCGATGATGCTGGTGAGATTTTACTACCAATTCTATACAAACAAGGTATAGAAATATAGATGCCAACACTCGCCTCTGCATGTTGTCAGAGATTTTTACTTTTACTTTATGTAATAACCTGTACATAATAATTTTATAAACATAACCCTACACCTCACATCAACCTTAACATCAGTCACGAAAAAGAAATGTTCTTGCCCTTTCCGTTTAAAAAATACATTTGTAGCTTTTAGCAAAAAGCCACTGACAAGATGTGTAACCCCTGACTACTGCTGTTTTTCCCACACAGAATATTTTGGATGTGAAAATGCACATAAACCTAGACACACACCCACACACACACACACACGCACACACACAGAGCATGTACACACACACACAGACATACACACACACGAGCATGCACACACACACACACACAAGATTTATCCCAGTAATTGTCCCTCTAGAGAGTGAAGCTAATTTGCTAATGTGTGGGAGGACTTGGCTTGAGGAGGCTGGTAGAGAAACACCAGACACTGTAAACCCGGAGGCCTTTTCAAAGTTCAGCTGCACCTTGGAGACCTTGGAGATCCCTTGGAGATCAGCGTGAAGAAGCTCTGGGCCTCGGACCCACTTCGCATTTTGGGCCCAGCGATCCCAGACCTGTCCCACAGGTGAGGGCTGTGTGTCTTCAGCCTGCAGTAGGAGCTGCGACGGATTGCGTGATTGGTCGGTCTCCCTCTCTCCTGTCGCGCCTCCCGCACGCGCTCGTTTACGTCCGCTTTACCTTTACGGTCCCCCCGTTTCTGTGGCAGCGCATTTGAATAACAGCCGCCTGACTTAGGATTCTGCAAATTGGATGTCTTTATGTGAGCTGATGAATAAGGAATCTGCAGAACATTTGAAAGCTTCCCACAAGGTCACCCCCCCTCGCTTCAAACAACTCACTCCTCAGCTGCCCATCATCTGTGTTTGCATACGGAGGACATTATATCCATGATAAAGAATATACATTGATCATTAAATTGCCGGTTATGAATTAAACTAGGAGATAAGCAGAGTGATGGCGTTGAAGGATGGAATAGCTGTGAAGTTCCTCTCCAGCCCTGATGTTTGTGAGCCGTGTGGTGTAAGCCGCACTCTCATCACCGTAATTAATCACTCTCATTAAAATGACAATCCCTTCAAATCGCTGTTGCTTCATTTGTTTGACACACACTGGGCCCTGAAAAGAGAAACATTTCTAAAGCTAATTCACTGGAGGCGCTACACCACCGCTACAAGGGAAAAAATGTAATTAATGTTTTTGTTCGGGGCATGAACAGTTTGGCGCTTTCCGTTACCTTGATGCGTTAATGTCTTTGCTCTTATTTAAATTTTATTTTTATAGCTGACACATTGTTTTTCTCTCGTTTTGTTCTGATTAAGCCACATACAATATTCAAACAGCAGAGGCGAATTTTACTCTTTTATTTTTGTCGCTGGAGGAACACTGGGGCGATTATTTCCTACACAAACACAATGTTAAAAGCAGAGGGTGAAAAAAACATCCAATGCAAATGGTTCAAGGCAGAAAATACAATGTGTGTGTCTACTAGAGGTTGAGGCAGACTGCCGAAAACAAAACAAACCATATTAAGATGTTAATTTACAGGATGGTGAATGGCTAAACTCTCGTTAATGTGATTGGCATACAGCTATCAATACAGGAACAATTGTTTAAAAGCCTCACTGCTTGTGTTTATGAACAGCAGAAGGTTCTCTTGCTTTACCTTTAATACAGACCCATCTAGACTAGACAGATGCAGTTTGGCTAACAGCTGCACTTCTGCAAATGTCCCCAGTGTGGGACCAATAAAGGATTATCTTATTTTATTTTACCTAATCTTATATAGACAACCATGGACAACCATCAGTCCCACCATAACAGATTAACTGCAGTGTTCAAACCAAAGCCAAGGCTGAGAAATCAGCGATGAAAAGGCTTGATGTGGATCTCAGCTCCAACACTAAACCAAGCACATCAGTGTGAACCTCAGAGCTGGGCATGCCAACTGGCTGTGTACAGCTCTCCACACGACCATTATCCACTTCATTACGGTGCAAGTGCCACTCTCTTCTCTCATAGGCCACCGCTGTGTGTGCCCAGACACTGGGCCTTAATAACCAGGGGGCTTCCGAAGCAGCGGTGAGTACCGCCATAACATGCCAGAGGGGGCGCTGTGGCCCGACCCCCACAGGAAAGTCACCTTTGACCTGACAGGACTGTCATCATGTTGTTCTGGTCTCTGTGTCGCAGCCCACAGGAGATGCACATGGGCAGGAACACGGGGGCAGGAACATAGGGACAGCAACACAGGGGCAGGAACACAGGGGCAGGAACACAGGAGCAGGAGCACAGGGCCAGGAACACAGGGGCAGGAACACAGGGGCAGGAACACAAGGGCAGGAACACAGGGGCAGGAACACAGGGGCAGGAACACAGGAGCAGGAGCACAGGGCCAGGAACACAGGGGCAGGAACACAGGGGCAGGAACACAGGGGTTTTGAGGCTGCCAGGACTGGGGAAAGGGGGGCAATGAACAGAGGCATGTGTGTGTGTGTGTGTGTGTGTGTATGAAAGGCAGAAGCTCCTAATCTGAACTGATAATCTGTGATTCACATCTCACCTAATAGGGGCTCGTCCATCACATGTCCGCTGATGTGGGGCAGGTCTGTCACGGAGAGGGAGGGGGTGACAGAAGAGGGAGAAACGCAAACCAGTAATTAGGCTCTGCTCATCTGTGGAGAAGAGTGGGGCTCACTTCCTCACTGTGTTAACTTAAGAGCGCGTTCTCTAAAGGACAGACCCTGCCAGTGGAATTCATTAGCGCATACACGCATCTGGTTTCTAAACACATCAGACTGAAGATTCGGTGCACAATATCAAGGTCTCACAAACAACGACAGATGTGGACCTTCTGATATCCACTAATTGACTGATTTAAAAATCAATAAATAAAAGCAGAAAATGCATAGCAATGCATTGTCTAAACTAAAGCAGATGGTTTGTAAATCTGATCCAAACACCTTCAAAGCGCATTGAATTGTGGGGCTATGTGATTGCACAACAAAACATAGCGTTTATGTCCCTTAGCAACACATAGCGTTTATATCCTTTCTGGCTCATATAATGACCAAATCAAAATGATATTGAAACAACATCATCTAATTGGGTGTAATTGCTGTTAATGGGCTGAGCCTTAATTAGCAGTTAAAAACCCCTTTTATCACTAAGAGCGTTACCCCAAGAGGAGCCCCCATACAGACACGCACACACCACACACACACACACACAAGAACGCACACGAGCACAGACACACACACACGAGCACGCACACACACACACACACACACACACACACATACGCACATGCACACACATCACGCACACAAACACGCACACACACACACACACACATTCACACATACACACATACACACACACAGACAGTTTAGACACAAAGATACTCACATGCAGTGAGAACAAAAAGGCATTTATCAGCTTCAAAATGAAAATAATAAATTGTACAGCCTGTCAAAAGGACGGAAACTGTTGAAATATCATTGCTATATATAAAAAAATCAAGAAAAATATTTTTCCCAGTAATTAAAAATCTATTAATTTGCCCCTGTATTCTATGCTTAAAGGAAATTTCTTTTCAGAGTAGTATAAGGTGGGTTTAGCATTAGGTATGTCTTTATATATAAACACACGTAATTGGATATAGAAAATGAATGAATGAAAAGACAGAAGTCTGAATAGCCTTCTAAGAAACGCTTTACCAAGTCACACATCAATACATATTACCCTACAGTGCACATATGAATGAATTATAAATTGACGATTAGGCCATTTGCCTATTATGTGGGGCAATGCACAGCAGAGACACTTATTGACTCTTACTGTTGTGTGCTTGTGCCTGCATGGGTCCAGTCCAGGGCCACTACTGAAGAAGACAAAGTGCTTCAGAATATCATCCCAGGCCTGTAGCTGATCTCCCCAGCATCACCACAGCTGTGGGGGTTCAAGCAAACAGATGGGCCGAGTGTGACCCCCCCTGGCCTTTATGGGCCCCCACCCCTCCACACACACACACACACACACACACACAACACTGTCTCTCTCCCTGCGCAATGTACACACCCCACATTGAGGCCCTTACAAAGGACAGCTGCCCGTACCTGCCAACATTCAAGCCTGGTGCTAATTACTTCCCAGTCATCAGTTACCCAATGGCCCTCTGACAACAAAAGGAGGGGGGGGGGGGGGGGGGGGTGGGGGGGGCGGGGCTTGGGAGAGACTCACCAAGGGATCATAACTTTACAGAGCTTTATTCTAAAGGCACCGTCATTTGTCAGCGCTAACCAGTCTGACTCCACTCCTGCTCCGTCACATGCTCGCCATCACACACCACCTTCCTTCACCCTTTTCCTGGAGTGGCTCCACACACCTCCACCCTACAAACTTTTTGGATATTGTTCTCTCACTTTTACTTCAGGTTGCCATATGTAACTATTTTTCATCCGATTTTTAAAATGTAATATCAAAACCTGCCGTGAATGCTGGAATAAAGGCAACCACATTTGGACAGCCAAGTTAAATTACTAATGTGGAAAAAAAAAACCTTGATCAAAACCTGAGGCCAGTAGAATGTGTTTCATTAATTTAGCCATATTTCATGCTCAATGCTGAATAAAATAATTAAAATGCTTCAGTGAATGTCAATTAGGAGTCAAACCTCATTACTTAATAGTTTACTGAAGAACCTGAAACTGAACTGACCCCACACAAACTCTCTAAACAGCAGTCAGTATATATATGCCAAACTACAAAGTCCTATTAAAAGTCCTTTCAGTGTGAATGTGCAGGGGAAAGTGTGTGGGAGTGTGTGGAGGTGTGTGGGAGACAGCCGGGCTGTGGGGCTGCTGGGGGGGGGGGTTGTTAGGAGAAGCAGCTCACCATCCTTGTAGGGTGAGGGTGAGACAGAGGGTTAAAGCCGTCCGAGACAGACGATGGAACACGTCCACGGCGACTGAGGGACCACGCGAGTTGGGACACAGAGGGAAGTGCAGGAAGCCAGGGGGTCAAACAGGCACGGGTGTCTGGCCTTTGTCCAAGAGAGAGGCCTTCAAGAAAGGGGGCAACTCTTTCCAAAAGTGTAGAAGAGGAGACCACAGGAAGAGGAAACACAGTTGCATTAGTGTTTCTGATCAGGCAAGTTACGCGCGACTGAGAGGCACAATGGTAACTGGATGAAGAGTTTATAGATGGACTTGGCAGGAAAGTCATTCATCAGTAAGATAACTAAGGCCAGAATTGCCTTTGTTGGTCAAAAAAGACCTTGCTGCTCTACTAATACATCTGGCCCTGGACATAAACAACCTGCCAAGGATTTCTGCGGCTGCCGATCATTTTTCAGTCTCGGAAACATCAGTGTCTGGCGCACTGGGACGCAGCCGGCTAGGGAAACCATCGGGTGGCGAGCTCCGAGGGACAATCATGGGCGACAGTCACATATTTCTGACACTTTTAATGTCTCTTTACGAACGAATAAAAGATAAAAATGAAGAATTTTGATTTTAGCCCATATCACAACCAGCTAATAGGAGGGAGAGACGGAGAAAGAGAACAAGAGGGAAAGTGAGACAGAGGACGAGAGAATGAGACAGACAGAGATAGCGAGGAGAGAAATGGAGAGAGATGGTGAGAGGTGGAGAGAAAGGAGGAGGAGCTGGAGGTGTGGTTCTTGCTAATGACAGCAATGCCTAGATGGCCTGTAAATAGGAGTACCAATCTATCAAAAGCTATTCTTTGCTGTGAAGGCTGTGAAATCACAGACAAACCCTTTAATTGAATTTCATGGCTCGCTTTTGTCATGTGCCACCACACCTTCTGGTGTCCCAGCAGCTCCAGATAAATGTAGCGACCAAAATAAAGTGAGGGTCTCACTGTTTCTGTGTTTGTGTCTTTAAACACAGTATATAAATATATAAATGAATAAATGAGACAGTAAAAGACTACACCTGTGGTCAGGCCCATTCCAAACACTGTTGATCAAAACGTTGAGGTGTGGACAGACACTAATGTCACTACTTTGACCCCACGGCTGCAGGCGCAAGACCTCCGTCAGGATGTCAGAACGTTGCCTTGGAGGTGAGAGGATGACTCGGTGCCGTCCGCCTTCCCCTGCGTACTCCTGCTCCAACCTCCAGACCTCCTCAAAGGGCCCCTTCCTTAGCCAGATCAAGGGGCCAGAGCCCATGAATTAATTACTGTTCCCCCTGCTTTGTGTGAAGGGGAGGAGGGTGGTGGTGGTGGAGGTGGGGGGGGGGGTGCTATTAGCAAGGTTATTAATAGTATGAAATGAGCAATAAAAGGGACCTTAGGTCTGGGAGCGGGGCTGGCGGGCCGCTGAGGTGCGGAAGGAGGAGAGGGCTAAGCAGGGGATTTATGAAGCCAGAGAGGCAAAACTTTTGTGGCAGTGGAGAGAAAGAGCAGGAAAAAAAATACGCCGGCGCTAATCTGCCATCCATCTGGGCTTCATTAGCATTTAGCGCGCTTGCAGTTGCCAATCAAGCCTTAAAAGCGTCTTTCTCGTCTCCATTCAGCAGCCCAATGTAAGCCCTGTTAGAATGACACGTAAAAGACTTGACAAAATATTTTTGGACAAGGGTTTTGTCCGAGACCTCACTGCCCGCCCACCCCCCCTAAAGCTGGCCCCAGCACTGGGGCTCTCAATAGCCAAAAGAGTGCAGGGATACCACTCACTTATTACAGCCTCAAAGCTTATTATCTCCACCAAATAGTTAATAATTAGATTAAAACTTCAAATAAATTAAGTGCCGTGGTGAATGAAGGCGGCCAGGAGTCTCCCCACTGCAATCTGGTCCCTCCAGCTTATCGGGAGGATTTCACCCAGTTCGCACAATAGAGTGGAAGATCCAGTCGGAAGAAATACAAAAACGGCAGTCTTGTGTCCTTTCTTTCTTTGCCCTGAGTGCTTTATGGGACTTCATGGCCTTTGGAAGAATGGAGAAGACAGAGGAAAAAGGCCAAGCAGAATAAAAAGGGTGTTTTGTGGTTAAACGATGCTTCTAAGGCCTTTTAAAATTCTTTTAAATTGTTAATAATAGCTGTGATATACAATAATATTACGAAGGAGCTAGCAAGGAACAATTCGCTCGCTGGGGTGGACGGGGACAGAGGACACAGCAGACAGCTTGGAAGGGCTCGGCAACGGTGCGTCTCTTCCTTACAATATTGTTTTTTAAAAAATGTCTATCATATTAGATGAAAATGCACACCAGTTACAAAATTAATAAATAAACAAACTAATAGAGTCTGAGTAGTTTCAAGTTTCAGTACTTCGCCATATCGTTCATATTTGTTTCTGTTCTTTTTCTTTCGACTGGTGTACATAGAGGCAATGACTGGGAGTTCAGAACCACGACAGTACACACCATCAACTGATTTCTCTCATATAAAATCGTATTTCCATTTCACACACATTTTGAAAAGGTCAACACACTTTCCACGGTGGCTCTGTAGAACTGTGCCATACGGTCCCCAATTTCCTGGGCTGTCTGGCAAAGCAGCACCTTGGGTGAGCTTTGATGACAGCAGTGTTGTCCTCCTGCTTAAGTGACTGACAGTCATCCCCAGAACCTTATAGGAGTCGAGCTCCTCCTCTCCATGACCATTAATGGCCAGAGGTGGCAGGTCCACTCTCCAGGTGGTAGGTCTCCCACCAGTTCCTTTGTTTTATCAATGTTAAAGCTAAAACTATCCACCCAACTCCTGTCCACTTAAGCGACTGCCATGTCCCTGCAAGGTGGTTCATCATCATCAGATATCAAATCCACTATTCATCTGCAAATTTGTACAGTGTGACGGAATGAGAATTTGATACATAGGTGCTGGAATACACAGTGTATCAAAGGAAACAAACCAGCCCTTCAGGCCACCAGTATTGAGAATTACTGGAGTGGGATTCCCACTATTCACTTGAAAAACTTGTTTTCTGGCACAAAGATCAGTGGACGTTAAGCCCTTGAAGCTCGTCGGAGGCCTTGTTCACACCTGACGGGTGACGGGATCATAAGTGGCCAGCAGTATGTACAAACGTGAATGAGTTACAGTGTGTGTCTGAGACTCATTGTGATCTGACCAATCAAACCACTTTCTGAGGTGGTCTGGGATGTCTTGAGTCACATTACGACCCCACTATTGTCGCAGCCCTTTTGACAACAGTGCATTAAGGAAGCAGCATAGCGCCAACACTTCCTGCCCTGCCTCCTTGAATGCTGGGAGTGCCTGCATCACGCTTCATCCCACCATCAGCCTGCTAATCAGCTCTGCTGTAGCCTCCTCTTCTGCTTCTTCTTCTTCGAGAGCAGCCAATTGGCTGATGGTGTTGACGCTGCCTGCCCGAAACGCCATTAGAGGGCGAGAATCGACGCTGAGGTCATGGTACTGGCGGCCTGGTCCACGAGTACCTGCTGCGATTTCCTCTCCATGACCAGCCAACCACTGCTACATGCAGGTAGCCTGTGTGCAGGCCAGACTGGTGCGCTGCTCCCAGCGCTGCCGTCCCCAGCCAGACCCACTCACTCTGGGGTACGTGCACCGCGCCTGGTGCTTTTTGTCCTCTAGGATGCTGCTTCTTCTTCGCCGTCCACTCCAGGGTTCTTCAATGCGTCGTTTGAAACATCTCAAGTCAATTCAGTGACGCCATCCCACTTGTGACACCAGCGTAGCACTGGCAGTACAAAAGATGCAAGGAAACATTTTGAGCAGAAACAACAGCCCTTTATTTGCAAACAGCACAGCCTTCAAAAAGGTTTGCGCACTGCAAACAAACAAGCCGAGTGGAACTCATTTAATGTGATCAGACTCGCACATTACACGACGTGCGGGGGAGAACAAACGCACAAAATCACAATGGCGGTAACAAAACAATACAACTAAATAGAGTAGACATATACACAACACAAACACATCAGGGGAACGATACTCCAACCATCTAAACAAAACAACATCTGCGGTGAGACGCCTGGAACCCTGGGAAACCTAGCCAGGCATGTCCCGCCCTCTGCATCTTTCACTGGCCAATGGCGGATGGCAAAATGCCAAATAACTGTGAGAATAATTTTGGAGTCATTTGGAAATCACTCTGCATATAAGTAGGCTAATGGATAAAAGCAATACTTGTAGCTGGTGCATCTGTGAGACAGGATTCCTCATTTCCGTTTGAGCTGAGAACTGGAATGTGAGCAAGGCTTAGTGGAAGATTTCGGGCGGGCGACAAACACAGCAGAAGAGTGACGTGTTTAATATCCAAGGCACTTCCTTCATCCAAAATTTGACCACAGGTGGTCACTTCAGACGCATTTAAAATGCCAGGTGTAAATAGTTGTCTCCTCTGATCGTATCATCCAACACATGTTGATGGCAGGTGTGAACAGGGCATCAGGATAAAACTGGATTAAACACAGAGCTGTAGTCTAAAAACATAATTCATGCATATGTACCTGCTTCCTCCAAGTGTTGAAAAATACAACGTACACAGAATGACATGGCATCCTCAGCTGACTTATTAACCCAAAACGCTAACTGGTAGGAGTTTGTCCCAACATTACAAGGAAGACCTCAAATCACTCTTTCAAAAACCTTCATAATAAAAGTCTGATATTACAGAGACAACAGTGGCAGAGTTAAGTCATAACGGAGTAAGAGACTGATTACAAAGGAGATGAGTCAGTTTAGTTTGAATCAGATCCAGCAGACTTCTATAGGGATTTAACATCATGCACAGATTTAACCTTATGCTCCTATATAGTAAGAGGTGTTACAAAGCTGACATGTTTGTGAATCAGATCTACAATAAAAATGATTAAGCCAGTCAGAGAGCAATGGACTGAAATCCTTAACAGAAATGAACAGAAATATCCTTATAATTTCTCTTTGCGTGCTTCACTGTCTCCTGAAATTCATCCGGAGCTGTATTTTCAGTTTCCAAATATACTGTTTTTACTTAAAAATTATTTTTGAAATGAAAGCAATGGTTTTCCTTAATGGATATTACATTTTGAAAATTTTAAACTCTTTCAGCAATACACGTGGTATAGTAAAGCTGGCTTTTATTTTTATTCTCATGTTAGAAGTAGTGAGGCTTTTAAAAACCAACCATAACATTGCTGATGTGGGAATCGGAGTGGAAGAGCACAGTGAAATAGAGTCTTAGAAACCGTAATGGAAGGGCACAGAATTCAACAAGAAAAGAAAAGAGAAAGCAACGATATTTGCTTTTCTAGATGGTTTCATTCTTCTCAGTTGGGCGTTCATGGCAGGGGGTGAGAGAGACAGAGAGAGAGAGAGACAGACCCAGAGGGAGGGAGAGAGAGAGAGAGAGAGAGAGGGAGAGAGAGAGACTAGGGCCGGCAGGCAGAAAGACACTCTGTTGGGGTCAAAAGCTTCTTTGTACCACTTTGCTGGTAAGGTCACCTATACCTGATCTTATGAGAAAGTGTAACAGTCAATGGAAGAAAAATGTGTGATTGTGTCTCTGATAAAAGCAATTGTTGGCTGGGCATTCGAGTGGAGTGAAGAGTGAGAGAACTTCGATTGCTCGCCTTTCCAGCTGTAGTTAGTGTGAGGCTGAGCGTTAAAAGGGGGGAAAAAATCTCACTCAGAAGGCGTTACCTGCTTTCTACCTCAAAATTCGTGTCCCAGGCTCTGCCATTGAATTTTTCAGTGTGACACAAAATAAGCAGCATAAGCACTGTGTCCTAAGGAGAAGTGACAATGCCACAACAACAGGAGCAGTTTAATTAAATCAAAATGTTATGGTAGGCGCGTGAATCTATGTAAATCCACCACCGTTGTCTCATGAGGCGGTATGTGAATTATGGCCCCAGACCTCAGAAACACTTGTGGAGATATAGCTCCCCGTGTCTTTATGTAGTCGACAGTTGAGGTGACAACTGTGTCTGTATCAATGCATCTCATTTCGACCTCCTCAGCTGGAGGGGCCTGGGACACCATTCTGAAAGTGTGTGGAAGATAAAACCATGCAGCTGAGAAGGGGAGATAAGAGCATTGGAGGGAAATGGGCCGTGAACTGAAGCCTCGTGTAGCTGCGAGGGACCCGCTCGAAGGCTTTATTCAGTGGGCCTGTATTGTGGAGTGGCAGGCTGCTGAAGGCTCTTCAACACAGGCCTGCAGCATGAACTTAAAGCAAGTAAATTTCTATCTTTCGGTGCATTAGCTTGCCTCATTGCCCTTCAATTGGAGCACTGGGACACAGAGAAAAGAAGCCAGGAAAGAGAGAGAGGGTGAGAGAGAGAGAGAGAGAGAGAGGAAGAGAGAGAGAGAGAGGGAGATAGAGGGAGGGAGAGAGAGAGAGATAGAGAGAGGACTGAAAAAGAGTCAGTGGCAGAGTGGGCAGAGAGGAGAGAGAGAGGGAAGGATGGAGAGAGAGAGTACAAGCAGGTTGGTCACAGCTGTAGTTTTCAGGAGAAGTCATGCAAGAACAAGAACTTTCAAATACTGACAGTTTTAATTATAACTCATGTTTATCTAGAAAGGGACTATGCTCCTCTTCTGACTGAGATAAAACGGCCTTGAAGGAACACCTGACCTCGGGAGTAATCTGAGTATTGGGTAATTGAGTGTACATCTCCCTCGGGCTAAGCCTGCTAGCATCTTGTCAATCAAGAACCTTAAAAGACAATTGAAAATCACAGGCACGTTTGTCTCACTTCCGCCTTCGCGCTGTGGTCTATTCTTACTTTCCTTCCACCTCATCCCTCATCTAGTTCCTCTGCTCACAAACAACATCGCCAGGTCGCCCTCTGCCTGATCAAAGAGGCTCTCGTATTTACCCAACACTGACTTTAAGAGCCAGTGTTCTTCCTCACTGTGGAGGGGAGGGGAGGTGCAGCAGAGCTGCGTAGGTGAGTTCACTCTTCCCGCCGTGATGCTTAGAGACGATCCCTTAGGGTTTCTGCAGTCAATGGCACTCACTTAACTACTGACCTGGAGCGTGTGTGTGTGTGTCTGTGTACGTGTGTGTTTGGTTGGGATTTAGCTCATTGTGAAGACCTCACGTCTCCTTGATATCTTTCCTTTTGTTTTGATAAACTAAACAAGCCAGCCTTTTTATTAAGATTATGCTGAAGTTATGGCACAGTATATTTTAGCCACAGTAATACACAGATTAATATATATAAATAATAAATATCTCAAAAGACTACAACACAAAACTGGTCGGTCATGAGTGTGTACAAAGCTTCTAGGATTAATATAGATGTGCATCAATTGACTGACCGTCGCTAGTGAGAGAAGCATGGAGTTGGGCCTTACATAAAATTACTAGGACTCAGATGAAGGAATTTTAAAACATTGCACGCATGAACCCCATCACGACAACTGCAAATACAAGATCACTAGTGGCTTTTGCTAATCGGTTTTAAGACATCCAGCAACCAGTACCAACCCAAGCAAAGACCAACCAGCAGCAGATTAAATGATGTGGCAATTTGTCCACAACATCATTGATTTCACACTGGGTGAAAGTGACGAGGCACAGCTGTTTAACCCAAGATTCAGCCAAATGACGCTCGTAAAGAGTGTGAGAAAAGGCCTGGATTTGCCCTGAAGAGACATCAAAGGGCAGCATGAGCTTGACACCAGCGTATCTCAGAACAGCTCGCCTCTCTGAACTCATGCAGCCGCGACCCACGAACCCCTTAGCTGCCTGTGAGGAGCGTCCCTCATGAATGGCCACGATTCTGCGGCTTATGGCCGCTGGTTACACTGGGGGTGTCAGAGTGCCGGGAAGAGAATCCCCCCCCACTCCATCCAGACAGGAGGGGTCTGTGCCACAGTACTCGGACAAAGACCTGGGCCGCAGCGAACACACACAGCCCAGCTGCGGCTCTCTGGCCCGACCTCCTCCCTGACTCCCATGAAATTGGAAATTACCAGGGCCGTTTCTGATGACAAATCATTGTCTGTGTGTCCCTGGCTCTGTGCGAGGACGGAGAACAGAAACAACTTTTTGATGAGGTTCGAAGTTTGACCTTGCCTCCATCTCTCCCCACTAAATTTTTTGTCCCGGCGGGGACCAGCATTGAGTGTGGCCTGAACTCAGGGCTCATAAAATGTGCATTGATCTTCATCGGTTCCCATGCAGGTCCAGAAATACTGATCTGTAAATAGACCACAGACTGAGTGAGACCTTCAATCATGCCGAGTTAAACAATGACGGTCTCTTCAGATACTCAGCCGAACCTCTTCATTAACACAAGATGCTTCTGTCCACTTGGAAGAGAAGTGAAGAGACTGAGATATATTGACATTGTTCGCAAAACAAGGGTGTAAGAACATCTCCACTGACCTGGGACTGGTTAAAGTCTAAATTGAATAACCAATTTACTGTAAATTTTCTTTACTGTAAGTGAATGTAGATTTATCAAAAACAACAAAAAACTAAACAAAAACTGCAAGCATATCCACGGATGCACCAAATGGCACTTTGCAGCAGATACCGGACCTGTAAATGGAAAGGTCCAGTCCAGTACACCTCCATTTCCAAAAATCATCAGGATACCAAATTATTCTAAAAATCTAAGATCAAATGTAAGATCATGACACCAGTCTATACATCTAAACCTCATACGCTTGTTTCTTATTCATTCAGTATACATCAATGCACCAATTAATATACGTGTTTCGTGTCGTAGCAACAGTGCAAAATATAAAAGAATAAGATAATATAAAAGCGATCAAAACTGAGATAGTACAAACATTTTATATGGCTTACATGCAAATGGAAACTCATGAGCTAATTAATATGTATGATTTTATGTTTTAGTTTTTTTAGGCACACAAAAACTTTTTATGCACACACAAAACATAGTACCTAAAAGCCAAACAGCTACTGATATATTGTATACATCGACACTGCAAGTTTAAAATATAAATAAAATAAAACGTTTATTTTAGTTGTTTCCTGATTGTCTAACTCTGAGCTAAAAATCTTAGCTTTGATTTTATAACTCATCTTTTATCGTAACAACATAAACACGCTATTGTCCCACGTTGTACTGTTAAAGGTAAAATATCTGGGCCCAGCCTCTAACTACATGAACTACACCAACCACAATGAGACTTCAGCTTACGACAAAACTCAACACTCTACAGCCGTGTTCCTGGAGTACCCATTGTACAATTTAGTCTTTTCACTGTTCGCACTCCATTTTAAACTCACAAAGGGCTTGTTTTAATTAATCGCATGATAAATCTGTTTTTTAGTACAAGGGAAAACACTGATATTCTGTAACACTAACAATGTGTAACAACACTGTTTTTATGCCACAACATGGATTACTCAGAATACACTTTAAAAGAGAAATATTGATTGAAAGTAAAATATTAGTAGGCAGTATATAACAGTATATTTTCCATCATGTAATTCATTTATGCCCCCTAAACTAGCGATCGTTATTGTTTTTGAATATACGTTTCCTAGTATTTAGAAAACTCCGTGCGCCATCTACTGGTGAGAGTGTGAAAGTGAGTGAGCGTTACTAACCGCAGGTTGAGGCACCGCTATCAAATACTGCCACAGCTATATTAAAGAAAACGTGTAGATTGTAAGATTGAAAATAATTGTGCCTCTAGTAACGTATAATTGTGTGCACTGCTGTTCTTTGTAGATGCGAAGCACCCACCTCATTGAACTGGTTTGTAGCTCATTAAAATACTCACGATTAGAGGGCAGTAAATTCTCCACAAGGTGGTGAGAGCACTCTACAAACTTTTATGTCTATCGGGGCCGTGGACCTTGTGATTCGCAACAACGATACTGTCCGTGTTTTCTCTGGTGATGACAGTACAATACAAACAGTATTTTTTAGTCCTGTATCTTCACAGAGCTCATCGACTACGGAAGGCCCTAAACGGTCTATAGTGATTAAACTGGACGGCAACAAGAGCAGCTTTCGACCACTTTAGACAACACATTTCCTCTGGTACCGTAAATCTTTGACAGAGTTCCGGAATTAGGTGCAGTACTTCCTCTGCGCACAAGCTCGCGGTGTTGAGCTGTCAGTTCCAAGAAAGATAACTGATCATAAACCGACATGTCAACATTTCTTTATGAACGGTTGTCTTAATTTCATGGCCAAGCAGAGTCCATTTCTTCTGCCTCCGTCAGCAGACCGCTCGATGCAAAACTCCGCTCGCGTAAACGCACGAGAGGCCTTACTGCATTCCCGCGTATCTGCCATCAGACAGGGTAACTCATCAAGATCTAATATCAGTTTTGCACAGGGTTTCCCGGCCTCACAGGGTTAGGACTGTGGTGCGTTAATATTGTAATACGTTACTTAATCAGCAGGGTGCCGACACGAGCGCGTCCGATGTTCAGACGATAATCAGACGTTTGCGCTGTTTTGGAAAAGTCAAGGCAAAAGCAACTTCCCAAGAACCAGACCAGAGCTCATCGGGCTACACTCAGGATTGAAACGGATATCAGAGCGCAGAACAAACACGGAGTACCTGCTTAGGTGACACGTACGTGACCCGATAACCCTACAATCTGCGCGCAAGGTCGTGACAGGTCCGGTTCCGGTAATGCACGTGACCCGTCGTGATAACCTACTGAGCGATAGCGGCGTTTTTTGTTCCAAGTGCTGAGCAACAGGCCGATTTTACAACACAATATCAAGCACTTTGAAAACATCACAAATTGGCTCTCCAATAAAACAAGATTCGTTTTTGTTGTTGTTGTTGTTGTATGTTTATATTTTACTCTTTGAAATGACTATTTAGGAGTGGGCTACTACCAACAAGGCAACTTTCATTGAAACAGAACATATTTTCTTTTCATTTCTCTTTATAAATGTCAAAACATATTTAAGACACTTAGAAAACCATTTTTTCTGCACTTTTTTGTACAAAGAGAAAAATCACGGAGTGACAAATCACAGGGTTTCATTCATCGAACTTCCTGCTGTGCTTGTTTTGAAAAATACTATTATTCAGCTACTGTAAACTTTAAAGTGACCTGACAACAGACAGTACTCATACTTAACAATGCCATATCCTGACAGGAAAACGTCAGTACATTTATACTGGAAAGGACATGAGAAAATCATAATTAAGAAAAGATCCTAAAAGGCCATTAAGGGTGTTCAGCATCTAATTGACCCCTTTTGTTAAATAACAGAAATTAACCACACATCAACCTCTCAGTTCTTGTCTGTAAAACACCTGATCTGTAAACAAGATCAGTTGGCATACACACCGAGTGCTACAGAAGTCAACCCGTGTGGTATAAATATCGGCACAGCGATCATTTATGCTCACGAACAGCTCAGGGACCACAGACAAACACCAATCACAATGACCCAGCACTAAACCGCTCACAGCGCTACTAAATAAAAATAGTGATCGCTAAGAAACGTCCCAAAAATATTCTTTCGATCATCCAATTGGCTACGGGAATGCTGGAGTCACCACAGTCCTCTGAATAAAGACTAAAATGAAGAAGATGGAATGTTTCTTTGGTTGGAGGACAGCAGTAGGTGTGGAAGGGGAGATATGTTGTAGAGCGTTCACACGTAGGCTGTAGTAATGCGAAGAAATAATTAATGGGTTTTGGACACACATGGTGCTAATAAATATGAAAAAACAAAAATGTTTAAAAGTGCCTGTGGAGACAAATGTTGATAGACAGAACACACTGAAGTGGGAGAGGGAGAGAGGGAGAGAGAGAGAGAGAGAGTTTATGCTGCAGAAGTAAAGAGTGGGTCATGCTGTTGGTTCCTGGGGTCCTTGACGAGAGGCCAGGTCTCAATCTGCTCATCACTCCCTATATAGTGCACTTGCTGTAAGTGAAACAACAGAAAACAGCTACGGATTGCACACTATAGAGTGAGTGAGAGAGCCAGCTGAGATCCACCTGCTCTCACCACTCCTTTTTCTTCTCGTCCATGGAAACTCCTCCAGGGCCAAGAGCTACTACGAGAAGCAGCCCCCCGATCACAGACGTGGTCTGGAAGAAGTCGTACTTGAGGAAGTCATGCATAGGCTTGTAGGTCGGGATGGTCCAGAAAGCGTTAAAAGAGATGTTGATGATCAAGAGCCATACGACCAGGGTGAGAGCGGCTAGTTTTGTCTTGAAGCCGATGGCAACCAGAATGATTAGGGCGGTGCCCACTAAGTTCTGCAAGATCTGCAATAGGCAAAGACACGTTAGCATGAAATCAATGGCATTCAAAGCAAATAAAGCCTCACTACAATGACAAAGCCTCACTACAAATACAACAATAACTTAGTCTGACATCTAGTGGTAAAATGCAGTTACTGCTCTGCAGAAAACGATATATTGTTTACAGAATTTGAAAAGGAATACAGATGTTTTTTTGTATGCTTTAATATAAAATGATGATAAAATATACTATTAAAAAATACCAGGAATATTTTTAAGGATATATTCAGGCACAATACTGTGCAATCCTTAAAATTTCATTCATGTTTTGTATTGTGAAACTGACGCTTATTCATAATTGCTGCAACCACTCAGAAGAAACATCATTTTCAATACGTTTGGCACCAATTGTTAAATTATCCCTTGTTGTCTCCATACAAGTGACGGTGTCAAAGAAACCTCCAACGATCATTTCTTTGGACTGCAACCATGAGCCACAGGAAATGGCTCAATACTCCACATTAGACCTACCCCACGGATGGTGCCACAAGAGTGTGTGTGTGTGTGTGTGTGTGAACCACCACTGGCAACTGCTAGTGGGTCGAACGGTGCATGTACTCACAGAGAGGAAGTTAGCGTCAAAGTGCAGTAGGGTCATAAACATGAGAACCAAAAGCACACGGCCTCCCAGCTGCATGTACTGCTTAGGGGAGCTCTCCCGCATGGTGGGCACGCCGGCAAACATGCTCCGCCCCTCCGACCGTGACTCGGCCAATAGCAGCAGAAGCCCGCCCCCCAGAGCCAGGTTCCTTATGGAGAGGAGGAGGAGTTGGAATAGGGTTTAAACAGGTCTACAAGGTCAGCGCTGGGTTGACACAACTATGATTGGTTTGCCCCTTGGCCAAACTCACCTCATCAAAAACTTTGGGTCCCACAGGATGCTGTATGCAACAGTCTGGAACAGATTAAAGACATAATGAACAACCTCCTGTTGCTCTTAGCAGCTGTACTTCAAAGACACAGTGAACGTACATGAATGAAGTTACATTTATACAGTGCTTTATCAAGAAACTCAATATCGCTTTTACGGTTAACACACACAGCTTTTACATCCAGTCACACACTGGTGAGAATTGGAACTCGGAACTCTCTCCCAGAAGCCTCGGCTCTCTGGGGGTGTAAGTCTGGTTCATGCCCCTGCACCTTCATGCCCAAGTTACTCGTTCTGAATGCAAAACAAAATGTAGCGTTTCTCTTAAGATGTCACTGGCAGTATCTTACCACCATGTAACGCTCTGTCCTTCATTATATCTGGCTGTGCTACAATACACCTAAATGGAAATGCTGTGAATTCAGTATTCCCTTTTACTGCACCAACATCTGACAAAGTATTCCCATCAACTCCTTGCATAGCAATTTTTCAATAAGGTGATGAAACCGGATGAAACTGGAGCCTGTGCAATAAAATGTTAATATCATAACTGCAGGTTATGAAAAATTAATATCAGTATACCTGAAGACCAATTAAATATTATACCTGCAGAACCATTAAATATTAATATGAGCATACCTGGAGGCCAATGATTCCGAACAATCCAAAGCAGGCATACTGTACAAAATTTCTGCTGAGAATCAGTATGCACCCACCTGTATGACAAGACCAAATACATACCATATTCTGTTCATACAAACGGATATTTTAGTCATACACATTGTGAGTTAATTTCTACAAAGCAGGGTTGCACAAAATATCCCGACAATACTATTGCAACAGTGGCTTTGTCAAAGGCTACAATATGTAAATGAGACCTCTCGCAAAGCATCCTAACCAATATCAGACGTTGCAGACGAAAGACATTACAGCATTTACATAAACCAACATGCAGACCAATGATGCAGGACAATCTTTAATCACGATATATATAAGGTTTCCCAATACATTTTTATATGTAACAAGACATGTAGTACAGTACATATTGTACAGGCCTGCAATGAAATGCCTTTCAAAAAGTAAAGGGAACATAATTATCACAAGAGGTCAGGTGGTGACTGCAGACGACTGCAGTCCTCCCCCATGCCGCCAGGGGGCGACGGCGAGCCTTACCCAGCTGCCCCAGCAGGTTCATTAAGACGAATAGCGTGGCGAGGAAGACGCCGCAGCCCCATGAGCCCTCGATGTAGTCCTTCTGCTCACTCCACTGGAACCACATGCGGATGCCGTCCTCCAGGAAGGTGCTGATCAGACACAGGCGTGCCACATGGGGCAGGTACTGCTTCGTCACCCGCAGAAACTGCAGCACATGAAACACCACGAGAAGCGTGAGTGACGTCCCTGGGCCCGTCATGAGGGAGTGGTTCCAAACAAATGACTTTTCAGCATCTTCAATAGGTTTAACAGGCGTATAACTGATTAATTATTTGGGTTTGTTACTGGGTGTTTGTAATAATAGAATATGGAATCCATTGTATTCAGCATGAGCCATACAGAAATATATTTACATCATTTTTTTTTAAATGCATAAAAAATATATATAACAGGCAGACAACATACACAGGATGCGCAACTCTGGTTGAGTGATTTAAAACTAAGAATTGACTTTAAAACATATGGAAGCCTTTTGGGCTTTGAGAAAGCTAAAGAATATGAGTAGCTTAGCCAATAATCACTCTGTGTACCAGTGTAATAAACCATACTTAACGTTGGAGCTGGGATTATGCATCCAACTATTCTTTACATGTATTAGTCATATAGTTTGGTATTGCAAGACTGTAGAGTTTCTTGTGACTCATGCAGGCAAAATACTATCATTTTTTTGCAATACGCTTTCATTATGAAAATGCGACCCACACCTTGTTGTGAAAGTGTACTAGAAGGACTGCGCCACTAAACTATTTTAGGCCCCACCCTCAACACTGTCCACGTCAGCGCTCAGAAGCGCAAACAGCCAATCAGCAATCAACAAGTAACAGGCTAACGCACATGAATGGGAAGAGACCTGCGGGGCGAGCAGGAACGTGGACAACACACCACACGCATTAGGGAGCATTTAAGAATATGTCTTTAGTTGCCCGTCTGTAAATTAGTGAAAATGTACATTTGCATATATGGTAAAGGGAATATCAATGTTTCATTAAGATTCCACGCGGCATAAAACATTATTTTGCATAACGTTTGAACATTTTGATACGAACGATAATTACAGCTGTCTCCTCAGTAAGCAGATAACGTTTAGTGGAAGGACTGACAACACAACAGAAAGTCCAAAAGTGACAAAGAAGTGTACAACGCTAACTATACGCAGTGATCATCAGACCACGTAAACCTAGACAATCGCAATTAATCAAAGTTGACATTGTATCTTAATACCAATTTGTCATCCGCAGCAACAAATAGCACCTATTTCAACTGTAGTCGAATAAAACGAAAATGCCGCATTTGCCACAGTTAACGTTTGAATGCATGAGTGGATACAGGCAGATCAGAAAAAAACTTAATAAAACTAACCACGCCAAAAGGGTCACTTCAGATGCGCCCCTTTGCTAAAAGGTTCATCACACGTAGCTAATAAGACCAAAAAAGGGTAGACGTGAAAATACTTCAGCAAACTATATCAGTGCAGTTAGTAAGCTAATGTTAAGCAGGCCCCCTGTCCAGGGCCCAGGATCTAAAATAATGATCACTTAAGATAATGTTAGCTGATGAGCCACTTAGTAGAAAGGGGTCAGTCCATCATCTAATAAAGAGGTTTTGACAAGATCTTTGCAAATCTCACATATCTTCTAGCATATCTGACATATCATACCTGTCCAACCTAGCCATCTAGCGAAGATAATGAGTCAAGCTGAAAGAGTTGCCTCCTTAACACCTGAACTTTTAACGTCACCTTCATCCCAGAAGACAAAACAAAATATCGAAGGTACTGCGTGTTTAATTCTTGTGGTCAAACCAAACTTGTGTGAAGTTACCGCTACGCCAGACCAATGAACAGTTACTGTAGTCAAGCTAAATGTTGTCCGTTTTAGTTTACGTCCTTCTATTTTGCTTCTTCACATTTAACGCACCGTTGAAAGCTAAACGTATATTTAATGCATGCCTGATCACTTAAAGTGACAAAGGAGTAACTTGGCCACCTAAACAAAAAAAAGTTAGCTCACCTAGCTGGCTAGTTACACTGACAGGATTAGCTTAGCTTAGCTTAGCTAGATGTCCAAACTGTCACTGATTTTTCTCCAAGGCTGCTGACAACAACAACCACGGCCTCTTACCTGATCCGCCACGTCCTCCGCACTACTCATCAAACTGTTTTGAACCATTGCACATAAATCTAAGACTTATTTACGGTAGATTTTCTAAGAGAGGATCGTAATGTTAACCAGAATCTATACGCGCTCGGGGCTGGATCTCGTCGACGTCGCTGCGCGTGAAGACCATCGCCACCCCATAATGCCTAGCATTATGGCTGCTGTCGCCCCCTGTAGGTCACAACTGTAACTGCATGCCACGTGTACCGAAGCTGTGATTTAATGTGATTACTGTGCCTACTCGCATCACATCGCCCTGATGTGGTCATCAGTCACACTGCACCGTTTCAGAGATAATTTAATGCATTTATCTAAAGAAAGATTTCAGACTCTAATAAATACATTTGAGTTTTTTAAAAAGCACAGAGGGAATATAATATTTCTGCACAGGTAATTTCACGGAAATGTGAAACAGCTCGCCGTGTCGGCACTTATTGTTGGCACGCTCAAAAGATTCAGTTATTCCTCATAACACAGACAAAAACACCAACAAAATTAACATGACTGAATAATAGGTAAAAAAACAAATACCAGAATAATTTTTCTTGTCTTGTTTCAAAACTAGCATACACAAATACTGAGGTGTATTGATACTGACCATCAGTCAAAAAGAGAAACTCCTCAGGAACATACCAGAAGATGTCACACACTCCTCCTGATCACTTACAGTGCATTCGTAAATAACTGGACTGGATTTGAACATGAATTAGAAATTAAATACAGTTATTAAAAGATGGGAATTGGGAATAAATATTGAAACTTCTGTAATTTCTTTCTTTTCTGTGGGTGGCCACAAGATGACATGCTACACTTTAATGTTTCATTTCAAATGATGTACATGTGCTGGGGCACAGAGCCATAACAGCAAAGCGTTGTCAGTGACCAGATACTCACAGGCTGCACTACCTCTGACCACATTGGAGTCAATTTCATAAATGGCCATGATGGATCTGAGGTGGACTATATGGTGATGTTATTGGGAATCACCATGGTACACTTTCCTATGCATATCAAAGACTTCATCAGTGCCTTGAAATCTCTGACCACCTGCATGTTTCTGAGAAAGTAAAAAAAAAAATAATAAACACTAAGCACAGCTGTCATACTGTCAAAATAAAAGTTCAGGATAACAAAAAAAAATCACTAAAAAAAGAAATGTACTAAGAGATTTTTTTATCTGTTGCTGGAGGCCTGTGCATTATCATTTATTTCTTTTTTTGCTATATAACTGACCCCCAACAGGACATTTTCACAACCTTGATACAGCTTTTATAGGATGTTCATATTAAAATAAAAAGTGAGGGCAGTTGTGCAGCAGCAGCACTACGGCAGGAACACGCTGACAAACTCTCAGCTTTTACAAGACTTTCTTCTTTTCTGTGACTTCTTCTTCTGCGTGTTGGGCACACACATCCCGCTGACCCTGCGAGTCATGCGTCTGGAAGAGCTCGCAGCGTGCCCGTGCACTCCGGCGATTGATGTGCGGCAGGACTGTCGTTGCAGGACGCTAAGTGCTCCTCCGGGCTCTGGGGTTTCTCCTCCTGCTCACCCTCGGCCTCTGGGGCAGCAGCTGAGTTGCCGCTCTCCTTGGGGCTCGGAGCGCTGCTTCTGGAGCTGGCAGGGCTCTCCTCATTCTCCTGAGGGAGGTCGAGCATGGCCTTGTACTTCTGTGAAAGGCAGAAGAAACATTCACATTCCATCTGCGAGAATTCCATAAGAACAAGCCTTCTTACCAATCACAGCCACTCATGGTGGTCTATCCTTTTCTCTCATTCCTGATAAACTTTACTTGTGAGACCTCCTGTATTAATTAATCTACTAATTTCAACACGTACATCAGATCCATTTCTGCTTCATGTCAGAACCAACCGGGTCACTCTGCTGTTACGCTGCTTTAACAGCAGTGCAGTAGTACCTGTAAGTTCTGGTAATGCATAAGAGACTTGCAGTGTGTCTCCCGTGCGCTGGACTCAAAGTGGTAGAACTTGTGGCAAAGCTTACAGAGGAACCCTGCTGCTGGTACTACAAAACTAGCACCTGCAAAAGAGGAAATACAAGCTGGTCAGATTTGTGAATTAGTTCAGAATTTCACAGATGGCATTGCTTCACAGCTTCGGTGCTCACCGTACTGCGTGTCTGGATCGTACCCATGACGGTCGGTCATCTCTGAATTAATCTGCTCACGATAATAGTAGAAATTCATCAACTACTTCATTAGATCACTAATCCAAACAAGTAAAAATGGTGAAAACAACACCACCAGAGGTGACCCTGGTCGACGCTGACCTCTTCGGGACTCGTGTCGACTTCCTTGTCGTCATTTCCTTCTTCTTCATAGTCATCTTCACCTTCAAAACAGCCAATGGCATCTACCGTTATGAGTTCTTCCATGACGTCAGGTCCTCCTTCTTCACGGAGCTAGGGCAAAAAAGGTCTAACAGTTGAAATGGGACCTAATGACACCACTGCAGCTTCATGGCTCGACGACCTCAACACCACAATGCTTGTAGAAACAAGGGGGAAGGGGAGAATGTGTGGTCTGCTGCGTCACCCGCACACGCACCTCCTCAACCTGCTGCTTGTGCTGTGGAGATTTCATGTGCTCCACAAATTTCCGAGGGGTTCTGAAGTACCGCTCGCACACCGTGCAGAACGGCCTGGAGGAGACCTTTGCTACCTGGGATCCACACAGGCGAGTCAGCAAAGAGGGTTTTGCGTTCGGCAGTTGTGTGTCCACATGGCAGCTGAAGGTTCCCTGGTTCATACCTTGTGTTTCTTGGTTCTTCTGTGTTCGATGAGGTCACCAGTAAAATGAGACTGACAGATGGTACACCAGCGCTGCAGGTCTTGCTGCTTCTCTCTGTAACACACACACACACACTTCATATGAAGAGTGTGTAACGAGCTTTGACAGCAAATCACGTCTAAATGTTAACAAACGGACAGTCCTCGGATATCTTGCACCAAGTCACACGTTTTCTCTAACAGATTTTCAGTGTTGAGACAGACCAAACAGGTTTATAGTCGCACAAAAACCCCACTGTTGTGGCAGCATCATATAATTAATAGGCATCCTAAGAGGCATACAGGTGTACAACGAGCTGATTTAAATCAGCCTTTAAGATGGACTTGAGCCCCCTTCTGTCCTCGACTCCGAGGGAGAGAGCTGCATTAAAGCTGGTGGTGGAGGTGGAGGTCCAGCCAGCGCTTACCGCCCGTGAGGGTCCTGCAGGGAGTGGGGCAGCAGAGTGGCCAGACAGGTGTTACTCAGGTGCTGGATCTCCATCATCTTCTGCTGATGGTCCAGACTGATCATGTGAGTCTGAAACTCCTGCAGTGAACAAAAGCTGGAATGCGTCACTCCATATTTATGCCAAAGATTAAAGCAGAGCAACAATGTGTCAAAAAACAATCAAACAAACACTGATTTCTTTTCTAGGGTCATACTAACAAATGACGGCTACCTGTTGGTCAAGGCATGTGACGGTGCAAATATAGCAGCAGAATCTGCCTGCTGTAGCACTCTCATCTTTGTCCGGCCCGTGGCTCGCGGCCGCCGCTGTGTCCTCCAGACCGGTGCTGAAGGCACGGCTCTCACTGCTGCGCTGGATGGTCACCTTCAGAGACGTGCCACCACCCTGCACCTGCATAGCCCCGCCCCGTTCACACACGCATTACCCAATCGGACGTCTACTCTACATGTTCTGCATCCATCAGGTCAGTGCGGACGCTCTGGAAGCAGATGGAACTAAAAGCGAAGTGGTGGTGATGTGCAAGAGCTTTGCTGACTGCCTGTACTTCTGTTGTCCTGCCCTCCTGCGGGTCCTGCTCTGCTGTTGTCCTGCCCTCCTGCGGGTCCTGCTCTGCTGTTGTCCTGCCCTGCTGCGGGTCCTCGTGTGCCTCTGCAGATGGACTCTCTTCCGCTGTGAACGGGACAGTAAATGTACACTGCAATCAGAAACAGGCACACACACACACGCATCTGCCAAGGCAAATGCACCGGCCAGAACTTCACGCACTACAGCTTTTCTCAGTGCTTAGCCTGAGTGCAGAATCTAAGTCGCAGCTCCAAGGCCAAGACCATCTGTGTCATACAGAAAAGGCTTTTTCAACAAAGTTAATTAACAATTAACAGTTCATTAACGAGCCGTCAGACGAGGAAAGGTTACAGACATGCTAGAAGCATTGCCACAGAGACTTTACGTTCATTAACAGAGTTTGTTTTAGGCTGGATGTGGCTTTCACTGTGGGTCTTTGTTTCTGTAATTGCTTAATGTACAGTGTATTTTAACAGGACATCTTTTGGCAAACAGCTCACACACCTTCCGGCTCTGGGATCACTGGTTGGGCGCCAACCGCTGTCTGGTCTGCATCTGCGTTTTCCGTCTCTTCCATCTGCTCTTCTGCCCTGGACAGACCAAAGCACACGAGTGCAGGAACACATGACGTGCTTTGCTAGCCATGTTCTTGAGGCGATTTTAAACTGATTCAAACGTTAGCACTAATGGGCAAGTCTTTATTGTATGGAGGAAATACTATCACACTGGCAAACAAATTAAGGTTTTGAACGAAGATTACCCAAGAATCTTCAGTTTCTTCCCAGCAGGTTCCGTCTCCTCGGGGGAAGAGGCCTGGGAGTATCCAACACACACTTCCTGCCTGTTTTCTGAGAACGTAAAGTGAAAGAAAAACTTGTGGGAACAGGTCTTATGACCAGTATTACAGAGTGAATGTTTCTTTTCCAGACTACAACAGCAAATCCTCCAATCAAAGGGCAGAAGGGTTATGTATTCGGGGCAGATGGTAAGCCTACCTGCTTTGGTGGTTATTGCTTCAGTTTTACTTTTGGTTATGTGACTATTATTCTTTCCTGTTGCTACATAGCCACTGTCTCTCGCTCTCTGAGGAAAACGCACAGAGCTCTCCTGAAAGACACAACATGCAGGGATGTCACCAATCTTTAGACCCTTAAACACATAATAAACAACACCAAACAGCATGAAGTACCAGTGGCAAATCTCAATGACTTAAGGACAGGGACATAATTAAAAGCTACACATCGGCCACGGTTCCCTGCTCCTGTGAAGTCCTGTCTGAGGTCTGTGGGGATTAGAGCCGCTCACCTTAGTCACGCAAGGCCAATGCACAGGAGCTGGACATCCAGACAGGAACCCGACGGGGGCGTTCCTCAGCGCTACCCCAACAGGAGCTGGCCCCAGAAGCGACGGCCCTACTCCTCTAGGCAAAAACGGTGGCGGGAACCGCTTTCCATGAGCCACTGGTATTCCTTTAATGGGCCAGAAAGTAGAAGAGATCGTTATATACAGTGCAATGGATGAGCAAAGGCGAAGCCGTAAGGCAGTGCATGACGGGACTTCTGACCTTGCATTCGGTGCATCACTACTGGGGGCTGCATCGCAGGACTGGGTCCGAAGAATCTGTGCAGGCTGGTAGAGGACGACAATTACACGGAGAGAAGGGAAAGCCTGTGCTAGGAGTTAGACTGAAGTATGAGCCAAAATACTGATATACAAAGGGAATGCGCTGGTTACTATATTAGAAACACCTGGATAAACATGTGGAGAATGTGGACGTGAATGTAGGCGTTTCTACCCCCACGTTAGCTGGTGTATTCAATGTTACGTGACAAATGAATAACGAACACACTGTATCTGTCGACTTAAAGGATCTACAGACAGACGGCCTTTACCGTCCCCCCGGACGCTGACGTTCAGGCTGCCGGTGCTGATGATGGGGGCGAGGCGGGTGGTTAGGCAGTGAAAGGAGCGACGGTATTGGAGGGTGCGACTCTCGCAACGCTGCAGGACCCACGGGTAACTGCGGCACACGCGGATACGAATGAAACTGCCGTGCGTCACGCTGGACCCGTCTTTGCCTTGTGCGGTGCATCCTTTCCCTGCTGACGAAACCGTGCAATGCAAAACCTCGAACGAATCGAGGGAAAAGTGGAGAAGCTGGTCAATGTTAAAAAAGTCACTCAACAAAAGAGGCAATGTTAAAGTCATGTGTTTAGTTTTTATTATGCGCTCAGAAGAAGCAAATCTGCAGATATGGTGATCCTGTAGTAATAACTTTGTAATTGCAATTGTAAAGCCAACAGTATAAGCTGGCGGAGAGAGAGTCTGCTAGTCTAACTGGAGATGCACTTGTAAGGGAGCATGATAAGCATGATAGGATAATATTAACCTATAATACAACGTTCAGTCGCCGTAAAGATGTCCTTTAGCCATAACCAGTAACTGAATTCAATTAAATATAATTCTGCACAAAATACACGAGCTAGTTCGTACCGTTAGCGTCTTTAGTCGCCTCGGAAATTGTAAAGTGTTGATGCGTTTTCTTCGTCCAGTAGACGCAACCACAGATCTACAGTGTAAGGCAACTGCGCCCCTGTGCGACACGGAAGCAGAACTACAAGTGCTTAGAGAAAATGAGGCACTGTTAACACAACTGACGTTTCAGGACGCACATGAATTTACCGTCGATGTGTATGCGTGTGAGGTTCTGCAAGTAAATAAAAAAGAAATTTTCGTATTAACAAAGTAAATGATGTGTTCTCAGTCACTTCACATACATCATTCGACATTACATTCTAATACGGTGCAATATGAAAATATTACAATTTCACCACAAGATGGGGCCATTGGTATGCGGACGAATCAACTCTCCAATCTAGTCAGGACAAGACTCATGAGGAAACAAATTATTCACCATAAGAATGCTTTTTTATTTTCTTTTACAATGAATCACATACTCATATAATTGCATAACATATTCACTGACACGCACTTACATTGGAATGAAAACAATTGTAGTAAAATACATTTCCCACAATTCCAGAACTTTGTGACGTTGACTAACGCTGCGCCCCCTAGTGGCATACATTGTATACACAACCGGCCTCACGCATACCGGGAGAGAACGCTCCATCTCTGACTACATAACAGTGGAGAGCAGAGAGAGAGAGAGAGAAACCATCTGACATATGTCAGTCTGCAGAGGTGCACGGAAACCTGAAAGAGACGCCGGACTGGACAGTATTTGAACATCACAGGCACACTGAAACAGTCCGGCAAAACGTGGCTTTCTAAAAGGGTAGTTCCCTTTACCTCGGGCACTGTGAATAGAAGATAATTCACCAGTGAAGATGGGCAACAGGGGAATGGAGGATTTGATTCCTCTGGTAAACAAACTACAGGATGCCTTCTCTGCAATCGGACAAAACGCCAACCTGGATCTTCCTCAGATCGCGGTTGTTGGTGGGCAGAGTGCAGGGAAAAGCTCAGTACTGGAGAACTTCGTAGGGAAGTAAGTGAGCTCCCCTTAAGATGCACCTAAGCCGAATGGGAAGCGTCTACGTTAGAGTAATTGATTTTACATAAAAAAGATATGGAACCTGTTCGCCGATTTGCAAAATATCAGATTTAATTGTTCAAACGTGGGTATTTATTTCTAAAAAAATTGTCAGAGAGCATATATCAGTTTGTTTGCTTTAAATAATTTCCATTTAGGTTATTTTTGATGTCTTATAGTCGCGAGAACAATTCGGAGCGTACCTCCGTGAATTGTCACTGCGCATGTTTGATCGATCCCAACTGTTTATGCGAATTAAAAGCTGGCCTATCTGCTCTTGGCTACAGCCTTATGAGCTCAAGGAGTGAATGTTATGTATAATGAAGGTTACTTACATTTTTTTCTTTTACAGCAGTAACAGTTTAGTTAATGTCATAATTTTTACTTAACTAGATTACGGTTTTGTGGGTAGGTAAATCTCCTGGGGCGATCTCCTGACATTGAAATTAAATAAACCAGAAGCGTGCGTGTGAAGCCACGTTGGGCGTCGCTCTGCGTCACTTACCCACCTCGGGGACGCGTCTCTTCCGTTTTAACTGATGCTACTGCTTCTTCACTGCTGCGAGCAGTGTGTTAAAACGTGTCTGATGCCATCATTGTGGTCAGTTTGATGGATCAAGCGTGATGCTTGATCAAACGAGATGTGGGATATCCATTTCAGTTTAATATAGGCCAATACAATATCTTGTTTAAACAGGCTTCTAACGCGAGGCTCAGCGAGATAAGGCTTCAGTGGTTTCAGGACCAAGGACAGTTCTTCAAGCGCTTTATCTAAAATGTCCAGATGCGCAGATATGATGCCACCAGCAACCAAGATAGCCGGACAGCATTTAGATCTTAGATTATGCAGCTTAGCTATTAACAATCTGAATGTTGGTGGTTGCGATTAGGTTTTATATGAGGTTTCCAAACACAGGACTGCAGGAGTGTTTGCATTTTCCTTAAAGAGCAGCCATAATAATGTAACAGGCCTCAATCCAGAAATATATGGTTCATACGGGCACTTCTTGCTCCTCCTCACGCTGTGCGTAACACAGACAGCGTTGTGCATCGATTGTCCAGCTCTTCAAAGTAGTGCGATCTCTGAGCACCAATTGAGAAATCGCAGTGCGATACTAAAGCCTCGGATCTAGTCTCGTGACGTCCACTGCTCGCGCTCTTCTTCTCCTTTTCACTGGGTTCCCATTGTACCCTCAAATTCCGAGTGGCCTTTGCTCGATGTATGCGTTTTCCTAGCACTGTGAGCGCTGTGTGTAAGCTATTGAAGAGTCTGTCATGCTTTCTGTAACAATTAGGTCAATTGATTGGCACTACAATGCGAGCTGCTGTTTACTTTAAAAGAGGGAAATCAAGTTGGCGCGTGAGGACACTTGTTTTGATTGTGGTTGCGTGTTTTAGGTGGACTTGCTTCCAGTAGAGACCTGTAACTAATTTACCACACGTGAATCTCATTTCCTCCTTTATAATGAAGTCCTTTTCAGCTATGAATGTCCATATGACATTCCTTGTTTACCACTTACCTTATTTAACAAAGGTTTTGTGATGGTTTCTTGGAATGAAACATTATTTTGTCACATGTAATTTGAGCATGCAGTTATCCTTAAAATGAGGAACACATATACATTTCTCATTATGATTGCGTGTGTATGTGTGGTCTGTGAACAGGTCTGTGAACCTGGTGAATAGGTGAATGATAAGTTAGTGTATTAAATGAGCCTTTACACTCCAGAGCAGCAGTGCACTCTATTCCTCAAACTGTTCGTATGCTGTACCCAGGATGTATGACAACAGATACCAAACAGATTTTGTCTTTTCATGCTTGCCATCTGTATCACACCACCTCCACACATACACACACACACATGCACTTACATACGTATACACACACACAGACACAAAAACAGCTATTTAGAATGCCCCGTTTAATACAATTATGTAGTATGTGATCTAAAATCACACATACTGATCTTCCAACCAGCCGTTGTAAAACATACCAACAGTAAATATAGTGGTCTTTTATTCTATTATTTACAGTTTTTAAATACTAATAATATCCAAATTTCAAAGTCATAATTTTAAATTATAACATACAATAGATCACAAGCCTTAAATTCTCTGCACCATTTGTCAAAGTCAAAGCAGCATCCAGATCCTAGAGTCAAGCTTAGAAATGTTTATATAACATCCACATTCATCCATTTATTAACAACTGTTGTTTATTAAATGACACTATAGTTGCACACTGTACTCAGCATTAGCCCCTACACTGTTTGCCATTTTTAGCATGTACAAATAAATGAATGATCTTTTTTTTCCTCCAAGGGATTTTCTACCACGTGGTTCTGGCATTGTCACACGGCGCCCCCTGGTGTTACAGCTTATCAACTGTCCCACAGGTGACACAATATACCAGGACTCTCTGTGAGCTGAAGTGTAATATGTACAGCTATGTTGCATAACAGTTCTACTAAAGTGAAGAATAGAGACTGTCTGTGTTGTACAGCACAATGAGTTGGGTGTCTGTGCTTTCCTGTCTTCTGCTGTGTGAAGCAGGCTTCTCACACACATAAAAAAATAATTCCTGATTTGTAGAGTATGCTGAGTTCTTGCACTGCAAAGGAAAAAAGTTCACAGATTTTGATGAGGTGCGTCAGGAGATCGAGGCTGAGACTGATCGTGTCACTGGACAAAACAAAGGCATATCTCCTGTGCCCATTAACCTGAGAGTCTACTCCCCTAATGGTGAGGCCTGATACACACACACACTAACACTTTTCTCATAAGCTGTAGGTACTCACATATCCCTTGCTCCTTGTCCTTCAGTCCTGAATCTCACTCTGGTGGACTTGCCTGGAATGACCAAGGTTCCAGTGGGAGACCAGCCGGCTGATATTGAGTCCCAGATTAAAGATATGCTCATGCAATTCGTTACCAAGGAAAACTGCCTCTTGCTGGCCGTCTCCCCCGCCAACTCGGACCTCGCCAACTCGGACGCTCTAAAGATTGCCAAGGAAGTGGATGTTCAAGGTGTGAGCTAAAATTACACATTGTGTTTGTTCATATCTCCCTGTGTAATGTGTTGTAATGTAAACTGTTGGTCTAGCGCTAAGTGCTCAGACGTTCTGAAAAGGGATCCAATTAATTGTATGTGTGAAGTAGAGAAGTAAAGTGGAGTTTCTCTGTTTTTTCTGTGCTTTTTCAGTGTAAGGTCAAAGGTCATTAATTAATGATGCATCACTAGAATACCACCCAGACAAAATCCTTGGCCTGTTAGATCTGTGAAATTTTGGAACAGAAGCCATGTCTTTGGGTTTTAGTGTGTGACAGTGAATGCTTTTGGGTATGTGCTGTGTTTGTGCATGTGTGTGTGCATGTGTGTGTGTGTGTGTGTGTGTGTGTTTGGGCAGGCCTGAGAACCATTGGCGTGATCACTAAACTGGACCTGATGGACGAGGGGACGGATGCTCGAGACATCTTAGAGAACAAGCTCCTCCCCTTGCGCCGAGGTCAGTCCGGTTCACATTTATCTCCTTCCTATAAACAGGTTGTCTGCGTCATTCTTGAGTTATTTTAGAGAAGTTATTTAATGCCACTTTAATTCACTTATAGCTGTCAGGGAACAAGCCCACTCTCCAGTGGACTCTTTTTGATCCAGCTCGCACTGTTGAGTTTTCCTCCATATCAAATTCAGTTCTCTTGAGAGTGCATTCCGCTTCCGCCATGTCCATGAACATTAGACAGTCTAGTAGGCATTTTAATGGAACAGGCTGTTCAGGGCAGGGAAAGAGACATTACAGTCGGCTTCTGGTGAGTATGCTTCAGTAAATCTGCTGCGAATATACTGAATAATATGAATGTTTTTTTATTCATTTTAAATGTATACAGAAATAATACTGAGTACGTTTATAAGTGTAGTCATTGCAGGCAGAGAGTGGCACAGAGAGTTTTTTAGACCCATTAGGTCTATCGCTATAAAAAACAAATTCACAGCCCTCTCAAACCACATAGAGACCTGAAGCCCAGTTAATTATCTGATGCCCCCTACAGGCTATATTGGGGTAGTGAACCGCAGTCAGAAGGATATTGATGGAAAGAAGGACATTACCGCTGCCATGGCAGCAGAGAGGAAGTTCTTCCTCAGCCATCCAGCCTATCGGCACCTGGCTGACCGCATGGGAACTCCTTACCTGCAGAAAGCCCTCAATCAGGTAGAACATTTCAGAACTACTTTCACACTTAACCCCACTCATTAGGCCTGGGTTGGGTTCATATGCAGACCATTCCTGTACCCATGGGTACATTTTAGTTATGCACTTTGGCCTAACCTGCATGACTGGCCCCTTCTGCATATAGCAATTGACCAATCATATTCGAGACACGCTACCAGGCCTGAGGAACAAACTGCAGAGCCAGCTGCTGTCCATCGAGAAGGAGGTGGAAGAGTACAAGAACTTCCGCCCGGACGACCCTTCCCGCAAGACCAAAGCTCTGTTGCAGTGAGTCGGATCTCTGCGAAGCTGCTTGGGCGGAGCACATCTCCACAGCAGTGTTTCCTCGTTTCGCACGCGAGGGCAAATGAGCGAGCGGACACTCTTTGTGCTCGGCAGGATGGTGCAGCAGTTTTCCGTGGACTTTGAGAAGTGCATCGAGGGCTCTGGCGACCAGATCGACACCTACGAGCTCTCCGGGGGAGCGCGGATCAATCGGATCTTTCATGAGCGCTTCCCCTTTGAACTTGTGAAGGTGAAACCTATTTTAATATGTTGGCACATATCTGGGGAAGAGCGGGTTACATCCATATCTGAAATAAATCAGTGCCTAATTTTAGTATACATTTCTAGAGGCAGCTTTTATATTTGAAATCAGTTGTTATTATTTCATTATATTATATTTTATGGCAACTGGCACCGGTGATGCTGCAGATATCTGCGGATTATAAAGATTATATAGATGTTTATGGCTTATAAAGAATATAGAGATGTCTATGACCTATAAGGATTATATAAATGTCTATGGATTATGAAGATTATATAGATGTCTAGTGGTTATAAATATATATATTCACTCTTTTTTGATTGTGTAGATGGAGTTTGATGAGAAAGAGTTGCGGAAAGAGATCAGCTATGCTATTAAGAACATCCATGGTATCAGGTGTGTAGTTTGCTTTGAACACGCATTTGCTTTGAACTCCCCCCCCCACACGCACACACACACATATACACACATTCACACTCACACTCTCACACACACGTGCGTGTACACACATTCCATTCCCCGGTTTGTCGGGGGACATTAATCCAGTATTGCAAAGTCCTGAAACCTGCATAACTAATAAAAAAACGTAATGCCAAATAAAGCTCTTTTATGTTAGCCACCGTCGGCACGGTTACCTTTCCTTGGTTAGGTATTGCATTTGTGGCTTCTGTGAGAAATTAACCAAGACACCAAGAGAGCCCCACTGTTGGAAGAACATCATCTGCTGCAGACGTCCTAAACCTCCCTAGATGTCCTCAACATATGCTGGTTAAATACCCAAGTGCAGAATAAACACCTACAAAGTTGAATTGACTCAGTGTTCATCAGTATGTATCTATACATTAAATACTCCATGTACTGTATAATAAAATGTCCCTCTCTGTGTGTCTCTCTCTCTGGCCAGGACTGGTCTCTTCACCCCAGACATGGCTTTTGAGACGATTGTGAAGAGACAAATAGCTAAGATCAAAGAGCCATGCCAGAAATGTGTGGACCTGGTCATCTCCGAGCTGGTCAATACAGTCAGGCAATGCACTAAGAAGGTAATGTCACGTAAGGATCCTTCCTGTTGTTAGTCCAGTCCTTGTCTTCTGTCTACCTTGTCTGGATCCATTCCCTAGTAGTCCTGTCCGTGTCTTCTGTTGTTCCTTGTCTGATCTGTTCCTGTCACACCCCTCTCGTTATTCGTCTCCAGCCCTGCCTTGTTTGTATTCCCCTGTTTCCAGTGTTTAAAAGCCCCATGTTTGCCCTGTTCCCTTGTCGGTTGTTTCTGGTCCTTTGTGAGTACCCCTGTCGTTATGCTGTCTGGTTTCCCCTGTTTATGCCTGTATATTTGATTCTAGTTTGTTTGTTAGTTTGTATTTAATTACCTTTGTATGTAGTGTATTCCTGTAAATCCCCCTGTAAGTCTTTATTAAAAGACATCCTTGGTCCACATGTGTGTCCAGCCTCCTGTCCTGTCCTACAAATGTTACAGTAACAACCGACCACAAAATGGATGCAGCGGACACCACGGACCTGCCCCCTCTGATCCCACCGACCTTATCTCCCCTAAAGACCCCAAAGAATTTTTTGAGGGGGAGTAGTGGTCGTGCTCAAGCGCCGGAGGCCCAGTGGTGGCTAGCTCTTGTGCACGAGATGGAGGAGTGCTTAATCCGGGTGCACGAGGCCCAGGAGAGGCCAGCTCGAGTGCCGGAGGCCCAGGAGAGGCCAGCTCGAGTGCCGGAGGCCCAGGAGAGGCCAGCTCGAGTGCCGGAGGCCCAGGAGAGGCCAGCTCGAGTGCCGGAGGCCCGGAAGGGGCCGCCTGCTGTTCCTGTTCCCGAGACCCGGAAGGGGTTGCCCGCGTCACCTGTGACCCCGAGGGGGATGCCATTGTCTCCCGTCCCCGCTGCCAGTCAGCAGACTCCTCCCGTCCCCGTTGCCTGTCAGCTGACCTCTTCAGCCCCCACAGAGACTGCGTTGCCGCCTGTGGGCTGAATGCTGAGAAAATGGATCTCCCTGAGGCTCATTTTCTGTCTGGACCTATGTTTCCTGTGTTACCGTGTTCCTTACCTGGTTTTCTGTTAGTCCCTGTGTTCCCTGGTCCTGTTACTGCCAGTCTTCCCCTGTACCCACTGTCCCGCCCCGCCCGGTCTCGCGTCTACTTTCCATCCAGGCGCTGTCCTACCTCCTGTGTTTCCTGGGTGCATCCAGTCCCCGCCAGTCTCCTTGCCCGTCTTTGTGCCCCGGCCCTCTGTTCCGCCCTGCCTTATTGCCCCCTGTCCAGGTTCCCCCTCGTATGGGTTATGGCGTGCCCTGGAGTGGCACGCTTAGAGAGGGGGTAATGTCACGTAAGGATCCTTCCTGTTGTTAGTCCAGTCCTTGTCTTCTGTCTACCTTGTCTGGATCCATTCCCTAGTCAGTCCTGTCCGTGTCTTCTGTTGTTCCTTGTCTGATCTGTTCCTGTCACACCCCTCTCGTTATTCGTCTCCAGCCCTGCCTTGTTTGTATTCCCCTGTTTCCAGTGTTTAAAAGCCCTATGTTTGCCCTGTTCCCTTGTCAGTTGTTTCTGGTCCCTTGTGAGTACCCCTGTCGTTATGCTGTCTGGTTTCCCCTGTTTATGCCTGTATATTTGATTCTAGTTTGTTTGTTAGTTCTGTTAGTTTGTATTTAATTACCTTTGTATGTAGTGTACTCCTGTAAATCCCCCTGTAAGTCTTTATTAAAAGACATCCTTGGTCCGCATGTGCGTCCAGCCTCCTGTCCTGTCCTACAAACGTTACAGGTAAGATCTTTACCATCCAGGCAGTGGGGCTTAATCTCAATGCAATAGCGACGCAGTGGGGCTTAATCTCACGGGTTCGCTCCATCACGCATGTTCAGCGCATACCACATCCACCTGTATGTGAATGGTAGAAGTGTTAAGGTGGGGACTTTGCCTGGTGCTGTTACAGCTTGCACAGTACCCGATGCTGAGAGAGGAGATGGAGAGGATTGTCACGCAGCACATTCGCGACCGAGAGAGTCGCACCAAGGACCAGGTGTGTCTCACCCTATGCCTAATCTGCCCGTAGGATTATGACACCATGAATAGTGTGCCCAGGCAGATTTTAGTCTCTATCTAATCTGACATATAATTATGACTGTGTGAGTAGAGATAGGATCATAAGTAAATCATTCAGATGGTATTGGTCATAAGTGCAATTGCATGTGACCCTGCTTGTTTTATCTTTTGGCCAACAGGTGTTGCTTCTCATTGACGTTGAGCTGGCCTACATGAACACCAACCATGAGGATTTCATCGGCTTTGCTAAGTAAGACCGCACACCTTTGCCATAGTTTGGATTCTTTGGTTTTAAGCGTATCATGACGTACGCTTAGGTGACCCTTACTGATGGTAGTGTTCGCTCCTCTTCTGCAGCGCCCAGCAGAGAAGCAGTCAGATGACTAAGAAGAAGGCAGCGGGGAACCAGGTGGGCAGGAGCAGAACACACACACACACACATGCGCACACACACACACACTTTCAGTGAAGCAGTTGCTACCCTGCCTACACTATGCTTGTGGTCAAAATTAGGCTAGTCAGACCATTATCTGACATGATGAGTATACACCAAATCATGGATGATAAAATCAGAATATCTTAACTGTGTGGCGATATGCCCAACTCACCACATTACTCCAGAGCCGCTTGGCTGTATAGTAAGAGCAGCTGCTCTTGTATTGATAAGGTCTGACCGAGCGAGTGTTCCTGAGCGAGTGTTCCTGTTTTGTGATTTGTGCCTCGCCCAATCTCCTCTCTGTGCTCTGTCTTTTTCAGCTCTGTCTAATTACCTCTCTTAAACCCCTTCTTTTGCTTTGCTGCTGTCGCTATGGCAACGGCACTCCAGGACGAGATAATGGTAAGTGTGTGGAGAGTGTTTGTGAGCTGGCTGTGTGCTTGTGTGTATGCACCTGTGTCTGCTAATGGACCAGAGTGCACGTGGATATGAATACAGCAAACTGACAAATAAAGTTTCCACAAAGCACCCTGATCATTGTTTAATTTCTGCAATTTAATGTAAAATTCCAGCTACCAGGAAAAGTATTGTCCATCCATGGCCATAACCTCAGGTTTAATATTACATTAGAAGAGCACATTAATAGACACCACTTAGAGAGAATGTTTAGAAATGATGCAAGCTTTGGAGTAATGGTCCAATACATGTAGACACACACACATAATACTCCAATACAGTGGTATGTCTCTCAGTGGCCCTAAACCTCTGTAATGTGTGTAGGTGATTAGGAAGGGCTGGCTGACCATCAACAACATCGGCATAATGAAGGGCGGAGCTAAGGAGTACTGGTTCGTACTGACGGCTGAGACTCTGTCCTGGTACAAAGATGATGAGGTGAGTCCTTCTGCCTCCTAATACATCATCCACTTTAGCTGAAGTTCCCCCCAGAAGTCACTACATCACCAAATGTTTACTTGAACGTTCGGATACTTTAAGCTTCAGAGCCAGAGAGGCTTTTGTTCGCCCTCTCACCATCAGCGCAGCTCTATTTAGGCTGTGTGTCTGGGAGCCCCTTTACCCGGTGATTAATGTGTTGGCTCTAATGTATTGTTTTGATTACGCTGCCTTTCTGGAAAATGTTCAGCTCGTCTGAAGGTGTTGGGTAGATTGGGGCAGACACTGTGAGGTCAAAAAAACAAAAAAGAAACCCTTTTGTGCAGGAACCGAAGCATTCGCAGTTAGCTTCGTCCTTAGCCATAGCTGTGGCTCAGCATGGTGGTCCCACGGTGCTCCGACGAGGCGCATGTGTGCTGATGGGGTCTCCATGACCCCCAGCCCAACCCCCATCCTCTGCCCCAGACGGCAGGCATGGAACCAGGGACAACCAGGCTGGGGCGAGTGGGTCTGCTCTGGTCCTTGGGGGGGGGGGATTTGGTTTGGGGGGGCATCTGTTTTCCATTACCATACATACCAGAGCCCAGCGCTTCACCAGGCTGCTCTGAATCCAGGCCAAAACTTCCTAAAGTCTAGAAGCATGCAGAGGAATGTCCCTGAAGGGGCTTTGATAAAAAAAAAAACCTTGAATCAAAGTAAATTTTTGATTCTAGCCAGTGAAGCAGCCAGAACTGCAGAGGTAATATAGAACAAGAACATACCTTTATGGTTCAAATGATGTAAAAAAAGTACACAGCAAAGCAAACGTCAATTGAATGAGTTTAATTTTGTTGAGTTTTATTTTAACAAAATTGTCACACAATCATTCTTCCTCTTATGGGCTTGAGCATCTCAGTATTGTTCTTTCACACATGTAGTGCGTTATATATACACACACACAGGTTCGCGCGTGCACAAGTTTGAATGCAGTGAGCTTCGCCGTATGTTCCGCTGGTCAGCCTAACCAATGTGCAGACTACTGTACAATCACTACTTCCTGAACAGGTAGTCTGAACACTGGGCAGGCGGACCAGGTTTGTGGATCCACACGGGATCTTCTAGGGCCGCCACTCCACAATATTGCTCTCCACTGAAGAATCAGTACATGCGATGTAATACACACACATAGAAAACACAGAAGAGCATATGAGATGTAGCTAACAGCAGAGACACATTATTGTGAATTTGATGTACTTGACTTCAATTTAGGGAATTAATTTCAACTTTACAAAAATAACTCTGTAAGAATCGTAATACATTTGGTGTGCAGGTGAATCATCACATCGTACCCTATACCACAAATACAGACTCCTCTACATGTCATCTAGCATGTCTTACTTGCAATAACGCATCGAGATTTCATCTGCAAAGTCTAAGTGAAAGCATTACATCATTGTGAAACAAAACTGCACCCTGATAACCTGCCATGAATATAGACTTGTGAGTATAACAGTAATGTCTCCATATCTCCGTTGGCACAGTTGTCTGGGTTAGTTTGCTGGACAGCGTCCACCATCTGTCCGGTGTCTCAAGCCCATCTCCCCACATGCACACCATAAGCACTTGAAACAGCTATAAAGGATACCTCAAGGCCCCGGTGTCCGTGCCAAATGTCTTTGGCATGCGGCGATCAGATGTCTTCCCTGCTCCTCTCCTCTCCCTTCATCCCTCCATCCCTCCCTCTCTCGTCCTCTCTCTCACTGTGGCGGAGCGCTGGTGGAGGTCGGAGTGAGTGAGCGAGCGGTGGGTGGGGCACAGGGGGGCTGGGGGTGTGGGTGGGTGGGGAGGAGGCTCCTCTGAGTGGTCTCGGTGTTTGGAGGTGCTGAGAGGAGGCAGGAATGTGGGGGGCATTAAGTCTCCTCTGCCCTGGCCCTTAAATCGCCACCAAGTCACCAAAAAGGCTTTTAGAACCCAAAATGCTGTGAAAGATCAAAAAAAAAAGAAAAAGTGGATTCGAGCAACAAATAAAATCTTATGATGGTTTTCTAAGACTTTTAACACAATGAAACTGCTGGTATATCAAAATAAAAACGTCTAAGAAATTTATAATGGATGGACTAAAAGTTCGTCGTTTAAAGAAAAGGTAGATTTTGCTGAATCGACGTGGCAGATTTTCTTCTGGATGAAATGGAAAAAGGGAGAAGTAGAGGGGGTGGGCGGAGGAGGAGCCAGCGGCTCTTCCCCTTTTTGGGTTTGTCTTTCTCTTCGTTTTTCATTAAACAGGAAGTGTAAGGTCAGAGGTCAACAGGAAGTGAGAACTGGCCTCTTTTGTAAGTCAGACTAATGTTGAAGATCTGTCAGTAGAAAGGCTGGCATTAGCCTGAGTGTTTATGTGGTTCTGGCGACTGGTTGTGCTTTTCTGTGAGCCTGTGTGTGTGTGTGCATGTGTGTCTGCGTGTGTGTGCACGTGTGTGTGTGTGTGTGTGTGTTTCCCTCCCGCTGTGTGTGAGATCAGGGTGGAGAGGCTGACTTAAGGAATGTCGGGGTTTCTTGGCATGGTGGCCGAGCTGTAGTATCTCCAGATGTGCAGACCTTTGCTTTCCACCTCTCTCCATACTGCTGTTCCCTCTGAAGCCCACTTCCTCTCCTCAGACTGCATAAAGAGCTCTTTATACTGGGTTTACCCACACACGCTCATGCACACACACGAACACACACACGCACGTGCATGCACACACACACATGCACACTTCTCTAAAGCACAGGCACAGATTTACAAATTCAAAGTTCATACCCCTAAAGTCTTTCCCTGCTGTCCATGGGAACATTACATATAGCAGAAAGAAGGAGGACCGAACCTGAGGAGAGCTGGGTGATTTCACCAACTCCTGCTGCGAGATCTGAAGGGCACTTTGCTGCAAACATGGAGAATTCTCCCAGTACCGAACTACATAGTCTCAGCATCCATTTCAGTAAAGGGCTCATTGTTGTGGTTTCTTCTCTGATGGGCAAACTGTGTATTTATGCGGTGAGCTGACCCTCCCCCACCCCGGTTCAGCAGAACTCCATGACTGGATGGATGAAGAAATGGTCTGAAACGCATCCCCCAGTTGTACTGATGCTGGACTAACACTGTGGTGAATGTTTGAAATAATTGGCACAACATTGTCATTATTTTTTCCCCTGCATGGCTACAGTAAGAAAATTACAGCTGAGAAAGTTCAAATGTTAAGATCATTGTGTATGTCAAATCTTTCCTTTCCCTGAGGGAATGAATAAACATCAATACATACATGCTATTTACTTTAGAAGAATAACTACACCTAATCTGCCTCTGGTCTTGAACCCAGGTGTGGCGATATGTGAAATGTAATATAACATACAGTTAAAGGTTCTTTTAAAGAAAAAACTAACTGCAGTTCTTTTATGGTGCCCAGCCAAGGTGGAAAAGTCAGACACTTTCTCTGTGTTTGTGGCTCAAACATATTTTGCTATCCCTGAAACCAGTCATCTTCTCCAAGAGGCTGTTATTATTGGAGACATGGGTATTATTACTGGATGCTTATTGGACAGCCTAAAATGTTCCAAAGTTACAGGATGGTGTGGGATTTACTGGAGTTCTATTCAAAAGCTAGACTAGAGTAGACCACTGTAGAATTGTCTGTTGACTTCCTTAAACCTCATGGCTTATTGTAAACTTACATGTTAGTATAAAAATTTGCTCTAAAATAAGATTCCCCTTATTGCAGGAAAGCCCTCAGTAGGGATCAGATGTATTTGGACAGAACATTGCATTGTTAAGGAAATCGTGATTTACAATACTTATGCCAGACCAGCTCGTCATAGAGCTTATGGAGCAGCATCTTGTGGAGGGACTGGAGGTTCCTGAGACGGGCTGAGTTCATCTTCCACCTGCACTTTACCCTCTCTACTTCTGTCCTTGGATCTTTCCTATTGGCGTATGAAGGCATTGAAAGATGTCTGTCAGTATTTAACAGAAAGCACGCCACTCTTACCATATATTGCTTCTCAAAGTATGGCTATTTTATTTATAACCCCATATAATAACGTTCCTAGTGCTAGTTAAAAGCAGAACCTAGAACCTAATAATCTAAGAATAGGCTCCGATTCAGGAACTGTTTTAGTTACTTTAGCAATTTACTGTTGCGAGATCTTGTATGCGGCGCGAAACTGACTTGAGACTAGAACTCCTGCTATGTGATATTTAATAGCATACAGACGATGACCCGCACGATATTCGCTGCTGCTGTTTTATGATGATTTTCCATCTGCAGGAGAAGGAGAAGAAATACATGCTTCCTGTAGACAACCTGAAGCTCAGGGACATTGAGAAGAGCTTCATGTCAAGCAAGCACATCTTTGCCCTGTTCAATACTGAACAAAGGTCAGTGTCCGTCCAGCCCATTTAAACCCAGCCCAGATGAGGGCCCAGTTCTGGTGTGGGGTGGTTGTTGCAAATAAGCAGAAGTTATAACATACTGGAGCATGTAGTGTATATCGGGGAATTTGGGGGGGACCTTCAGTGACAGTGACAGTGGTGTTGCTTTAACCCCAGGAACGTGTACAAGGACTACAGGCAGCTGGAACTAGCCTGTGAGACACAGGAAGAAGTCGACAGCTGGAAGGCCTCCTTCCTGCGTGCCGGTGTTTACCCAGAACGCATTGTGGTACGCTGCACCTTCACCGATCACCTCTGCCATCGCGTATCTGTTCTGACCCAGTGCTGGTCACACCCAGCGGGGCGTTGAGGTGTTGCAGTGCCTCGTCTCACAGTCACTTTTATACCGCGGTGTGTTTGTGTCCTCCTGCGCGACCACCTCTGCTTTATCCGTCCTGACTCGTTTTTAATGTGCTCTTGTTTTATCTGTCCGCTGGGCACCGACAGGACAAAGAGAAGGTAAGCGATTAACTCAAATTACAGTGTCTGATTTACAATTATAACATTCCTTATCTAGTTCACTTCCAGCAAGCGATCTGCTAATAACTGTAAAGCAAATAGAATGAAGCATTTGGTCCTGCAATTCACATCCTATGTAAGTCTTCCTTAAAACTCCACATCTCGCGGATTCTCCCAAAACCGGCTCGCCACGTGCGTTTTCTGTACGTTGTTCCCATTGTGTAGGTGAATTCAGGGCCCTTCCGTTTCCTCTTCTCCATGACACTAGTGTTAGCGCGTTTGTCATTGTGTTTGGGCAACAGGGCGACGCTAGTGAGGAGAGCAGTACAGACAGTCTCATGCACTCCATGGACCCCCAGCTGGAGAGGCAGGTGGAGACCATTCGCAACCTAGTGGACTCCTACATGGGCATCGTCAACAAGACCGTCAGGGATCTCATGCCCAAGACTATCATGCACCTCATGATCAACAACGTCAGTGTTTCTTTCTGGCCTGTTTTTTTTATTGACCTTTTTCGTGAAGCCTTTTGACCTGGAGGTTTCACACGGGTCCATGTCCTTCGCCACGAGGGTTCAAAGGTAGTTCTCTGTTTCTCTCCCGCCGGCTCCCATTGGCTGAAGACTAAGGAGTTCATCCAGGCGGAGCTCCTGGCCCAGCTGTACTCATGCGGTGACCAGAACACTCTGATGGAGGAGTCAGCTGAGCAGGCCCAGCACCGCGACGAGATGCTGCGCATGTACCACGCCCTGAAGGAGGCGCTCCACATCATCGGAGACATCAGCACCACCACCATCTCCACCTCCCTGCCTCCGCCCGTCGACGATTCCTGGCTGCAGGTGCAGGGAGGACCCTCTGGACGCAGGTGTGGCTTCCCAGTGTATGTGTATGTGTGTGTGTGCTTTGACATGGTAAAGGAGAAAGAATAAATGAAATCTATCACTGAGGTACTGTTCCATGTGGCACAGGTCCCCGATGTCTAGCCCCACGCCTCAGCGCCGGGCTCCACCCGGGCCCCCCCGTCCTGGTGGTCGTGCTGCCCCAGGACCCCCTGCAGCCGGAGCTCCACCCGTGCCCTCCCGACCTGGAGCCTCTCCGGACCCCCACGGCGCTGCGCCACCACAGATCCCGTCTCGCCCCAACCGCGCTCCACCAGGGGTGCCCAGGTGAGTCGGGGAGCTGAACACCTCCACTGTAGTAACAGAGTCAGGCATTTGCATGAACATTAAATGTGGTCTTATAGTTATTAGACCATTTATTATCTAAAACACTGTCACTGATAGACAGAATTAAGAGTAAACAGTGACTGCTTACCTACAAAGGTGAATAGAAATTATAACTATAGTCTGACAGAAGTACACTTCATTTTGTGTGAGTTTTGAAAGGTGTGAACACAAACTAGACTGCTGGTGACGAGAGCGATGATCTACAAGCGTTCCTCTCTCTTCCTGACCTTCCTGGCTCTTATTCCGCCCAGACTGGAATAAAAGAACTGCTAACACACTTCCTACTTCCTTTTCCCTACGGTTCTCTACCGACGTCACTATATAGTCCACTCAGGTCCACTATATGTCCACAAGACATAACCATAACTCTGCATCGCCAAGTCATCCCCCAGACACATCCGTGTTGTTGTAGGTGCTTGTATCTTCATATCATCCACTCCTTCACCATGTCAATATTTCAGTAGCATCTTTCCCACTGTCCACCCTATATTAATTCATTTTATGTTTATCATAAAGTAATTTTTCATACTGATATAGGCTTTGTGAGATCATGCTCTGATAGTACACATAGACAAAAAGCAAATGAAGGTAAAAGGATTTGTGGGTTAAGAGACAGAGAGACATGTTTGAATGGACAGAAAACTGTTCACGCTTTTCCCTTTGGTTAGCTCCGCCTCTGTCTTACAATGCCGCTCCCACTCATAGCCCTACTAAACTCCTCCCACAATGACTCCGGTTATTCTTTCAGAATTTCTATCAGTGAACAATGAGGAGATCCACAGATGGTATGTCTGATGCATTTTGTTCCAGTGTGACATGAACTTCCCAATGCATGGTTTCATCTCACTACTTCACCCCTTCCCTGTCTGTCACAGTTTTATAACTTTATTCATTTATTTAATTCTTTTTTTTACTGTCTACTGTTAATTTCTGTTAATTCTGTGGATGGAAGTAACATGCTGATCTCAGCTTCACAATCTTACTGGGTTTCTTTGAATACTTTAGCTGTGATACATTCAAAGAAAGAGGTTTATACTTATACTTATACTGATACAGGACAGAACTGTGTTGTATATATGAACACTTATTTTGTACGCACGTGTATACATAGCAACAAAATATGTATACATATTTTGCAGCTGTCGTAGATGAGAAAATAATAGCAATTTTCCCTAGACTTTTATATACATGTTTATATAAATGTTTACATATAAACCTGACTAGTTACTATTATACCAGATACTGTACCTTTGCTGTACATATCATATGGTTATTTTATTTTGTGATTAATTTATTTTGCAATTTTATCTGTGACACAAAAATTATTTTTATTAGTAGAATGCGATAGCAAGGCTGTCCAAAATAAAGGTTTAAGGCTTGTGGCCAACTAATAATACTAATAAGATCTGAACGCTGCAACTACCTGCCATCTAGTGGTGGAATTTTGTAGAGCACGTACGTGCTGGCTTTATAGCATACAAGTTTAATTCGTTTTTCATTCTGTTTTCATTTTCAGTGTGTGTTGAATGTTCGTGTTCACTGACAGCGTTTACTCTTTTGTTCTTGATAGTGTGTCTTGTCCCTTCTGTCTTCTCTGCATTTGTATGTCTGTTGTCATCATTGAAGTCGGCGAGCACCGGCGTCATCAGCCAGATGCTACAGGCCCACAGATCCCCTTACAGACCACTAACCCTGGACCCTGCAGTCAGAGGACAGCACCAGCCTCTGCTCCACACACACACATGCACACACTCGCACACACTGGCGCACACACACACATGAGCACAGCACCTGTAGCCTGTACCCATGGACACAACTTTACGTGCACACGTTTACTGTATAGGATAAACGCTTATCATATACACAATCCCACAGAGGAGAAAATAACACTGTTAGTTCTATTTAAAGGGCAGTGTGATGGTTCCAGCATTTACAGACACCCTGCACATTATAATGCGAACAGTTATCAGTTCCATTTTATTCCACTACCAGCATAAACTCTTTATAAAATATTTCACAATGAAGAACATGAACTGATAAACGTACAACTGTGTAGTTACCTTCAGTAAACCAGCCCTCCAGCCTTCTCTGTATTCTATACTACATTACAAAAGGCCATTAAAGCTGGGTGAAGTATGCCTGGGCTGTATGGGGGTCTTTAGCGGTATGACCCTTCCACCTGTGCCCCAGGTGTCACCTACATGCTGTTCTCAGAAATGCCCCCCTGGCTGATTCACTGCCACTTCCTTGGGAATAAAACCCTCTCCTCCCTCACATGACCACATAGCCACTACTCATTGGCTGTGGTGGACTGTGCATCGTTTACGGCACTGCATGCTCTAGAACAGGGTCTCCACTCAGTCTTCAGGGACCTGCAGACGGGCAGCGTTTCTGTGCAATCCCTGCTCATTTGCAGACCAAGTCATCAAAAACACTGCGGTACAATTGTCCCGAGATATAAGAACCTCTTCTAGGACATTAATAAAGTCTGTATGTGTGTAAAGCTCTGAAGACTGAATGGAAAATCCTGCTCTAGAAGAAGCTTTTGTCTGTGGACTGTTTACACATCTCCAATTTAAAAGTGTAGGTCTTTTAACTCTGTCAGCTTTATTCATTTTGTTACAATATTTGCCAAAGAGTTCTTAGAACCACAGACCAAAAGGTGTTTAAATACTGCACTCCTTATCCGTCACGACGTATGAATGTTGGACAAGTAGTTCAGGGAACATGGAGAGCTTATATCATTAGTGTACAATAATAATTGCCTTTTATTTAACCATTGTATTATTATATGGCTTCAATAATGTTTAAGTTTCTTTGTGATGCTATGTACAGCCAGTCCTTGTGACTTGTGAAAGTTACCTCAAACGCCCGTAAAGCAACAATAATGATTACACAATAATTACACAGGAAGCAATAAGTAGAGACTAAGCCACGCCCTTTTCTAAGCCACGCCCTTTTCTTTTCCCACTTTAATTTTTCCTTTCGCTCTCTATATTCTCTCTCCCTCTCAGTCGTCCAAGTAAAGGAAGTCCTGCTCACGGAGAAAGTCCTCATCCTTCGCTTGAGTCATAGAACCCATCTTCCCTGCTTCCTTCTTTGTCTCTCTCTCTCTCTCTCTTTCTCTCTCTCTTTCCACTGACTGAGAGGATGTTGAGAAAGGTGGATACAAAAGTAAGAACTTGTAGGTACTGCAGAGCTCATTTGCCTGCCAACTCTGGATTCCACATCAGCAATAGCAGGTGGTGCAGAGGAGATGCAGGGTAACCATAGGGCATTGTTGGAGAACTGAGGACTATCTGTGCCCCATGATACTGGGGGTGGGTGATATGGCACAATATCTGTTGATATGTGAAGATATTTGCACAATACATGATGCATGTCTTTTTGAGGTTTACTAGCAAGTATGAAAAGACACATCACCCCAAACCAAACAGGACTGGTGCTTTTGAAAGACCATGAAAAATACAGCACACTAATTTTCTCTTCAGCATTTACAAAAACAGAATAATAAAATATTTAACAAGTAAAGGGAGGGTAATAATAATAATAATAATAATGATCAGAATAATAATCAAATATAATAATAAAATAATAATCAAAATAAAAATTTACAGGCTCTCTACAATTGAACAACTGAATCTCTTTTAAAACCTAAAACCTAGTGTTATGGATGTTTTGATAACATCCTCCATATGGTCAAAGAAGTGTACCATGATGTACTATATAGTGATAACAATAAGACGTTGTCATATTGCCTATCCTTACTTCTCACGCTTTGTTAAAGATGTCTGTGGTGGATGGCCAGTGTGGACTTGTAAGACCATGTCAGGTCAGCTACGGTGTTACATGTACTGAAGATACTGTGCAGTGTTTCAATGTTTACATGATAGATAACGTCGAAGTGTTCTATATTGACATGTTATGGTGTACCCACACCTCATTTTGATAAGTGTTCTTTTTTTTAGTCAAATATGGGGTGCGTTGACCACTCCCAAGTCCCCAGCCCATCTGATGGAAGTGTAATGATCGATTTTGTGGTGCTTTAGGTTTAAACCACACAATGTTATTGTGCAAGACATTTTGTATCTAGTGCAAAGCCATTGCAGGCTGAACATTGTGATGCTCTGGGTTCGTGTCGCTAATGTCGCAGAGTCGAGAAGCTTTGGTTAGAATTATGCAAATGAACTCGTGCTACGTGCTACTTACCGACTTTCTTCCATTGCTCGCTGCATGGTCATTTGAAGTGATCCTGTATTTCTTTGAAAGGGATGTAAATATGTTGGAATATGTGTTGTGTCATTTGTGTGTGATTGAGAAATTGCTTTGGAATTATGTTGAAGTCAAAATGGGATATTTATTAGGTTTCTTGGAAGAGGTTTCTAAATTATATGGTTCTTTAATTTAATGATATGTGAGTGTAATCATTTCTGAAAGCGTATCTTGATGTGGGAAAATGGTAGCAGTTAAAAAACCTTGATCAAAAGTTGCAAAGATAAATGAAGAACCGCCTGTCCAACACGCCTAACAACCAACAGTAATTTTATTAGTTGATATACTATTTTTCAGTGTTATACACGAACTCGTAATGTATTGGTGTGTGTATATGGTGCATCTCTGGGAATTGTGCTTCTGTTACTTTGTGTCCACAGGTACTGTACAATAACTAGGTATGTAATATCAAACTCAAAGAAGTGATTATAAAGAGATGAATGACGTGTGTGTATTATGAGGTCTAAGTGACCCTATTTAAATCAATAGTGTGAATGTATATGTGTCTTCCTGCTGCCTTCTGTATTTTAGTGCCATTGGTCTATTCTGCAAGAGCAGGCCAGTACTTTGTGATTAAAAGAAAATATGGCAGAGAACAAAGTATACATGTGTCTGTTTAATTACATAACTCAAATTATTATTAAGAAATATGGGTCTTAGCTGAGCATTTAGTTGATTTAGATTTGAGGCAGATATCCCTCATTGTCCTCGTATCTGTGCAGTGTGCACTGTTCCTGTCTGCAGACCTTCAGAGTGGTTGATGGTCTCAGGATTTAAGGTTCAAAACCAGTTCACCATGCCATGGAACCTCCAGGGAGTTGACAGTAGAGTTCAGGAGAACAGTAACTCCAGCAATTAACCCTGCAGCTCATGGAGAACACAGTTCTTCTGCTACCAAGCATCTTACTTTTGACTTTAAACCACCCAACCAATCCGAGAAACCCTCGAATATGCTCCATAAGTATTTCTAAATATGTCATCATGTTTTTGGAGTAAACTGTGAGTGATTTCAAACATTATATAGTGTATAAAACAGTGATGTACTTTACTGGCACTTTCACTCACAGTAAAGATTCCTGCATTTTGTCTGTCTCCTTCTGCTGGAAATGCAACACAGCTCACTACATCTGGTTCTAATGACATGCTTGCACAGTGAGGCACAGAACTTGGAAACCAGTTCCAACTATTGAGCTTAAGTGAAGAGAGGGCCATGTAAAGCTCATTCAGACCCGAACAAAAGACCCAAGAGTAGTTAGGGTGAGCTGACCCTGGTCTTGAGAAAAAGTCATGCCAGACCACGTTGTTCTGCCCTAGAGTAACACAGCGGTTCTGATACACTGACTACATGGATTGCCACTGACTCTTTCCTTCAGTGCGGGGGAGGAGAAAATGCCAGCAAGTCCAGACCAGCACGATGAAGAATTATGCACATCATGAAGAAAATGTCACATTATGTGGTTTAATCTGTGCGCGGTGAGAACGATCAGAAGTTCATGGTTCTGCTTTGTCACTGGTTGCTATTGCTACACTTGTGTGTTCCTGTGCATGCCCAGATGGGGTCCTCCATTCCTGAAAACCTCTGTTATGGTGATAGTCTAAGGTTCTTGCATAACACACAAGCAGATTGGGAGCAGTGAGAGTTGTTTTGCATGATAATAGGGCCCGTGTGTTGTTATGGCTTTCAGGGACAAGTTCACACTCTCTGGCACACACCAAAGAAAAAAAAAGACTCTTAGTTGATCTTTTGGAGTGATGTATTTAACGTTGTGCACTGTTGGTGCTGTAGGACATGTTGGACCTTGGATATTGATAATAAATCCACATTATTAAGCAATGGCAATGCTTATGAAATGCATTTAGTATTTAGTATAGTAAAAGTATTTCTGAAATTAAGCATACAATGATTATATATAGAGAGAGACAAATACGGAGACAAAAAGACAGATAGATAGACAGATAGATAGATCCTAGGGGGGACATTCAGAAATCTCAGGATTGCATGCAAGTTTGGGCGAGGCCATTTGACCTAGTATTTTTTGGGGGGTAAAAGAAGAACCTTCTTGTCAGTTAGAAAACGTTTACACAGTACTGCTCGGCACTGAGTGCGAGGAGAAAGGGACATGCAAAATTCTTCACTGATACCTGGCAACAACGGTCACTGTGCACTTTTTAATATCCCAAGCAGGCGAACAGGGCTAGTTTCGTCTGACCTCTATTTGTAAAACTGCAACTTAGACAGAAAATAACATGCTATTGCCTAACATTTTTCAAAGATCTAGATCTTTCATTCACGCCTTGTCATGAATGTTTATAATAAATCTAGACTGTTAAATTAAGTTATTCAAATGCTTTTTTTTTGCTGCGTCTTAAACACAGAGAATCAGACGCCTCAGCGCATGCGGGATAGATATAGTCCAGTACATTAGCCTGAATCTCTGATGGAACACGAATGAAACTGTGGAAGCATGCCTTTCTGCCTTCAGTGTAGAAGTCTGTAGATGTTTAGTTAAACGCTCGAGTGTTTTAAAATCCAGCGCTAGGATTGGTCGGATGCGTCCTCGCAACCTCAGCGCGGAAACACTTCCTCTCAAAAACTAAGGATGGGGCGGGGGGCGTTTGGAGTTTGAATATATGTGGCGGCTGCTCTGTGTGTGCAGCTGTTGATCTGACGAAAGAAGTGAACAAGACATCAGGATGGAATATGACACAATGCACGCGCAAGGCGTAGCTAAAAGGTAAGTTATGCTCGAGTTTTTGGAAATGTTGGTTGTCCACTCAGTAATGAGGCAAATTGAAAACGTGAAGCCATTCACGTTAGGATAGGATTACAAATAAATATATAGCCCACTATTATGCCATAAAATATTAGACGTCGGGTCTAACAGCCGCAAATCATACTGGAATTTATTTTTGAGTTGTGTATGATCCCACGAAATCAGGTTCTCAAACGGGTAGTATTACGACCACCTACCGCAATAAACTCCGAAATGCAGTTACTTGTCCGTAAAAGGTGGGGTGGTATTGTAATTAGCGTTGTTCCTCGCCGCCTACCGAGGCCATCAACCCCCAAGTGCGCAGTGGCTGGATAAAAGCACAGACTTTTTCCGGCTGATGAATACAAAATAGAAGTAAAATACTTTGGTGACTTTAACGCCATTTGCATGGGAATAAGATCTCGATTTAAAATAATTTTGTATTGTTTTCTCTAAAGAAAAGCCTAAATGTTCCATATTTGATGTAATTACGCTATGTAAAAACATCGACACGCTATGTAAAGTTTACCAAAAAAGTGTGGTCTAGTGAACTGTGACGGGCGAGGAATCATGACCCTGACCACTTTGAGTTTAATTCTGAAATGCATTCGGACAGGCTGTCAAGAGCTATTGTTCTCAGTTCTTTAATTATACTGAACTGATACACCGAGTTTCACTCCGCTTTTACATTAATGCTTCTTTTTGTTTATTTGATATTTTCGTGCAGTTATACATTTTGCAGTATATGTTGCTTTACAGTGAAGTTAACACAAAATAAGCAGTAAAATAATGGTACATGTCAGATTTTGCGTTCTGACAAAACCCATTTGGACTTGACAAGATTATAGTCATTAGTTTAGACTCCTGTGGTGCTTGTCTTTTACGTTTATCAAGCAGAAAATTCACAGGGCTGTTTTGATCTTCCCTTTAGGAGTGTTCATAAAAACCCAAACTTGCGCACCATCCCCGACCTCAACCAGGATCAGCCAGAGAAAAAGAGACGCAGACAGAGCCGGGAACGCGCTGCGCGTTCCGAGAACGCGGAGAATAGAACACAAGCAAGACACGTCAAAGGAATCGCAGACACCACCACCCACAAGAGGGCGTCAGTGTTCCATCAACAGCCACAGTAAAAACAATCAAATGTGTTGTGGTGCTTTTCATTCCAAGCAACACAAAGCCACAAAACCTGTAAATGTAATACCAGCATTTTACGACTTAATGAGTTTCTTTGATTGTTATTATTGTCTCAACCTGTTTGTGTCTTTCCAGTAGAGTGATGAGGTATTATATCAATATAGCTGTAAAGTAACTTTTATTGCCAGGTTATGATTCTCCCAACATTTCCACTTGCATGCAACAATGTTTTTTTGCTTTACTGACTTCATCATTATCTTAGTGTCTTAGCAGAAATGCCAGAGAGAAATGAGTGGAGCACAGCGGTGAGCTTCAGGGATCCTGGAGCACAGGTCAAAGTAGCCACAGTGGTCCAAACCTCTGGGAAGAGCAGCACGCAAACTGCCTGCAGGAAGAGGAGGAAGGTTCAACCATCTGCATTTAGGGGAAAAGGCAAGCGATTTTATTGTTCTTTGTAGATATGATAACCATATCACATCAAGGTTATAACTATTGCTCTAGTAATAACACCATATTTTGCACCTAATATTCAATATACTATCCACACGATGCTGCTAAACAACACTGTACTTCTTACCTTTGCAAAAAACAAACAAACGAACAAACAAAACGGTATTCCAAATGTCCTCTCCGGAATGTAAAACACATTTTCCTGCGTTTCACATCTTTGTCCACTAGATGGCAGAATTAAATATTGCTGAAAATTAGCGTGCATTGATTTGCTACCTTCTCTTCTAGTGGGGAAGTGACTTAATGAAGTTTGTGATTTCAGCAATGCGGCATATGAAGAAAAATAAATGGCATACATTTTGCATTATTTCATCTATTTTCATGATTTTTGATTGCAGCTCTAAAGGATTTTTGGAATTTGTGTCCACCACTTCACCTCCTTGTATTAAACAGAGCGTGAAAAACACCTCTGAAATTTATGGACCACGCCCCCAAAAGGCCATTTTCAGCAGTGCGTCGTGTGTGTCGCAACTATTTTCCGTGACTTCCCTGTCCCAGAGGACGCGATGCCACAGGACGCGGGGCCTGACGTGGAACGTCGCTTCGCTTATGCGGCACAAGCCGCTACCCTGAATGGCATCGGAGGCGGAGTCTCACACCAGCAGTCTATGCTCGAATTACATGACAATAACACATAACTGCTGGCGTTACTCCCATACTGTTCCAGTCGGATGTGTGAACGTGGGTTTAGCTCACGGGCGCGAATGACTCCATCCAGAAATTAATGAGGCATTGTGACTGGATCATTTCCTGTTGGGCTAATCAGTGACTCTGTGGGATTAAAGTCCGTTAACAGGCCAAACAGAGACCTCCCTGCAGCTCTGAATCTGTTCTGCTCAGTGAATGATAACAAGCACTGATATGTAAGCATGAATATTCAAATGCAATATTAATATACATCTATATTACTCTAAATTAGAAATGTTATGAGCTTTTTCCCCCTACAGATTTGGAGACTGATATTTCCCTCTCACACAGTGACTGGTTGAGAGCAATATTTCATGATAAGATCTTACATTAATCTTTAGGAAATTTCAATATGGTAATTACATTGAGCCTTAGGGCCCTTGAAAGTGCAGACCACCCTATTGTTTTTTAGCGTAGTGTTTGGGCTGCATTATCAGAGCATTGAATTGTGAACACACCAACTGCAGTGAAGGACGAGAAGAATGTTTTGTGATTCTTTGTGCTCTGGCTAAACTGCTTCCTGCTTCTTTCACTGAAATGGTATGTTTCAGCATTCGTGGAAACAGCAGCACTGGTCTGAGATCATTGTTATTCAATCAGAAGCACATGGCCGACCTTGACCAAAACTGAGGCTGTGCATCAGCAAGTGTAGCAGGTGGAATTCTCTTGGAGACACGCCCCCTTTCCCTTCATTCAAAGGAGATCCCTGACCAATCAGGACTCTCCCTGCCTTATCAGCTATTCAAAAACAGAAAGGCGGTTGAAGCCTGTGCTTGCTTTCAGTCTTTTGTGCTGCCTGTGAATGCTGACAGCTGCAGAATGCCATAGCCGTTTGGAGAGATATGGATTTAGCTTTGGGAAGTTTTTCTTTTTTGTTACTATGACATGGAGAGTCAGCACACAGAGAGAGGGACACTCAGTTGGTCTAGAGAATGGGAGAGGTCCTCATTTATTTTACAAACTCATGGTGAGTTTTTGTTTTTGTTAGGTCACTCTGGTGATTTGTAATTTGTTTTTTTTGTTTTTTTTAACTAAATGGTTTCTCCTGAACTCAACAGATTTAACAAGCAACACATTAACTCATGTAGTCAGAGGGCTCAATATTTAAAGCAGTTTCAAGTTGGTGGTGTGATACGGAGCTGTTCGTGTGTTGTAGGGCTGGAGGACATTGATCAGAGTGTGTTAGAGTGTGTGTGCGTGTGTGTGTGTGTGTGTGTGTGTGTGTGTGTGTGAGTGATGGTCTTCCAGCTGGCCCAGTAGGGTATAGGTGTATCAGGGCACTTATAGAAGACATGGAATCTTGAGCAGGCCGCGTACCTGCTTGGAGCCCTTCAGCCAACAGACCATCAAACTCGTCTGTCTCTGCAGTGCCTAGCGGCTCCTGTGTTATTAGGTTAGTCTAGACATGAGTATAATATCTAGTTGTCACATGCTGGATTTGAGCCAATGTTTGTTTAATAGCAAACAAGACAAAAAAGAAGAAAATGTTAATCTGAGATGAAAGAGTTCGTGTTTGACGCCAGCAGTCCAGTGGAGGCAGTTGCAGCTGTTTGTGTGTGCAGGTTTATGTGCATGTATGTATATTGACAGCGGTCTTTTCTCTAGGCCAGCTGAAGCTGATTGTAACTCCAGCCAAAGGATTGCTGTATGTTCAAAGTGAGTTCCATGACCTGCAACATGTCATGTTGCACAATATGAAATGCTTTATGAAAGAAGACCATCCACCTTGTTTGTTGTGGATACATGAAGCTCCTGTGTTTAAGGGTGCTGTTAGATCATTCATCCAATGACCTTCCAAATGCTAATGTAAAATTTGTGTTACAATTAAAATGTCTTCACTGAAATTTTGCATAGTCAACTTCATAACTTCCTTGTTCATTAACATGACTAAATCAACCATTCCTGCTTATTGCCTTTGGTTTCACAGTTCTAGAAGCCAGGGGTCTTCTGGCAAAGGAATACAGACCATGCGACTCATATATCAAGGTAGGTGTGTTATATGTGTGATAAATGTGTGCAGCGTTTGGGTTCTATGTGCTGCTCATGTGTGAGGACACACAAGTCAGTATCTCTTTCATAACAGAACACTAACGTTCTGTTGTGCTTTTCATGAATCAGTTAAAGACTTTTAATATGTAATTATAAGCAAGTCTTGTTCAGTGGTATCTTGGCTTGCACACATCATTTTTGCCAGCACAAACAGATACTAACATTCTGTACTTCTTTTCATGAATCAGTTAAAGAATTAGGTTTACCCTTGACTGCCGCATGTTCCCCAGAGGTGTGTCTGTTGGACTGTACTGGCTGTTCTGTCCAGTACAGACCCAGCTGCTCAGAGGATGGCTGCTCCTCCTATACAGCTCCACGTTTCCACTGACATTCCCTGTCTTCCTGACACAAGTGCCCCCCTGCGTTGACGCGAAATCGCCCCTACTGAGGACGCGTGTGTCGGGATAGAATGAGAACTGTGGTTGTATTAAGCAAAGTCCCTTTGCAGATAGCCCTGGTTCCAGACGTTGACCACAGCAAAAGGCGGAAGACCCGGACGGTCATTGACTGCAGGAGTCCTGTCTTCAACGAGACCCTTGTCATGTACGTGGTCACCCCATTTATGCACACCCTGCTTTTTAAGGACACTAACATTTGAAAATAAAATAAAGAGGAAGTTAAACACAATGTTATATTAGCTGAATTTTACAGAGTGTCCTCCTCTAGAGTACATTTGACCTTGAAGACATAGTTTGTGCATTAGTATTGTACAATAGTGTTATATAGCATCAAAAAAGAAGGAAAAACCTTTTACCTTAAGACTTACAAGCCCTCTGGTACGGAGATTGGTTGGTTTTTTTTGGAGGGGGTGGAGTGTTTTTCTACTGATTGATGAAATGTTGAGGGTTACGTGTTGATGTTGGTATACAGGGCGGTCGGAGAGGTTGAGCACCAGAAGAGGTTGTTGGTGACAGCTTGGAATCGCAATCGCAGCTCCAGGTGAGCTGGGTTACCTCAGACGCTCTGCTTATAACCTAAAGGCTGAGCTGCATCCTTTGTCATATTCTGCTTTGGGTAGAGTGCAGGTGTGTGTGCCTGCAGGTGTGTGTGCCTGCAGGTGTGTGTGCCCGCAGGTGTGTGTGCCCGCAGGTGTGTGTGACCGCAGGTGTGTGTGACCGCAGGTGTGTTTGTGGTTGCAGACGCAGTGAGTTCCTGGGCTGCATGAGCTTTGGAGTTCACTCCCTCTTCACTTCAGCAAAGGTGAAAATAGAAAATATAATCTACCAGTTCCATGTAATGGGCCATGGTTCATTTTATAGTAACAATAATAGTAATATTCACAGCATGCAAATAAAACAGTTAAACAAAATGAATAAAACAGTGTATATAAAGCAACATGAAGAGAGGGGAGAGGGGAGGAGGAGAGGAGAAGAGAGGGGGAGAGGAGGAGAGGAGAGGGGAAGAGAGGAGAGGGGCTTTAGGTGCTGAGTAGCAGTGTTTCCCTCTAACAGAGCACAGAGTGAGCACACCATCTTCATGACCACAGGGAACATACATGAACAGACATGGACACTCAATTCAATCAAAAACTGGCATAGAGGTTGCTCTCCTCTTTCTATTTTCCTTTTACACTTATCTTCCTTTCCTCATTTCTTTCTTTCTTTCTTTCTTTCTTTCTTTCTTTCTTTCTTTATGTCAGTCTGTCAGTCTGTCTGTCTGATTGTCTGATGCTCTTTCTCTCACCTTCCACTGTGTGTATGATCTGTCTTGTCCTGTGGGAGAGAGCTGACTGTACGGGTTTTGTGTATTGGTCCAGGAGATCAGGGGCTGGTATTATCTCCTCGGTGAGGAGCTGGGTAGGAGCAAACATCTACGAGTGGCCTCCCGACGCATCAGGCAGCCCGCTGGTGAGCTCATGTCACGCCGCCTCTCCCGCATTTCTCTCTCACTTGAGGTTTTTTTCTTTCTTTGACTTGCAGAGAAGTAAATGAAGTTGGACAAATCCCACATGGCGTTCCTGAACCTCCTCATCCCTGTATTATAGCTACACCTGAGACGACTTCTCTTCCTGTCTGGCAACAGTGATTAGCCCACATACTATATGTTGTTGCGTAATTAAAAACAAGCAAAATTAAATCTTTTTTTTGTTTTTGCCTCAGATAGATGGCAGAAGGCTGCTGAGGCGACACGTTTCAGTGGCAGTTTCGGTCACGTTTTTGATTCTTTTAGTTATTGCAGCGCTATTGCCACTATCATAGCCTTTCTCATGCTTAGAGCTTAAGCTGTAAGCTAACGCGTCCCTCAGGAGGGAGAAGCCACTCTGTTGTATTCCATTTCCAAGAGCTGAGAGCCAGACGCACATGCTGTGTGGCTGTGCGGAGTGCGAGTCTGAGGTATTAGGCTTTAAATTCTGAAGCTCCGTGGTGGTTCCAGACGAGTCCAGATCTGCCTGGGACTGGGTGTCTCAGTGCCCTGTGAGGGTCTCGCTCTCAGATGGATTAGTTAAGGCGAATGCTAGCGAGTTCGTTTGGCTGGCTCATGTGAGCAAGAGAGCATTTTGGAGAGAGTCCTAATCATGCTAATTGTTGTTGTCGTTGTTGTGTGTGTGAGTGTGAAATTGTGGACTGACGGTTAAGCAATGGTAGAGGAATATGGTAAATAAGATGGCACACACGTGTGCCATTGGAGAAATCAGAAAAGATTAGACTTGATTAGAAAAGATTAGACTTGAGAGAACAAAGTGACAGAGAGAATGAGAGAGAGAGAGAGAGAGAGAGAGAGAGAGAGCGAGCGAGCGGAGGAGAGAGGCACTGCAGGCAGAACACTGCACTAGACCTTAGGGGAGAAAGGCAGCTGTATTGTGTCCCAGCTGAATGCTACTTCAAGGAGAAACGCTTAAAGACATTGTTTCCTGGGAGAGTTGTAATCACTATGGTTACATGTGGGGTTACATAGTGGGAGGAGTCTGTCAGTGGTTGATTGGATAGGGCATAATACATGAAGAGAAGTTGATTTTACTCTCTTTTCCCCTTCTCTCTCTCTCTCTCTCTTTGTCTCTCTCTTTCTCTTTCTTTCTCTCTCCCCCTCTCCCTCTGCCTTTGCCCCTGGTTCTACTGGTAACTGGTTGTACCCCAGGCTTGGGCACTGAACGTCGGCTCATACCAGACGGATAGATACTAAACACATCTCTCCCAGCTCTCTGAGGCAGTGTCATCTGACCCTCGGAGGCACAGCTGACCGTACCGTGATCCCCCCCCACCCGCCCGCCCCAGCGCTGCCTTATTGAGGGGCTCCCTGCAGGAGCGAGCAATGCTCTCAAAGTCCAGCTTCTCCACATGGGACTCATGGGACTCGGTTATGTATGTTACAGACGCTGCCCTGTCCAGACATGCTGCTACACCCGATGCTGCCGCCGGGGAGAACATGCAGTCGTTAACCGTAAGTCTGCTCGCCTCTGTTTTGTAGTCTAAATTCAATTTGCATAATTGACTTAATTGGAGTAATGCCATAGCTAGCGCTCCTTGCAATGTGAGGTATTTTTACTAATGTAATGTTACATCTCATACTGTGATATGAATATATATATATATATATATATATATATATATATTCATATATATATATATATATATATATTCATATATACTGTATATATATATATACACATTTGTACGTTTCACTGGACCCAAATATTTAAGCTTCTTATATTTATCACCCATCATCTTTTAAATTGTCTTACTTTTGAGATGTTTTTAACACTAGGGAGGGATCTAGAGTAGAGATCTTTACAACTTTGGCATTACTGAAACATTAACCCACCCCGTAGCCCCTAGTGTGTTTGAGTGTGATGCCCTCCAGCATCAGGACGGCACTCCAGACTCTGCTGGTTGGCACTAATGACCCACAGGGACCAGGGAGGTGTGCAGATGTGGCGTGTGATATTACACTATTGTCTAGCTATCACTCCTCAATGTTACGCACACACACACACACACACACACACACACTCACGGGCGCGCGTGCACACACACAGTCTCCACACCCGCCCTTCCACTTTAGCAAATTGCATTTCCCAGGACTTTCTACTTGGGATTTTCTGTCTTTCTCCACACAAAGCTGGGAAACGGGAAGAGCTGACAGAGTGGGGGCTGTGGGACGGGCGGCCCCTCCGCACTGGTTATCATTTATCTCCGCCTGCTTTTCGTTTCTGCTGTTTGTTCCCGGCAGAGTGGCACTGTTCCGCAGCGTGGAGGCCGGAGAGGTGCTTGGCCAAACCTCCGTGCCCTTCCGCCCTGCCTTACCGTAACAAGCTGCTCAGGATTTTTAGGAAACTGCTGTGTTCTTTTATTACTCGTTTTATTAGACTCATAAACAAGGTCTTTTCTGAAGGTGGTCAAACACAGATAGACTTGTGGCAGAATACAGCAGTTGAAATAGAAAACGATGATTTTTTTGCCGTGTGTGATTTTTTTGAGATCATTCACAATGTGACGAATGAATGTTCCATGTGTTTTGTGGCCATGCAATGGAGATGGTGTGGCACTTTCACCTGTCTACCAGCCATGTACGGACAAATGTCCCCCCATGGTACCTTGTTGACGTGTGCCCCGCTTAAACAAACATGGCTTTAAACTTTAATGCCCCGTGGTCATAATGGATGTTTGTGTTTATGCCAAATCCGACATATCAGGGGGAGAGAGGGAGATGGAGATAGAGAGAGAGAGAGTTAGAGACAAAGCAGTGCAGCTACTGTGCAGACAGATCTGTTCAGGAAGCCAGTATGCTTATCGAGTGCAGACATACTGCCTGGCCGCTAGCCGGGGGGTTGGAAGGTGGCTTCCTGTCATTCTTCTGTGCTGCGAGGTTCCCATGAGCAGCCATGCTGCGGGATCAGTACCGCTGTGCTCTGCTAAGACAGCTGCACCACATGAGGGGCTCCCCAGCCGTCCTGAAAGCTGGCAGAGCCGCGGGACAGAGGCGTCGTCCGTGCACGCCCGGCCGAGATTCGGGCACCATGCACACCATCCACGGGCTGTGCAGGTTCTGCATCGAACGCAACTTGCCTCAGGTTGGTCCCGCCGCGTCTGATTGGATTGATCCGAAGGGGAGAACAGTGGAGATGGAATTACGGAGAGCTGTGGAGTGAATTAGAAAATGGAGAATATTTAGCGGTTATTATGGAGAGTAATGTGGAGAGTTTACTAAATAATTTTAAAATGTATTGTTGAGATGTTATTTTTGGTGTGTGCATTAAGGACGTTTTACCTGCTGTAGATGTTAGGTAAGAATATTTCAGCACTTTTCACGGAGACCTCCTGGACTTTACTAATATCTGAAGGGAAGGTGAAAAGCTCTCGCTACTCAGGTGTGGTGAAGGGCTGATCCTGCCTAGTGTGCCAACCTGTGCAGTCAGAGGAGCTGATGGCAGTTGTGCTCCTGGACTGAGACAACCTGGACTGCTGGATCTTTCATGAGTGTAATCATACGGGCACCTAATGAGGATAGGACGTAGACCCAGAGGAACAATGAGGAATACCAGCAAAGTCTGTCTGCACTGTCCACTCTCTCTCTCTCTCTCTCTCTCTCTCTCTCTCTTTCCTTTATTGTTGTTCACCCAGCATCTCCCAAGGCATTTCTTCTCCCCCACATTTCCCTGTTTAGTTTGGCTTCGGTTTCTTTCGCCCGCTTCGCCTTTGCCCTGTCCAAATACCCCCCTCTGCCCTGTCCAAATACCCCCCTCTGCCCAGACGTTTCCTTTTCTTGCTAGCAAGAGTGGTGGCCTCCCCCAATCTCCCCCGGCAACCTGGGCTAATTTCTCAGCTTGTAGGTTTTCACAGGCCCGACGGCTGTGAGGCTCGGCGTTGGAGCTCCGCTGGGTTGGAGCAGCTCTCGGGGGGAGACCTTTCTTCCCCCGACACGTGTTCTGCTCGACCTTGTGGGCACTCTTCTGTGCTGCGACCGTGCGAACGGCATCTCAGCGGGAGATTCGTCGTGCGAAAATGATCGCAGCACTTGAATTTGGCGTATTTACTGGATGAAAGTCACCTCGGATGTGCCCGTTCAGATAGATTTCGTGCTCAATAAGTCTGGTCTGGACTTTTTAAGGTCTTGCATTGAGCGAGCAGCTTTCGATTTCGAGCTCCTCAATTGGCTGGAATGGAATGCTGGTGACTCAGGCCCTGTTTGCTTGGCTTGGCCAGCACATACAGTAATGGAACGATTTGGCTCCCACGGTCCGTGTGACAATAGATGTGTGTGTTTCGTTGCGCAGGTTACCATTCTGAGGGGGAAAGATGGTTTCGGCTTTACCATCTGCTCCGATTCACCGGTTCGAGTGCAGGCTGTGGATCCGGGTCAGTCCCATCACATTCTGGAACCATCGTCCATGTCGAACAGACACGTGAAGCAGTGTCTCGCACGTACACGTGCCTCTCAGCGTGACATATCTTTCTCTCACGTCCTTCAAGGTGGCCCCGCTCACCAGGCAGGACTCCAGCAGTTGGACACGGTGCTCCAGTTGAACGGCCAACCCGTGGAGCACTGGAAATGCGTGGACCTAGCACACGCCATCAGGTTTGCTGATCTGTGGGATCTTCTAAACTACCCTGCCATGAGCTGTGTCTACACCGACCTCATGAACGAGCCCTGAACGACTCACTGCACAGTTATTAGGAAATTGTTTGTGAATTTGTTTTGACCTCTCCATGTTTTGGTGCACTGGTGCCCTCCTTCTATAGGAACTGTCGGAACGAGATCACCGTGGTGGTGTGGAGGACTGTACCGGTCATGAAGCCCTACTATGAAGGCCTGATCCACAGGCCGTCGTACAAACCCTCTGGCTTCGACACGCTTTCTCCTGTCACCAAGACCCAAAACAAGACCCCGCCCCTTCTCTCCCGGCCATCCAACCAAAAGCTGGGACGGCGTAAGAAAGCAGGCGAGAGCACAGGAAGTACAGCAGAGGCAGCGTGGTCATGGACGGGGAAACGGGAAGAGAACGACTACAAAACACGCACACAGACCCTCAAGGGCACCCGTGTGACGTCATCCAGCGGAGACAATTACATCATCCTGTCTCCTGTCAGTCCAGCAAACCAGGTAGCCATTTATACAACATGTGTACAATGTTTTATTATGATACTTCATTAGACCCTTGTGCTGAAGGGAAACAAGAAGTTGGCACCAAGCAGTATTTCCGCATGGCTTGTGCATTATTTGGTCAACATCCCATGCTCTGATCTTCATGAGTCTTTACTCTGGAGGTGCATGTCTTCCTCTCCATCACTCAAGACCTCTCACTCCACCCTGTCACTCAAGACCTCTCACTCCCCCCTTCTCACTGCCCTTTCTGGAGACAGTGCCCCAGTTTTAGCTCAGCCCCTTGTCCTGCTAAGATGTGCTTTATCAATATTCTGATGAAACAGGTGTTCAATCATCAGCAGATTTCTATTGCATTTATTAGATGTCTGCTAAATCTTTTCTCTGCAGATATTACAAACTGTTTATCCAGACAGCAATGGCACACTGGGAACTCTTGGTAAGCATGTATATATGCATCTGTGTGTGTCATTTTGGGTTTGGAGAAAATGGTCTTTAATTCACCACAATTACCCTACTCAAAATGACTTAATCCTTCATCCTCTGATATAATCCATGCTGATCTGTTTCAGGGAGAATCTATCAGACTCACCCGTCTGAAGGGCTCCGGCAGAGCCCGGGTTACCTGGCGGACGGCGGGCTAGAGACGCGGGCCACCCTGCGCAGGTCTGTCAGCGGTTCTGCAGCCACCTTACCGCCCGCGGCCTACAGACAGAGCTTCGCCAACTACCAGAACTGCACCATTGTCCAGTCGCACCTCCCGCACTCCAACTACGGCACCTACGTCACTCTGGCCCCCAAGATCCTCATCTTTCCTGTGTTTGTGCAGGTGCGTTTCCCCGAGTCCGTTCGCTGTCTCAGAAGGTTGTAGTGACAAGCGAGATTCATTTGTGGTAACTTATGGACTTTTGATCGTGTTGTAGCCTCTCGACCTGTGCAGCCCAGAGAGAACTCTGCTCTTGTCAGAGGAGATGATCCTTCACGACAGTACACACATGGCACTTAAGGTAAGGCCAGGGATACTCCCCCGAGCACTTGTGTTAGTCTCCATATCCATACAGCCAACTCCAGAGTAAATCTCAGAGGCATCATTTCTTCCAGAAAGCTGCAGAATGAAAACCAACAGTGGAGTTAAGACAGTTGATTGGCGAGTGAATTAAGACTTTGCTGAGAGTAACAGATGATGTGGATCCAAGAACCCAGCTCGGGGATTGAAGAAACCAACTTTACATGCTGTAGTTTTCTTCTCTGGGGTGGAAATCACGAGAGGGTCCTTGTTTGTGACGTTTTCTTTGCTGGTCCAGAACGTGGCCCTTATTTCTCTCCGCATGGGTTCCTTCTTCAGCCTGCCAGACTCTTCTCCACGTCCAGATCGTCACGGACATCACAGCTACGTGAAACGCAGATTCACTTCACTGAGCAGTTGTCCTAAGAAATGCAGTAATATTAGATTCAACAACAGGCAGCGCAAATCAAACAGACGCTTCATGAGGCTCAGGGGAAGGGAGGGCAGGTTTGTGTTCTCTTCTGGCTACAGCATTTAAGATCTCTGGTTTGGGAATAGCTTGACCTCTAGATAACACAGAGTGAGGCATATTGAGGAAAGATAAATCTCCCCGTGCCACAATAGCCACTCTGATCCACTCCTTAGCGCGAGCAATTATTCCCGTCTCTTTCTTCAGCCTCCTGGAGTTTTTTTCTTGACAGGCTTTCATGGCTAAAGGACCTTTATTCTCTCCGTGAGACCCGAGTGTGTAATGCACTGAGCTTGGCATTTGTAAAGTTTGGCGTGTTTAATAAGGATGAGCTGTTCATCACTGGCTTGCATTCCTTCAGTGTGCTGCCGTGTGTGTGTTTGCGTGTGTGGATGAGTGGGAGTGTGTATGTTTGCCTGCGATTTGGAACTGCCAAGTTTATTAGTTTGGCGTTGCTCCAGGACAGAGCAGGGATTGAGACAAGCACTCCTTTTCTGTGGGAATCAGAATTAAAAGATGAAGCTGTGATCTGTAGGAGGAGTCTACCTGACATCGCCGTGTACCACTGTAGCCATGAATACAAACCCACAAATCTCAATCTAGATGAACATTCTGGTGAAAAAAAAAAAACTGATGTAGGATCAGTGTGCTTCAAATCCCAGATACAGATGGGTGTGTCTTGTTGTCCTGTGTCAGGGTAAAGGACAAACTACCTCCACAGAACAGGAAGGAAAGCAAAATCATGGGCTGTTGTCTTAGTGTGCACTTCCAGCTGTGCTTATTGTGCACCTACATGTGTATTTTGCGTCCTCCTTTTCCACGAGGAAAATCTTAATTGTTTCCTTGATGCGACATGGAGTTCTTACATCAACCGAAGCTGAGGAAATGATCTCTTCGTTTTGGTATCTCGCTGCACACGGCTTCATTAGAATGTCTTCTGGGTGAGATTGATGCAAGCAGACCATTGACGGTGCGGGGTAAGCAGGGTAGAGCGTGCTTTTGAGTGCTGACTCTATCGCCCCCTGTAGGCCACAGTGTTCATCTACACTGACCTGATGCTGCTGACCAGAGAGGATGACCAGGGCCGATGTAATGTGCTCCAAAGTCCTCTATACCTCCACCAGATCCAACTGCAGGATGGTATGTTTACTAATTAAACACACACATTGGAGAGGTTACAGAGTAGATTTTTGTAAATGGTGTGTGTGTGTGTGTGTGTGTGTGTGGGGGGGTTCTATGCTTATGGTGTTTCTGTGATACACATGAGTTTACAGTTTGCAACGCCACTACATGTTTCCTTTGTGGAACAGCTAGATCTTGTCATCAGTTGTCTGAGAGCCCAGCTGCTCGGTTCACTCATATTAACCTGAAGTTGAACTGCTCCAGTATTTATTGGAATGGGAAACAGGGCCACAAACAGAGCCAGCTGTGTGAATGTGTGTGTGAGCATGCAAGTGTGTGTGTGTGTGTGTGTGCATGTGTCTGTGAGAAAGTGTATGATGCATCTGTAGGCTGATTGTTTAGAGAGGAGGGGATGTGAGTGAGCTACACCCTGGGTTATTTGTGACTGTGTACATGAGCCAACGGCAGCAGTCAGGAAGGAGGCAACAGGGGTGTGTGTGTGTGTGTGTGTGTGTGTGTGTGTGTGTGTTTTGGACGAGTGAAGTTCCCTGAGAACACCCACAGTACCGATCTCCTCTCTGCTGCTGTGTCTGCCCTGAACAATGGCCTTGTCTCTGGCGGGCTGAGATGGACTTTGAGTTCTGTACCTTCCTGATGGACACAAATACCCCAAGGCGTGCCACAGCGGACACGTCTGCTTTCTCCTGCAGCGTCTATGTTTAGAGGGGTAGCCTTATCTGTGACACTTATATTTGTAGTACCATTTAAACAGAACGTACCTTTAGTGCTGGGTGTTTATTACATTTTTACAGAATTTTACAAAGTTGCAGTCCTGTGTCTGCTTCATCGAAAAGTGCAAAACCGCAATGAAGTTTTTGCTTTGTCTACAAACATCTCTCTCTCCCTTCCTGTGCAGTTCCTGCAGACAAGCTGAGGCTGTATGTCTCCTACAGAGTAGAGGTGAGATCTCACACTTTGAGCCAGCTCCTCCCCATCACCCTGAAATGAGCATCCTGTTGCTACCCCAGCAACCTCAGCATGTATGGAGCTTGGAATTTACAAGTTCAACAAAAGCAAAAGCAAGTTCATACGAGTCACGATTCAAAATGGTCACCGCACTGTTGACACGATGTGTCAGACATCGATGAGACGCTTCGGTTTTATTTTATTTCATGATGAGCAAAAAACAAAATTGTTGAAAATAATGTTTTTTTAATACATGTATCATACCCAACAAACAAACACACATGCACCTGTCCCGCCCACCTAGACTACAGTCACCTAGAGAGGCTGAGAAAAAACAAATATGTACAATTGAGCCATATCCAGTATACAAACTGGAAATACTAGGTTGGTATATAATTGGTATATGACAACTGCAGAAGGAAATATAAATAACTAACTGTTTGTTTTGTAGCCTGCATGCTAAGATATCCAAGGGGGTGTGGGTGTGGTTGAGGGTGTGGGGGGGGGGGGGTGAGGGTAAGGGTAAGAGTGTGGGTGAGGGTAAGCGTGTGGGGTCGAGGGTGGGAGTGAGGGTGTGGGTGCAGTTGAGGGTGTTCGGGGGTGGGGTGGGGGTAAGGGTGAGGGTGTGGGTGGGATGAATGTGTGGGTGGAGGTAAGGGTGAGGATGTGGGTCTGCTAGGTCTAAATATGTTAAAACTACGTCCATCTGGGAGAAGTTTCTTCCGGGATCCCAATTGAACGTTTTATGTTCCCTAACTGTATAAATCGCCTGTGGTCATTTAACCACATAGATGCTTTGCAGTGTAATAATATTCTAGAGAGCGTGACTCTAACATGGTGTACGTCATATGAGAGGTGCCTGGTGCTCACTCAGCAGAGCAGACGTGTCAGCAAGACAGACGGCTCAGTCCAGCAAATACACGCAGAGGCGAAGCAGTGAACACACAGCCATCTGCCCATCTCCCTGACAACACCTCACACACACACACACACGCACACACACTGATGTGTGAGTGACAGTGTGTGTACCTCTCTTTGCTTTTCTCTCATCTTTTCTCCTCTCTTACTCTCTCTCTCTCTCTCTTTCTCTCTCTCCCTCTCTCCCTCCCTCCCTCTCTCTTGCTCTCTCCCTCTCTCTCTCTCCCTCCCTCTCTCTGTCCTTTCTTCCCTTCCCTCTCTGTTGCTTTCGCTCCCTCACCTCTCATTCCCTGCACTGTGAGAGACAAAGGTTGCATTTTCAGAGCCTGAGCACTGTATGTGCACACACAATAAACCCTGAGAGTACAAAACATATCACCCAAAGAAAAGAGATGTGTTTTTATGATGTATATATCTCTCTCTCTCCCTCCCTCTCTTTCTCCTTCCCTCTCTCTCTATAGAGAACCGAGTGTCTGTTTAGTTTGGAGGCCTTTTCAGTTGAGCAGAAGAGGAGGATATACCAGTGTTTGAGAGATAATATTAACAAACAGCTCGCCCTGCAGGAGAGAATGCGTCCTGATCAGGTACAGCACACAAACACACACCCTTGTGCTCACACACACACACCCATCACCCTAACCTTATCATAAATAATTAGGCTCTTTTAGTTTTTCAAATGAAAGTACCAATTTGTACCCGTGGTGCAAAAAATCGAGTGTTCCTCTCCTTGTGTGCACAGACACACACTCAACAGAATCACATTCAAAAGGCACATTGTCCTACAAAGGGTCTCGCAGCCCCACAGCTGGGGTGTAGTGAAGCACTAGGTCAGGCTGCTCTGTGTTTGTTTAGCGTCCATGCCATCTTCTTTCAGCGTCTTCCAGGAGGAGGGCAGAGAAAATTAGATTTTTCTTCTATCCTCCCTCTCTCCGTATCTGTCTCTCGGTCTCCTCTGCGACTGAGTGCCCCTTGGGTTGGCATTAGCAACCACGGAGGCAGCAGCATCATTAATCAGACTAGCACGAGCAGACACGCACATGTGACTTAGAGAGAGAGAGAGAGGGAGAGGGAGAGAGAGAGGGGGAGAGAGAGAGAGAGAGGGAGAGGGAGAGAAAGAGAGAGAGAGGGATGGAGAGAAAGAGGGAGGAAGGGAGAGACAAGATGTGACTGAGTACTGCTATAGAGCATGCTGCTATGATGAAAGAATACATTAGTTGTCTTTAGGCGATAAACATTGGACCTTTTGTGAAGGTGAGGACGATTTACGTTACACGTTTATGTTTTTTGTCACTGGATGTGTGGCATAGTTGCTGTGTTTTACATTTGGATATCTTTATAAAAGTGATTTGATTGGCATACTGATTTGAAGAAATGGTGGATCTATGACATTTTGATTTGAATGTTTTCAACTGTGTTGTATGTTAATGTGTGACATGTGTTAAGGACATTTTGACTAAGCCCCCTGATACATTATTGGGAATACTTGAATATTGAAATGTCTGAGTTCACTGTTGAAAAGGACTTTAGAAAGTAGAATTAAGTTTGTCCATCTTAAAACAAAACACTGTTTTAAAAGTGATTTAAACCATAAATTCCTCTGCCAGTCACATGTATTTTAGTGATTAATGAGGAGGTGGATGTGGGTTCCTTGTAATATGGCACCAGCGTGCTGCAATTTCCTGAAGTAGAAAATATCAGATGTGGCATCAAATATCTTTCTGTAACAGCACAGTTGATGGCCGTGACTGAAGGTTGCCCTGCTTTCTGAAGAATAGCACTGTCTCCCTATGCAATCACAAAAGCAACACACACACACACACATATATATATATATATATATATATATATATATATACACACACACACAGAAAACATCATGAACACTATGTCTTTAGACAGGATAGGTGTTTGCCGTGTAGTTAGCGCTGTGTTTCGATGTTTCGATTACTTATCAGATGCTGGAGCCAAAGGCTGGGGGAGAGACTGATCTGGGGCTGCTTGGGTTTGGAGCGCATGGTGTTTCTGAGCCCTCCTGCCCCTCCGGATCACCCCTGATGGGTCGCAGTAGAACCAGAACGTTTGGCCCCGCCGAACACCTCTCCTTCCCAGACCCGCGCCTCACGGCGGAGGACGCCGTCCAGAGCCCTCCTCCGGCAAGCGACGCCCCCAAGCGCACGTTCGTGGAGACGTCTGCCGCCTGGAAGGAGCCGGGGAGGGAGCTGAGGGGGAGGGGGCAGGAGGCCGAGCTGCAGCAGGATCAGGGAGAGGGCGCGAGCACCTCGGACAGCGTCAGCACGGGCGTCAGGCCCGTGCCTTCCTCCTCCTCCTCCTCCTCCTCCTCCTTGCCTCTCGTCGTTCCAAGACTTTGCCTGGATCGCTCTTTCAAGCCGGACGCTCTGACCTCGCCATCCACAGATGATGATGACGATGAGGAGGAAGAAGAGGAAGAAGACAGTGACGAAGGCTACCTGAAGCGGAGGAGCTTGGTGGAGGTGTCTCCCGGCAGGGGGCAGCCGAGCGGCGGTCTGCGAGTGCAGGTGTCCCTGCGGCGGAGACGCACACACAGTGAGGGCAGCCTCCTGCAGGAGCCACGCTCCCCACGCTTCATCTCCGACCAGGCCATCCACTGCCTGGAGGGCAGCGCCGGCGAGACGCAGGAGCGCTGGTCTGTCCCCTCCCCCCAGACCCTGAGGAAGGAGCTCACCAAGAACGGAGGATCCATCCACCAGATCTGCCTGCTTTTCACTGGCAGGAGGGTACGTTTGTCCACTGCATAGAGTCCTTTCTATCTTCTGTGGTTGACATTCCCTGCTTGATTAAAATGTCTGGCTTATTGGCTGAGACTTTCAATAAAACATTCAATTTCCATTTAGCATGTTGCACAGTAACAAAGCAGTTCTTCCTCTCCCTGCAGGTCTGCGGTGAGCCGAACTGTCAATGCCAAATGGGGAAGAACATCATGAAAAAGAAATCAAAGAACCTGTAAGTAGAGCTGCTCTGAATGTTTCGCTGAATGTGAAGTTAGTAAATTTGCACTTGCACGAGACTGAGTGGGCGTTTAAGACCTTTGATGTTCACCACACCGCTCGCCGTGTTGATAGCTTCCCGCTGCGATCAGCGATGGCTCCTTAGCCGTTCCCCTCTGAGAAGCCCGGCCGCGTTGGTTCTCCTGATGATCTCGTTTGATCTCGTTATTGCTCTCCGTGCTCATTTCTGACTCGCTGCGCGACTCGCGTGCGGTGGAGTGCTCGCCTGGCCTGTGACTCATTCGAGAGGAGCGTTTGCACTCGAAGCTGCTCTCACTTCCTCCTGGTGTTCCCACAGGGCCAAAGACATGAAAAATCGTCTGACCTTCCTCAGGAAGAGAAGCAATGACAAACATGGAAGCAATCCAGGCAGCAGACTCGAGAAGGCCCTCAAATCAGACAAGTGAGTGCAGATGTTGGCATCCTGTTTTAACTGTTCTGGCTCCAAGGCTGGGAAGAGTCACGGTCTTTGAAATGTTTATCAGCACTGCGGCTCCGAGAGACGCCCTCGTATCAAAGCGCGAACTTCAATGCCACGTAAGAGAGGAAATGGTGAAGTGGCCATTCATATATCAAGTGTCGAGTGCAGTGTAACATCACGAGTGGCATTAGAGACAGGTGTGGTTAAAACAGGGTAAAAGTAGATCATGATGCTCTACAGTAAATATTAGGGAATGCATGAGCAGTGGGAAATCATGCCGTAGTTAAGCACTTTGACTGGTTCCATTAACAGGCCCACTCCAGAGGAAGCGCTCAAGTGGGGTGAATCTTTTGACCTGCTGCTCTCCCACAAATGTAAGTTTCGGATATTTCGTCTATAGCATCGATGTTTGTCGGAATGTGAAGTGGTTGTTATGAAATAGCACTGTGTGCAGTTCTGAACGCGTTCCAATTTTAAATGGAATTCGGAAAACAGCACCAATTACTTTGGATCATGATGACGATGTGAGCCCGGATGCATTGTGATGTCACGTTCTGTCTGAACTTCTACTCGCCAGACGGGCAGACGATGTTCCGCTCCTTCCTGCAGACAGAGTTCAGTGAGGAGAACCTGGATTTCTGGCTGGCTTGTGAGGACTACAGGAGGATCAAGTCTCTGTCCAAGATGGCTTCCAGAGCAAAAAAAATATACGCAGAATACATTTCCATTAAGTCATGCAAAGAGGTGGGAAAAAATAAATCAAGTATTCATTCACCAGAGAAGTGATTAATTATGTGTAAAAATAAGTATAAACTCAGTTGCCAGTGACTATTTGTGGCAAATAAGGCTAAATTAAAACTCGTAATAAGATCATACAGCTACAGTTTAATGAACATATTTAGCTGTGCAAGACTCTAGATTTAATAATTAAAGAAATGATTCCTGCAATGAGCACAGGTTTTGGGAGCAGCTTTATTCAAGGCACTGGTGCTCACTGGAGGTCACGTGCTCCTGCTCACTAGAGGTCACGTGCTCCTGCTCACTGGAGGTCACGTGCTCCTGCTCGCTGGGGTCACGTGCTCCTGCTTGCTGGGGGTTACGTGCTCCTACTCACTGGGATTACGTGCTCCTACTCACTGGGAGTCACATGCTCCTGCTCAATGGGATCACGTGCTCCTGCTCACTGGGAGTCGCGTGCTCCTGCTCAATGGGATCACGTGCTCCTGCTCACTGGGGTCACGTGCTCCTACTCACTGGGAGTCACATGCTCCTGCTCACTGGGTGTTATGTGCTTCTTCTCGCTGAGGATCTCGTGCACCTGCTCACTGGGGCCACGTGCAACTACTCACTGGGGTCACGTGCTCCTACTCACTGGGAGTCACATGCTCCTGCTCAATGGTGTTCACATGCTTCTGCGCTCTGTCCCCAGGTCAATCTGGACTCATACACCCGGGACCAGACCAAGGACAACATGGAGAACATTAGTGCCGAATGTTTCGACCTGGCCCAGAGTAGGATCTACGGACTCATGGAGAAGGACCCCTACCCTCGCTTCCTTCGCTCAGACATCTACCTGGACTTAACTCACCAAAGGAGACCCAACCTTGCCACAGAGCTGCCCTAATCCCATCATCTCTGACCCCAGAGGGTCACCATGAAGACCAAGCGGCATTGTGTATTATATGGACGGAGTAAGACAATAGTCAGTGTTTGTTAACAAACTGTCCAGCCGATGTACAGGACTGTGTGTATCAGTTCTTTCTGGCTCCAGTGCTGATTTGGAGGGAAATGATTGCTCTAGACCAGTGGGTTTGCATTGACCTCCTACTGCCCCCTGCTGGATGACACTGGGAAAAGCGTGAGCACGACTGAGATGCTGGCTTCACAGGTGGTGTGTGAACGGTGAAAAGCATGTTGGGTAAGGTTACAGAGGGAAGCTTGGTACTGTTTTGCTTCAGATTGCTGCAGTCCTTTCTTACCCTGAGCCCCAGGTACATGGGGCAGTTTAATCAGCAGCCATCTCACTTATGTATGCCAGTTTACATTCATCTCGTGAGAGGAGCACTGCCTCCTTGTTGTCAGTACCCGACTCGGTTTTCGAGCTATAACCCTGTTATTCACGAGAGCCCCGTCTCCATAAAGATGTGTGTAAGCTCATGAGAGAGCCACAGGTTCAGTTTTCAGAAGCACTCAGAAGTGTTTTGAACTTTTCTCACTGTAAATAGACTGATTAAAATGGCAGGTCTTCACAAAGACATATAATGTCTGGAAGTGCTTTTTATTAGATTTCACACTAATGAAGCCTGAAGAGAAGCTGAGGCCACTGAATCAGACCCTAGTCACCTAATCAGACCCTCCTAACTACAATAAACAAAATCTTTTAATTAGTTTCTACAAATTCCTAGAGATTTGCCTGTTTAATTTAAAAGTGCAATACACAAGACCCCTGTCCAAATCAGCAACCTCGTGACCTCACGAATCATCAGAACTCAGTGTACATCTTTTTTCCTTTCTGTGAACAATTTCTTATCTTTATACATGGGCAGGTAGTAGAATATCACGGTAACACAAATGTTGTCATTCTCCAAAATATAGACTAGCCATTTGTTTTGCTGGAAATGTGGATATATATGGAGTATTCTGTTTGTAGGGAGTCATTATTTAAGCGTACATCTGAGCTGAAACAAAAATTAAACCTCATTGGAACTGTAATTGTTTTCCGATTGCTACTGAGTAACATGTTTTGTGCATAAACATCAGAAATGCGGAATTCCGTGTTAATTTGGGCGAAAATGCTTTGGCCTGTGATGTAGCCTGCTGGGAACGGAATTGCATAAATTCCTTTCTTTTCTTTAAATTCCACGTAAGCACCTCCTTCGTGTAATTAATATTGCTGTATTTATTTGTGGCCTTATTATCCACTTCTGGCTTTAAGTATGCCCCATATTCAGACTGAATAAAGCTACATTAAATAATAACTCCATTTTACATTAATAGTATTTTGCATTTTGAATTATTTTACATTTAAAATGTCACCAGCAGTGAATGTTATTTTGTGTTCTACAGGTTGCTTTCCTCTCTGTAACATTAGAGGGCAGTAAAGGCTACAGTACGACAATCCAACAAACCACCAGTCAGTCACCGGCTTTGTACAGCAGTTGTACTCAAGGTTTCACACGTTACTCATGAAAGGATTTCAGGCAGCCTGCCCTGGTTTGATACTTTCGGGCCAGCACTTTTTGGCTTTTGGCTAAACTCCTTTTTTGGTTAAACATGACCAAACCTGAGCAGATTTTGGACAGAAGTGTGATTATGGAGCTGTGTTAATGCAAATTGTACAGGTTAGGCCTCGTTTTGTGAGGTGCTAAATGGGTCACTGTATGCAGTGCTGCATGCCCTGTCTATCCCTAGGAAATATTCAGTGTTTAAAAAAACAAAACTGAACCACACTGTACTTACTGTTTGGATAAGACTAAACTGTAGGTGTGACCGCTATTTAGGTAGAAGGATTTCTTCAAAAAAGGTTTGAGATGGATACATTCATCTAACCCTGAGGGATAATATGCTACAAAAACAAATTAAAGGAAATTAGACATGGGTAATGAAATAAAAACAATAATAATTATGATGTGAAACTGGGTTCGGGAGAAAAAGGCAGGAAAACATATACTTCTTTTTTCCTTTTTAAAATTATATATCAGGCTGATCATGTGTACACACACTATATATATATAATATCACACATTAATATCTTTGTTGTGGATTTGTAAAACATCTTTGACCCAGTAGATGGCGCTGTAATCATTGCTTTCTCCTCTGACACAGCTGTGTTGGCCAGTCTATATTTAGACAATCCATTTGGGGGATGGGAGGGCAGTGGTGTGTGTGCATTCAGGTGCGCATGCGTGTGTGTGTGTGTGTGTGTCCACTTGTCTGGACGCACGTGTATGTGTTTGTGCGTACGTGCATGAGATCCTCTGTTAAAACGTAAGGTTATGCGAGGATAAACTCAAGCCTCACTCTGCTTGACTGATACACAGACTAACTTCTTTCTTCCTCCAAATTAGAAACATTTACTGATGTCACATACACCTGAGCCTGATGAAGCCGTTTAGAAGGTAGGGACGGACCGAACTCATTACATTTCACGCCATTGAAGAGTTGTCTCAATGTCAGCAATGACATGGAGCAAGGAATTATTCTTATATTTTCATCTTTAGTTTTTTTTTAATTTATGAGTGCAACACGCCACAACTGCAACACGCCACAACGATGCACCTGCAGACTCTGCCCATATGATGCGCCAGTCAGACCCTGTTGCACAAATGTCATAAATCAAGTCCGTCATTCCCTTGATGGAAAAAATCTCTTGCAAAATGCAGCAAGGGCTGAAATGTAAGAGACTGTCAGAGGCAGACATGGGTGATCTTGGGAGGACCGACCACATACTGGCTGACAGGACCAGACAGGATCATTGACGACACCGTCTATGGCTACGTTCTTTCTTTCAGTATTTTTTTTTTCTAGCCGTAAAGGATGACCTCATCGCTAAAAATGGCTCCAGGCTCCTTCCCCACATCATCATCAGCAGATTGGAGAATGGGCACAGAGCCAGCATTCTCCATCTCTTAAAGGCACAGCTTCTCTCTCTCTCTCTTCCACTCTCTCTCTCTATCTATCTCCATCTCTCTCTCTCTCTGCGTCTCTTCCCACATGCTCTGTCGTGTTGTCTCTCCGTGCACATGCACACATGGAGTGTGCGGTACCTCAAAGGAGCGTACGTTCTCAGTCCTCCTCGCGGCACCTCACAAGAGAGGACGCCCTCAGCTTCCCTCCCTGCTACCTCTCTCTCTCTCTCTCTCACACATGCAATCAAGGCCAATTTACCGACATCGATTATGGCCGTGAGCTACAGAAATCTTCCTCCGAGACGACGTGAAGGCAGCAGCGTCTGTAGTGGAGGCTCAGCTTGTACGCAGAGGGTGTTGCAGAAACGTGGCTGGTGGCAGTACGAAGCCCCCACGGTGCAGACCTGCTTTTGAATGCAGTGCCGTGCAATCCAGCATGGATGTTCCTGTATCCGACAGCGGGGAGTAATGGGAAGAGCAGCTCTAATACTCTGCCCTGGCCTGGGTGATGGGAGCATCATTTCTGTGCTTAGCAGTGTAATCAATAGGCCTATCCGGCAAACCCCCATCTATGGCCTTGAGGTGCTGTGATGAGAGAAAGTCAGTGTCTAATCCAATCAGTTTGGGATTAATATAAAATGGGTCACAATGGTGTTGCTAGCCATTTGAATTTGTGTGCCATTTATTTAACATAAACGTAAAATACTTTAAATAACAAAGATCAAACTTTGGTCATTTCTGAATGATAAAGGTTCGCCGGGGCCTTGTTATAGTGGTGCGGTTCCCACACATTTGGGTGAGGCACCATCGCGCTGCTGTCTGCTGCCCACCTTTGTTTAAGGCCTCATATGTTTCACATTAGGGTTTTCCCTTTCCCACTGTAAATAACCTGCTCTGCAGTCCTGCCGGTGCCTGCAGTCCTCTGAACATTTTCATTTCGCATCATTCACCTCAAAGTATGCTTCACTCAGCCATGGGATGATTTGAAAAATCTGGGCAATTATAAAAAACCGTTACCTTTTTTTTTAATGCTTTTATGAAGGTCGTTTGTGAGCCACTGCGGTGGGAAGAGGCCGTTTTCGTGATGGAGGGATGCGGTGGCCCAAATCTAGCGCTCGAGAGGTCGAAAAGGGGTAACGGACATTCACTTCCCCTCCCATTACTGCCAGTGTCTTTGTGGACGGATTTTGTGGTGCTTGTGTGTGCAGGGAGAAAGCAGTGACAACAAGAATAACAGCAACAAACAACCCAAAGAAGCAAATAGAAATGCACAAGTGTTGGGGCCAGTGATTCTGTATAACCAGACCGCTGCAGAGAGACAGTCTAGTTAATTACATTAGTGAAAAAATAAAGGACAACAAAACAAAAGAAAGAATCACAACAATAATAACAAGAAGAAGAAGAAGAAGATACTGTACATTACTCACAAAAAGTGATATTTGGGATATTTGGCTTTTGGGTGACATTTCAGAGTAAACCTAAAATGCACTCTAACCTTTACTGGTGAACTTAATGTGACCTTCCCTAAACTTTATGAATGCACATGCCCAGCTGTACAGTGTTTCAGTACTTTTTGCACAATTTTCTGGACATTTTTTTCTGGAAACAGGAAACCTAAAAGCAAAATTCACAACAGGTCCATGATCCATGGATTGACATGAGCCCATCATGACATCAAGATGACAGCTAACAATTGATCAACAGTACCAGCCATTGTGAGGCTTCAAACAAGATGTTCTCAGATGGAAGTGGCCACTGAGCTTAGAGTGTCACAGAGTGTCAACAGGTTGAAACAGAAAGGCATAGAAGTGGACGTCCTTGGACCACCGTCCCTGCTGACCGCTTCATTGTGGAACGCTTCCTGTGGAACTGGATAATGAATGCAACACAACTCCAGGGAGGTGAACGGCACCCAAATGTCATTGCAGACTGTTCGAAACCATTAACATCAGAGTGGTCTGTGTGCTAGACAACCTGCAAGGCTACCTGACCACACCACCAGACACCCGGCATCGTCTTGCATGAGCCAGGGAGCATTTACGCTGGACGAGGGGCCTGTGGGCCTCAGTGCTGTTCACTAATGAAAGTCATTTCACGCTGAGAAGAATTGATGGCCGCCAGTGATGTTGGAGACGTCAAGGAGAGCGCTATGCATCAGTCACCAGATGGGTCTATAGTGGTGGTGTTAAAGTGTGGGCAGATGTGTTTAGTCAATACAGAACTGCCCTACACTTTGTGAATGGTACAGTGACAAACCCATACTACTTGAATAATGTTTTTTTTTTATTTGTGCCTCTGCATGAACAGAGGCCTAATTTTATCTTCATGGACAACAATACTCCAGTTCATCAAGGTCGCATCGTTAGGAAATGACTGCTGGAGACTGAGATACCTCAAATGGAGTGGCCTGCATTTTCTCCAGACCTGAAGGAAAACCTACAGGATCAGCAGAGTTGCCACGTAGAGGCTCGTAACTCTGTACCGCAGAACCTCAATGACCTGTGGGCTCCTTATAAAGTTCAGGAAGTTACTGAACCACTGACATTTTTTGTTGGGGTATACCTACCACTGTTGTTGGATTTTGTTTCAATAAATTGTTTGAGATGAGGAAATAAACACGGCATGCTTCTACTTAAACACCCTTACATGAAATATCACTGTAGCATGAACTTTTTTTACATTTTCCACAAATTTCTCTAGAAAGAAAAAATACCCATTAATTAACTTTTTGTGAGTATTTGTATTTGACAATTTTGCATCACACATTATCAGGCTGAAGAAAAGGCAAACATGGTCATTGTGTCTTAAGGTCAACAAGTGATTATGCACGTGTAACTGCTGTTCAGTCTGTTGTAATATTACAAGAAAATTGAAAAGCTCTAAAGTATGCTGTTTATGTACTAACCAGAATGTACACCCACTGGGAACTCTGGTATAGTCCTACTAAATGGGCCCAGAAAATGTTTGTGTTAACAACCTACAACTAAGAAGACATCAAACACAGATAAAGTAAACAAGACTAAAGACATCAACCAAGTAATACTAACTACAATTGCAGACAGATTAACAAACAAGGACATGGACATAAATATGTAGCAACATGGACAAACAAAGGCACATGAAGCAAACCTGCATACTACAAACCAAAGAGACAAGACATACACAACTAACAAAAAGAACTAAAGAATACTTAACGTAGAACCAAGAACAAAACAGGGGCTGCATGCAACAACCAGCAACGTGCAGGGTAAAACACAGGGTTTAAACACACAGGCAAATGAGGAATCTAACAAAACACAGGTGAAACTAATACACAGGGTGGGGACACAATACAGGGCCATGATGCAAAAGGAAATTTCAAAATAAAAGCTCAAAGAAGAAACCAGGAAACAAACCAAAACAAGAGGGGTTTCCGAGGGGACTGTGACATCTGTGAATTGTAAACTTAGGCTATGTTCACATTATCAAGCTGAAATGACTCAAATTCAAATTCAAACCGAGAGCTGTGACATACAAATCACATTTGAGTCACTTTGGCTACACTGACATTACAAGCCGCATTGTTCAATTTGGTGCTCAGACTGGATTTGCCTCAAATTGAAAGTGACCCGAACTCATGGCTGTAAAACAAACCAAATGGACACATTGCTCATACATGCTTCACATTTTGCTCCAGAGGACTGGAAACTGTCAACTTGTTGCTCTATTGCTATTTTGAAGACAACAGTACACACGCATAGGCAAAAATACGAATCCATTTTCATACAAATTGCATGGCCACAAATCAGATACAAATCCAATCTATGACCACATACAAAAGTAGCTCAAATCTGATCTGAAAAGATTGGATTTGTGTGCCCACACATCCTGAAATAAATCAGATTTGTGTCACATTAAGGGAAGGAATTGGATTTGAGTCACTTCAGGTTAGTGATGTGAAATGTTCTGTTCACATTACTAACCTGAAGTGACTCAGATCCGATTTTAGTCCTTTCATATGTGGTCTTATGGTGCAGTTACAATGGTCTGACATGAAAATGCAATGCTAAAGAGCCCATTTTTCAAAGGGAAGCATTTGTTCTGTCAGAATGCGGCCATGTGGTGCATGATGGGTCAGGCACATCAAGTCGGAGGTATGTAGTGCAGTGAAAACTTGAGCCAAACTCAACTTTATACAAATGACTTGCAGTGTCCACATATTGCATACTGAATACTGCACTCAGTGTATATTGCATACTGGTCCTCACAGTACTATCTGATTGCTATTGGATGCCCTCTGATGTTTTGTAGTCATTGTTTTATATAACAGGAGGAATAGGAGGTGATCAGTTCCCGTATAAATTGGTGTTATGGTCAAACTTATTATTATAGTATTGGCTTTTTTTCCATCAGCATTTTATATCAGCATCTTTGTAATGCATCCCTGCCAAATTACAGGGACTTGAATCAATAAAAGAAGAAAGGTTGCAGATATTGTTGGTGCCTCTGGTGGATATTAAAAGACAATTTTATTATAAAAGTTAGCCTTTGCTAGCCTATATTTTACACATGCTAGTTAATGCTTTGACCTTGCCTGTAGCCAACAATGAGATAATTTTTTACCGCTAAAAATAAAATCCAAGCTATACACTAGATAAAAAGCAGTTGATATCTCCTCCTCCGAGACAACTACTTACATAATTCAGACTAGACTAGGCTTTAATGTCTGCTGTGTGTGTGTGTGTGTGTGTGTGTGTGTGCGTGCCTTTTATGTCATTAGCACTTCCACAGACAGCAAATTACGTTTACACACTTTGCCAGCAGGACTGCAACAGGTAGCTTGTGGTGTGTAAACTGGCAGGCAGCATAACATGCGTTATTCTAAACAAGAATAACTTATTTCATATCTGAAGTTTACTAACATTTCAAACACAACACTGATAAAATATGGCTTAAGTAGGTGTCAATAATAATAGACCTTCCAAATATTTAGATTTATTCTACAATTATTTGAAAATTAAAGTATTTACAGACAGACTTAGTAGGACTTAATTATCGATCGTTCACGCACACATTCGGCCAGCTGAATAGAGAGACCCTACGCTTTCACACCATAGACAGACAAATCCCAAATAATAATGAAAAAAAATCGGATTGAACAATGTGACTTGAATGTAGCTTTATAATAATATGAATGTAGCCGTAAACTGGTCCTGTTCCTTATTTTTATGACCATGAGCAATGTGAAGACAGAACTCCTGCCCTGTGGTGGTAAGTGAAATGTTTGGCCCAGATGTGGCATAGTAGATGCAGATGACAGATTTGGGAGGGAAACAGCAAATGTTGTTTTCATCAGAGGTGCCGTGAAGGGGTCGTTTCAGGACATGGCTGTAACCAAGGGAGCCTCTGCAGGTTGGCTGTCTGACACCAGCCTTAATGTTCTGGGCCTGTGTATACAAATGCACTCGGCAGTATCACAATACCAGGAGGCCATCAAACCAACGTGGGAAGCATTTGATTTTTGGCTGTAGAGATGATCCTTTTGCTGTTTTTTTTCTCCAGCAAATAAACTGGATAAACAAGGCATTCCGATTCAGTCAGGGAATCTAACAACAGTATGCTTGTACTAACAAGCATACTGACTTGATTTCTGGTTTGCACATGTACCTCACTTCAAACAAACATGTCAACACTTACAAATCTCACACTCTTCTCTTTCCCTGATCTTATCAGTTCCGAGCAAGCATCATGATTGGAAATAAATAATATTGACGATGACCACAGCTGTCAGGGACTAAGTTCTTTTTTGAGAATGAAAACACATCAAGACGGTGCCTTTTCAACACACACAGCCTTTCTCCCTGTCATACGCGGCGTCCACCTGATGCAGGCCAGCGGGTTTTCACAACACGTCCACCTCCTCCTACCACCTCCCAAACAAAATTCCTGGTTAATACCAAACAGCTGTGTATTGTTCATCTCATAGAGACAGCGCGTGATTTCTCAGAGCTGTGCACAACACAGGCCCTGACCCCCCCATGCCCTAGAAATGGTACGCTCCATTAGTGCAGACTGTTCTTGGTCTGATTCTCTCAACACAGTAGATGAAGGAACAATAGTATTCTGTATGTTTGCAATGTTGTGTGAAGACGGAGCACAGCTATTCACAGATAGTCAAACACTGTTCTAGTGGCTTATTGGCAAGTATCACTGAGAGAGTGCTAAGAGCAATGGTGTCTTGCCAGATTAGCTACACAAATGAGGAGGAAACACACACACACACAAACCTTGGGCAGTTATGGAGGATGTCCCCAATAATAAAACACCTTCCCCAATAAAAAACAAAATGAGATTTAGATCACATTATATTAACACATTATATTAGCCTAACTAGAAGTGAGGTGGATTATTATTATTATGATTATTATTACTGAATATTTCTCAAAATTACAGCAGTTCCATCACACACAAGTAAACGCATAATAGCTTTAACTTTTAACAAATGGTATTTGTAACCTCCAATGAAAGAAAAATGAATCTCTACATTCATTGTTTAAAGAAAAAATATTAATCTTAATCACCTAAGCAAATATAATAAAATATAATGTCACATACTCTCAATGAAATGGTATATGTGGCGTTTCATCACAGTGTGGTTTAATGCTTTTTTCTTCTGGCTGGGTTCTATGGTATCACAAAACGGAACACACAGAACTGAAACGAGATTGTAGGAAGTCTACGAAAACACAGCAAGTGTATGTTTTTGCCTGAACCGTATTTTTTTAATTATATGGGAAGAGCAAACTAGGCATCCAGGTTGGGATGATGGCCCTATGTCTTGACTGGAAGCCAGGAGAAATTTGGAGGGTAACCCAAACCTCTGGCAAATGCACTGCCGGCATGCTGGACAATCCAGCTTCCTCCCCCAGCAGAACTGAGTTCTGTGGGTGTCAGCAAAGTCCCATAAAAATCTCGCATATAGAGTCTACGCATTTTGTACCAAAGCCCAACATTTTATCCAGTGATGAGAAAAAGGAGTCAAGTCACTGATCTAGGATTTATTTCCTGAAGGGGTGTTTTTCCATTTGACAGGTCTTACCTGTCCAATAATGGACTAATGGAATAATGGATATTGTATTACGTAATGACATACCTGTTTCTATTGACAGTTGTTGCTGTGGAAGCATATATATATATATATATATATATATATATATATATATATATATATATATATATATATATATGACATCCTGACAGCTTTTATAACAGCTTTTATTTTGTTGCAACAATAGCCACTATACTGCCAACTGAATTTTCAAAACAATAATTTACTTGGGGCTTAAATGCATTTGTGGCTTTTGTGTGTCTATTTGGTCCTTACTGTGTTCATAATTCAAACAAACTCCACCAGAATTTGGAAGTGGACCAAGACTGACCTGCTCAGTGTATTGCGGTCTCTGCTTATTTGGTGCGCATCAGGATTCACAGGGCAGCATCTCCACTCGCTCTACACTGGTTTTAATTAGACCAAAGCCACCAAGTCTGAAAGCCTTGGTGCCAGCATGCAGTGTTTCGCTCTCCCCAAACTCTGTGTTGGATACATTTATCAAGATGTTTCATGTTTAAAGGCATGCTGACATTTGCGAGCAAAAAGGCAAACATTGGCAAACAAGTTGGGCACCAGTGTTTATTTTTTAGGGTGTTCATTCATGAAGAGACACCTGTGAGTCCTGAGCTGTGAGCCTTGACTTGATTGTTGTCTGTAGAAGGATTCACACTGTGTCCAGGCCCTTATCCTTCCCTGATTGTAAATACTTGCAAATGGAGTACTAAAGCTGATATTATAAAGCAATCATATGACACCCTCACTGATGCTAATATATGCTGAGGTTGCAAACACAGAGCCTGTTGCCTGTAGATGGAGGCAACCTCAGAGGAACATACTTCCTGTTTCTGTGTCTCTGAGGACAAAGTCAGAAGGCCTGTTCAGATCAGTCAACATTCACACAGCAGCAGGACCAGATGGAGAATAAACTATATCATCACTTAATCTTCTGACATATACATTGATGGATAATTTTTTAGGCATTCTATTGCATTTTATGCCTTCTATATATAATGTTTTACTTATTGCATTTTAATGCATTATGCCTGTTTTGTAAAGTTCATGCCTGCCATTTCAAATGAATTTGTCTATAGAATGCATGTAAGAAGGCTTTTCAGCATACAATGGTACATAATATAATAGGCCATGATAATATCTTGAACTTGATTGGAACACCTGCCTACAAATTACCTTGGTTGCAAGAGATCATTATTCCAGAGGTTTGTCTACATGTTCCATCAGTGATGAGGACTGTGTAAAACATTTATTAACTAAAGATACAGAGATGCAGAATATTCTCTGCATTGTTTGCTAAATAAATGTGAGAACCTTTTATTATGACTTAAAATGACAGATAGTCAAACATAAACATCTTGATTTTGGAGCTGCTCATTAATTTAGAAATTCTGACTGTTCCAGGGGGCTCCCAAATGTTTTCTCACAACTGCACTTCCTAGGAATTTTAAGAAGAGGGTGTTTACGCTTTGACAGCATCACACAAAGTAATCAGGCATGGAATTGAATTACAGGTCTTATATTCAGCACAGTAAAATTTGGGAGCATAACCGGGTCGCCGTAGCTCCTCTCTGTCACAGCTCTTGAATTCGGTGCTGTATATTTTCCGCGCTGACCGCTAGCCTTACCATTCGTGGTGGTTCCTGCCTGCATATAGCCTTGCGCAATGGCAAGGGAAAAATAACAAGCTCGCCCGCTGTAACGGGTCGGCGCAACTGCCTGAGGTCAAGCTCGTTTCCAAAATGTATTTGTCCTTCGGCTTTTCCTGCCTCATGGAAAGCTGGGGGAGACCCTCACCCTGGGTGTGGAGCTCCTTCAGGACCTGCCATGCCTCGCACTGACCTCCCGTGCCCCATGCCTGCATTTGCTGCTGCAGAGCCCATCAAATGAACCCACAAAGCCTCAGTCTGGTCCTGTAAGCCAGTTCCTATGCCTGCCCTGCCAGTGGAGTGGTCTCTGACTGCAGCGGCGCACATGTGTTTACTGGACTCACAGTAGCCACAGGAGAGCAGATTTTGTTTTGGACGCAGTATAATTTTAATCGGGTCTTAGCAGGTCACTTTTGTGCTGATCTCTGGCCAGTCCACTACAATTTTGCCATAAAGAGCCATTTTGCACTAACATTTTCATCTTACAGTAAAAGGTTGTAAACCAGTGGAGGTTTGGTGTATGCTGGGGTTTACACATCATTTGAGAATTTGAGCATTGCAAATTTGTAAATTAGTTACCTTTCTTATATAAAAAAACTATAAACTGTATATGTCATAATAAAGCTGAATGCTAGATTGTTCTGTCTGTGTATGTTCCAGTCTTTGTTACTCAAATGAAACAAACACTGATAAGTGAATTGCGTAGAAATAATTTCTTGAAACCTTTTTCAAGGTTGGTACCCAAATTGATTTTAAACACTCTTTGAAGATGTGAGATTAGATAGATAGCTAGATAGCTAGATAGATAGATAGATAGATAGATAGATAGATAGATAGATAGATAGATAGATAGATAGATAGATAGAGATGTTTTTAAAAATGTTTGCACTCTCAGGCCGACTGTCCTTGATCTAGCACATGTAGCACATTTTCCATATTGTGACGCAGACACTCAACAGTGTGAGCAAAGCAAGCTTATCACACAGCCTTGGTGTCAGTCTGGTCTCGAGTCCCTCTCTTTGGCCCCCAGATAAGTACCAACAGCTGGTGGCCTTAGCACTGGGGTTTCCTCCCAATCAGGACTTGTGCAGTATTCTCTCCCCTCCTCCTCTCACTCCAACCTGGATCTCCAGCAGTGGCCCCAGCCCTGGCCCTGTTGTCCCCTGCTCATGTCTCCAGTGGCAGGGAGCTCTACAGGGTCTGGCCTGGGCTTGTAGGTCCATGTATGAGCGCAGGAGATTATTAGGGTCAAATGGAAGGAGGGGACTGAACTGGACATGTCTCTCCCATTGGTGTTTCAGCATGATTGATGTAAGATTGTCCCACTGATCATAGAGCTGCACGGACGGAGTTAGAAGTGAAGGGCTGTGAGATGATGGTGGGTAAGAGTGTAATGAAGCAGTGCATTTTATCTCCAAAAAGACAGGAGCTGAAGCTTAGAAGAGGCTTAGAAGATCCGGTGTGGGCAGCTGTAGCCTACTTAGAGAGGTGTAGCACTTGTACAGGTCTCTGTAGTTTCCTTTGGGGCTTTAAGATCTGTTCATAGCCTCACCTTAAATCGTGGGTGTGTACTATATACACCTTTGTCTGTTCGAGTGTATTCAGTGCATAGTATTAATCACAAACGTAACAATTATGTTGACTTAACCAGTGTTTATTGTCTAAATAATACATATCAGGAAAAATAAACTCAATGTCCTTACTGTTATTAATGCTTGAGGAGTTTATGAAAATATACAGTACACCAGTTGTCTGTTGCATGAAAAAAATACAATAAAACATCAATGATCACTATGGGAGACTTGACAAAATGAAAAAAAGGGTGGTAAGTGCCCAAACCAGTGCATCGCGTGTGTGGACAGAGTAATGTGGATTTGTGAACCAGTGCATCGCGTGTGTGGACAGAGTAATGTGGATTTGTGAACCAGTGCATCGCGTGTGTAGACAGAGTAAAGTGGATTTGTGAACCAGTGCATCGCGTGTGTAGACAGAGTAAAGTGGATTTGTGAACCAGTGCATCGCGTGTGTAGACAGAGTAAAGTGGATTTGTGAACCAGTGCATCGCGTGTGTAGACAGAGTAAAGTGGATTTGTGAACCAGTGCATCGCGTGTGTAGACAGAGTAAAGTGGATTTGTGAACCAGTGCTTATGGAGACCAGTGCTTTTGGAGTGTGAACCTACAGCTCTAACCCTCTGCATCCTGTATGGCCACACAGGACATCAGAGAGGAGAACCACCATAGCTGTTAGTTTTGTTCATGCTGTTTTCATTCATGCAGTACCAAAACACTATCATTCATGTACAGAATAAATGTTATGAGATGTTTTGAGGAGAAAAGCACTCTAACACATAATGCAATAATTATGTAAGTAGTGTAAATAAATAAATAATGTCTTTTTGAAATACTGATTGTTGGGGGTTTCCTAAACTGATCATACCTGAATTAATGAGTTTTTTTATTCATTTAGTTTATTTTCTCAAATACAATCTTCAAGGTTACTCATGCTTACAGGGCTATTCTGGACATATATTGTAAAAATATTCATGTAGGTATGTCATTAAACAATTACAAATACAAATTGGAATAATTAACTTTTCTCTTGTTTGCAAAACATAAAATTGATTTCTGAGTAATGCCTGTCTATTTACGAATATATTCATAATGCTAAAAATGAATATTGATGCTGATTTCTTATAGAGGGACACTGAGCAGGAGGCCATCCATTCAAAGCCAACCATCACACACTGGTGCCGAACCGTCACACACACACACTCACTCACACACACACATAGGAAATAGATGCTCCCCAGACACACTCACCACCCTCAAACAGAATATACACATGTATGAAATTTAAAACGGGATGGATTCAATACAGGAAAGGGGACTTTTGCACAGCTTTTCCCCCATATGACATTTCCTTAACATTTTCGCCTACAGATGTGGATAGTTTTTAACTGATGCAAGTGTGGCCGAGAAAAAAACAGTAAGGTTAGATCTGTAGTTTTAACTGAAATGTATGGAGTTACAGAGAGAGAGAGAGAGAGAGAGAGAGAGAGAGAAAGAGAGAGAATGGGGAAAAAAACCTTCAATCACACCAAGTAACTTTTACATAGGAATAAAAATAATAACTTAGATGAACACTGTGAATATAAATAAAAACAACAACATTCTTAATAAATAATTCTATTATTTACAACACCATATATTGCTAAGTGACTTAAATTACTAAAATACTGACTAGGTAAGCAGCAAACATTACAGGCATGAGGTACAGCAAAAGGATCCTGTTAAGTTTACAGTAGAATGTTTCTTTAAACAACTGTATCAGACTTCACTTCAATGTAGTTTTTCATGGCTTAAGAAAAAAAGGATTAACAATATTTTGACCAAAATGAAAAAATGTTGAGGTTTTATGCGCATTTTCAGAAAATAAGAGAAGACACATACTGGAAAGGCTCCGAGACATGTGTGGCCTGTACAGGCTTCCGTACTGGGACATGTAATTGCACATGTAGGGAGATTTGTAGTACGCTCCCTCTCCAAGTGATATAAATATGAACCAGCAGTATTTTTGTATTAATTATTACATACAATAGCATACAGGTTAACACTACGTATAAAGACATTTATAATGACTAAATATCACACGGTACATTGAAAAACTGCTCACAGATCTACTTTTGAATGCTAAACAATAAACCCACTACTCTAACACTGAACCTATACTGTCTTTTCACTCTGTTTATTGCCATGTGTTTTTCTACTGGGGTTGGCGTTTTCCTTTGGATAGCCGTCGGATGACAGCTGTATTCTGACTGTATTGGACTGTTCATTAAGTTTCTTCTTATTATTTGTTTTTACATCCATAATTAGTTTCCAAAAAAAAAACATGTTATAAATCAAAAAGGAAGAAAATCAAAAATAGGTTTGGATACATGATGCAATACAATACCAACATTATTTCATGTAACAGTTATGATTACCTGTCTGACCATAGCACCCTTCTTATGGTAAATGATTTACTTTTTTTAATAGACACATACCTTTAAAAATACAAATGTAGTAACTGAGGTCAATGATAAAAATACTGATTTATAGTGATACAGGTTACAGATACACCACCAATTATAAAGACATGATAAACGAATCAACATAGTTCATCTATTCTGATCTTCCAATTGTCACAAAAAAACATTGTGACCATCTCTTTACAAATTCCACCCAGAAAGACCAGTTTGCCCAGATCACTTGTTGAACTGGCACAAGCCCGTTAGTACTGCAATTTGCTGTCTTTCACTTATGTGACTGTTTCAACATCAACCGCTGTTCCCACATTATCAGTAACAGATGCACGAGAGGAAGCCACAGTTTGAGTGTCTTCTTAAAGAGTTCACGGACGTGGTGAAGGACTCTGATAAACGTCTAAGCCTTTCTGCAGCTCCTGACGTCACGACCGAACAGCCGTGACTGCGTGCGCAATGTTTGAAAAGAGCAGATGAATCTACGAGATATTTTTGACGGATTTTCAGACACAGACTACTATACCCATTTCTTTATCACATTAGTCCCTAAGAGTATTCCCAGATCACCTTAGAATGGTCTGAACCAGTTTCCTAATCCAGCCATAAAGCACCCCCCTAGACGCTGGACTTTTGGTCTGCTCTGGCTTCTAGCACACCTGACCCAAACAATAAGAAAAGAAAAACAGTGAATATCTGGTGTAGTGGTGCTGAGAGCTGAGAGCTGACGCTGAGCAAAAATGTGGACTGTGTGACGGTGGCCAAGGACAGGAATGGGAAACGCTGGTTTAAACACGTGTTATTAAACTAACGTCTATGAGAAATACAAACAAAGACAAAATTAAAACACATTACCCCATAATTTCAGGATGGCAGAAGGGAGTCTGTTTTAGATATAGATGGTCTTTTGTGCTCTCTTCAAAGGTTTACACTTTTTCCAGATGGTTTTTGCTGTACTGATAATGCTACATTTGAATATACCAACACAAGTACAACTGCGTAATTCCAAATTACATTCTTAACGTCACGATAAGGTGTTCAGGTAAGTGAGGATGGAAGGCTGGATCTTTGGCTCTGGGTTTGGTATGAATGGCGATGTCATTCAGTAATGAGAGCCTACAGTACACCATTCTACTGCTCAAAGGCCAAGCATAAACTCTGAGATTGTTATTGAGGAAATGAAGCCGGTTGGGTAAACGGGAGTTCAAAGGTCAAATACACTTAGGCATTTTGTCTCTTTTTAGCCACTACACAGTGAGGCCTTTGTGCACACACGCAGAACAGGCTTTCATTTGCAGGATGGGAAATTGCACAAAAAGTGTGTGTGTGTGTGTGTTTTACACACTGTTGTTTAGGCTGACACTGATGCATTATGGTAAGAGGCAAAGCCGGTTTCGGATTGTATGCAGCATGACATGATTACCAACAAAATCTTAAATGTGCTGAGCCAACTCCTTCACATCTCTCTCTTTCTCTCTCTCTCTCTCTTTCTCGCACACAGTGCTGGAATTGTGACTGGCTGGATTAGCACCTATTTGAGTTGACACGTTTCAGGTTCAGGTGCATCTTTCAATCAGCTGCTGGGTGGGGTTTTTGTTGTTGTTTTTATCTCTGATTTGCCATCATGCCAGTTAGCCAGACTCTTCCTTTGCACTGGGAGAGAGTGCTGGCTTCCCACTGCTAGCCCTGGTCTCACACGAATGCTTGTTGAAATGCCGCAGTTATACAGTAAGACAACTGGATGAATTGTGAAAATGTTGAGTCCTCAGGGGGTTTATGTCAGTCAGGAAATGGCGTTTCTTAATTGTTTGTGTTTGTCGTATTAATAATAAATCCTTTATCTGCATTTAAGTTTAACATACACAAGCTTTCTCTTTGTGGTCCTTTCTGATATGTTGTGTAATACATAACATGCACATAAATTTAACCTTGAGGTGATGCAACCGTACAAATTACAACTGAAACAAAAAATCGGTAAAGCTGTCCGGTCCAGACTGGTGTCCAGCTTCCGTGGACGACATTTACGCTCGGTCTTGCTATTGCTGGGTTCTAAAAACACAAAACAAAACAAAAACAACCCAAAACAGATCTACATCCACTTCTCATTGGTGTGTGAACACTACGTATGCTGTTGCATTGTATCGTATGCTTGTCGGGACAGCACGGCCTGCTGGGTTGGCTGGATGAGGGAGGTGGGGTGAGAATGTGGCAGTGGACAAAACAGAGTATGGTGTGAGTGGATTGGCCCTCTTGTAAGCAGCATGGAAAGGAATGTTTGTTTGTTTGTTTGTTTGTTTGTTTGCTTTGCATGCCGGTGGCCCTGGCCTCAGCCAGGCATGCGATGACGCAGAACTTTGCCGTTCTCCTGGGCTCTGGGGTCTCGACATGCACAGTCTTCCTGGGTGTCGCAGGTCAAGGGGAATGGGATCACCTGGAAAACACCCAGCATCAGGGTTATACCACCCACATCTTTCCACTTCTGTAGCACCAGTTTGAGATTATGAGCATTGAGACTATGAAAACGGCCTCTTTTGCTGCGATAACACGACTGCATTAATACGAACTGGTCATTTGTCTAGTACAGTACCAAATGGAACGTTACAGGGTAAGAGGGATTTCCCGAAACTCTGCCCAATGCCGTCAAACCCAGACACTGCACTGGGACCCTAGCACAGGACACTTACACTAACGTCTCTCTTCACTTCATGTGCAAACAGTAGCACACTGTTTCCTGGGGCATCCAGCCCTTCCACAGGTCTGCAAGCCCTCTGCCTGTGGGCCTGAGCGTCTGAGCACACATGTCAGGCTAGAGGCAACACAGGGTCCCAGCACGGGGGAGGGGAGAGGACGCAAACACGGGCACAGTGGAACAAGGCCTCTCTTGTGTAGGGAGCGGCAGAGGGAGGAATGGCCTCTCGTTGCCCTGCGAAACACCCAGGGCTTCCCTCTTGGTGTCCCCATACACCACGGGGGATTTTCCCAGCTATAAATCCAGCCCATTCATGATGGCCATAAGCAGGGACTGAGAGCATCCCCCCATCGTCATGCCTCTCATTACAGCCCGCCAACACAGCACCGGAGTGTCGCGTGCGTGCACACGCAAAAATGGTTTCGCTGCCCTCAAGCATCTTCAGAATTTGGAGGGGGGGTCAGAAAAAGAAAACAAACACGGCTGTGGAGACCAGAAGCCATTACACATTCTCTCCAGGTCCTGCGTCCGTCCTGAAGGAGTAATTATCTCAACCTAAGCTCACAGCAGAAATGAATAGCTAGATACATTTGACTGATAATTTTAACCTTCCGTTGTATAAAAAGCCATGGGTTGAGGGGAAAAAATGAAAAATTAAACATGCCATATCAGAACGGATCCTATTTCAACTCACTTTCACAGACTAATGTGCTATATTCTGTGGGTTACAGTGTTCTTTCTCATTCCAGTAAATGCATATGAGACGACTCCCTGTGCTTAGACAGAGCTACTTAAAGACTCTGCAACATAAATGTTTAGAAGCAGAGGTGGCCCGAAAGGGCATAACCATGCAGGCTGTTTCAAGCGTGGTTTGACTCAAAGTGCGGTGTGTTTGGGAGAAGATGACTTTGAAAGCTGAAGTCAGGTACGACAAACATAGGCAGCTTTGCTTCTCTCCTCTCCCTGTTAGTCTCCCGGACCCCGACATCTGGATAGTATAAATATCATGTGTTTCACAAGAGTGAAACAAGTCTGAAAACAAGGCTCAGCAATGCTGACAGTGAGACTTTGGTATAGAAGAAGAAGACCAAAACAAGCCAAAACCTAAACAAAATAAAACAAAACAAATCAAAATTTTTTGCACTCACAATTCTAAGAGCCACTAGATGTTTTGACAACAACTGACCTTATCCATACTGACGTCACTCAGCCAATCAGAAGGCAGGGAAGTGTGCCTTCTGTCAACAGTCTCCATGAGAATATTACGAGCCAAAAGTCAGCTTTCATCTTACAGCCATGCACCCATGCACGGTGCCACGGTGAACTACTTGATGGTGCTAATGGCGTTCTTTTTAGCCTGATCTCAAAATAGCGGTTTGTCCCAAATTACATCACATATATAACTGGAATTTGTGTATGGACATCATATAAAAATTGTGATTTTAATGTTGTGCTTTTAATCTACCTAGCTACGATTTGTCTACAAGGTTTTGCATGGGAATATGGTTTAAAATGTATATTTTGGGCTTAAACTACATGATGTTCTCTTACATGATCACTGTCTAGATTGCTAGATAGCTCCGCTAATCTCAGAAATGTAAATGTGCATTTTTTGCAAACATTTTCCATATTAATACTGTTAGGATTAGAGTGCCGTCACAATTTAGTAATTTGATATTTGAAACGTTCCAAATTCTGTTTCAGATCTCGACACAGATGTTGGCCTCTGTACCTCCCCCAAACACCTCATTCTGGAAGCAAAACCGTGATCTCATCATGACCCTAGGCCCCACAGAAGCTTGAGGATGCTCCGTGTCACACTGGCCTCTCCTTCTGTAGTAAGCCCCCTTCAACCAGCTTTTCCTAATAGCTCAGTGGGTCCGGAGAGAGCAGTTATGCCCTATTGATGGAGTGTTTGGGAAGAAAAGACCTTGGCTGACACCATCTTGGGCGCCTGAATGTGTGCTGTGACATTCTGGAATCCGGGATCCAAACAGACACACTATCCAAATCTACAGCGCAGCTGTCGAACAGGGTTTGGGATACGAGAGCAAAGCAACAATGCTCTGGATTCTCAAAGACTGCTAAAATGGTAAAAGATCAATCAGCGAAATGTCTTTCATATAATGATGGTCAAAAAACCCCAAAGAAACAAAACACAAAGTCACTAAAAGGGAAGAATGATTATAGCAATTTTCAAACTTTTTGAACTGACCCAAGACCCAAAATTTCAATTTCAAAATTTCTCAAATGTTCACAGTGTCAGATTATTCTCCATTCAGTCCTCCAGCCCTTTGACAATACTGTCTCCTTTAATAAATCTCTAATTCAACTCAGGAAATCATGCCCTAGTTAGCCTTGGTCAGAAGCTTATTTTTTGGCAGATAACACGTTTACTTTATTTGCTTGTGTAGTACTTAGGTGTGACCAAGCAAATTCAGTGGGAACTCTTAAGTACAGGCGTAAGTACTAAAACCTGCAGAAACCAGCTCCATATGCTGGTACTAGAGGTTTTCCAACAATTCCACTGGGAAACATTTTACAACTAATGCCAAAGAAACCATCCTTTGCTTCTTTCTTGTTTTCTGGCTTCACGGAACAGTTCAACAGGCATGTCTGCTTACAGGAAAAGGGAGCTGTATTTCTAAAGAGGTTCGGTTTCTCCCTCCATTATAAAAGCATAGCACATTCTTAGGTAGCCTGAAAACGTTTCTACATATGCAAAACAAAACAAAACAAGCCCCCTCAAATCAAATGACAAAAAAAACACCACCACCACCACCACCAGAACATAAGAGACAAAGAAAACAAAAGAAAATAAAACAAGACAACAAGCATAAGAGAAGTAAACCCTGTTCACTCCTCTGTGGATGCTGGTCTGAGGTACATAACATGGAATCTACACAGAGCAAAATAAAAGACATTCGTCACTGGGGTCATGGGTCACCATCATCAGTATCAATCTGTGGGGAGCAGCTGGAATTTAATGTTGATCATTGATCAATCAGTAATAGGTCTGATGGTGGACCAGACAACAGAGGAGAACGATGACCTCACCAGCTCTAGCCCCGCCCCTCCTCCCACAGGTCTTCACTTCCCACACCACAACTCTGCTGATGTTCACAGTAAGGCCAAGTTTGCCATAGATTCAGAAATCATGCTTGTTAAATAAACATGTTTGCTCACCTTTTTAGTTTTAACAGTTGAATAACAGCAGTCTCCTCCATCATAGTTACAGAATGCGCGGTTGTTGATGGCATCACAGTAGTTATCACCCATGAAAGGCTACCAAAGAGAGAAGAGCAGTGTTTAAACAGAGCATGTTACACGTGTATGTGTGTAACAACTCCTGTAATGCATTCTGAATGAAATGTATCACAAGGTTTTTTTTTAATGAAAACAAATGTGTGGCATAAGGGCAGAAAGTCCTGCATACCAGAATAAATCTGCCCTCTGTATTCCCAGAGACCGAGAGGGAGAACACTCACACATATACCTCCAAAACCACGCAGAAATAGACACACAGACTAGAGTCTGTTGCAATTATGTCGCCCTGGAAAAATTGACTGAGGATTGCCGAGCTTGTGGATGGAGGCCTCTTTTAATGGGGAAACTGAAGCCCTATTAAACTTATATGTGTCTCCTTTGAGAGTTACTACACGTTTCCATCTCGACAGGTTCCAAATGCTGCCCAACACACCTGTGATCTTTTTCCAGCTTGAAATGATCACCCAGGCCTGACCCAACCACATTCAGAGGACAACGAATTAATCACCCAGCCTCAGGAACTAGGTCAGGATGTGTCAGGTTCTACGGTGTGATTTTGCCACAAAAACAAACAAACAAACAACAAACAAACAGGCACGGCTGATCAAACGGCCAGCTGACGTTGGTGTCACATAGCTGAGTTGCTTTATTTAAAGATGATTTGCTGTAGGGTTTCTCAAATCATGGAAATTGGATAATTGTATGAGCGGAAATGTGTCAGCCTGGTCATTTCCACCTGAGTCCTTGTCCTCTGAGAGACACGTCCCACGTCTGCAGACCCTCTATAAAAGGTGATGGAAAAACACATTTCCCCCATCTCAACAAAACAGAGGCGTTCGCGAACGGCCCCGCCGGCTTCTCCTCATCCCTGCTAAAGTCCGTTCACAGCAGGCTGGGACTCGGTCATGGCGCATAACGAAAAGAGAAGACCCTAACCACCAGCTGAACTTCAGGAGAATGTGGGTAGATGGTAAAACAACAGTTCAAAGCCAGACTGTGGAAAAGCAGCTCTTAACCGGCACATCTACAGGCGAGTTCATCTGACCAAGTGATCTGCAACCTGAAAACACTGGGAAAATAACATCTTACCTCACAATCTTTAATGCAGTGAAGAGTCTCTGGACTTGGATGCCACTTCAGTCCCATCGTGCATACAATACCCTGCAAAAGAGGCACCGAGACAAAACCTGAGGTATCATTTTTAGTTTAGAGAAAGAAACATTCACATGACAAGTTTATAGGAGCTGGTATTTGTGGTGAGAGCTGAGTTCATTCCAGGCTGAGAACATTCCATGGAATGAAACGCGAAAGCATTTGTGACCGTGTCTTTCGGTTGATTTCTGTCCAAGCATGGCAAAGTGCAAACAAATAAAACCTCCTCTTGCTTACAGAAATTTTGTTCTTGTTGTCGGGAGTCATGGTGAACGCATTAAAGAAGAGGGAGGAGTGGTCTCCAAAGAGCTCTCCTTAAACAGGCGGCCACTGGACTGGAGAAGCAAACGGACGGTGGGCTGGCGAGGGTCGGGCTCCCTGGTTAGCCCGTGTAGATGTTTGGGGAGGCAAAGCGACCCCTGAGGGAGCTTCAGCAGCCGCGTGGAAGGGGGAAAGGCGGAACGTAAACATAACATTTCCAATAAAGCACGCATTCGTCCTGCCACTCCGGCATAGCTTAGGGTGGTGAGCCTTGGCCTGGGCAATCCACACACACACGCACATACACTTAGCATTCAGTGGCACACAGAGGGCCCAGGCATGTTTATGCAGGGCTCATTTAAACTGTCTGCTTCTAGCTCTGTGCTTGTTTTTACAGTTTCTGGGCTGGACAAGCACTACCTGCCTTCCATTAAATGGTCTTTAATACTGTCCATATCAGAGGGACATACATTTCCCCCACTTTTTGCGATCCATGCTGTTGGGACATGAACATTTTCTGACAGATTTGTAGCTTCTGTGTACAGCAGTAAGGGTGATTTCATGAGGGTTTAGATTAGCAGAGGAGGCGTGGCCTCTCTTTCTATAACTCAGCTTTTCATAATTTTTAAATGACTTTTGCTAATTCACTGTGCTGATTTCCATGGTGGGTTCAGCAGGGCCACATAGGATGAGAAAGGGAGTGAGAAAGATACAGTGAGAGATCTAAAGCGCAAGAGAGAGCGAGAGAGCGAGAGAGAGAGAGAGAGAGAGAGGTGAGTCATTCAGATTCTGCCACCTCAAACTCCGTTGCTCAAAGTGAATGAAAAACAGTCACGCTTCTCAAAAAATCCCTCTGTAGCGTCTTAGAGTTGGGAGCATAAGAGAGGCAAGAGGAAGCTAGACGAGCTCTTCACCACGCCCAGGCATGATGTCACCCCAAAACACCATTCAGACAGCAAGGAATAAATCAATGACATAATAACTAGCGGAGATGGTTATTCCTTTCGGCTTTCTTGCGATCCGCTCCTGATCGCAGCCTGGATTGGCTTGTCTTATTTGCCGTTTCTGATGATATTACATTAATTCTTGCCTTCCTGCACAAAGATTGAGAAGAATGAGGACTGGCCATCTTTCTGACCATCCCCCTGAGACCAAATGATGAGTCATGTAAGAAATCTTTTTTTTCTAAGGCCTAGACCAGCGTCTGGTTGTCTGACACACAAAGAGATGTCATCGTTGCTGTGATGAAAACTAACACAGAGGTGCTTTGCAGGTTGGGGGTTGGAGGGGGATTGGGGGGGGGGGGGTTGTGCACAGCAGTCAGATGGGCTCACAGTGGCTCTTAAGGGCAGCTGCTTCCGCCATGCTGCCGTCATGCCCAGAACACAGGACCCAGCCTGGCGCTCCAGGAGGGCCAGAGGTTCAAGGGTAGTTCAGACTGCCACCGGGGCCATTTCCCAAGCGCCACGGGGCCACTGGGGACAGCACACGTTCCAGCGCTGTGGTCAGACAGTGTTGAAAGGAAATTCACTCTCAGGAAAATAACTGCTGGTCTTCCCACTCATCCGCTACACTCATCGTTTTGAGAGGTACCATGGGGTCAGGCAGGAGGCTCGTAAGAAAAGATGACATAAAATATATGTGTCATGACTGTCTAAATGCTTGTGTTTGTGTCTGAACCATGTTTTAGGACAAAATGTAAGCTTCCTGAGGTTAGGTGTCTGAAAACAGCCTCAAAAGTACTACAGCAGGCCTTATGTGAAAAAATACCATGGTAGTTTTACTGGTTTGCTTTAATAGCTGATTGTGTGAGGTAAAAAGACCTTTTCTGTTTCAAACCCCACCCCCACCCCCAAACAGTTTCTTACCTTTTTCAAACACTGAGGAAAGGGCCAAAGGAAAATGTCACTTGTATATGTGTGTGTGTGTGTGTGTTTGTGAAAGAGAATGTGTGGTCCAACCAAACTATTACAGCTCAGTCCAGTAAACAAAGTGACGCGTGAGCTTCAGTAATGTGGAGTGGAGTAAGCACTTATCCTTTCTGTTTTAACGATAACGGTTAGTGCTGTTCTTAATTAGCAGTAACAAAAGCTCTTGTAGAGTGCATTTATCTAAGGGCCTATCTATTTTCACCAGCTTCCATGGTGATGTTAACTATGTTCTAAACTGCCGTGAATGAGTTTAGAGAAGCTATGTCATGCCTAGGTGTTAAACAACTGTGTTACAGAGTTAAATATAGTTGCAGAGTTATGGAGATATTTAAGGATTCAGCTTTAAATATTGCTGGGTTGTAAATATTTATCAACCATGTCTGCAGAAGACATTAAGAGAGCTAAACCCATGATAAATACAAGAGACAATACACTTTCTGATATCACAACCAGTCAGAGGACGTGTAAACTCACCTTAACTTTGGGAGGGTTTCTCCAGTGATCCGTCAGCAGAGTGTCGGTTGTCATGTTTCGGGGGAGAAGCACCACAGTGCTTCCATCATCTCTGCATGTCAGCTCACAGTTCATTCCTGTTAGAAGGTCAAAGCAGGTCTGAGATCAATCAAAGAGGTCCGGCCGAGGCCCATTAAACTTCCCGAATACGTTTGCGCCAACAGAAACGTAGCGAAACGTTTGAATTGTTGTGATGAATGACGTTAATTTTATCTCATTAGCTGAGTCTGGTGTTCCCTGAGTTTGGTGTGTGTGAACGGTGTGTGTGTGAACGATGTGTGTGTGAACTGTATGTGTGTGTGTGTGGTACAGACCGATAGTGTGCCCTCCAGCGCAGTCACTGAGGATGCTGGGATTCAGGTTTTGAGGGAGAGGGCACTGGCCTTTCAGATTGGGACAGAGGTGGAATGCACCCGTCCAGTTTCCATCTTTTCTACAGCGGATCACACTGGTAGAGTCCACCTGCAGGGAAGGAGGGGGGGAGAGACTTGCGAGACTTGGTTGATGCATGGACGAACAGTTCATGATTATCATTAGACAAACGACTTGAAAATAAGGTCTGACCGACTTTTTTTTTTCCAGCAACGACGTCAATGTAATGACATAAAATAAAAATAATAGCCAGAGACTGTGCCATTAGGCTAACCAATGTCCTCCTTCATTACATCATGAAATGAAAAGCTTTAATGAAGGACGGATGAGAATGACACGAAGCCGCCGAGCGGACGAAGATGGTGTTGGGGGGGAGGGTGACCAGCCCGTGAGGTGGAGAAAGCGGGGTGAGAGTGTGGGGTGGAGCGGGTGGAGTGGGGTAGAGGGACAGACCTGCTGGCATCGGCTGGGCACTCTCACCGTGAGGTTGTGGCTGGCGGGGCAAGTCAGCCAGCACTCACTGTTGAACTGGAAGCCGTTGCTGCACTGGTAGCTGCCGTGGAAAACCGGTGGAGGTGGCTGGCAGGTCACAGGGACACAATCCGCCTCCTGCCAGCTACCGTCCTCCGTGCATCGCCGCGTGAATGCCCGCCTTGTGAGAAACGACCCACACACAAAACAAGGCGCGCACACGGATGCATGTGCACACAAACACGCACAAACACGCAAAAAAACACACACACGCATGCGTTAGTATAAGAACAATAAGGGGTGAGGCGATGTCTGGAATTGCAGCTGGAGGCGGCTCACCTCCTGGGGCTGTCCACGCCGGGGACGTGGTAGCCCGGCCTGCACTTGTACTTGCAGATGGAGCCGACTTTGAGGCCGGTGGCGTTGCAGCGACGGGTCTGCAGCACGGCGTGGGGCACGGCAGGTGGAGGGGGGCAGCGCAGCTCACACAGCGCCTCCGGGAAAGACCACATGGCGTCCTCCATGCACCTCAGCACGTTGTTGCTGCCTGCAGGAGGTCAGAGGTGCTCAGGCCAGAAGCAGATGCAGGGGATTGTGGGAAAATAAAGGCTCTGCTTTTTACACCTCGTTGTTTTGGTATCGGAACGCTGAGCTGAAGCCATTTGAACTGTGGAATAGTGGGCTGCAATGGTCTCTGTGCATATTAGCTGTGTATGATGGCAGTGTGGGATTTTACACAATACGATGCCAAAACATTCACGAAAAAGGGTTTAAAAAGGCTTCTTGGGAACGACTCGTTTAACTGAAACTTCACCCTCGCTAACAGCTCACTCACACTCCCCAAAAACATCTCATATGCAGCGTCAAAGGTGTTAAGATGAGAAAAACTGTGAGACGAGTGGCAGATGTTCACCAACAATCATCTTCTCAAAGCACAGCCTCAGAGGAGGTGATATCAAATCCAACCGTAAGTACATTGCGATGCTCTCAGTACGAGACGTGTAATACTCGTTAGAGCAATGCTGACATTTAGAGGGTTGACCTCTTAACCTCTGTGGACTGGTGCTAGGGGTTCAGTCACACCGTCACCCACCTATGAGATGTGCCGGCTGTCGGCATTGGAAGGTGCATGTCTTGCCGTAGGTCGTGCCCTCTGAGAAGTGGAATATGGCCGGGTGCACATGGTACTTGTCTGGACGGCTGCAGTCCACCGGCTCACAGGACACCTGCTTGTTCCACTTCCCATTGGCACAGGTGAGGGTTACCATGGAGTCCGACTGCCCAGGGGCAACAGGAAAATAAATTAAACCTTAAAAAAATCTGACATAAGATGAAAACATCAATTTTCCCTCCCCCCTCTGTGCCTGTGTCTCATTTGTTCCTCTCTCTCTATCCCCCTCCCTATCTCTATCCCTCTCTCTGTATCATCCTCTCTCTATATCCTCTCTGTTTCCTCTCTCCATTCTCTCTCTCTCTCTCTCTCTCTCTCCCCTCTTGCCTTTTCCTCTCTTTCTGAACCTGATCAGAGATCCGTCCTGTGAGTGGTGCAGGAGCTCTAGCAACACATGGAAACATGGCGAGGATAACCTCCGACACGGGGGGGGGGGTACCTCCCCTTCCCAATAAAAAGTTATTGTGTCTGTGATGGATCTCTCGGCAAGAGGGAACAGAGAGCAGCAGTCGGTGTGCAGGCAGCCCCGCTAATAAACGACACGGGCGCAGCGTATAAAGTTGTCAGTAGCGAGAGCCGCAGGAGCCAGGGGTCATTTTGGCTGATTTAATAAGTCATTTCAGGATCGTGGAACGCCTGTAAAGACATCAGAGTGCTGTCAGAGCCACTAGTGCAGGCCTGCCTGGCCTGGGCTCCTGCCACACGCTCCCTGTCTGTCCCCCCCACACACACACACACTTCTGCAGCGACAAGTGGACAGCGACACGGCGACATCAGGGCCAAACACAGTGTAGCAGCGAGGAGCAATCTGCTGGAACGCCATTAGACCATTGAGCCTGTTCATACAGGCCCAGGAGTGCTAGCCTGCTGCAAGATGCAGCAGGACATTTTCATTGGACCACTGTTATTTAACGCTGCGAGTTAAATGTAGGGATCCTTGTTTACATAACTGTGTCTATTTTTTTTAAACAAATTTAACTGCAATGCGCAAATTGAAGAAGGATGAAAACTAGCTGAGAGCGAAACATGTTTCAGTGGTCACTGTCAAAGAAACACATAAAACAAACTGTCAATGAATCTTTAAATAGTCAATTGAGGAGACAATAAAAATGGCTGTAAATTTAGTTCATGATAGCAAATTTAGGCCCACAAAACTATTGTGAGCTTCCTGGGCATTAAAATGTGGTTTATGGTCCTATTGTTTAGTGTGGCATCATTAGGGTGTTGTTTAACGTGAGCCATCCTCGGAGGGCTGTACTGACGGCATGTGGCTGCTCAGAGACCAGCCTGCTTCAGCGCAACATAGGATGAAACGTGCTCTCCTGTACGGATCTATTCATCTGTTTATAGCAAGCGGTAAAAGACGGGTCATAAAAAGAGATGTCAGAGATGTCAGAGATGTCAGAGATGTTGTTGAACCAGTTTCTGTGAAGCCGAACAGCTTTTGCTGGCGAGCCGTAGATTATAGTGGCAAATAGTGTTTTACTCACGTCTGCAAAACCAAACACTACTGGAGCAGATCTTTTGTTGTTCATTGGCCTATCTGTCTCTCTCTCTCTGTCTCTCTGTTTTCACTGAAATGGCTGATTTAAGACATGATGGAATCCGGTCAGGCGGTGTTATCCACTGCTTATCTAATGTTCTGTTCCCCTCTCAGGAAACATACCAGCACCTACAACTGTGCAAACCAGCAGGAAGCAGTTGAAATGCAATCCAGACCCAGTTGCCCTCTTTCTCCGCCTCTTCCTCCTCGTGGACAAGGTCTCTTATTGAAAACAGCTCGGCACTGGGAGGAGAGGGTACGAGTGCTCCATGTTCCGGGTGGATGTTTCACAGAACAAACAAACCTGAAGCAGCCTTATGCATTAGTGCATTACAGCAATACGATGGCACTTATGGAATGATTCAGAATGAATCAGAATGATTCAGAACGAATTAGAATGACGCAGAACGATTCAGAAAAATCCAGAAAGATTCCGAAAGATTCAGAATGATTCAGAAGGATTCACAACGATGTCTTGGCACAAAGATCCTGTCCTGCTCCTTGTCCCTCGCTGACTTTCATCGTCTAATGACTAATCACCCCTGTGCCTCACGCGAGACAGAAAGCCTCCATGCCAACAAACCCCCCCAGAATGGCGACAGAGGAGCATAAACCAGGCGTGCCGGACTCCTCCTGACTCCTGTGCTCCCTGTTCTGACTCCCTTCTGACTCCTCTTGTTTCAAAGCCAAGCACCAGTTCAGATGGCTGCCAAACAGCCCCAGTCCCGCCGGCCCACAGTCCTGACACAGCCCGCCAGAGCGGGACGTGCAGGACAGGAGCGCAAGCGAAAAGCAAACACTCACAAATACACAGAGTGGGAGTGTTTAAACACCACACACCCTCTGGCAATTCTCACACAAACAAATACGCACAAATACAGACACACATATACATAAACAAATGCATGCATGCGCTGTTCAAGCGTGCACACGCACACACACACACAGACACAGACCCCTCTACAACTAGAAATAGCTGCTCAACAGGCAACTACAGGCTGCTACAGGCTGCCTCCTCGTTACACAGAGAGGATCGCGTCTGAGCAGCCAGTCAGAACAGACAGCTGCCGTATCCCGTCTGAGCGAGAGCGGCAAGGGGGGCCGGGGGGGGGGTTTGTCTGCGTGCAAGGAGTTTCCTTCTTTTAAAAATTTACAGCTTCTGATTCCTCCTCCACTGAGAATTTAACTACCACTGACTACTGTGCCTAATTCAACACAGATGCCCCTGCTGCCTGTTGCCCTTTTGCTCCCTCCCGTGTCTTATTTTCTCTTTTTTGCATGTGCATACGCACGCTCTCTCTCTCTCTCTCTCTCTCTCTCTCTCTCTCTCTCATACACACACACACACAAAGCACACACCGTTTAAGAAAAAGAAATAAAAAAGACGAAGTAAAGTAAACCTCAAACTCTCCGTTCGCCTCCCGGCCAGCCGAAATGTTGTTGTTTGTCTAATGGTGATTTCAGGACATGCTCTGCTTTCAATAACAGCCTGGCAAAAACAAGCGGTGCAGAGGCAGGACGCGACGGCCGCAAACAACACTGCCGCACTCGCAACCCACCGCACCCACAATGCCGCCGCACTCGCAACGCCACCACACTCGCAACGCCACCGTTCCCTAACACCACCGCACTCGCAACGCCACCACTCCCCAACGCCACCACTCCCCAACACCACCGCTCCCCAACACCACCGCACTCGCAACGCCACCGCACCCCAACACCACCGCACTCACAACGCCGTGCCATCTCAGGGGCGGCTCTCTCGGCCCGGTGGAGGGAAGTGTTCTCGTCCAAACCTCCTGTGCTTGCGCAAGCACGCACACACCACGCCTCAGCAGTGGTTCACGCCGTTGTTTCTGAGTGCAACATTTTGAGTTCCATTATAGTAAGAGGTTAATGGTGAAATGGCTAATTTCTCACTGACTGGGCCTTTCTGAAGCAGACGTTAGTGGTCCCTCGAGATGGCGGATAAGCAGTAATTGCTATGCTGGGATCAGCACTTTTCAGTGCGAGCCCACGGCCCCCTCATGCTGACGTCACCCCTCACGCCACATCCCTGTCCTCCCCTCTCTCCTCCTCTCCGCTTGGCTGCTGTTACCAGCAGTTCCTGGCAGAGCTCGGGAGTTCCTTCAGGTGAGTTCACACGCAGGGCGTCTGATGAAAAGGTGCTGTAAGTGCAACATGCGACTCTCTGCCCAGCAAACAGGCTTTCACACATGCTCACCTGACCACGCTTACGCGTTGGCCATTTGTGCCTGTGAAGAGTAAAACCCTTGTGTTTTACCCACAGTCAGACACTGTGCCACTGTGCTGAATTGTCGAAACCGGGGCAAAAAATAACAAATATAGACCAAGAAGTGGTGATTGTATTGTTGTCGTGGCTGGATCAGCAGACTTTATGAAAACTCTCTCACCTTACATAACCAGACCAGACACCTCCCCTGTAAGGGCCCCTAATGCCCCCCTCCACCACCACTGGCCCCCAAAGCACACCACTGTTATATAAACCAAGGCCTTCAAAAAGCCAAGGAAATCTGTCTGTTGCCTCTCTCCTCTCTCCAAATGCGTAATAGCTCCTGTACAGAAGCCAAGCCTCTTAGCAGACAGCAGTCTCTGGCAGCGTCCAGCCAAAATACCTACACAGACTACTGCCCTTATGCTTGCAAAACACAGCCTATGTGTTCTTACCCTTTTGCCACTCTTTCGCTGCACTGTTTACAGGATTTCGCTCTATCCCTTCAGCTGCATTTGATTGTTTTGCTTCTTCTTTTTAGGTTATTTTTGTTTTTAACCAGAAGCAAAGCAGGTACAGAAGCCTGTAGCAGAACCTCTGCACTCCTGTACACTGATCCAGAAGTACATGCATGATCAGACCTCGAGTGGCGGGGCACAACCTCACGGGCTTACTGGAACTCTAGTGTTTTTATCAACCTGGGGCTCTTGAGGAGAATGGCAATGCTGGTTACCTCCGCCTCGCTGACCTCAGACCTGCGCAGACAAACCGCGTCCCCTCTGACCTGTGCTGACAGACAGCATGATTGCTGACCTCAGGCTGAGGGAATTGTTTTAAAACCCTGGAGCTGCTCTGCACCTGAAAATGCAAGTGGGGCTCAAAGTTGGCAACATCTCTGCACGCACATTCCAAGCTGCGTGCCCCTGACATCTGACATCACAGCAGAACCATCGCACATGGAAGTATCAGGACCCAGCAGTTAACATACAGGCCTTTCCCAATACTACCCAATACACTGGACTTTGCAAATGCATCTATGAATACACAGATAAAAGACCACAGATAATACTTAGCAACCTTAACGAAGATAAAGCTTTTCAAATGAACGACTTCAGGAGCTTCACTTTCTAGGCTTTGCATTAGAAGCAAAGGGAACAGTACAGTCGTGGGCACCTGTGTTTACAGCCTATGGCAATGATTTCAAAGACTCAGATTCAGGTTAGGGTGGAGGGGAAGGTGGATGTGAGGGTGGATGCATCACTGCTGCACTCAGGGCGTGGGGACAGGATGACTGTGCACAGGTGTCACATCCTGCCTGGGTGTAAAGTTGCACGTGTGCTGGTCCAGTGACGCCCAGCTGAAATGTTGTTTTGGAATATCGGACTAGGTGTACCGCCACAAACCCACTCAGGCGAACGCACGGCCAGACGCACACACACTCCCACTGACGGACATTTCATCCCGCCCCAACAGAGCACCAGCACCTGTGTTTTGATGATGTCGTCATCGCGGTGGACTTTGAGGGTGTAGCCGCGGTTGCAGGTTACGGAACAGCGTACGCCGTTGAAGTAACCCTGACTGCTACACTTCACCTCTGCGTTTTGGACTTGAGGTTTCTGGCAGTCGATGGCATCACACGAGTAATGCACACAGCTGGAAAAGCAGTGGTGACGTTAGCGGGACTTAAATGAACTATATTCAAGAGCTCGTCTGCGGTTACTTTAATTTCCTGAACTTAACATCAAACATAACATTAAAAAATGGTAAAAAATCAATTACAAGTTGTGTCACTATGTTTGAATTTCACTGTGGGGAATGTGTACTGTTGTGTTTAGGTAGTATTTCAACACATGCCTCAGTGTAATCTGATTCCTCATCCCTCAGAAGTGCCCTCAGCCCAGACCAAGCCAGACCCGACCGGTTGGTCTTTTGGCTCTTCTCTGGTAGGTAGAAACGCTCACCTTTGACCCATTGGGTTATAGATCTCGTTACTCTGGCAGCCGCTGATGGTGATGGGGTCAAAGTACTGGAAGGAGCGCAGGCCTACACCCGAGATGGCCACCAGGGTGGAGCGGAAGCTCACCACGATGGCCTTGGTCCTGTAGAAGGCCGAGCTCAGGTCGTGACTCACAGGGATCACCAGCGGATTGTTCCGGCAACTCAGCCTCCATTCTCCTGAGAACACAGGAAACCCCCGGTTATTTTAGCACTGCCTGCTGGGACACGATGAATGCTTCAGCGTAACAACCGGTGGAGCCATCAAGCCAGTTACGCTGGACAACTCAATGAGGAGGCGACGGCTGAGAACATTACTGCAACACTGATAACTTTCTATCTTTCAGCATTTCGACATCAACAGTGTTATTTAGAACACACCAATCTGGTTTTACATAGTGCTGACGTATTATTTATGTTTCAGTAAACAAGAAATTAAGAAAAGTTTTGATTTAAAAGTCACTCTACTCTTCTACTAAATGTCCCAACAGTGTTTTGTGTTCTTTATTAAATTATAAGTTTGTGTGAAATGATGAAATGAATGAAGAAAGCCAGACCGAGATTGTGTGTTTGTTCTTTGGTGTCCACCAGGTGCACAGTGAGATTGCCCTGGGTCTGATCACTGTAGGCTGTCCCGTCTGCAGCCAGGTGGATAATGACAGCAGTGGCAACCATGGGGTGGGCGTAGTACGCCTGTACAAACAAGGGAGATTACTGGTGAAGATCACAAATGGAGTCAAATACCTAACCTGTGGAATCAGTACAAGCATTTCATACAATTATCAATGTATAATGCCCATAAATTCATAACTGTTCTGTATGCTTCTTTCACCTTGCATTACTGTGTGTTAACCAGTATTTAATACTTATCTAGCTGTCTAATACTTAAATGAACGCTATGCAATATAATTTTGGACACCCGTCATTTTTATGTTTATGAGTCTTCATATTTGCTTTATATATTTGAACGTGCGTATGTGTGAATGTCTGGAAAAGGGTGTCTGCAAATACGTATGAATAGTTAAGAAGGGGTGTTTGTGAGGTTGCTGTTCTGCTGTGTAACCAAAGACCAAACCTCTGTATGTGCAAACGTGGTTGATAAATAAACTCTGACTGTGAGATGGATCCAGTGAGCTGGTTTACCTTTAACCTGTACTGGACATTCCACATGAGCCCTGCCTCTTCACATGGAAACCAGGCATACTGGGATACACCATCAGAGAGGTCAAATACCTTAGACTGGCAGCTCTGGGAGAACACACACACACACACACCACAGATATGATGAGAACATCCATAATAAATAATACTACCACTTCACATGGTATATCATTGAATATCAGCTCAGAAAGCACATTGCCTTTTCTGTTATAGAATGGCACTTGATCAGAAACTTATACCCATAATAATAGTAACAGAACAAACAGCAAAATAACATTTCTTATTTCCATTTTTTTATTTCCAATTTTCTACTTTTCAAAGTAAATTACAAACACACTACCTGAAGGACTGCATAGTTCACATTAGTAATGGTGGGGATGCAGTGCCTGCATCTCCCTATCGAGATGTAATTTAGACCATCTGGAAACTAACAGTATAGCAGAGACTTGGCAAGGTTGGACTGCCACTTCGGACCTAAACACAAGCCAACAGAACTGAGGGTGTAGAGAGGATGGAGGGGACAGAACGGGTGGAGAGAGACGGAGGAACACGGATGACCCGCCTCGCCCTCGTCTGGGCCTTGGGGATAGCGCACATTTGAGGAATCACGCTGATCAACAGGTCCACTCATAGAAATTATATCTTATAAAAAAAAAGAACTAAATTGCTAGACTCTGACCCTACAAGGACCAGACTATCATTAAGCACAAAGAGAAGGGACAATGCTACTAAAATTTCCCCAAATTCTTGCGGCATGCGTTGAAGCCAACAGCCAACATCCAAATTGCATAAACAACTCCGACTTTAAGTTGAAGCCCTAAGAAAAAATAAATAAATAAATAAAGAAATCCAGTCAGTGTGACTTCTGCAGCTGCAGAGCAGCCTGGCGATTACCACACGAGCTCACAGAAGAGCTGGAGCTGTGAACCCCCTGAACCCAAACGTGGGGTGATGGCAGTGGAACGCTAGGTGACACTGCAGAGCTGCACGGTGCCTGAGCCCGTCCACAGCGCTAATCATGCGGCGTGTACACTGGCATGCGGGCACTGCAGTGCGTGGGGTCAGGATGTTCCCGCACATGGATGGCACCAGGATTTCCGGAGTCGTTTCTAGACTTTTCAGCAATGCAGGCGTGTTGTCTGGTCTCTGCAATGCCTCCGAATTCCCCCCAAGCAAACAACCCCCCCCATATTTGTCTCCCCACTCCAGCCATACCACTGACAGGCATCACTGCATTCCTAAACCAATGGACTCCACAGCCCAAGTGCACGTCACACTGTGCCCTTGCTGAGGAAGGGTGCAGTGCACTGAAGAACTGATCTACTAACTATTCGTTATTGTGATACTTCATTGTACCGTATGTTGGAATTACAATGTCTTAGCCTACTGGCTTATTATCATAAAATATAATGTTCAGTACCTTCTATGAATTATTCAGTAAAACTAATGAAACTAATATAAAATGTATGCAGTTTCAAGAAAGGGAGGACCTATACATAATTTGTATAATGACTCATCTCATTATGAATAGCCATTATACTGACCCCTAGTGGCCTGGATGTTTCAGAGATTCGGGACAAAATTTATTTTAAACATGGCTGCCTCCATATGGCGAACCTGTTCTATGGAGCTTAAACTGGTTAGTTAAAGGAATACAAAGCAATTAAATTGTTCATCTCATGTCAGTAGCATGTTATAGAAAAAAATATAAAAATAACTTTCATAAATATTTTTTCCATCTCTCAGAAGTAACATTTGTGAAATCAGATTAGTACTGTATAAGAATGGATCAGCATAGACAAAGAATGACTTGGAACTTGGAATGACTTTCCCTCTCTAAATATCTCATAAAATTTAAATGAAACAGTTATAAAATTAGCCCCCAGTGCAGAGAATTCTGATGCGAGAGAGCGAGTGAGACAGAGTTCTGCACTAGCTCCACTGGGAGATCCTCTTCATCTCTGTGAGGTATATAGTAGTAAAACCAGTGACCCCCCCCCCCCCCCCACACACACCCCCCGTATCCTCACATCGATTCACAAACACCTCCGGTTTCCCTCAGCACTGCAACTCTAGATGCTCCAGCCGCACAGCGGTATCAGCCTCGGGACAATTACTTGTCCAGTCAGCCTGCCGGCATTAATCACAGGATATGCCCGCTCAACTTCAAACCACCAGCAGGCATCTGTCAAGCCATTTCTGTTTCCATTCAATATTCCCATTCACTCTCTCTCGGGCGACGCCTCGTAGATACCTCACGAGCAGCTATCCTGCTGCAGACCAAGCCAAAATGCTTGAGGTTTTGATACCACACGTCTACATGCCATGCAAATGTGAGCAAAATGGCTCTTTGTTGCCACTGACTGTTGCTTCCAGCGTTCAGACCTCTGGCTATGATCTGCGTATGGTAATTTGCTCCTGGGCTTCTTTGCTATTGGACAATTCGGAGAAGGGACACGCTGAGCTGTTCTGAATCCCATGGCCACGGCTTACTGCAAGGACTCTGGAACAAAGAGTGAACGTACTGCTCACACTCTATGCTTATCTGTTGTCACTCATAATGTATCAGTCTATGCTGAATAAGTCTATACCCTCTACTGTGTTCACCAGTCAGTTTCTGACCACAGGACCACTGATGACCAGATGTTGTTTGGAAGGAGGCAGAGCACTCATAGCACGTGATTAACACGGACATGGTGAAGGCCTGGGTGTGGATGGAGGTTATAGACTACATGGGTTATAGACTATACTACTGTGGTTTGTTTCTAATACTAAGGTGTTTCCAATATAATGGCATGTAAGGGTTCATACACACAGTACGTTTTCACATGAAAACACACATGTATTTCTGAGTAACCGTGAGGTTTAATTATCAGCAGTGACAAATGGGTATTTGGCTTAGTGCTATAAATTCTAAGGTTGTAAAGGGCTTGATGGGAATAGTTTAAGTCATGATTAACTCGGGTAAGAGGTGTGTTGGCCATTTTCTCCACAAACAGCATGAAAGAGGGAGAGACGTACAAGCAATGGCCAAGAAAATTGTAAAATTATAAATATTTCATTTTTAAATATCCAAGGAGTAAAACAACATTGTTTTTCAGGCATCCCTTAGAAATGGCTTATGTTTTATGCTTCCCGGGTGTCAAAGAAAGGTTCAGAGTCTCACAACTCTTTTTAATAGAACGTACTGAAGAAAACTGGGGAATTAGGGTGTACAGAGGTAGACTGTGATGTAAAGTTGTGGCTGGATCCATAGTCTGGCACGAGAGAAGAAAGATTAGAGACCTCATGTGTGTTGATTTATAGTTGATTTATAAGTAATTGTAGAAACGTGTGCTTCTATCAACAACAATTTCTGTTGAGATAAATGTGTTTATATGACCTCAAATAACATAATGCTAAAAAACCTTTGTGTGCAATGTGTGACATTAGTGTGTGTGTGCATGTGTGTGTGTGCGTGTGTGTGTGTGCGGTCCCCACCTTTGTCACAGCAGGATACCCAACAGCCACCTCTGCAGGACAATGCACCCTGTGCTCATGTGACACCTCCACCTCTGTAGCCCACTGGTCGAGAAACCCGCTGGGTGTGTAGAGCCCGCAGTCCCTCACGCTTGTCTCCCGCTCAAAGTCTTCACACACGCCGTCGCCATCATAGAAGTAGCACATGCTGGGTTCATCTGTGTATCATACATCATAGTCCGTTATTTTCTGCAGCTGCGGTATTTGCTACAACAGCAAAACCATTTTAGACCACTTTAGTCAGGCTTTAGACCTCTGGTCCATTGTAAAATCAGCCTTTCAATACACTCTTCGTTGCAGTTGTGGAATGCAAAGGGTGTGTGTGTGTGTGAAGAGAGGCTGGGGTTCAAGTTTGGTACTCAACTCAAGTTTTCAAGTTTATGTTCTCTTCTAATGTTTTTTTGTGACCACGAGGTGTTAGCATGTGCGTGTTAGCATGTGCGTCTGATGCCTAGTCGCCTTCCAGGGTGTGAGGTATTTCAGAGCCCCAGTAAAGCTTTGTCACCTGCTCTGGGTCTTGGCCCCTGCAGGTGGAGAACCGTGGGGGGCCAATGAACTGCAGTGGTGGCCAGGAAACACGTTTGCAGGCTAAACACTTATCGATGTGATCGCTCCATGGCGCTAGAGGTTGGCCCGGGCGGCCATGTTGGGACCCCTGGCGGCTAACCAGTGAAAATCAAGTGCAGGAAGTGGAATTCCATGCGGAGTAGTGGAATCTGAGCAGCACTGCACTGTCTTCCCTTCTCGCGCTAAAAAAGCAGTGGATTTTTTTTGTTTGCGCGTGCTTTTTGTGTGACGCATCGAAAAACAGCCCTGAAAAATAACTGTCCCAATGCACCAGAGGTTTTGCTCCAAAATACACCAGCACCCTGCCAGGCTTGTTTTGGTGCTGGCTCAAGCCCGTGGGTCACGGGAAAAGCCCTGCTTTGGAGATAAAGCTATAACACTTTCTTCATGTCACATATTTTACCACTTAAAAATTCGGGGCTAAGAAAGGCCGGAAATGTGACGTCATCTCAGAAAGTGTTTTGGACAGTCTTTTGGTTACAGCGGGATCTGTTCAGGATCATCTTTGAAATTTTATGACCTGTTGCATGCAAGCAGCTGAGATGGCAGGATATGGGAGAAACCAAGCAAGAAACAGTGGATCCCAGAGTGGATCCCGTTGAAATTACAGGTTTTTTGCTCGCTGTTTCGCTGAGACAGGGAAAGAACTATGGATCAGCACTTCTGTCAAAGTAACGAGAAAGGCATGGGCTCACGTGTGAAGTAACGCACAATATGAGCAGTCGGCACCCCTGCAGAAAGATCTGCATGGGTCCGCTCACCCAGCTGAGGGTTTCAAAACATAAAATCCAATGGCCATGATTAAGTAGACTGAGGCAGTAAAATGATGACAACCAATTTTCTTTGGAAAGAAAGGAAAGCTGAATTGAATTTCACTGCCTGTAAAGGACAAACTCGTGGATCCCCCTTCTGAAGAGTGGCTCGATGGTCCCTGCTCTGAGAAGAGTCACTAATTAAGCTTCACCAGAGGTCAGAGCCGCTTCGGAGTCTACACGTTTACAGGTGTCCCAGGTCATCCCTTCAGCAAGCTGGATATACATTCAAGGCGACACTTCAGAAGGCTTGTGGTATTCTTTGGTCAGACCCCCAATTCCCTATATTATCCACTTCCAGCTCTCTGCTCCATTCACATGTTTTAGAATAAAAAGAAGAATGAATTGCTAACAAAGCTAGCAGGAAAAATACCCACAAAGGTCTGCTAGCCCTACGTCTTAGAATTCCCGTTCATTCCACTGCATAATGTCTTAGAGGCCTTTGTGGAGTGATCCTTTGGGGTTCCTTTGAGCAATTCCATTGTGAAGGAAGCTCACATCATGTAAGTCTGACAGCCCAGTCAGTAAAGTTTAATTATGTAGCAGTGTGAGCATCACACGGAGGAAGCCCCAGTCTGATCACACATGCACCGAATGTAACAATGACATTTGGCTACTTTTGGGTGTGATTACAGTTTCTGAAGCTTTTGCGTGGGTTGCTGGCAGGGACGATGCTGACAATAAGTTCATAAAACTGACAGCACAAGCCAATCCAGATGGTGACAAACAGACCAAATAAATCAACACAACCAATACAATGCAGCAAATACATCAACCTAAATGATAGAATGATGAGTGGTTGCATCGGATTAATAGGTGTGTGGTTTCCTAACTAATTCTAGCCAAAATGTTAGTGGAACATACCGACACAGTTAAATAAAGGCTCTTTCTTGCATTGGTTGGAGCAGCCATCCCCATTGGAAAAATTCATGTCATCACACTGTTCTCCCAGATATCTGAAACACACATATACACACACACACTGTTTAATCATTTTAGTCAATGTTTGTAGAGTAGCAAAAACTGCACAGTTACAATGCAGTTAGCTTCACCACACATTTGAATCGAGGACCACAGCAATAATAATAGTGAGTGTATATCCCTGCAGAACGCTAAAAGCCGTTCTCGGGTTGCTCTGAGGCCCGCGAGACTAATATGGCTTACTTTTGGACGTGTCCGTCTCCACAGTAGGACGATCCAAGCTGATGTACGAGAGGGGGAGATGGTTCACTTTCTGCTGTCTTGGACACAGTCAGAACATGGTAGGTGTATGTTTCACCAGACTCCACATCCCTACAGAACACACCCACAGATTCAGATATGGGTCACAGTCCTTCCGAGTGACTCTGACTGTTTACCATTACAGGCCTTTCATCTGTGTTGTACTCTGCTTGAACTTACAGTACAGGACTAAGATCTGTTCCACAAATATGGCTGTATATGGTTGAAATTTATACTTTTATACCTTTTGTTATCTTTCATATTAATCTCAGTATAAGGCACTAAATTATCTACAATAGTGTCTGTACAGCATACCTTAACAATAATATCTAAATAACAATCCAAGAACTTTAGAACTTAAATGATCAAGTACATTGTACATTTCTAAAACTTTAATAATGACCTGTTAAAAGGGGGTTAATTAAGGTCAGACATTACAGCTAATTCAGCTGCAGTAGGACCTGTCATGTCGAATAAAAATACACATTTTTGTAGCAGCTCTTCAGAACAGAGTCTTGCTGTAAGATGGTGTGGCAATATAGGTTACTAGACTAAATACAACATAGGCAGACTGAAATAATCGAGCACTGTTCGTTCTGGAAATATGCATCTTACAAAGATCATAAGGTCATATGTAAAATCCTCAAAGAACCCCATCGTGAAAGCTTAGGATCACTTAGGCCTGCATTTGATAATGTCTGTGTTCATGAGTCTACAATAAGAATAACACAGAAGAACAGTGGTGTTCATGGGAGGTTACCACTAAGGAAACCACTGCTCGCCAAAAAAAATATTGATGCCTGTCTCAAGTTTGCTAAAGACCACCTGGATGCTCTGCTAGTACAATTGGAACAATGTCCTGTGGGCAGATGAGACAGAAGTTGAACTATTTGAGAAATGTATACTGCGTTTTGTTTGGAGAAAACCAAACCCTGCATGCCAACACTAAAACCCCAGCTCCAACTGCGAAGTCTGCTAAAGTGAGTGTAATGGTGTAGGGCTGCTTAGCTCCTTTATGGGCTGGATAGCCTGCAATATGACCACTGAATTCCAAGTTCTATCAGGAAGTTCTACAGCATAATGTCATGGCGTCTGTCTAAATCCCAAAATGGGTTTTGTTATGCAACATGACGGTTATCCAAAACAGCAGTAAATCAACAACAGAGTGGCTTAAGCAGAAATTCCACATTTTAGAACAGGCACATCATCAGGAGCCTTGACTTCAATCTCCATTTGAAATGCTGGGCCTGGATCAGTAGAACCCAAGACAACCCAAAAAATATGCGCAAACATAAGTGGTTTTGTATAGCGCATTGGATAAACATACATCAGAACCACTGCACTAGACTGATCAGAACCACTGTGGTAGACTGATCAGAACCACTGCACTGGACTGATCAGAACCGCTGCGGTACAATGATCAGCTTCAGAGATCATTGCTCTGATATAACTTCCATTACAGGAGATCAAGTGGCACAAATCCAGGTAATCCAAACTTTACAAACTTCATACATATGCTAGGCCAGTGCAGATATAACGAACACCACATAACAGCACAAAACATCAGGACAGTGAAGAAATGGCCAAAAGATTAAGATTAAGATAAGATTAAGATAAGATTAAGATAAGATTAAGCCACCAGACTGTGACCTTTCAGACTTCACAGCATGTGCCACAGGACAGGAGTGTCTAAGAACACAACCCAGGGGTGTAATACAAGTCCTCTGGGTGACACACTCACTAGACTCAGCTGTATTCCCATAAAGCGAAATGCTCATCTCGGCAAAGGAGAAAAACTGGGGCTGTGCAAGCTTCCCACGCACCAAGATTTTGCTCGCTGTAGCATAGCAAAGCAACGGAGGTGTAGGGTGGGCTTCCGGACTAACGCGAACCCTGCCCCCCATTAGCTCTGCAGCACCAGGCTCTTCCTCCACTTCCACTATTGATCCTCCCCCTATGGGTTTCCCAGAGCAGAGAGTCCAAGAAAAAAAAAGAAGGGTAGATGGAGGTCTGGAGACCAGGATCAAATGGGAAAAGCTGTGGAGGGTGTGGGAGGTGCTTTGTGGGAGGACAATGCCACTAGTTCCCGGTCTCATTAGTCCTTAATTCCCCTGCCTGTGTTCTGCATGTCTTCTGGGAGGCCGACCACCTCCCACACCTCTCTGCAGCTGCCGGCGGGGGTTGGTGGATGAGAACATATTCAGCAGGTCTCGGATCCCCCATGAGGAAGACGTCCAGGCCCTGGATATGCCTCCCCCCGCTCTTTAATACGAAGCGCGTTCTGACGCCTGAAGGAACGCGGAGTTCAGGCTCGCTCATGAAAGATGGGGTGAGGTGGGGTTGGGTGGGGGGGGTGGAGCTGAGCCTGACGAGCCGGCCCAGAAAGCAGCAACACCATTGGCCAGCTCTGCGAGCACATTTCCTAAACAGTCAAAATATGGGTCAGAAAGTCAGAGCGGCGTGAGAACAGCACGGAGCTAGAGGAGTCTACAAGTGCAGAAGCAGGGATGAGCGCCAACCTCAAACGCAGGGGCCACAGGATCTGGGGCCGCCATGCGGTCATCAGACTATTTTCTAATATGTGTTTGTTGTGGTCAGGGAGAAATGAAGCTATAAAGAGTCCTGCTATCTTTAACAGCCGCAGTGACTCCTGAGGTGGACCGTTGGCTTGACTTACATTGAAAAGAAAGGATATTTTGTCCTGTTGAATAATCATTTGCTACAACTGGAGTATTGTGCAAGGCAAACCATTCTCAACAGCAAAACCTTCACATCAGTGTTCCTCTAACTGAAAAACACAGGACTATAAAGCTGCACCTTGGCCAAATCATAGTTAACGTTTGTTTGTAGCAGCTCTTCAGAACAGAGTCTTGCTGTAAGACGATGGTGTGGCAATATAAACTAAATGCAACATAGGCAGACTGAAATAATCGAGCACTGTTTGTGCTCGATTATTCAAATCATACTTAACGTTTGTTGAAACGATTTAGTAATAAGGCTTAAAAAAGTAAAAGAAAGTCTTTCATGGAAACTTGTCAACTTGGACACAATAACTCAGCCAAACACTACCAGCAAGACCACACAACCACATTCGTGCGAAGACAGTAGACTGTACACAGTTTGTTGGAGTTCTTTGCCATGTTTTCATTTTGCGATGGTAACAGCACTTTTCAAAACTCCGTGCTAGAATGCAGGCTTGGCCATGACATCGGCGTCTCTCAGGCCTCGTACACCCAGCGGTGGTGTGTGAGGGAGTAGGCACAACCCTCCTGTGGGTGCTTCTCTGTGGGCACAGTTTGGTGGGTATAGCCCTGGCAGTCAGCGAGCACACAGTGTAGCAATCAGCACTGAAACCCATACTAAAACCTATAAAGCTCTCACATTCAGAGAAATACCTAGCTACATACAAAATAAGAGAGTGAGGGATGGTGGCAGTGGTGATGGTGGTGATGGTGGTGATGGTGGGGGGGGGGGGTTAGATTTTGGGTGCCATTGCTACACTTATGTGTACAGCATGTGATCAGTCTCTGTCTGGCCTCCTCCAGGGACTCAAAACAGATGAGTAAAACTTAAGTGATACAATCTCCCACTCACCGATCGATATGCTCCAATCCACAGCCAGCTCGAATTAATAAAAGTCAGAGCCGGATACAGACCCTGCTGCTGTTTTGCTGGTCTCCCTGAGTGGAGCGGTTTTGAACAGCTGGTTCGCACTTTGCGACCTGCTCTACTATCAGTGTACTCTGAAGTTAAAGTATCTTGGCAAAATGGAAGAGTGGCAGATAAACAGACAGATGCTTCTTGCCACACAACTGGGGAAGCCCAAAGTCTTCAGAGAGAGAGACTCGGTGCTTGATGGTGGTGTAAAGCTCTCTTGAGTGACTGGGAGACGACTAGGTTGATAGCTTAGCACCTCAATCCATGTTAACTTAAAGGGAGGAAAGGTTTGCAGCCCAAACCTAGGGGTCACGAACGAACTGAATAATTAGAAACTGCATCAAGTGTCAGGCTGGAAAAATACAAACCACAAGTCTTAAATGATACGGCTTAAGAAAACAAACCAAAAAGGAAATGCAGCAGCTCCAAAACAACAACAACAACAACAACAGCCCTAACTATACCGCTGCAGCACCTTGTTCACCCATCAGTGGCTTGTGAACACGAGGCTTTTGCGTCCACACCACACACTCTGAACCTGCCGTTAAAAACGCAGGGCATACAGGAGGTCACGCACCCGGCTTAAACATTCTCTCACGTGTGTTCTGTGCCCCATGCTGCTTCTCTCACGTTCATCCAGAACATAACTCCACGGTTAATAAATTGCAGAGTGAAGCATTGCAGCCTCCTAAGCTCCTAAGCTCATGAGCGCAGAAGCTTCTTTAAGCCAAACAAAGGACTGTTTTTTAAGTTGTTTCTATGTTTTTGTTTACCATCTTTGAGGTAAACAATGGGCTTGAACCATTCAAACCCCGAGTTCAAACTGAGATTGGTGGCGGAGAAGAGGCTCTTAAAACTGCCCTGGAGGAGGAGGTTACATGTCAGAGAGGGACAGGGTATTATCCAAAGGATGCCCACAAGCCGGCTCGAAGAATCCGAGCAGGATTCTAATTAGCGATTTTCCTGGATTGCGAGCCTCTGCTAATCACTTCATTTTAGGATTAACATCTTCATATTTAAGGTCCATCCTAAAAGACAGTTATGTGAATATGAGCCATCTTTTTAGCATCAAAGCATCATCGTTATACTGAATATTTGTGTCTTCTGTGTGTCTTTAATTTGATATACTTGCCATATGGATCATGGTGGTGCTACTGTCCTACTGTGAACTACACGCCAGGCACTCTGGGTAAGAGCATCTGTCCAGTACTTCAAATGTAACATGCATGTGGAGGCGACTTTACTCAGACTGCCTTGTGCAAGGACAGAGGGCCTCACATCGCAACGGGCTGGGTTTACAGACATGGGGTTTACAGACATGGGGTTTACAGACATGGGGTCAAGATTTCTAGTGAAAGTTAATGCACGGTTTTGGCAGCATGCCAACTGAGGACCTGTCTTGAACCCCAAGAGTGGCCCATTATTCAGAGTGTCAGAATAAATAATATAAACAAAAAAAAATACAACAATAACAAAGACACACACGCACGCACACACACGCAAACACATACGACCCACACAGAAAAGACAATGAACACAATGCCTGCATCTTGAATGACTAAACTCTTCATTCCTGTATTGTTATTAAGAGACAACATCTGCCAAAAGAAAAGAAAACACACTCTTAAGGTCTGTAATTTTTTATGACTTCAGGCAGTGTGCGTGTGTGTGTGTGTGTGCGTGTGTGTGTGTGTGCGTGGGTGCGCGTGTTGGGGGGAGGTGGTGGGTGATTTAATAAAAAAACACCCAACCGGTCTCCTGACTTGTTACACTCTATAGATGCTACTTTTTAGTCATGACAGACAAGGAGTTTAATGGACTGCACGTTTCACACTCTGCCAGACTACACACGTACATTAGACGCCCCTGCACTGTGCCCCAGAGTACAGACCAGCACTGTTTCCCAAGTGACAAAATGAGGAACAAGGAAGACAAGGAAGGCAGTCCTTTTTCCTCCAAGGCCCAGCTGGACTGGCATCTTTGGCCTGTGAGGCACGTAAGGGGGGTTGCTGGTGTTGTTTTTAAAGGAAAAGGCGGGGGCCACTGCTCACCCCCCCCCTCCTCCTGTTCACTGTGTGGTCCCTGAACTGTGAACCCGCGCTTACTGAGAATCAGGATCCCTGAGTCGAACTGCAGCTCTGACATGTTTTCCACTCCAGCCCACTACACTGAGGCCCCGTGGTACCGCAGACATTCTATTTTGTTCAGATCTAAGCGTGTGAGAATGCGAAACTCATTTGGAGCAATGTGCAAAACATCATGGTTGTAACACTCCAACCATGCAGACACAACACCCACAGGGAAGGAGCAGACAGCTCGAGTGTGATCGCTCTGTTGTGGTGATTTACAGCCAAGAGATAGGAGGTTAAAACTCTCTCTCTCTCATGAGAACATGAGGCTTTACTTCAAGCATGGTGGACCGATTTATTCTACCTCTCAAAGGTCAGGTTACAAGGTCTATATTTCTCAATAAAAAGGGCAGTTCATGTTTGTGGTCCGCCTATCACCTCTCACCTCACAGAGGTCTCCCTTTACCTGCGAGATCTCTCACTGCAAAAGCTCACCCACTGTTTGTGGCCGAGTGCTCAGGAGTGATGATTGCTCCAGCAGACTAACCAGTGTGCCAGCTCTGTCTTTCTCATAAAGGCCGGCTGTGAAATTCTTTGAGCTGGCCTAAACCCACAAACCCTGGGGTCCAAAGGGCATGTCTGTAGACCCCACACATACAGAGAGGACCTGGGACAACATGCCATGGCAAAGGATGCAAACGCGACCAGAAAGGATACTTCTGAGGGAGGAAGTCTCTGGAAAAATAATCTAACGTCTATATCGCACTTGTATTTTTATGTTCCTTAATCACACCACTAACCACTAAAACCAGTACAAACAAATGGTCAAGCGTTGCCAGACCCCTTGTCCTTACCTGTCTGTGTATCTCCTGGTGCCCTCTGTTAGAACCACGCCAAGAGGGGCGTGGCTGAAAGGTGGATTCCGCGTCAGCTTGTAGCGCAGTGGCCGGCATGGCGAGCAGAAGGCGCAGCCGGGTCTGGAGACCATGAGCGTGGCGTCGATCTCCAGGTGCTGCTCCATGGTGAAGAACTGCACGCCGTACACCTCCTCGTCCACAGAGAGCTTGAGCGTGAGCGGCGTGTCGCAGAAGGCACTCTGCGGGCCCAGCGACACGTTGTTGCCGCTCAGCGTCAGCAAGACAACGTTGTGCAGGGCTGTCGCGCCGCCCTCCTCAGCCGAGAAGAAGGTGATCCACACGGTCAGGGACTCGGGCACCAGCGGGCGGGCGAAATCCACCTGCAGCATGCAGCCCTGCAGAGGGCAGGATGCCGACCCCACACTGGCCGTGTCCAGCCCAGCGTTGGGGCTCCACGTGCGAACGCTCGGTTCACAGACCTGCTCCACGTCCGGCGCACCTGGGGAACAACAGCCAGGTCGCTCGAGGTTAGTCCCGAACTCTGAGAGAAAGCCAAGCGCAAGCGTAGCCTGTTTAATGAAATGTAATTTCCTCGCAAATGTCGCACCAAGGCGTATGAAAACACGTTGGGTGCCAAGTTTGGTTCAAGTCATTAGCATGTGTTAGCATAGGCAACAAATGCCCCGCTCCAGCCTTAAGTCATGCTGCACTTGCTAACCATTTCAACATGTGCTAACTTCTTACTTTAAGACCGACCTGCGGTGATTGTTTCAAACTTTTTTCTTTCATCTTTTAAAATGGATAATCAGTACAAATACTACTGTACTGCACCTCCAATATCATAGGAGCAGTGCAAACTGACTCTTCTGTTCAGCTGGTGTGTACGGTTCAAGAAATACGATAACTACAGACCAAATTTTCTCTTTTTCCTTATGTTACATAAAAGAGTCAGTAATTCAGAATAGTGATCACCATATGCTCATACGATTGTAAATTTGACTGTGAGCATCTGGAACATTCCTTCCTGCTCCTGTTTGGAATGTGCCGCACTTCCGAGCCACCGCGTCATTTGACCGAAACTGTTCACTCCTTGGCGAATGACACATTTCAAAAACAAACAAACAGACTCGGTGGAGCAAGCAGTGTCCTTTAGCAGGAGGACATTTAGGGAATTTTGGCCCTCAGCCCAGTTATTCTTTCAGGAGCTGTCAAGGGGCCATAATGGGGTATATTAAAGAGGCAAGGACCCAGAGAGGGGCCATGTTTGGCCAGAAGGCCCCACTGAAGATCTCTCCCTTCAGGAGGAAAATGGAGTTCAGTTGATTCTATAGACCTGCTAACGAGGACAAGAGTGTTGAAGGGTAAGGAAAGAAACAACAGTGACCGTGATATGATAAATGTTAGCAGGGTTTACTTCATTCCCATTACTCACAATGGAGACTACCTCAAAAGCCTTTTAGATGCATTCATCTAGAAAGTGTCTAATGGGATTAGGGGAGACGGGTACTGAACAAATACCTCTGCTTTGTTAAACGTGCCATATCCAGCCAAACAATCTCCTATATATGAGTAATACATTAAGGAAATTCCTTTCCCACTTGTTGATAGTAAATGGCCTTTGAAGGCAGAAGGCAGAGAACCCAGAGCATCTTGAAGGCTCAAACAATATGTCTATAGTCTCCATCAATAATCCATGTTATTCATACTTGGCTTGCTACATGTAGGAGGTCAGAGAGGAGGCAACCCCACACACTACTGGCATTTGCAGGTCGAAACAAAGAACGTATGCTACGCTGCTGAATGTCGTCTTCGCCATTCCTCTCCCATGCACCCTTTTTTTCCAGTAACAAGTGTGACTACTTGGGTTGTGCGTTCATGAATTTACTTGGTAGCAACATTAGGAATTATTAAACACTTTAAACAGGATTGCTATTTGTATCCCGCTAGCATGAGCTACATTCATGATATTCGTAAAAGATCAATGCCTATAAAACTTTATTTAACATCATGAATGAAAGCGTCACATGACTGAGACAGTCAGGTGACCGGGCAGCACCGACAGCATTCGGGGGTCACGGAACTGCGTGACGGTTGGGTCGAGCGTGAGCAGCTGGCACGCAGGAGCGGCCGAGTTTACAACACGCGGTGGGTTTTTGGAAGCAGCGCGGGAGGCTGGCGGACTGCTGAGGTGAGGGTCAGAAATGCCGTGCATACCGCACATTCCTGGGTTTTTGTGTCTCGCAGTTACCCGACGTGCTGTGGGATTCCGCTTCATTACTTCTTGTTTCAGTGTTTTGAGTCAGGAGGCAAGTGAGGACATTCAGAGGTTTGGGGCGGGTGGGGGTTGCAGAACAGTAAAAACACACATGTGTTCAGCTTTTAGCCATTTAGCTTTGAGAGCTGGCGACAGAGAGCATGCGTTAGAGGTTGGAAGCACTACAGGCAGGTGATTTTCTCTGAATCTGTGCAAAGGCAGCAGTTCAAGGCAGGTGCAGCTTGTCAAAGGCAGGTCTGTATCTGATTGTCAACAGTGGAAAGATCAGCTATTGAGGACACCTGGGAAGGGCTCCAAGCGTAGAGCGGAGTCGGTCCAAATGTTGTGATAGTAGCAGGTCCAGGCATGCTTCACCCAGCTGACTGAGCGTAGTCACCGCTAGGCCAACTTGGCTTTGAGGAATACTCATGGCCTTCCCCCGCCACAAAGCTTACTCTCTTGTTTTTAGAAGTGACCCAAACTGTCCCAAACGTAATAACCCCTTATGTTATTAATCAGAAAAAATAATCAGTTGGTCCTAGGGAATGCAGGCCTCTGGAGTGGGTCTCAAATCACGTCTTATTCCCTTTCTGAGGCATTGTCACCTTTTACACTGACACATATGAAGAGCTGTCATGTCACCTAAGCATTCGTACCGTATATGTGTTAAGCCCAGAAAATACTGCTTTATCTTTTAGTTAAAATAAAGAACAATGCAGTTTGGATACATTAAGCTTTAGATGAGAAAAAGCAAATTAAGAACTTTTGGCACAGTACATGTTTTTTTGCAATCACTGATATCACGGAAAACATGACTCACTCTCAAAGATTAAAAAACATTTTCATTCATATCACAAAGCTCTATGGACTAACTCTTTTATATATTTTTGTCCATATTTCCCATCTCTTAAAATAAACACATGAGAAAATCAAAATGTATGACAACCCATATGACTAAACTTTTCCACACCATCTCTGAAATTCTTTTGCTCTTCTACTCCAACATCAGCCTCTTTTGCAAAGTCATGTTAGGTCTAATACATCAATCATATATTCCATCCAATAAAACAGTGCATTAATGATTGGAACAGCACTCACTAATTAAATGTAATTTCCAAGTGTCTTTCATTCCTTTCCAACTATCTACCACATTGACCATTATGCAAATTATTCAAATGAGCTCACTGAATGGATGTATGACCGGCTTTCATCACCCGCCATATTTGACCCATGGACTGAGACTTTCCCTTATCAACCAACAGATCAAAAGAGGTTTACATGTTCAGTCAGGGCATCGGTATGTGATAGAAACTTCGTAACTCACCTTTTCTCTGTTATTCTCTGGTAGGACATATAGGAGTTTGTATCCATTTTGTTCGCTGCGGTGTGCAATTCATATCACAAAGGCCAATACAAACGGTTTGAAACACCATGTAATGCAGAATCTTGTCTCCATGGGCCATGAATGAAGTACAAGTTATTTTATTTCTCCTGAGAAGTTATATTTCTGTAGATCTGAGGCTTCTGCTGCACATTAATGAAGTCAATCGTTAAACAGCACTGTAGCATGCTGGGATTTGAGTTAGAAGCCAGAGCTGAATTAAGAAAACTGAGACTCCGTATGCAACAAGACATAAACACAGACGTTGTGATGATTATTCCACCTCCAGTGTTAATAACACTACAGTGGCAGTTATGTTCCAAATGACAGCTAAGATTTAAGATTTAGGTGTGAATTGCTAAAGTTTATGGTTTAGATTGAAAGGGGATGTTACGTTCGTACGCCGACGAATTCTCTCTTGAAAGGTTGATGACACAGTCCTGTGAGAAAGCCTCTTACCCTCCGCTTCGCGTGGACTCCAGTGTCCTGACGGAATGCAGGGTCTCAGGGAAGACGCATTGGTGGCATACTGTAGGAACACCTGGCCCTCTGCGCATCTGTCGCATACTGATCCCACTTCTCTAGGAAACGAACAGACAGGCGAGGTAGAAACTTACACAGAGAAACAGAGACACATCCAATACCCTGAGGTCATTTCATGTCTATTAATCCAAAGAATTCAGTCACTGGAAAATATCAGAAGACATCAGGCAACAATTACAGGCATGTACCAGAATGGCTGTAGTGCGTTCGTAATGTCAGAATAGAGCTTTCAATTTCAGATCAGGTTTCTCTTGTCTTTACTGATCTACAGTATAATGTCCCACAAAGTCAGAATCTGATGTCCATTTTCACCTGTCAAAGAACTGTCCGGTTAGGGCAGGAAACCACTCGAGGGTGAGGGAATCGGGCTCTTGTCTCGTCAGACGAGGAGACAGAGGGACTGGTGCGGGTTTGCTGCCAGGTCTCCAGGACTGGTAGACCAGATCCAGGTAGCAGTGCATACGAGCCACCTGGTTTGGTGTGAAGGAATCCGTGCAGTCGTCATCTTCAAGAGGCGAGGGGAAATTAGAGATTAGGGATTAAAGTTGCATAAACTAGTAGGCTACAAATAGAAAGTGTAGAACATGTGAGTGTTTCTCTGTAAGGCCTCATTAAGAACAAGATGTAAGCAAGAGTGTGTGAGTAACCCTGCATCACCAGGTGTGCATGCACATGTGTGTGTGTGTGTGTGAACAGTGTAACTCAAAGGTAAATACTGGTTCCTGTCTGCTGCATGTCTCACCTGCGTAGCTCATATAATTTCTATATGGTGTGTGCTTGAAGGAACGTTGTCCGCAAGTATTGTTTCCAGGCTCTGGGTCTCTGCAGTACTTGTACTTTGGTGTGGGGTTTGTATCTGCACACAGGTCTCCAGTTTCTAATGAGGGCTCGGTCTCCAGACAGGCATCATTACATGACTCCACTTCCGAAACCCCCCTGAAAACATGGTACAGTCCAAGGCTGTGACCAATCTCGTGGATCATGGTGTGCGTGTGGCCGAACGTCCCGTAGAACAAGGGGTTTAGCACGATGCCACCTCAAGAAAAGGAGAAAGAGAGGGCAGATAACACAACTGCCACCATGATCATGTTCAGAGGTCCAACTAAACAGAACCAGGTCATCTAGTTCTGTTACTGCGCCATTTACCTAAATGTGTTAAGGCTTCCTTGTCCCAAGGCCATGTGGCTACTCCAGCCAGATCCTCATCAGAGGAGTTTGCAAAGAAGACGTTTAAGTGTGAGGAGCTGTCCAGCTGCAAGATGTCCTTCAGCTCCCTCACGTCCAGGTAGGCCCTGAGACAGAGACAGCAGGATGAGACACTGACACATCAAATGAGACCTAATACCCAGAAAACGGCTTTCTGGGTATTTACAATAAGTTTATTTTGATGGTACCGTCAGCAGAAGTATAAAACTAGTTTACATTTATTTACTGCTCCAAAGGTGAATCAAAAGTAAAGATAGCATGCATATTTACAAAGCTATAAAAGGTTTAAAGTTTAAGAATCAGCAATCTTTGAAAGAACCCTAATGAAAAACAACTGCATGAAAAATTCTTCTAAAAAGACCCTACTTACTCTATTTAGGGCTATATACTGTAATCAGCAAATCAAAGCAACAGTCTGTTAATGACATTTGGGGCAATTGTGAGGACTGTAGATTCTGTAGCTTGAAGCTGGTTGGGCAAACCAAATCTCCAGACAACATCTGCAGACCTGCTGGGAAATGCTGGCTGTTCCATTCTTATATTGCTAAAGTTCTTTATGAGTGTTCACAGCTCCTCATGGCTGTCTGGAGATGGTCCAGTTTGGTCCACTGCCTGTAATGCATTCTCTAAGTAATTCTCGTTATTTTGTTTCTGATGTTATTTTTGTGTATTGTTTTACATTTTCAATCCATAATAAAGGTTTGTACCTGCTATGCTCATGTTGTCAACAATGCAATAAAAGATGTTGATGCCATTAAGTAGTTTTTGTGAACTTTTTAACTCTGATATTACCTGACTTCTTTGTTGGATCAATGTCAGTGATCGTTTTAAAAGAAAATTGTAAATAACCTGACAATTAGAGTTTTTTTCTAGAATTCATATTCATATTAATTGCTTTATTAGACTGACAAACTACAAAACACAAAGCTATTATTTGTGTCACATTATAGAATGATTGCAAATTAAAAAAACTGTAAATTATACTTAAAGAACAATAACTAATCACATTTATCACCACACAGGTTTCTTGCCGAACTGAAATAACCTGCATAGAACTAGTTTGAGCATCAATATTGGCTTGTGTGTGTGTGTGTATGTTGAATCACTTAGAGTATGTAAAGAATTGCAAAGCAGAGCAGGGTTCTGTAATTTAATGGCCCTCCTGAGACTTACAGGGTCACACTGGGAGTTTGTATTTGGAATGAAACTTGAGCTCTGCTCTAAGGCCAGCTTTAATGTCAGAGGTCACTGGCTCTGTCTAGTTAGGAATGCATTGTGTCATCTGGATGGATCCAACCACAGCCCCCTTATTATTCTTAACATTTAATTTTAAGACATATTAGCCTGTAGTTTTAACCATTTTGCAAATGAAACAAATGTCCTTATTCTAATACATACTGCCACTATGCACAGATACACTTCCATGTGTTCCATATGCCCAACAGCATGGGAACCTATCATTGCATAAATTCATATATACTGAGATGGATAGTATAGTGTTTCGTATGGGCTCCCATCTCACCTTCTGTCTCATTGAGCTCCTTAGTGGAGGCCCTCTCCAAACATTTCCCCATTGGAAAAAAAAAAAAAAAAAAAAAAACTCAAGCAAAATAAAGAAAAGCTGTGCTCAGACACCCCCAACCATCTCACAACAAACCCCCACGAACCACCATTCAAAAAGAAGGCCAGCACCTCATTCCATCTCCTAAGAACAACATCTGTTGGCCAATTCACTACAAAGACCAATCAGGCCACATTCCCGCCACAGCAGTGTTAAATCCTGGGTTAGCTGAGATATTATGACAACATATGTAATGTTTGTAGGGCTTTTTAAATGTATTAGTCTTCTGAAGGGAACACGGACTTGAGAAAGACGAGGATCTTTTCCTGTTATTTACTTATCTTCAGGTTTCAGACCACAGCACTCTGTCCTAAAAAGACATCACTCAACATAATAAATCAGAAAAAACTGGAGGGCTTGTGACATTTCAAATGATGTTAAGTGCAGCGCACTGCTGAAAAATGTACAAAATGTTTATACCTTATCTGGATCCTATGTATATATGTTTGCTTAAGACATGCACTGACACATAATCCAAATGCAGGTGGCTGTTCATAAACATCCCATTTTGATAAGCATAATAATTAGCACGAAAAGGTACAATGTATTTGTTTGGGATTTCATTTGAGTCGCGTGTTAATGTTTGCTCTAGGCAGCTTTGTCTTTTTCATCCTCACTAAGCATTCTTTTATCAAACTGCGAAGAAGATTAAACATCCTTCTTGGTTAAATATACATCCAGAGTGAGGGGCGGGAACCCTTTTCCACATGGTTGTGAATAAACATGGCAGCTAAGTGCGACGTGCATAGACGAAACTCCACGATTAGTCGCGGCGGTGGCGTAACAAGACAGCTGTGAGCAAACTAGTCAACACTGCAGGGACTTCTGAGGTGGGCACGCCAGTTTTTGCTGCCTACATCTGTTTAAGCATGAGCAGGAAGAGCACTGAAGAAATCGACATTTGATTGCAGAGGGATACCTGAGATCTGCATGGGGACAGGAGAAAAAGAAATGGATATTTTAAAGCAAAGAATTTTAAGTTCTGCTTAAAAAAGCAGTCCTCCTCTCCACTACTGGAGGGGTCAACTGACAGATACCTTAACAGTTTGAAAAACGAAGACTGCGCATCACAGTTCATTCTGTCCTAAGTCTTGTCACGCAGATTAAGCAGATGGCGATGCCGTCTTTCTACACGCTGCCAGGCAGGACGGAGGAGCGTTAGACGAGAGCGTTAGCAAAAGCCATCAGAAGGTTTGTAAACGTCTGAGAGACAGGTCTATGGAGAACAGATGATATAAGGTTTCCCTCTTAATAATTTCAGGAATTTCATTATTTCCTATGAAAATATTGGCTGATGTTTGGGCTATACATAAGGAGAGGAAAGGGGCAGAGAGTTTAGTGGCAAGATTAATAAGATGGCTATGGATCAAGATTAAAGAAGGAGCTTGTTTTCTAAAAAGCATCGCCCTGTCCATACTAAAAGTTCCACTACTGTAGGTCAAAGCTGCCTAATCAAATCAATGAAACCTAATCCACTGGCCCACCCAATAAGATGTGGGTGTAGCTCTGCTACAAAACCAGCAGGCCAGGCCAGTGGCTGACCAATGCCTGCTTTGATGGCTGGGTCACTGCACCATTTAGTTAAGGCTTTTCTTTCTTCCAGTGGGGCAGTAGGTGACTTCAGCGGTGCTAATAGTCTTAAGTCTTGGGCTTTCATTAGTAAGACCTTGTACACTTCCGCTTCACTAAAGGCCACTTTCAGTGATTTTACTCTCACACCTGAGGAGCCTGGACACTGAAAGGAAACGCATGGTCACAGCTGCTTAGGCTATTAATTAATATGAAATAAAATCACACGTGTTGAATGTTTAATGCGTTTGAGTCAATTTAACTCAGTGTCAATTAATCTCAAATGGACACCGAAATAATTAATTTGAACTCTTCTTATTTTACCGCGTGGAGCAAAGGACAAGGAAGTGACTAGGCCAAATGTAGACGTCACGGAGACGTCAGCTCTGCCCCCGCTGCGCGCGGAGGGTTGCTCAGACTGTTGGCGTATTTATTTTCAAATGTATATTAAATGCGCGATTACGGCTTCATCCATTTACACCCATGTATTATTCATCGGAATCCATTAAAAAAAAAAGATACAGATGTACCGCGTGTGGCTTTTGCGTAGAGTTGCTCGAGGCGGGTTGGCATGGCAATGCCTCTCCGGTTGGCGGAGAAGACTGTAATTTTCAGAGTCCCTTTACTGATCCTTTCATCGGTCCCGCGCACATCAGAGACGTCGTCAATCATCAGCGTGGTTAGCGTAACACAATAGCGGGCGCGAGGTTTTGCAACCGCGCGGGAGAATTTGCAGCTGACCTCTACAGAAATAACATAATTGAGTGACAGCAAACCATAAAGTTGATAAGAGGGGATGGAGCGAGGGAGCACACGAATTGTAAATCCCACATATTTATGTGCAGATGTTCAGCATCGCATGGCAGATGATTAAGTGAGCGATTATGTGAAGGTGTCGTACGATTATAAACATTCACCCCAACATACTGTAAACAAGATAGTTACAGAAATGAAAAAGACAAATAAATATAAATTTTATATTAGATTGAGTACTGTAAATCCATCAAGGTGCGTGATGAACTTTAAATATCGCGTGTCCAAATTAGCGTGTCCACAGTGAAGAAGAGCTTTTCCTCCCTGTCTTACTCCTTAGATCTGAATGAAAGCAGCTCCTCAGAGCTCATGCACAATTGGATCAGCTCTGATCACTATGGAGCGCTAAAGAACTGTTTAATTGCTGCTGTTTAACAGGAGGAAATCCCTCTGTCTCCACGGCTTATCTCTTTATCCTCACCCAGCTCCTAAACACCAGAGGCTTCTGTGTGTGTCTGTGCTCCTGTGTGTGTGAGAGAAAGAGAGAGAGACAGGTGCTTTTATGAGCCTGTTCGGCTCTTTAAATTGAGGTGCTAAGAACACTTCTCTTTGCCTCAAATCCTCGATTAGGCAAAACCCCCATTTAAATGGCCTGGTTTACAAGCAGAGTGGCTCTGATTCTGCCACAGCTTGTGAATTGGACAGCCGCAGATGGCCTGACTCTGTCCTCCTGACAGTATGTGTTACTAGGTTCTCCGCACACATTCTGTAAGCCCTGTGGTGTGAAGACAAATAAACAAGATGGACGTATGCTCCTGAAGTTCAGAAAGTGCAGAAACCACTAGGTCTTTTCCCCTACAGCTTCACGCTTAACAACTCCATAGCTGTGTCAATGGGATGTCCTACTCCCTGAGTTATGACTGCGCTAGGAAACCTGGCTTCATCACGGCTTACTCAGCAGCTCAGTTTGCACGGCAGATAAAATGTAAAATTGCACAGAAACACCAACTAATCGCATGTGATTAACAGTTTATGATTCATATTTCCCACATAGTATGCTTTGCAAAAATCTTGCAGTAAAATACTATGTGCACACAGTTTTGTCAGAAACAGCGCTCACAGATTCACCATGCCAGTGAAGTCCGTTGTTCTGTGCATTCACACTGTGCATTCTTCCACAGTCATAACGGAATCTCAGATCATTTTGTTATTCAGCCTTTGGCAAAGTACTCCAGACACACCATAATCAAATCAAAACATGCAACAAGTTGGAGAGTTTTTTTTTCCCCCTCTCTGACTCACACATTTCAGTCTCCCTGCACTCCACAGTACAAACACTCAGGCATGTGCACGCACACATACAGATAGAGGTATGCTTGACAACACCAACACCAACTGTGATTGTAGGCAGTGAAGAAAGGAAGATACTGACCTTCTGAGAGCACAGCATGAAAGGAAGATTCATTATGCGATTCATTATGTAACAGCACACTACACTGAGATAGGAGCTCTTCCACAAAAAATGTTCTTCCATCAGAAACAAACTTGCCTTGATGAATCTATGACAACAATCCTTTTTTTTAAAGCCCAGGACACCAAATTCCTCATGTTACTGTGTGTATATATTTCTTATAATCCTCAGTAGACACTTCTGGAGAAATGCGGATTTGCAGTTAACACTTCCTCCAGAGAATGAAAGGTGGGATTTTTATGGTATTAATATTCATTGTCCCCCATCTCCATCTCAACATATCTCTGGAAAGTTATGCTGCTGGATATCATTCCCAGTAGAGCTCCCACTACCGTAAGTAATAGTGCTTCAGATCCTGCACTGAACTGTAATTGGCTCTCTCTGGTGTCCAGAGGGACACGGTTTCCATTCCCTCTTACTCCCTATCAATCCACTTTTATAAGCTCTCGAAAGGGAAGAACTATTCCTAACATCTCCTTTCTTCCCATCTATTCACCAGAGTACTTTGTTTCAGCCGCAAAGCAAAAAGCAACTGGCTTCTTGGCTTTGAATGAATGCCACAAAGGGCCACAGGGACCGGTAAAACATGCACTGCCTGTGAACACCAAAACACAAGGTACAATGCAGCACATAATCTTCAGGCCAAAGATCCTTTGCAGATCTAAAAATATACTACCGCTAGGTCTTCTCAAAGACTAGACTTTACAAGTTCATTCTAATGTCATACTCTAATGTACTCTAATAATACTCAGTTTCAGACAATGTTTGTGCTCTCCTGAGTATAACATTTAGCAAACTTTGTATCATAATAGTGATGTCATGTAATAGTCTGAGAGTAATTCTCAGCATGAACAAAATGTAATAGAATACTTCAAAATTGTGTTAGCATACCTGTAGGGTGAGGAATGGTTAAAGCATGTCTTGGTGACATCAGTGACATTTGGGTTGCAGCAGTCCCCGTGATCATAGTAGAAATGATCCCAGTTGCATTCGGGATCACAAACCCCGTTTCCCTGTTTGTGTTTGGGGCAGCTTGTGGTCTGCCTCCTGCAGTAGCCAGCGTCGAAGCCCGTTAGCGTGTGGTTGCACTCCGGGTCGCATTCGTCATCGCCCACTTTGCTGACATCACAGTTGGCGAGAACAAGGCGGTCACGGAGGGAGGAGTTGTAGATGTTGTGGACCGTTCGTTCCCAGGTGATGTTGTATCTACGGAAGGCATCATTGAGGTGCTGATGCTGGAGGTTGATCTGGTGCTCCGTGATCGTGGGTCGCCGCCCGGCGTCGTCGTACACGTTGACTAGCCGGTAGCGCACCATCTTGGGTTTGCGAAAGCTCCAGTGCTGGTTATAGCTCGCTATCACTTCCACATTGTCACAAATGGTCTGCCCGCACGGCGGCGGCATAAGGGCGGTGTCGGCCGCGCTGCCGAGGTAGCGGGACCACGCCCGATTCGAGATTCCCACCTGCGGGAAGTTCCCATCTTTCACCGTCAGCCACTTGCGGGATGCGTTCTCAAAGGTCTCGTGAATTACCAAGTGAGTGAGGTCATATGGATGGTCACGCCCATCACTCTGCACATAACTGACGATCTCACGCTGGGTCAGGGCTCTCCTCCACAAACTAAGATTTTCCAGGGTTCCCCTGTAGTTGTGGTTGAGGGCATTGCCACCCACTATAAGCACCTTGCACTTTCTGGTGAGGGGACTGAACACCTCCCCGGACTGCTCCCGACTCACAGCCACCTGAGCCCCGTTCACAAAGAGCTTCATGTGGAGGCCATTGTAGGTGATGGCCAGATGGTACCAGTGGTTGGGTGAGTAGGGGGCGTTGGAGGAGATGGTTGTGACCTTGTGGGCTCTGTCTGTTTTCAGGGAGAAGTAGAAGGAAGGGTCCCTGTTGCCTTGATCGCTCGTGGGTCTGATGCCGAGTTGCCAACCGCGGTGGCACGTCACATAGAAACATTTGTCATAGAGCCCTGAAAAGAAGAGGAAGTGACCATTTCAGACGAACATTTCATGTGCATGCAGACATAACAAAAAACACTGATACATACAGTGTAAACATATTTTGTATGCATATTATTACACGTAATTAACAAGACAGTTTTTCATGGTAATTGCCCAAAAAGGCACAATCTTGAGAAGACACAACCTCATTTTCAGAATGACTGCTTTCAACGTACATTAAAGAGCCACTTTAAATTGCCTTTGTGTCAATCTGACAAAGGAAGGGATATTGCAGTTTTCACGATCAGGCCTTCAAAGACAGTCCAATGCAAAGACCTGCGAATCTACAATGAGCCATCTGCTAGCAATCAGGCCCTGACAGTGTGGTCTTGTATCAACAGACCAAAGGTTACATGAACTTTCAATCTATTTTCTCGAAATATGCCTCAGCAAAGAGCTAGTTTGGCCTTTTTCGGCAAGGGCCTTATTATGATAAAAGCCCTGAACCCCTCTTTCCCTGTTAAATTAGGATACTATGTGTTAGTCTCAAGATGGTGACGTCTTCTTATATCTAATGGGAATGTTACTTTAACGTACAGAGTCATACTGAGGATAGTGAGTGAAAAAAGAGCAGGGTGTGGTGTGTGTGAATCAGCAACAGGGATGTGAGACTACAGAAACATACAACACCTTGACGTCTTGATTCTTTTTTTTAAATTTCTCATTTCTCATTTTTATGATTTCTGTTTGGTAAAGCTGCGATGGAATTTCAAAGGATAAATGCTAATAAATAACAATTATTTAAATTCTAAAAATGCTAAACTTTCATCATCTATTCATTATATTATATTTATAATGTATTTAACATGAAATGGTGTTTCCAGGAGGATCAGTTCAATCTGCCATGACAATTGCAATCATTTATGCCACAGGAAGAAGGACCTTCCAGTCTCTGTGTGGACAAACATAAAATTTGCCTAAAAAATTAAATGATCTTTATGGACAAGCACTGACATCACCCAGGGCAGTTAAACATCACCCTTGAATCCAAACAAGTAAAGGTAAATGGCGGACCACAGCCCGCTCATAACCTGCCGCACTGATATTCACAGAGCTGGTGTCTGGCACCGCTAATGGCTGTTCAGGGAGACATGCGGGAGGAGGTAGGAGGAGGAGGGAGGGAGGAGGGAGGGATGGAGTTGTGACCCTCAGCTTAGTGCTGTGTACACAGCCTGCCCCCCCCACCCTTCTCACACACCTGGGAGAAGTGTGTTTGCTAGAGGTAATTGGTGAAACTCATGTAGGCCAAATAAGCAGTAAAGTGTTACCAGGGAAGCGAGTAAAAATTTCAGCTTGTGTTTGTGTGTGTGTGTGTGTGTGTGAGTGTGTGTGTGTGTGTGTGTGTGTGTGTGTGCGCGCGCTCTGAGGCCATGCACACACCCACATAGTCCAGCTGTTACTCCTATCCCATGCAGAGACTACAAATGCCTAAAACGTGATTCTCTTACAAACTCGAACAATTTAAATTTCTTTGCCATGGCATGTCCAGGAGTTTGAGTAGGAAATTCAAATGCATCTCCTTTAGCAGGGAAAGTTTTAGTCAAGCAGCATGAGTCTGTGTGTATGCAGCTTCAGTTTAATGAGGTGTTTTCTTCCTCTCACTCTGACTGTTCACTAGCTTTACCCAAAGATCAGTGACATAAAGCTTGAAGCCGCAGTGCTGGGGTAGACACAGGCGCACATGAATCCACAGCTCCCTCACACTCCTGGGTTGCCTGCAGAACCACTGCCAGCGTCCATAAAAATAAATTGTACCATAAAAGTGAGGAAATTACAATCTGTGAAATCCTGGAATGAGACCACTTAAGTGGAAAATAACAAACAGGTAAGAATTCAGCCGCCTCCAACTTCAGACACACGAGGAGTTAAGGGATGACAGGGCTCAGCAGTAATGCAGGGCAGGGAGACTTACTTCAAGATTCCTTCTGACTTGAAAAGGAGTATGTTGGTCAAACTAACGGATATGAAAAAAGTAGAATTGCAACTAAACATGGAGTTTAAAACGCATAAACCCGTAAACTTGTGCTCTCTGACACGTTCACACTTTTAAGTACACTTTGCCCTTAAATGCAATGACGTTATGTACTATGTTGGTCGAATAGATTTAGTGTGACGTTATGATATGACACAGAGTTAAAATATCACCAAACATTGGTTCACTAATGCATCTATTTTAAGGGTATACCATCTCAGCACCATGGACAGAGTACAACAGAGTCGGCATTGCCAAATGAGACACTGAGATCATAGTTACAGGAACATGTGCCACATACCTGCTCTTCCACTGCGGAGTCTAATCCAAGATTTAGTGCTTGTAAGAATTAAAAAGATTAATTATCTGAATGAAAAGTCTAAAGCTTTCAACTCAAAATGCAACTTATACATTCCCCATGGGTTACATTTGTCTAGATGACTTTAGGCATCTGTGTAAGAGAATGGGAAATTGTTGAAAAGTTAATTATTATACGGCTCTTTCCTTATGTGCAGTATTCCAAGTATGTAGTCATGAAACAGCTCCACTGTACAGCACCGCCACTTTAAACCATGTGATTTCTGTTCCAATATATGTAGATTGCTGCCACACTAAATTATTAAAACCACATCAGTGCTGAAAATGAATACATTTAAAAAACAACAACAACAAACCATTGTGATATGAAAACCTCATGAAGCTACTATGAAAAAGACACTTGGATTTCAGAGCTACTAATCCCATATGTTCAACGCTAACCCACTCCTTGCCTCTCTCTCTCTCTGTCTCTTTCTCAGTCTCTCTCTTTCTCTCTCTTCTGTCTCTCTTGTGTGCGCTTTCTTCTTTGTCTGTCACTCTCTCATTATGCAGTTTTTGTGTCAGGGGATCTGATTCACAGCCTGGTGGTTCGAGCTGATGGAGAAGAATGTAACATCTTAAAATGGGAGCAATAACAAAACCACTTGGTGAGAGGCTGGACGTGGATCTCGCTTCACAGCTTCACCCATCAAGGCTGCCCGTCTCAAACCATGACTGTCATTTGGAAAACAACATGCTTCTGTCAAGCCATAAACTATTAGCAACAAAACACGGTGCAGATGTTATGCTAAACTGAGGACTGGCTCAATACTGAGATAAGTTCAAGGAAACAACCAGTGCTTGATTTTGTGGTGACCTTGTGTTAACTTTGTGTTGACTGTAGGGGGGGGGGGCGGGGGACCCTTCAGTTCCCTCAGTTCCCTCTTGGCTGTTCTTTAACGTTGTTGTGACTTTAAACTAAAGTGGAAGAGTTCTTGACAGAGAATTTATGAGGCATTCATTCATTTTAAATTAGCTTTAAAATGAGAATATAAACATGCATGTTACTTAATGGTGGGCTGTGTCTATCTGTTAGACAAATGTTGCATTTAAATATATACATTTAAAAAAGAAAAAAGATTATCCTTAGGGAAAAAGTCACGATCGTATAAGTCAGTTCGTGACAGTTCGTTAACAAATATTGTTTTTGTTTTTGTGTTGCTTTTGTTTGTTGGTTTGGTTTTTTTCTAACAAATGGTTTAATCGTAGACGTCATCATAACATATAATCAATCAAAATGATTGATCCGAAAACCTTAATATGGGTCAGATCTAAGTGCTCTCAGTAATGACGCAAAAAATCGTTATAGTTTACGGATTAAGGTGGTTCAAACATCGCGTGAACTTTCCTAACTAACTGGGTTTTACGTAGAAAAATAGGACAAAGAAAATAAAATTGAATGAAGACTAGACGACAAGAAAGAATGAAATTGCGTTAAAACGATTGTTTGATATCGTTTGGTATCGTTTTGCAATGTATTCACAGTTAACTGTATATTAAATAATCAAATAATGGTATTTCTCGAAATTCTGAAATATTTCACAAATTTAGCAAAGTGACTTCCACATATCGTTGCAATTAGAATGAAAATTGCCCGTTGATAATTTGATAACCAGCGGAAAATTTTAATAAGTACTTCTTTTCATGATGATCTGAGGTCTAGACTATCCAACATCACATTTAATTGGGGGGCGGTACCATGTTATGCATCAAAGTGCTGACGTAAGGCAGTAGGGGTGATTTATAACAATTTCTTCAGTGCAGCGCAACTCAAAGCGTTATTTCGTAAATACACATTAAATTGGGTTTTCCAATTTAAAGATTCGCTGAATGAAGAACAATATGAGTTTATAAACATTTGGATTCAGGGATGACATTGCCTAATTGCCTGTCTCATCGTTCCCTAACAAGCTGAGTGATTCGCCTTCAATTAAGTAAACGAGTTAACAAGAATCTTAACATGTTATTTCTGTTGTTTCAGTCCGGGATTTTGCGGGTTACCATTTTCATGACAAATCAAACTTGCGCAGATACACAACAATATAAATATGTAAAAACTCTGAAGCGCACAGTAAACAAATCACAGTTCTGTATAATTGGAGACTGGTAAGTCCATGAATGGTGACCTGTCAATATTCTTGTGAACATCAGTTTTTGATACAACGCCATTCGTTAATAACAAAAAATGTATGCAAACACATATGTAAGGGCAACCAGCGGTTCGGTGCTATTCAGAAATCCCCACGACAGTGTGTCTAGGCTACATATCTTAATATTTCTTTTGAAAAACAAATGTAACTGGCGTAAAGGACGCTAAGCACCCGTGCACTTGCATAAACATTCGCATATCGCCTGTAATTATTTAGAGTAATGTTGTTCCTTGTGGTTATTCATGAACAGACTGTAAACCGCCTGTCTACAATGCTTCATGATGTATGTATCATATAGAATGTGCCTCATGGAAAGAGTAAAACAAATCAAACCTGCAATAACAGTTGGCGAGCGCTGACCACCCTCTGGTTTTATCCACATTTCCAGGGTAAAATTGCCCCGCGGTACCTCCACACATGGTTTAAGACGTAGTTGGTCTCCTCTACCGGTAAAGTAAACAGTCCTTCGCCGAAATGAAGTGTTCTCGTCTGTCTGAGAAAAGCGAGGATGCAAGCGAGGCAAACGCCGATCTATCCCGGGCAGGGCACGTTTGCCCCGAGGCAAGCGTGTGGCACAGGATCCTGGTAAGGTACTTCTAGCTTCCCTGATGCGCACCAAGTCTCTTTTAGATCTTACCGTCCGTCTCAGAGTCCCGCACTCAGATCCAAAACACAAGCTAAAAACCAAAAGGCATGGAAGCCAAGTGCAAAACGGCAAAAGTTTCATTTTCAAGTGGTGCAAGAAATGTGTGTGTGTGTTTGTGTGTAGTGTGCGTGCGTGCGTGCGTGCGTGTGTGCGTATTTGTGTCTGTGTGTGTGTATATATATGTATGAATATATATATATATATATATATATATATATATATATATATATATATATATATATATATATATATATATATATATATATATGTATATATATATATATATATATATATATATATATATATATATATATATATATATATATATATATATATATATATATATATATATAGTTTATATATAGTTAGATATAAATATATATAAAAATATATTCCTTCTTCTTCTTTTCTTCTTCTTCTACTACTTGTTCTAATTATTCGTTTTCTTTTCCTCCTTCTTCTTATTACCAGATAAAATATGAAAGTCTTCTCCAAACAGCGCGACTAGACCTTGCCCAATCCTCGGGTTTTACAAAAGCTTGTCAAGACGCGGATTCTACACCAAGAAAGCAATGCTACTTATTTTTTCCTTTATAATGTTAAGCCACGACCCCCTTTCGTTGCCCCTTTCAAAGACACTTCAGCACAGATTGAGGGGGGGGGGGACAGGAATATGTTAATTCATCCAAGCGCTCCACCTTCTCAATTGAACGGATCCCATTAAACTGCAGGGATGACTAATAATCAATCAATGTGGAGAGGTCAAAATCATTTCCCTTTCAAGGTTTCTTTAATCTCGTTATAAATTCACTTGAAATGCGTGCATTTCTTCAGAATGTCACGACTTCCGCTCATAAGTCTTTACCATAGTCGCAATTAAAATCTCTGGATTAAAACAAAAGGGATGGAAATGAAAGAGAGGTACCCGTAGAGGTATAGTAGAACATTTTTATGATTAAGATATGCTGAAGTTTTATATATATAGCACACACACATTTATTTATTATCATACATATTATATATATATATATATATATATATATTTATTTATTATCATACATATATATATATATATATATATATATATATATATATATATATATATATATATATATATGTGTGTGTGTGTGTGTGTGTGTGTGTGTGTGTGTGTGTGTGTGTGTGTGTTTATCGCAAGCAGTGGACTAGGCGAGTGCCCGAATTGCTCTGTGCGGCTTAAATGGTTAGAGCTTTTCACAGTAGCACACTCCTCTATGAGGAACTCTTAGTTTAATGCCGTTAGGAGTGGGACTCCCAGGTAACCTATGACCGCACCATCGTTTTCTTTATGAGTGCGTAACTGAGCTGGGACGGTGCGTTTTATTTTGGGGAAAGCGTGCCGAGGTCCCTCTAGTGGTGACACTTTGAATTAACAAACCTCGGAGTCCAACGGGATGGGGGGGGTAAACAAATAAATCTTAAGATCTGCATGAACTATTCGCCTTGATTAGCCCAGTGTGTATTTTTACGCCGAAAGAGTACTGATGACTCAGGCCGAATCGTTTCTACAATAGATGGCTGTGAGACAGATTCTTTGAATCTGATAAGTAGCTAGATAGAGCATTACAGATTCCCTTGCATTCCACTGCCTGGGTCCTAGAGTTCAGGGGCTTTTCCTGGTGCATAGCTGTAGTATAATGTTTGGCCACTGTACGATTGGTTTCCTGCTGAATACCAGCAGAAGGAGCAGCTGAAAAATACCAGCTGCACTAGGTGTAGCTCTCCTCTGCTTGCTTGTCTTCACAGCTGCAGAGAGACTCCTTGCAAAGGAGTGACATCACTGCCACTGAATGTCAATGGACAAGTGCAGTAAAGGGGTGATGTGGATAGAACCTGTGGGGAGCCAATTTAGAGCCCCCAGCCTGACAGAGGCTTTAGTTCCTCCGTGCTCCTGGTTGCTTTTATTCTACAGAGGTTTCAGAGCAGTTTAACTTGAGTCAGGAGGGTTTGAACAAGGATTTATCCGAAGTCCCGATACAGTCATTAGTGTGCAATGGACTCGGGGAAAAATAAGTTCGCTGCCCCGGGAGGCTGTGCTTGCTTCCGAGTGAAATATGCTGCCTCCTCTTAGAACGTGCCACACACCCTAATAGTTAAGATGCTTTAATAATTAATGCATTGTCATGGCAGGATTTTCAGGGTTTCTACAACTCTCCCACTTCCCAAGAGATGTGAGCAGAAGGAATATGTCTGTAAGGAAAAGCACATGGCAGCAGTGCTACTAGGATAAAAACATCCAACGGAAGTCCCAGCAAACTGCGTTCATTCTGAATGTTCAGCACCAGAATTCAGTACATTTGCTTTCATACCATCGCAGATTTACTGCACCGCATAGGCTGTGGGTTCTTGTTACATCATCTCAATCTCAATCTCTTCCTTAAAACACCTGCTGACTGTTTTGTTTAGCTTGCTGTTGGCTGATCAAACTGTTGTCACCATAATATTTCCCATAGTCGTTAGAGGTATTTATGTTTTGCTGAAACAAGTTTGATTATGCAGAGCAAGCAAACTGTCCCTTTTCCAGTAAACCTGTTTGCAATGCAAAAAAAAAAGGCCCTGCTCTCTCGCAATGCATTAACGGGAGTGGAACGAGGTCGCCGGCTTTGCGGGATTTTCCTGCGAGACTGCAGGACAGCAGTCTGCCGGATCTGCTGATCGATGTTCAGCGTTTTCAGTGGGATGCTCAGTGAGAAGTGGCGGGGGTTGGGACGGCATTAAAGAAATTAAACTTTGCAAATCATCTGGTGATACGATTACAGCAGATCTCCAGGCTGTCTCACTTCCTGTCCCGCAGTTTGCCAACCATCCATATAGAAAAGAGTCCCGTAGGAATGACCACATGCATGTCACTGATCTTTTACATTAAAGTGTTTTACATTCACAGCTCGTTTATATTCATCACACGGACACACAGTTGGATCCTGAGATATCCATATGATTTATTATCTATGGTTCACTTACTTAATTAGGTAATTGTACCCAATAGTTTCTTAGATCTCTGTAATATCTACACCTAAAATATATCATTCATAATGGGTGCATTTCTACAGTAGAGTGATTTAGACTGGGCCAGGTTTCACCTGACTGTATCTCCTAACCAGGCTAAATTAGAGACTGCAGTGCAAGTCTTCCTTTTAGATATCTGGCTCTACAGACAGTCAGTGACATCATCATAACATACATTCCCATCTTTTCACCCCCTCCCCCAATAAGGAAACGCAGGCCAGTTAATTTAAATTGATCCTGGCCTGTCTCCTCCACTGAATTCTCCTGTTACACCACCAACTCTAAGGGCAATTAACCAAACAGTAAATGTCAATGTTCGTACCTTACTTTTAATGGATGTAGGTTTTGACTCCCCTCTGTTTCTCTCTCTCTCGCTCAGTTATTCTCTGTCTTTCATTTTCCCAACATACAGATTTTTTTCATCCATTAAAGTGAAATAAAGAATTTTCATATGCAGCTCTGTGTTCCGTGTTCTGTGAGTAAAAGACGGGATCCTTTATATGGCTTTTCTTATATCACATATAGGCAGTGATGATTTTTTAATTCAGATTTGTAATGCATTACTGAGGTGTTGGGGTCACAATTTTTCCACGTCAGTAAAATCTGCTTTCTGAGGCAGAGTATAAGTTTGTAGGCTGCCATGTAATTGAATGATTCACTGTCTACTGCACTTTTAGCAGAAAACATACACTTCTGTGAAATTTGTCAGCTAAATGTTTTCTGTTGCAGAGGCAAAAAATAACTGCAAGAATGTGTAAAAACAATATATATATATATATATATATATATATATATATATATATATATATATATATATATATTTGAACATTTTAAAAATGTAAATTTGGGCTTATTCAATGAGATCCGCACTGTGGAGAAAGAATATTGAGTCTCCCTGTGATTTTCAGTATGAGGAACCCAATAAATGCTGAGTGAGTGTTAATGATTCCATGTGTCCATGTGATATAAAACACTACGCTGAGTCTTCTCAGGATTTGAGAGAATGGCCAATGCTAATACTGCAAAATAATATGGCCCATAGAGGAAGACCCAGCAAGTTGTGAGTTGCAGTAGTTGTGCTTTAATATGACAAGAGACTGCACAAGAGCACGCGTTTATTCTATGAGAGAAAGTGCTTTGTAATTTTCAAAAGAGGAATCTGCATGACTGGATCAGGTTCAAAACATGAGTCAGGAAATGTAACTGGTTTTCCATCATCATGCCACGGCTGCAAGCAGCTTCAGGTAGTGAGACTATGGGAGTTCTTGAAAGAAACCGTGAGGTCATGCTAAGGACTGGAAGCTCCTGGGATGTACAGAAGTCTTGCTAGGTTTGAGTTTCAAGTGGTGTGTATTCATCTATGAAGCCACGTGAAACATGCTGAGATATGACTACATAGTATCAGGTGGGAAGGTGGGATTAGTTCGATGTCATCAGCATAGGTGTGGTAGGAGAAGCCATGAGAAGATATTACATCACAAAGACGATGAGTGTACAGAGAGAGGAGGACGTAGAACTGAGTCATGGGGGACACTGGTGGAGAGTCTACACGCATTGGAGGTGAATCCTCTCCTTGGTATCTGATAGGACCAGCCATCCAGATAAACTGGAACTATTTCCATGCAGAACCAGGCACGCCAAGGTTGGAGAAAACAGAGGGGATGATGCTGTGGTTTACTGTGCCAAACGTTCCAGAATAATCAAGACCAATGGTGTTTTGGCAGCTCTCGCCACCTGAAGTTTCTCATTCGTTGCTATGAGGGCAGTTTCCTTTGAATGTTCTGGGTTGTATCCAGACTGACTGGCAACCTGGTTCTGGCTGAGGACGAGAGATAATTGATTCTAGACTGCTTGTTCAAGATGAGTGATACTGGTCTGTAATTACATATGTCAGAGTTGTTTAGTGTAGCCTTCTTTAGGATTGGTACCACCCTGGCAGTCTTAAAATGGTGGTCTTAAATGTCATGAAGGGTAAGGAATTGTAGATGGTGGTAGAGTTAAATGGAAGCAGATTTCTTGAAATTTTCTGTGGAAGGAATCAGATCCAGGAAGCATGTAGTTGGATTGCTGGAAGTCAGGAGTTGAAGGATTTTATCTGAGGAGAGAGGAGAAAAAGAAGCCAGAGAGTTGGATGTAGTGGTATGAACACTGGTGGTAAGAGTAGGAACAGAGGGAAAGGACAGGCGGATTGCTGCAACCTTCTGCTCAACGAAGATGACGAAATCCTCAGAGGTAAGAGGGGGAGGGGGAGGAGGTGGAGGGTTACGGGGAGAAGACAGAATGCAGAAGCGCTTGCATGGACCAGATCCTGATTATCCTACTTTTTCTGTAGCAGGATGATTTTGCAGATGTTACTTCCAGTGAGAACTTGGAACAGAGACATTGGAGTCTGACAGGGGTCTGAATCTAGGTGCGTTTTCTTCCAACACCTCTCTGCAGTTCTTAGTTGTGTCCTTGGGCAACATAATGCTCCTGTTAGCCTGGGGGCAGTCTGGGAAGGTCTTACAGCTCTGGAAGAGAGCGGGCACAGAAGATTAATCGGTGAGGAGAGCTTGGGAAGGAACGTGTTAGTAACTGTAGAGAGAAGAAAGAGAGTCAGGATGAAGAAAGGTAGACAGTGCAATTGAAGGAAGAGAGAAGGGAGTGATGGAGCAAAGATTGTGACAGATGGAGGAAGAACACATGGGGACGGTGTGGATAAAAAGAGATGGGAGGAAGAGAGAGAGAGAGAGAAAGTGATGATCTGAGAAGTGAAGGGGTCAAGGTGATGGCCAGCGCTGTGTTGGCCCAGCACAAAAATCAGGTCCATAGAACATTGCTCAGTGAGTTGGAGGAGACTGGTTGATGGTTGATATTTCCATCTACTATTACATCTTTTGTAAATGAGAAATAAGTATGCAGATTCATGAGCTGTGTACGGGTTAAATCTACAGTGCATTATCGGATAGTAAAGCACTTTTGCAAGTCATCCTAAGTGCTATGAATGTAAATGTATATCGAACCCCGTTGTGTCCTGTTGTCTTGGATCTCAGGATTTCAGGTTTTGTGGATCACATGGAGCCCTACAGTGTTGAGTGTTGCTCTGCCTGCAGGACCAGCAGGACCTGCGGGACATGCGGGACCATTTGCATTCAGGGTTTTTCCCTCTCTACATTAAATACAATGAATGCAGACTAGTTTCATATAAAATGTCATTTTACACATCTTAAATAAAAATCCCTAGAGGATCAACCATACATGCTCCCTAGAGGAATCTCCTCCTGGAATTTTGACAGTCCATTGTCAATGAAATTAGTTTTTGAAGTGCAATGGAATTTGTGTAGAAGGGCCCACTCACCCTTTGTAATAGTTAAAGGTTAAAAGCTTTTTAATAAAAGATATTCAGGTAGCCCTGTGTTAGCTGATGCTTAACATATGATCGGTAGCAACTGCCAGTCTAAAGTGTTTTATTTGCAAACTTACTATTATTATTTTTGGCTTCTACTTAAGGAAAGGCACTGAGTGAAATGATATCTGAAGTAAAGCCAAAATAGAGGAGAACTTGTTTTTTCTTGTCCTGCTAAGTAAACTCATACCAGTTATATATAAAAATAAGAAGGTTTGCGAACTAGAAAAAATAGTCAGTGCTCACCTCTGGATTTAATATACATCCCCAGTGTCCATTCCAGAAATGACCATTATTGAGTCCTAACACTAATTCTGCAGGCCTCAAACATCGCCACAGTCATTATCTCCACAAGTCCACCGAGAGGCTGTGGTGAACCCCTGGACACAGAGGATTCACATGATTTACCACAGCCCTCTCTCTGCCGGAGACGCCTGCAGTGCCTCCTTGTGCTGCAGGCAAGGAAGGAGTGTGTGTGTATGTGTGTGGGTGTGTGTGTGTGTGTGTGTGTGTGTGTGTGTGTGTGTGTGATGGTTTGTGGGAGCTTCCACCATACTCTGCTTTATGTCACAACCAGGCCAGTCAATCACAGCTATGCTATGGGGAGGCAATTGATCGATGAGGCCAGTTTGACCATGAGCAGTTGCTAGAAATTCCTCCGATGTGAAGCCAAACCTCCTCTCTCCTCGTGGTGGGACTTTTGGTGCATTGTCCTTCCTTACCTACTTGTTGCAGCCATCTTAACAAGCCCGTGGGGACACATGTTCCATACAGAATGAAGAACAACGCATACAAGGGCCTTTGAATAGCGATTAACGCCAAATTTCTCTGTTAACTGGTGTTGAAGCCCTTACCATTGTCGGATCTTAGATGTTAATACACAACAAATGGTTAACCTGATCTTGCAATTATAGTCCAAATGCACAAACTGACCTAGATTACAGGGGGCATCGCTCTTTCAGGTGATGGCTGAGAAGAAGCGGGTGGGGAGATGAATATTTCAGCCTTTTATGTAACTCTCCTCTCTTCTCCTCCTCTCCTCTCCGGGGGCATTAGATGTTCCCACTTCGGAGAGATGCGTTCTTTTCTTCCCAGGGGACCCCGGGAGGGAGTTGGGTCATGGCAGTCAGGGACGCGTTTCCCAGTGTGACAGTGACACTCCGACCTCAGTGTGGTGGGTACATTTTGAACCTTCCCCATCCAGACGGGTGCTGGCATCAATGCATAACATCATCGTTCTAGCAGGCTGGCATATAAAGCATTGAAGGAAAACCTGAGAGCATCACACATGGCGTCGAAAGGAAAGCAAAACCACCATTTGCTGGGAGAGCAAGTAGAGCATTTTGCAAATAGCTGATATGAGAGATAGTGAAATCTAATAGGATTAGCGCATAGGAACTGGGACTGTAGGTGCTGTCATTTAAAACACAGTCATGCCCATCCTGATGACAATATGTCTGCTGTTTGTCCGTTTTTGAGGTGGTCAGTATGTTCCACCTCAACAATGTTCACCAGTGTTTGCATCATTTCGGAATCTGAATTTATTCAAATTATGCACATTTCAGGCCTTTAGCACAACCACACACCTCTGCAGAATTACAACCTGAGCTTGTTACCAAACCAAAGAACAAAATTCACATTTAAATCCATTTCCTTTTGTCCTTGTGAGCCTTAAAGTAGGACACAGACTAAAAGCAACCTGTGTGAAGCTTTTGAGCGTGACATACAGGTTTATGGTTTATGTCCCTCCCTGATCTGGAGACGATGTGTCCTCTCCTTCCCTGATCTGGAGACGATGTGTTCTCTCTAAACCCCACAAGGTGAAGGTGAAGTTGAAGATGAGCTGAGTTGAAAAATCACTGGCACCACTGTTACTGCCTTTGTTTCCCAGTGTTCCTTTAGATCTTTCTAAACAGCCTGGTGATCTATATATCTGCAGTAAAGAGTTCAGAGGATCTTTTTACTTGTCGACTGTGTAACACATCAGTAAGTCATAATAGTAAAAGGAAAGACAGGTGTTTTATAGTCAGTTGGCTGAGATGGATGTTGGTGAACCTCTGGTCAGTCTGTCACAAATACGTCTACATGACTAATGATTAGTGTTCGTCAATTCATGTGAGATTCCTTATAAAAGAATATTGTTTAGATTAAAAAAGCAATAATAGTTGTAGTGTAAATAATAACTTGTAGTGTAAATAATATACCTTTAGGGTCCCTTTATTATTCAATTAAATGATGGTGTAATGAAATGGACCTGGGTAATCAAACATAATGAAAAAACTGGTTAAGTAATGAGTTGGTATCCTGGCCTTTCAGTATTAGTTCTGTTTGCCTGGCACTATAAGTGAATTTGAAGCAATCAGTCGTTCAATTTGACATCTCTTTAAAGTTTCTTGCAACTATGACATCACCAGGGCAATATTTAGCCAGCAGGGCAATTGTATATTCTGTTAAGTGACCCTGCCAACACTTTAAAACTAGTGACATGAGGAGAGAGACACAAAGCCTCAGGCCAAACACTAACATACTCCTGCTTTGCTAACAAACTGCTTTCCAAAGTACGTGTAGAATTAGCCTAAAGCTTTTCAGCTTCTGAGCGTTTCAGCTTCAGTGTGTATCATAACAGTGCCCTTAACCAAAACATTTGTATATATTCTTTTCTGCCAGAGAGGTGTCATATGAGTTCGTCCTTCACTAGAAGCATAAGACACTGCCCAGGTGACTTTACTTAATAACCGACCAATTATTGCTGCCGTTGTGTTGACATTTAACATGATCTGCAGTAATTAAAGGCAGACCATGACACTACCTATTCATAATTTTGTTGGATTCCCACAAGTAGCATCAGTACTGCCCTGTAAAATGAGAGCAAATGTTGTCCTGCATTTCCATGTACATTACAAACAAGCTGGAAGTTTGTACCACTACCTGCTTCCAGTTTGGGGACATGTGAAGGTATTTTATTCCATGGCAAATGTTTCTACATTAGTCCAATTCAGAAAGTTTAACAGACAGCACCAGTTTGAAGTGTTTGAACAGTCTAAAAAGTCAGACTCGACCACCTTTAGCTGCTGTTTTTGCACATAACCAAAGGGCAAGACGGACCTCTGCATGTACTGGAAACTTGACTCCGAGATCATTCTTAAGTCGAAAACGATCTGTGTTTTTAATGTTGGGGCTTTAGGAGACTTTGCACAGAAGCGGCGAGTGCCTTAGTGTCTGGTGTTAACAGGAATCAGGCTCAAAAGCAACAAACAAGCCATCCTGTTAGGGTTGCTGGACAGACTCGGGCTGTTTGTCCCATTCGGAGAAGACGGCGGCGTGGACCTCTGCCAACGTACACAAAGCTGGTTCCCCCCCGACCAGCGTGGAAAGTGTACCTATAGGAAACTGTAAAGACCTCAATCTTAGCCTGCAGCGAAAGCAGGGCAGCTCCTGCTTTATTTATTTATTTTTGCTAAATCAAACAGACCACATAAAAATGAAGGATATAGCAGTTCCACATGGAACCCCGGAATGACATTTAATTCAAATAAACAGGCCAAACGCAGCTCTGCAGCCCAGAAAGGGCAATGTGAGGAAACATTTGTGCCGGCTGAGGAAAGAGATACTGTTACAGTTCTGTCCCTTGCTACTAGCCTTACCTTTATGACCTCCACCCCTACCCCCAACGCTACCTCCACTCCTACCCCCACCCATACCTCCACCCCTACCCCCAACTCTACCCCCACCCCTACCTCCACCCCTACCTCAACTCTACCTCCACCCCTACCCCCACCCCTGCCCCAATTCTACCCCCATCCCTACCCCCAACTCTACCTCCACCCCTACCTCCACCCCTACTTCCAGCCTCCCATCCACCACCACTGACTAGTCTTAGGATCCTCTCTTCTTCATGCCTGCCTCTAATGATCGTAGTGCTGGATCCAGTTTCAGAGGAAATCCAGCATTACTTACATGCACGTTGTGGATAAATACACATGAATCTATATGCCCTTGCCCAACAAAATCCTGGGACTGATGAAAGCATTTTAAAAAGTTCCACGGTAAAATGGTCTTGCATCTCCATGCAATGGGTAAGTGAATTGATTCAAATACAAATAAACAGTACACACAGAGCCGTCTTTCATACGTGTTCAAATAACTGATCAGTAATGTGATCCAGGAATTTCCCAGAACGAAGGAGCTCACAGAAGAACTTGCCATTTTTACACTGATGCAGGTCCAGCTGCCTCCAAAAAGGTCTGAACTTGAGCATTATGAGAGAAACCACAAGGCTGATCTCAGACCAGTCTGGGAGACTCTCATTTCCACCAGCACTAACAAGCAATGAGCTGATCGCCGCAATCCTGCCAGGGACATTAACAACAAGGAGTGCAAACATGCTTTTCCTCAAACAGATGTCAAGAGATGTTCTTCAAATTAAGCTTGGAAAATTATTCCAGGGAAATGTTACATTTCCACAAACAGCAGGAGATAATGGCTGGGTGATGAGAGTAAGAGGATATAGACCAGAGATCAGAGATCATAGCTTTTCCAGGCAGAGTGTGATCAGGCGGTGGATGCTGACGACGCCCACCCCCCCCCCCACACACACACACACAGACACACACACACACAGAACCCCTCCAGAACCCCCTCCCCCTACCCCTATACCCCCCACCACTGTCAGCTCCTCCTTTGGAAGACAATAAGACAATAGGATGAGCCTTACATCAGTAAATGAATTCATTCTGCCACTAACCTCAGTTCAATTCACAGGTTCAGAGCCCTGATGTTTTCCTCCTGCTTCTGCCACCCAGGATTTCCACATTCTTTGTCCATGTGCTGCCATTGTTTCATTGTAATTGGTCATTATAATAGTCTTGTGGGTGGGTATTATATGTTAATTAAATTCTTATAAATTTCCTCATATGCAGCCTATCCCATATTTATGAGCATGACAAGAAATAGTTCCTGATATTCTGATATGCTAATGACACTGGATTTGAACTTTTATGCAGTGAGTCATATTCCTCCATGCCTCTGTGGAGATATGTCCTCAAGGACTAGTATGTTAAGCACACCTTAGAGTAAGTGCCCTGCACCTTCTGCTTTGTTTCTTCTGCTAGATGCTACTATTCCTTTTGAAGCACCATCTCCATCATCAGTCTAGCTGACGACCATGTTGTACTAAACGCATTACCACTGAGAAGTACAGGGTAATTAGCGCAGCATGTGTGTTCTGCTGATCGACTTGATTTTTATGCACTGCATGAGTTGATGTTTGAGAGCTTAATCTGGCATGTTTTCTATCATGAACTACAAGTGAGAGCCAGTTTAAAACGAAGCAGAGTGGAAACGCCATTGCTGTGCAAATGCATTTGCCTCAAGACTCTGGGTATTCCAGCTCTGTGTCCCAGTATCCATAGTTACTTGTCAACGTTAGCATCTCAATTCGCAGAGCATTCTCATGGGAACACCCCTCGCTCAGCCCCCCTGGCCCCTTTCGGGAGGTTTGACCTGCATGGCCCCACCCGCAGGGCTGGACTTGCTCTCTGTGAACACCCTTTGACCTCTGTGAACACCCTTTGACCTTCAACTCAGACTCAGGGGCTCAGCATGGAATGTCTCTTTTTGCAGATCAATGCTGCCTGGCCCCGCCCACCCCTGAGCCGTCAAAACAACTCATCAAATCACAGTCCTTTCTCTCCCACCCTGAAGAGCCTGACAAAACAAATACTTCAAAGTACTCTGGTAAAACCAGTTCACTGCTAGAGAGATTGCTATGAACTAAGGGGGAAATTCATGTGAATATTTTTGTTTATATGCAATAATATTTTAATGTTTCACTAACAACTAACAATGTTGTTTATTTGTATTCATACCTTATCTTTGGACATATTTGGAAGAGCGGTATGAAAAAATGTCTCCATCAATGCGTAATACTTTCTTTTTGTCAGCTGGCAAAAATATTTTTTAAAAAAGAGTGGGTGGAAAGCCATGAAAACAGAGACTGTCAAAGGTAGATACATGTAGAAATATTGATACAAACAATATAAAATGGTGCAAATATAATAGATACATTTGCATGTAAATTCTAAGAATCTGACAGTTTAGGCCTATGATTGCAAATCTGCAAGAAGCGTTGTGAAGTGAATCTTTGGGTGTTTGAAATACCCCAGACTCCCCGTGAGTGAGAACATTCTAATGCCCCCTGTAAACGTTCTACTCTATCACAACAGGAGTGTCTGACTGAAGGGCTGGTCTTCATGTGCATACCCAGCGTCTACAGTACGTACTGCACTGCAGGTCCGCATATGGCCTGTGCCACAGAGTAAAATAAACACCGTTGTCCACCATGAGCATTAACTCACTTCATAAGGCCCAAATAACCGAATTCAGGCCTCCTTTAGCTGCCATGAACCAGAGACGGGGCCCCCTGATCAAATAAGATTCATTCCTTCACAAAGGCATATATAGGCTGTAGCCATGTCTGGATAAGAGGCCTTCCCCTCATGAGTCCATATAAACCTCAAACCCTATGTAGCAGAAATGCTGCATAGATCCAGCATATGGACAGCCTTAGCTATAACAAACACATAAATCTGGTTCATAACCCGTATCACTTCCGACCCAAATATTGGCAAGAGCCTCGGTTCATGGCAACCTGCTGTTTCCTATTAGACCTTTGCATCGGTCTGTGCAGGCTAAAGCAGACGCGCCCAGCACGGCACACGACCTCAGCACAAGCAGACACAAGGGATCTGGAGCAGCACGTCCTGTCCCACCTCAACATATCGATCGTTTCAGGGGCAGAGTACGTGGGTGGGACGTGGGGGGCCACACTGAGAAGACACCTGACCTGACCCTGGACCTAACCGTGGGCCTGACCCTGGACCTGACCCTGGACCTAACCGTGGGCCTGACCCTGGACCTAACCGTGGGCCTGACCCTGGACCTGACCCTTGACCTGACCTGGGGGAAGATTTTAATGTTCTTTGGCAGGTTCCTGCGAACACGTCAGGGTGGATAAAGTCTCAGTTCTGAGCCACCCAGATCCCGTAGAGGCAGTTCCTTCATCGACTCCTTTGCTAGGCTCACGGTCGCTTTCTATCCAAGCTACCTCCACTGGGAGAGATGTGTACAAGCACCTGAAATGCCCCGCAGTTACTGGAATCATGAACACTGGAACATGAATTATAGCAGGTCCTGATTTACACTGGGTTGAGTTGCAGTGTCTCGCCCTTTTATATAATGACCCTTAGAGTCATATGCAAGGTCTATAACTCATGTAGGAAATATATCTAGGTCATGGCCAGATTGTTGTATTATTAAACTGTAAATCTGGACTGAAAGCACAGAAAGAAAAACAGTGGTTTATAGGATATTCTGTGCTTCCATTTTGTTTTAGTACGTGTTTCATGCAGCATGTGCTTCGTCCAGGATGTGTGTCATCACCTACAAAGTCAACGTGCCACAATGAACTTACACAATGGACTTTATCCACATAAATCACGCGAGCCTCTGTTCTGATTAAGCTGACAAAGAAAACGCCATGGATGCCCCCTAGTGACACTCTGATGTCACTACATTAATTTGACCTTTAATGAAATGCTTGGAATGTTTTGATTCTAAGATGGTGCTTAATTCCTGGTCGGGCAGTCTATGTGTGGCGGAAGGAGTCGGTATGTCCTATTTTTTCCACTCACACCCAAGCTCTGTGCCTAACTCTTAGCGATGATGTAATCTCTATAAAGAACCCCTCCCCCTCTGTATAGGATATTCTGTGTGAATTTGAGAGCTGGTGCATTGAGATGGCTCACATCTACTGATAACAGTGTTTTCTGGCCAGTCTTCTCTTCCCATGTATTCTACACCCACATCTTCTTTTCTTATATAAACACTGAAACAGGGTGAACAACGTAAAGCACTCATTGTTGGGTAGTTTTGCAGTAAAGTCATTGTTATCAGCACTGTATTTCACCCACGTGTGTCTTCTACATGCTCATGTTTTCATTTCTCTAAGCCTTGAATGTACTAGAGAAGAGCGGAAAGCTTCCCCAAACCCCTCGACCTTGAGAATGTGGTTTGTTTGTTTATTTGTTTTTTGGGGGTTTTTGTATATTTAGGGTTCATGGGTCTGTCTGTCTTTCACCCTCTCGAGTTTCCTAAGTAGAATGCTCACCAACAGGAGGAGGTTCCCTTACCAGGATACCAGGATGTCATTTTGTTTTATGTTGGGGTTCATCCTATGTGAGATTAAATGTATGGTTTGCGTTTACATCTTATGGCCAGACTGCCATGATTATTCAACAATCACTGTTGAAGAGAGCCAAGAAAAGCAAACTGACGTGTGTCCTAAGCAGGGCTAGAGGTTTCATGTTCACTACATTGTCAAATAGTGTCCCAAAATCAACCTGTTTCTACATCTGAATGTGGTCAGCCATACCTCCTGCCTAAGGCTGTGAATGAAGTGTTATGCCAATCTCCAGTGAAAGTTGAGCTCTGTTTTGCTCAGTGGAATCCTTAAGCAAAAATGCTAATGAATCTACCACTGAATGTATAATAAGTGTGGTAAGTGTAATTACATTTGTTTAATGGTAAGTGACCTCTTTTAATTTTTGATCATACCTATTCTCTGGTCTGTTCAAGCACTCCTGATTTAACTTTTAGGTTTTAGGTTTTAGTAGGCATACTACAATAGAGAAAGCAGAAAATTATTCTGGAATCTTACCTGATTCCAGGGGGGCTAATGGTTGAGTGAGAAGACATGATGGTAATTATAGCCTCCTAATCTGTCCTTATTTATATTTGTGTCCCAGAGGACACTCAGTGCTGCTGCTCAACCCAACTCATGTGCCTTGAACAGTCGAGGCTTTATCTGACTTATCTAAGGCAGACACTGCCCCAAGGAGCTGTCAGACAGAACAGGGGAGTGTGTCGCTGAGCAGCAACACAAACACTCAGCTTCTTTGCCAAACAGATCTCAAAGATTGTTTTCACAAGACAGCCTAAGTCTACCCCTGGGCTAAATTTCACTCTTAATGGGATTTTCTGTTGCCTCTTTTTAAAAGCCACGCACCAGCCTTGGTGTGAGTCTGTACTGTCAGGCCTTAATATCCCAGGGAGGCAATTCTCCTTTCTAACAAGCCAATCAGCTGCAGTTCCCAGAGGCAGCCAGGGCCCCACCCACGATGCCAAGTCCCTCTCCAGCCATTGTGCTCTCTGCATGGCCTGCCAGAGCTGTTCTCCATGAAGAACTGCAGATGGCAGCCCCAGTGTGGCAATAATCAGTGGGTCACTGGATCAGTGGGTAGCGGCTGGGCCGGCTCTGTTTGGAGCAGAGTAAATGTAGCAGAGCAGAGCACACCAGTACACCCTCCATCACCAAACACAGGCCAGTCTCATACCAGTACACCCTCCATCACCAAACACGGGCCTGTCTCATACCAGTACACCCTCCATCACCAAACATGGGCCAGTCGCATACCAGCACACCCTCCATCACCAAACACAGGCCTGTCTCATACCAGTACACCCTCCATCACCAAACACGGGCCAGTATCAAACCAAACAAATAAACCCAGACTCCACCTCAGACCCTACAGGTGCTGTACTCTGTCACTCACCATCAAACATAGATGGGGATAGGCTGTACAGCTGGGTATGCCATGTGGAAGCAGTGGGCCTAAACACTTCATAAGTACCTGACTACATTTTTGTGGCATTCCTATGTATTTCTAATGTCTCCATTTTGAAGCTTGCTGTCTGGGACTTGTGCACTGGAGTAAGGTCATTTTAGTTACAGGCGTTGTAGAACTTTTTTTCTGGACATTTTTGTTTATTAACGATAGTTAACCAGCATGGCTGACCCCCACCACCCCTCCCCCCAGATCTGCACTAACTTATCATTACATATTTTTATTCTGGATTTGTCAACCAGATCCTATTCATTATGTTTCCACTACACTTTTTTTATACCGCTACGTAGGAGGGTCTACTTACTAATCACACATATGATTGGCCCAGGTGGAGCATAGGTATGTCTAATGTCACCATGGCAGCCCTTGTGTACATTGTTTTGTCATGCTCAATTGGACTGCGAGGTTGTGTAAACACAGGCCCTGTGTTTCAGGTCATGAAGGGTCATGAACATTTGTGTAATGAGGATATGTAAAGGTATTTTTGACTTTTGACTCTTGGTTACTAATTATGTTAAACAACAGCAAATGCGATTTTATATATATATATGAATGTAAGCTTTAATATTGTATTTTTAAATAACATAACCTGCAGATGGAGCACTTTCTTAATCTCCTTCAAAGAAGGCAATCTTTGCAAAAAAATACAAACTGGCCTGTTGTATTGATTTAACAAGAACGTCAGACATGGGCTAAAGTAGCAGAATCTATATTAATAAAAATATTAGGCAACTGAAGACAGAGCATTAAAATCTAAATCAGTGATACAAGGTGCAAATATTAGTAGGAGGCATACATACATGTGAATTACCAAACAGTACATAAGTGAACAATAAACCAAGCATTAATGAAGACATTCAAATTTTTTTTTCCCAGTTACAGCAAAATATTCTAACCTGGTCTTATCCTAAGGCATCTATGTGTACAAAGACAGCAGAAAATACACAAAAAGTCCAGTAAGGGGAGATCTTGGGATTGGACCTTATAATCTACAAGTTCCATCTCCAAAATCATATTAGCTGAGCTGTGTGACCCCCACCTCCTTTTGGGCAAAACGCAACTCTATATTGACTCAGGTGAAGCACCAAGTGTTTCCTACTTAGAAGATCAATGTTCTATCCACAGTGTTCTCAAACTAAATTAGAATGCTATTGAATTTAAGATGCTGGACTCGGTCTGTAGGGATTCACAACCGTCCACAGAGGCACACTGGCGTGTAGCTGATTTGTGTGCTGATGGACTGCATTTAATCAGTCATATTTGTATTGCAAGAACCGAATGAAAATCAATGATGACAGTTATTTAATGTAACATAACGTTACAGGACAATCAGTGTTAAAGGACCATGGATGACTTATGGTTTATGTTTTTGGTTAGACATTTTGTAAAATTTCCTTTTAAAAAAATTTACAAACAATGAACAAACAAACAATGAACAAATCATGTCTGACCGTTACCTTCCTTGTAGATTTTTCTTCACTAAAAAGACCCACAATGCAACATATTTATTGGCCATTGCTGAATCTTTAGTTAACATTCTTCTAAAACGTTCTAATTTATGGTACATAGTATTTCATGAACTTCTCTCAATGTACTGCCCTCTGTTTATTACATTTCATTCAAAGCATTTTTTTTTCTTTAGCAGTAGAAATTGAAATATGTAAGAGTACTGTTCTGTAGGCCTAGTTATGAATATATCAAAAACTCTATATGTTATTAGCATGACTGTACAAGAATATCGTGAACAACAAACAGAAGACGACTCAATAGACAGCACAGAAAATCATCATCTTTATTTGACATTCACCAACATCTTTCCTTCAAAAGTCTTTTGAGCATTTTTTAACAGTCAACAGCAGGACAATCTCTGGCTCACCCAGCAAGTATGTGCTTCACAAATGAGACATAGTTGATGCAGCCATTGGCGTCTTCTTGGCCAACCATGAGACGGTCCACCTCATCCTCGGTCATCTTTTCTCCCAGAGTGGCCAGGACATGCCGGAGCTCAGCACCCATCACCGTGCCATTGCCCTCCTTGTCGAAGACCCTTAGGCCTTCCACAAAGTCCTCAAAGGTCCCCTGGTCCTTGGCCCTCGAGATGTGCTGTAACATGGGCAGGAAGGTCTCAAAGTCCAGCATCTTACTGCTCATCTCTTCAACTTTGGGCTTCCCCAGCACTGAATGCACGTCTGCATTTGTGGGGTTGTAGCCCAGAGCTCTCATCACGTCTCCGCACTGGGAGTACCTGATCTTCATCTCTCCTGTTGGGGTTTCGTCAAACAAAGTGAAGGCATCCCTGAATTCCTCGATCTGGTCTGGGCTGAACTCTAACACAATGCTCTTCAGATCAAGCTGAGGCTCCTTGGGTTCCTCCGCTGGAGCAGGAGGAGGAGCTGGTGCTTCCTCTTTCTTAGGCTCAGGTTTTTTGGGCTCTGGTTTCTTGGGTTCGATTTTTTTGGGGGCCATGATGTCCACGCCAGTTGCTGGGTCCTGGAAGATGGGTAGTGAGGAGCAAGCTGTGTGAGCCAATGCTTGGCTTTTATACAGCTCTCCCAGTGTGAGATAAGCTTTATCAAAACCAGAGCATTGGCAGACTATAAATGGAGGTGAATTGAAATAGAAAGGAGGGACGCTCATGACACAATGGAATTCTTCTGTCCGTTACATGGCAGAGCCAACCAATCAGATCTCAGGTCTGTTTATGGAAATGTGTTACTTCTACTGAATAAATCATGCTTTTCAACATTTTGCATTTCCTCACACCAGCCTTGTATTCATTTTCCATCACTTGATAAAGTTGTATAGGTTGTGTAAGAATGGATAATGGATTTCATGTACATAAAGAGTTGAACTTATACAATAAAGTGTCAAACTGATATTGGTCAGTTTGCAGAAGACATGTTCCTCACACCATATTAGGTTCCATAATAAATAAACGGATGGACAGATGGATAAATGAAGATACTAAAATGCGTAATTGCTGTGGTCAAATCATGACTGCTGACAAAAATACAGGCGCTATGAGCCTGGAGATAAAGAAGACGGCTGTTCCTACAGAGTGGACTGCCTTCCATCAGAAGACATGGGCAGCCCTGTCAAAGTGCCATCCACCTGTCATCCTGTAACAATCCTCATTAACGTCACCATCCACTTGCAGCACTTTCCGGACTGGAAACAACAAAACGACAAACAACAACAGACTGAAGGCGTCTTAGACATGTACTCCATACATACAAAGTTGGACTCAGAAAGATACATTTATTAGATATTCTCTTTACAGCAAAAACACTTGGGATATACAAACATGTAAATACGACAATAACCACAATCGCATAAGAAGGGTTGTGTTGAATAGTAAAAGTGGAGTTTATTATGTATCTATGCTGAAAACTGAAAAGCTTCCCTGTGCTGCTACTTGTTCCAGTAAAGAGGTAGAAAGGCAGGCATAGCGATAAGAGATTGATAAGGGGGGAGCTATTCTGAGAGATAGTACATTCCACTGCCCACTGGGACACCAGCTCTGACATCATCTTCTGGGTGCTTGTAAAACAAAAGAAACCTTCCAAAGCTCATTTGAGCTGAATCACTGATAATTAAACTGAGGGGAAGGTTGTGTCATTTACAGTAATATGCAGCTAGGTGTTGATTAAACGTTCCTTCGTAGTGTCTGAATATCCTAGAGAAAACGTCTTGGTTTTTGTCTTAGGTCTTGCATTAAGCTTTAGTTGCTAGTATCAAAACCGTTGGATTTGACCGTATTTGATTCAGTTCTATTTTTGTGCATGGCAAAAGTCTGCCATCTAGTGGTGTGACTTAAATCGTTTTATTTTCTGTAAGCATGTTAAGGTTTTGTTCATTCAGTCAGTAATTGGCACTTATTTGGAAGAAATTACATATATTATATCATATATATAATATATATGATACATATTATTAACCAAACATTATTTGTTCATTTGTAAGTACAGAGGCTTAAGTCAGATTCATGGTTGGGAGCTCTTGAGATCTTGGGCACTTGAAACACATTTTGCATTGAAATTGTATTAATGATCATTACCTGACAGCAAGAAGGATTATTAACTACTGACTTGTAATATACATCTTATTATATTATAGATCAGTGGTGTTAACTGTCCAATGAGACATGTACCAAGTCCATACAGAAAAAAAACATGTTTAGCAGTCAGGAGGCGAGTGATGAGCTGATTCCTAGATACCTAGGGTTTTTTTTTTACGCTCACAGGATGACAAGCTGACGAAGTGTGCGTTTAAATAGAAACATATTTTAAAGGAAACAACTCCCAAGGTAATCCAGGGCTCTTTTCCCCCGTTTGGAATCACCCCTGATAGTGTGTGTATCTAAAGAACTAGAACATTAACAAGAGGAACTCTAAAGTAACACAGACCCATGTTATAAATTAGGTAAGACTGAAAAGGGGCAAAAGAAAATTCTAGAGTGGTAAATAACTTTAGTAATGCCATATAGAGAGAGTGAATACAGCAACCGGCTGTAATGTCTAATTAACTGCAAGCTATACACCTCCCCAATCGTAAATATCACAATATAGGTTAAATATTACATTAAAAGAAAATATCATTCAGAAATAGACTTCTGCTAAAGATTTCCTCATAGTTGTCCTATTCTCTGAGTCCTCCTGGAACATGTTCAGCATGGCTCTGCATAAGAGCATGAAGTTCAAATTAAAGGCTATTACTTTAACAAACAGCCAAGAGTGGTACTACTGTAACATTATAGAGTAGTACTACTATAACAACATTACTGTCACACTATAGAGTAGTACTACTGTAACAACATTACTGTAACACTATAGAGTAGTACTACTATAACAATATTACAGTATCAGTATAGAGTAGTACTACTACAACAACATTACTGTAACACTATAGAGTAGTACTACTTTAACAATATTACAGTATCAGTATAGAGTAGTACTTCTGTAACAACATTACAGTAACATTATAGAGAAGTATTGGTGTAACTGCATTATTGTAACTTTACAGGGGAGTACTACTGTAACAACATTACTGGACATTACCTTCTTCCTTTATATCATTTGGAAACAGTCTGTCTTTCACTGTGGTATTGATATCTGTGAAAATATCATCCTCGTCTCGATCCGCATCCACCTGATAAGGGAGAACATTTTCATATTACTCAGGATGCCTGAATCTCCATCACATTTGTGGCGGTCCACCATCTCACCTAAATGAAACTCTAACATATGGTTTTTATGCAAACCAACCTGGCAATATTCACAAATTCATATTTTATTAGCAATGCAATCATGAGCACAAGTTAATGATGGATATGGAGCGTCAGCCCTCACTCGGATGATCAGCCCTCTCTCCTGGTAGTACTTGGCTATGAGTGTTATGTTCTGCTTGAAGGTTTCTAGTCTCTTCTCGATGGCATGAGCGTTGTCATCAGGCCGGCCCTGCTGGGACGCACGTTTCTCCAGACGCTGGCGGAGCTGTTGACTGGAACATGCTAGCAGGATCACCAGGTCTGGAGAGCCAATCTGTGACAAAGGATTGTTAGGAGATTACTACTAACAAATGACTATGACTATGGCTCAAATTATTTAAAAAAATTAATGCCCACAGCAACAGTTCACAACAACTAATTAAAAAAAATTGTACTTAAGTGTGTATTTAAATTACACTGAAAAAAAAAATTGTTGGTTCTCTTAAAATGTCTATTGGTTGCCTTACAATTGATCTTCAAATATGAAATTAATATTTCAATAACTTTAATTATTTGAACATCACACAGTGTTTGTTTAATTGATAGATTGCGGCCCAATTACTTTACGTAATGGGTTAATATACAAGTATATGTACAAATATGGAAACAATAGTAAAATGCAACTCTGTTTCTGCAGTATAGCATTAGATTACAATCTTATTAAATCGCTCACTTGTTCTTCAAAAGTGAATGCCTGTGATATTTCCCGTGGGAACCCATCCACAATGAACCCTTTGGCATCTTGCTTCTTAATGAACTGATGCTTCAGCTCTTCAATTGTTGTCTCCTAGAGAATTTAATCCCAGTAAGAGATCAGCACAAGCTTCAGGAGTTGAAGTACCATCAAGCGTTCTACTATATCGCACTAAGACACTCTAAACTTGTGTACATATTAAATGGCTCCCACTACTTTTTTTTTAAATAAAGATGTAAGTACCCTATCTGCCCCTCCTATCTGCACCTCCTATATGTCCCTCCTATCTGCTCCTCCTATCTGCTCCTCCTACCTGCTCCTCCTATCTGCTCATCCTATCTGCCCCTCCTATCTGCTCCTCTTGCATGCTTTTGACAAAAGGAAAGCTCTGTTATGAAGACTAACCCAGCCCTTATCAACCCCAGCTATTATCAACCCCAGCCCTTATCAACCCCAGCCCTTATCAACCCAGCCCTTATCAACCCCAGCCCTTATCAACCCCAGCTATTATCAACCCCAGCTATTATCAACCCCAGCCCTTATCAACCCCAGCTATTATCAACCCCAGCCCTTATCAACCCAGCCCTTATCAACCCAGCCCTTATCAACCCCAGCTATTATCAACCCCAGCTATTATCAACCCCAGCCCATATCAACCCAGCCCTTATCAACCCCAGCCCTTATCAACCCCAGCCCATATAAACCCCAGCCCTTATCAACCCCAGCCCTTTTCAACCCCAGCCCTTATCAACCCAGCCCTTATCAACCCCAGCTATTATCAACCCCAGCTATTATCAACCCCAGCTATTATCAACCCCAGCTATTATCATTTTCCAAGCCCACTGAAGACACTGGTATTATCTCATGTTATCTCATGTTAACATGATAACACTGAACATGAATGTCAAATGTAAACGTGACACTTTCCTCTTGCACTCACTGTCTTCTTTCATTTCTCTTATTCTACTTTTCTTTATTAGTTGGGTTCATTTTTCCACATCAAATTCATTTAAATCTGATGACATTACAGTGCGTCAGTGGCATTACCACCATAGGTTTCTAATCCTGCTCCTCCTATCTGCTCATCCTATCTGCCCCTCCTATCTGCTCCTCTTGCATGCTTTTGACAAAAGGAAAGCTCTGTTATGAAGACTAACCCAGCCCTTATCAACCCCAGCTATTATCAACCCCAGCCCTTATCAACCCCAGCTATTATCAACCCCAGCCCTTATCAACCCCAGCTATTATCAACCCCAGCTATTATCAACCCCAGCCCTTATCAACCCCAGCTATTATCAACCCCAGCCCTTATCAACCCAGCCCTTATCAACCCAGCCCTTATCAACCCCAGCTATTATCAACCCCAGCTATTATCAACCCCAGCCCTTATCAACCCCAGCTATTATCAACCCCAGCCCTTATCAACCCCAGCCCTTATCAACCCCAGCTATTATCAACCCCAGCTATTATCAACCCCAGCCCTTATCAACCCCAGCTATTATCAACCCCAGCCCTTATCAACCCAGCCCTTATCAACCCAGCCCTTATCAACCCCAGCTATTATCAACCCCAGCTATTATCAACCCCAGCCCTTATCAACCCCAGCTATTATCAACCCCAGCCCTTATCAACCCAGCCCTTATCAACCCAGCCCTTATCAACCCCAGCCCATATAAACCCCAGCCCTTATCAACCCCAGCCCTTTTCAACCCCAGCCCTTATCAACCCAGCCCTTATCAACCCCAGCTATTATCAACCCCAGCTATTATCAACCCCAGCTATTATCATTTTCCAAGCCCACTGAAGACACTGGTATTATCTCATGTTATCTCATGTTAACATGATAACACTGAACATGAATGTCAAATGTAAACGTGACACTTTCCTCTTGCACTCACTGTCTTCTTTCATTTCTCTTATTCTACTTTTCTTTATTAGTTGGGTTAATTTTTCCACATCAAATTCATTTAAATCTGATGACATTACAGTGCGTCAGTGGCATTACCACCATAGGTTTCTAATCTAACTTTTTTCATTTTGATAGCACTATTGAAGTGATATGATGCCAGATACATAGCAATGGGACATCTTATTTTTCTTTCTTTTATACCTTTTTTTTTTACTTATACATCACCTGGGCTTCATGACTTGCATAATTACCTCATTTAAAAAGATAATTGGAAAAACTAGTTGTAGCAACGATGTTAGCTAATGGGGCTAGCTTGTCGTCCATTTGCTCATAATGCGGCTGCACGCTTACTGCACTGGTGTATATGGGACTCTGCCTTGGGAGATCCAAACCTGAGGTGCCAGTTCTCCGTTGGCGATGATCTGGGCAATCAGCTCCCACTTCCTGTCGCTGGGCGCGTGCTGAAGGAGCTGGTTCCTCAGGATCTCTCCTACAGACACGCATTCCAAGTCATAGTGAGCTGCGATCTTAGCTGTCTGAGTGCCCTTTCCACTGCCAGGCCCACCTACGGAGGTAACGCGACCAGAGACATGTAACTACGGCAACAAATCATGGTGAAAGAGTGTAACAAAACAGTGAAATTGCGATCACTGTTACATACCTGTATTACATGCAACATTATTTTGAGACTCAGTACATTTTGTAACAACAGCAGGCTATGAGACAAAAAAACTATATAGCTATCTATAATATAATTGGAAAAATTATCCTTAAAACAGAGAATACTCACCTATGATGAATATGATATGGGGCCGTGGTTTTGACGGGTCAAAGACATCATATTCCTGTATGAGTCCAGAGGACTCAGTCATGTCCGAATCACTCTCAATGGAGAACTGAGCCTGAATGGGTGGCAGTCTTTCGTAGCGTCGGTAAGGCCCAGGACCAGGACCAGGACCACTATCTACGGAAAGTGAGAGGCGATACTACATGATCAATATATGTCCTTATACTGACTCTTGTCTGAAAAAAACTGAGAAACACATTCCTTTATATAGGGAGATCACATTCTATTTTAGCATATGAGGTGACGTCTGCACTAGGAGACAGGTGTAGGAGACAGGTGTAGGATGCAGGTATAGGAGACAGGTGTAGGAGACAGGTGTAGGATGCAGGTATAGGAGACAGGTGTAGGATGCAGGTATAGGAGACAGGTGTAGGAGACAAGTGTAGAATGCAGGTATAGGAGACAGGTGTTGGAGACAGGTGTAGGATGCAGGTATAGGAGACAGGTGTAGGAGACAGGTGTAGGATGCAGGTATAGGAGACAGGTGTTGGAGACAGGTGTAGGATGCAGGTATAGGAGACAGGTGTTGGAGACAGGTATAGGAGACAGGTGCAGGTGACCATCTTAGCACTTATGCCTCCTGACCATTCTTCAATTTTAGCGCCTGAGTAATGTACAGCATCTCTCATCATGTCCTAATACAAGGGGATCATGTATGATCAGGCCACCGGTCCAGCTGAGAAGGAGTTACTAGAACTGGACCTGCAGAAGGATCCACAGTCACTCTGATGCCAACCTATATCAGGGAGTGTTCCCAAAGAGAAGCCTTGCCAGACGGTTTATGGTAGCTTATGTTAGCTTATGGTAGTTTATGGTCCCCAGCTCTGTTTTATGTCCTCCCTTCTTCTCTCTTCTCTCTGTCTGTGCTCCAGGTCCTGCTTTGGTGGTTCGATTCTCTTTGAGGTTCTCCTGGCCCCTACCAGCTGCAACCTCTGTAGTCATTTCAGCCACTGCCTCTGTGGCCCTTCCAACCTCCAGATCTGTGGCCCTTCCCTTTGGCCTCCAATACTTCAGCTCTTTCAGCTTTCACCCTGTCTTATTAACCGATGTCCCACAGCATCTCTGCTCTCCATCACTACTCACATCACTAGCTGCTGTCCTTGAGGTCACTGCTGACCCTGCTCCCTTCGTCTACTGTCCCAGAGAGTGTCGCTGAATCACCACCACTGTCAGCGCTGCCCAGAGTTCCAGCGTTCCATCTCCTTATTGTAGCCTGGGGAGAAAGTGCCATCTGGAGTCCTGGCGGATGTGATTCTTTCATTACCTGTAGAGTTCAAGACGATGTCTCCACGCCGCTGCACTCTACCTCCCTAGAGGGTGGTAGCACCTGGGTGGTATCAGCCAGTCACTGCTTGTAGAAATGTTCTGGCCATAGCGTAGGAACACAGTGTTCCTTGATTCCCCTAAGACAGGTCACTCTTTTCTGTTTGGGCTGACAGCACCATTTGTGGGACACATTGGGGACACAATGGTTCTCTCTCTTCCTGTGCCTCCTGTTCTTCCCTGTCCTTCCATGAAAGGTCATTGAAGAAATCCACTTGCTCTCTGTGCCTCTGCCTATGATGTGACTATCCTGCCTTATCTCCTGACGTATCTCCTGCACCTCAAATGCTGCAGACCCTCTAGACTCTTTTGATCCTGTCTCCAGATCCCATCCCCGATGTGGCAGTGGCATGATAGCTTGTGTTGCACTGATATGAGTGCATCGCAGCAGTGATGCTTGAGACTTATTACGACATCAATGCTTTTCTTGGTTGTTTGTAGTCTTCTTAACAGTCTTAGCAAGCATGAACTTTGCAAGACGACAGAGGCTTTAGTCTCTAGCCGTACAGCCACTTGAAGTTTATAATAGATGATTCCGGTAAAACTGGGTGTGGAAAATGAATGCCCCGTTTTTTCCTTTGCACTTGCAGAAGCGTCCTTGTGCATACACTGCTGGGCTACATTTCCTGGATTCTCTTTTGTCTAGAGCTCGCAGTTCTAGTTCTGCTGGTTAATGCCTGTTCCTGGTCTGTGATCATGGATATTAACACACTGCTTTGACCATTAACTTCTGGACAAATATACAGCCTCTCTGCACTTACTGCTGATAGCTGCCAAACTTTCCGTGTCCATTATTGATTTATTTAATAACGACATATTATTGTGATTAATAACCTGGCAAACATCATTATTGTGCCTCGACTTGGCAGGACCTACCAAGTTTGCAGGGGGCTTTCTTTCCCTGAGCTGTGGAAATAGGTGGTAGAGGTTTACGATCAGGCGTAATGAAGGTGTCCCAGGCTACACATTCAGGGCCCCCCAACTCTCGTGTTTTCTGCAGGCAGTTCTCCAGGAAGCTCAAGGGGTCCTCGGGCCGGTGGTACATCAAGCCAGTCAACATGCTCTGGAAAAGAACAGGAAGACATTCATTAATATAGTTCTAAAAATAATAATACAATGCTAACGCTGCCCCTTATCATTGAGATACAGTTCTTTGGACGTCTTTCATAGATTTTATGTTGAAAGGAAACCACAACGCTACTATGTGCTTAGCTTCAAATAGCCAATAAAAATCCAATGTTGTCTTGTTCCCTGTGAATTTCCCCAGCATGGGACTAATAAAGGATTATCTTGTTTACTTCACAACACAAAGCTAATGTGCCAGCGAACAGATCTCGCCCACACATCCCTTCCCATACAGATTCCTAGACGGTTTTAGATGGACAGGTGAGATGAAAAGAGACAGGAATGAATAGCACGGTGGAGAAAATGATAATTGCAAATGGCCACTCTTTTCAGCCCACACAGCGGTGCAGTGGACTGTTCTATGGTGTACAGGGAGAGGGGGACTGGACAACCCTCGCCCTAATCATTCATTTTCTTCTTATGATGCTAATATAGAGACTATGCATTTACATGTCAATCCACATGGAACAGAGCTCGAGAAATAATCAGTTGCTAAATAAGGCAGCAGTGTAGAAGAGCAAGAAAACTAGCCGCATCTCTAACATCAACACTGTGACAGGGAAACGGGTTTTCTTCTTCTTCTTCTCAAATATAAGGTCAAATTGTTTCATATGTTTCCTGTGAAAGGACACAGGTTGGTGCTAACCGTGGTGAGGAAGAAGCTAGCGTTAGCAAGGGCCACGGTCATGTCAGTGTACAGTATAGTGTCATGATAAATGCATTCATGAGGACACTGAATTTAATTTTAAAACAGTTGTGAACTTGAATAGAGATTAATTTATTTATAGCATACTATACACATATAGTATACTATACTCATGTATTATACTTAGTCTTAAAATATGAACCTAATGTGAATTCCCACTGCGCCCCGTGTCTGTCTGTCTCTCCCTCAAGGTCCCCAATGCTTAGTCTCTATGTATGCTGACTCACGCGAAGTAAACAGGGAGCTTGTTGCCTTGGTGATAGGCAGTGCACTACCGGTATCGAAATTTCGGTCCACGCCTTTGCCGAGAACTCTTAACATATTAACGTCCAACTGGACCACTGCGCCTGTGTCAGCACGAGCGTCTTACAGACGAAAGAGCAGACCTGCCATCTGCTGCTTCCCTGAAAAGGTCGGTCCATAGGTAAGTACCAGATACAATACAAATGGCCTCGGGATGCATGCACATTCCACTTTTCAATGCTTATCATATCTGTCCAGGTTCTGCATTTATTTACAGGTATTTGTATGCAGCTCAATCACACCTCTCATAGCCAGAGCCCTTCTTAATACTCACAGGAGACACTTGCCACTTGTAGACAAACTTGAGGCTCACTGCCCTGCAATTACAACATCCCACTTGAGGATCACCATAGAGACAGATTCAAGTATCTAATTTCCTATGTAGCCTAATTGTCCAAGTTAAAGAAACATAAACCTGCTTTTTGGCTGTCCACCAAAGCTAGAGACAAGCCAGATTTTTCACTGAAAATGATACTTTAGAGAGAAAAAAATTGCTTGCAAAAAAATGTATTGGACTATAACTGTATTCCCATTTCAAAGCTTTACATCTCACACCTTTCAGACAAAACCCAATAATTCTTTATAAAAACTGAATGTATTAATTTAAAAGAAATGCACCATACTTTCGAACAATAGTCATTCTTTGCTAAGTAAGCCGTATCTCTAAAGGAAATCAATATCCAGCTGGCGAGCATACGAAACAGCCACAAAACTAATGTCAGCATTTTGAGTACAAACCTTAACTCGCAAGACAAAAGTGACCTGAGTAAATGACGCGTTCGTGCTAGCGGGCTTCATCTTGAGAGTCCGTGTCGCGGCTTTTCTTTACACGGATAAGCGAACTTGTTGCACAACTCGACACTTCTAACAGACGTTAACAATCCATATCCTGCTTATCCTAAGATGCAGTCCCCGATTTCAACCGACTTAGTCTTTTACAATAACAGATCTGTAAAGAAGAATTCTACCATACCTCAAAAAGATGGGGGATCTGTCGTTTGGAAAGATATTCCTTGGCGTCGCTGGTGTTCATTTTCCTCATTTATTAGCCTACAAGTAGCCAAACTGCGTGTGAAGTGTACGTCCGGTTTGGTATTATGCTGGTATTGCCCTCGGCGTGCTTTCAGCGTCTGTTGGGCAGTCTTCAGAGTAGCTGTATTTTGGCTGTCTCTGATAACCTGAGGGTGATGCCTATTTTCAGTGCTTGTTTTTTTACACTGGTGAAATGAACACCCATATACAAAAGTGTATTTGCTGTACAACCCCAAATGTAAAAGTAAATGAAAAAAACATGGTTCTGTGGTATAACCTGATATTTTGTGATTTTTTTTTAAGTGAGAAGACTTTATGACTTACTGTAAAAGGATGTACACAGTCATGGACATGAACATGTATTTTGTGATCACGAAAAGACATTAAATCACTCGTTTTTTTGTTTATTGATTGAAACTTAAAATATATGTTAGGATTTAAAAGAATAATCTGTCAACACGTTGCTGATCAAAACTGTATACAAAACTTTAAATCTTTATTTATAATCATTTCAGATTATGTTTATAATTTATGCCTTTCTTAACGAGCCTATTAGTCTTATTAATCTACGGAATAAGGCAGTCCTAGCCCACAAGATAGATGAATGTAAACAGCGAATAAAGCATATGAAGTGGACAGCTCACTCATGTTCCAGGAATCGAGAAAATCACCTTCAGTGCGCTGCAACCTACCTGCTCTAAACGCACGTGCTTCAGCACTACGGCCGACAGTTGCTTTTAACCGTGATCTGCGTTATTTTGTGCGGCAGAAGTTAGTATTGTTAAACTTCGGTAGGCTCATCCATATCGTCGCTTATGTTACGTAATAGTTATCCATGGTGAAGATGACATGGAATCTGAACAAACATTTTCAGAGTGCAACTATAAAGGGATATATTTTTGGACCCCTTTTTTCTGATCAAATTATCCGTGATTGAGGCCCACCGATTTGCCCCTTGATCATAAGGTTTGATTATGCTTTACAAGTTTGATACCGAGTCAAACCTGCCCAGCAAATATGAGCGTTTTGCCCACCCTGACGCATCCATGTCAATCCCGTGAAAATTACAGCTTTAACACTTGGCTAGCCGAAAAACGGACAAAAGCTTCAGTGGAGCAGGGCAAACGTTAAATATATAGTGCAGAGATACTAGGACTAGGGATGGGAAAGGCATAGACTTCATGCCTTAGCTAGACTTTATAGCCTGGACCATTTTTTCGCACCAATTGTGATATATCCCTCTCAGTAATGTGGTACAGAACGGTCTTGTCAGAGTCAGTGCGTAATAAACGTGGTAGCTCTCAAGTGCGCCAGTCTCTAACTGGAGTCTTCAGTGGGCTTGGATTTGGACTCAGAGTCTGTGTTATCTTCCTCGTCAGGATGAAAGGAGACCCGCTGTTCGTCCATACGTTTAGCCTGCACTCTCTGAATGAGACTGAAGAAGTCTTCGTCTGGATCTGGAGCTGAAGGCATAGAGCACCTCTGATCGTTGATACGGGAGGACTGGTGGGAAAGACACAGCATGACAAAGTGAGTAGAGGGTCAGTTCTTTAGCCTTCATTTGTATTCAGTATTCAGGTAAGAGTAAAATCGTACAGTCCACTCTTACAGACACTTGTAGGTTAGGGTTGTAGATAGATAGATAGATAGATAGATAGATAGATAGATAGATAGATAGATAGATAGATAGATAGATAGATAGATAGATAGATAGATAGATAGATAGATAGATAGATAGATAGATAGATAGATAGATAGATAGATAGATAGATAGATATGAATATGATAGTATGATAGTAATGAGAGCAGATTGGTATAATTAGTATTATATTCCACTAAAACTACATTTGGTTGACATGCGTTCTAAAGAGTGATGTTCAGTTACCTGATATTTTATGAGCATATTAAAGAATTCATCACTCAGCTCCTGTGGATTGCAGGTTTGACAGAGTTGGCCGATGTTGTTCTGTGCTGTCGTCATGCCCAGCTCATCCCCGACGCTGGCCCTCTGGTCATCCAGCCTGCGGCTCTGTGAGCTGGCTATCAGGTCAAAGAGCTCCTCTGTCTGGGTAAGGGAGTTGAGGGAGGTGGCACCGGCGAGCGGTGGGGACCGGCGCTCGGGGGACCGGGCTCTAGACGAGGCCTCTCGGGGCTGGCCGTTGAGCTGCGGAGCCTGCAGGCCACGCCTCTTCTCCATGTGGCCAATCGTAGACTCGCGCCGGACGGCAAGGGGGCGGTCCTCATTAGCGGTGCCCTGGCCTTGGCTTCAGAGAAGACGAACATGACAAGTGAGAGAAGTAGACAGAACAGTCAAGCTAGTCAGGATGGGGCCTTGGACAGCAATCAGGAACACTGCAGGCAAGTGTAAAGAACTCTTGCAATAACAGATATAATGATCACTTCCTTCCCACTTTGAGTGCATGTTGTGCTCTGCTGCTAAAGTTTCCATAAACCGTTCCAGTGATTTTTGTGAGAGTTTCCTGTTATGGCTAATAGGACGTTTACTGCAGAAGGGTGATCTCCTCTTATACTGCAGAAGGGTGATGTTCACCGTGTTGCTGTTTTGAAATGCATGTCATGTGCAGCTGAAAGTAACTGGTTGTAATGTTGTAATGTTGTTAAATCGGATTCTGGATTTAACAACATTGTTGAAAGTTATCATGATGCAAGAAATTAAGTATGTAATGCATGAAATCTATTTTTTAATAACTTAAAAATGAGTAATACATTTACCAGTCATGCTATGTCAGGGCCTGTAAGGAAAGCATGAAATGCAGTGCAGATTACAAGTAAGTAATAGGCGTAAACACACTCTGTTTGGGATAATTAAATAATCTTTCTTAGTAGAATTGGTACAACTGGCACAACAATTCACAAACACAATGAGCTACTTCACTTTATCCAGTCGAGGGCCCAAAAAAGTTGTTCATACTGCTAACACTAAAACTAGGTCACAGAGAACAACCTAGTTAGAGCTGGCATGATGCGGAAAACGAGGCCCAACATAGTTTGAACAAGCAAAACAGTTTCAAATAAAAAAAACAATATATATTTGGTTAAATATTAACACATTATAATAATAATTCATACAATTATTGTTATGTTTTTTAGACAGTAAACATGATACATACTTAGAGGTAACACATATAAAATATTAAATCACATGACAAATGTCATGCCCATATAGATGTTTGCATCTACTAAAACTTTCACAAAATGCACAGAAGCGTTAGCTGACCGGGGTTTTCAGCTCTGAACAGCTTCAGAAGCCACAGCCCAGTCACTGACTGAGTGAATGAATTCCTAGGTAGACATTACAAACACACCTTTCTCGCCCGACACCCAAACGTAATTGTTATTGGGCAGACGTTTCCAGCTTGCTAATCTTCTCCCATAACGATAAAAAATGAATAGAAGATTATAAAAGGCTTGTGATAATCCAGAAAGACGTGGTGCACTTTCCGTTCTCACGCACCCAGCTTTCCTAAGAGCGGGATTGTGTCTCTTTTAGACGGAGAGGAAGAGAAAGGGAGAGAAAAGGGGGGTGACGGGGAGATGGGGCGCAGTTACCCCTCTCCGCTTACATCACGGTTGCTATAGGAACTGAAAATCGCCTCCCAAATCTCGCTCTTGTGCACACACACACGCACACACACACACACTTGTAGACATAACCAGAAGTGCACACACATCTCCTTCAACGTACACAGAGAACCAACATACACACAAACACATTGCACAGACAGACGCCTGTGTGTGTGTGTGTGAACACATACAGACACACAAGATGCATGCAAACACTAACACACACACACGCAGCCACTCCATGGCTGGTATTCCTGTATTGTTGAGTTCTTTTGCCTTCTGGAGGATCAATCGCTTGTCTCTCAGCCTCACTGTCATCAAAAAGTACAGATCAATTTTGCTAGGACTCAGTGGCCAAGATTTCTAGCATCCCTCCAATATTTTTTTCACTGCCATGATCAATGAAACCATGAGTGGTTTCTGCAGGGACCCTGTGGAGGGGGTGATGTGGGGGTGGGTAGTGGGGGTGGGTTGTGGAGGGTGGGAGGGGCACTAGCAATTCAGTCGCAGAAACCAAAGCAACGCAGTGTAGCCTGGGGCCCTGCTTGCAATGAATGAATGAATGCCAGTCCGTTCAGAATGCCCGCAGGAGGAATAGAGCAGCCTCTCTCTCGGGATTCCCCCCGGTCCAGCCAGCAGGCAGCTGCTAATCCGGCACTACGTGCGGGTCTCCAACCCATCGCTGTCCATTCAGCTACTCTGCACACACTTCTCCAGCTGTCCTCCACCAGCTTTATTGCAGTGGCCATCATACACCCCACCCTGCACTGGGCTCTAACCTCGATTGCACTTGTGTTTGTGTGTGTGTGATCAGATCTGATGGCTGTGTTGTGATTGATTTATGAAAATGCACCGCTGACTGCTCCCCAGAGCAGAAGGCAAATCTATAGAGTTGACTGTTTTACTTGCATTTACATTACAGTATTTAGTAGATGCCCTTGTACAGATCAGCTTACAATAGTGCAATAGCACATGTTTCCCTGAAATACATCCTCATTTGCCAGGCCACATGAGATCTGGTACCCACAATCAGAAAAACTAAATCATTTTGTGACCCAAGATGCTCAGGTCTCTCTGCATGATCTCCTGCAATAAAATTCTGTTTGAGTGTCGGATTTTAAGAGGGCTGCTACACTTTCAGAGCCCATGCGAGCTTTGTATTGTCTTCATCACAGCAGGATGAACCTTTCTTCTTCCCCCATGAACACACATATATATATTCATGCACACACACAGACACACACACACTGGGAAACCATGTGCTTTTGTTAACGTGCCCATGTTTCTACCAAGAAGTAACACAAAAACAAATGTGCCCCAGAGAGCTGCTCTACATAATGTGTAAGACGCTCAAAACATGAACAGAAAACACATGTATCACCTCTACATTGCGTAGGCTCTACTTAAATACGACATGTGCTTCACACAGCAAAATGCAGTTAACACATACAAGCGTTGAATTACCACCTGCAGTATTTATCTAAGTGCAGCTGGCCACAGTCGAGCGGCGCTGGCCTACGCAGTACAGCATCTAGTGCTTTAACCCCTAAAGCATGCGCTCCTTTGTGATGGGAGATGGGGCTAACTGGGGTTCCCTTTACTGCTGGAGACACTCTGGTTCTGCGTCCTCACTGCCACCCTCAATGGACAGTCTGTGAGACAGGGGAAACCCTGCTGGTGACATAACACAGAAGCACTTGTTGGGACACACAGCTCGGACTCAAGCCGGATTCCTGCACCTGGCTGGACTACCATGTTTCCCAGAATCCCACATCAGAGGCCCTTAGACTGCTTGAGTTCTACAAAATAAATACATAAAAAACCTGCTAAAACAGCCAATATGTCCACTTATTTACTTATTTACAGTTTTTTTTCTACAATTGCTTATACATAACTGTTAATTGAGACACAGTTATTAAAACCTGAATTGAATTAACCAATTTCCTAAACGAAAACAAACAGGATGTTTTCTGCTTTTTACTCTTTGAAGTTCTGCACCTTCCTAAAAGTGTGTTTAGTTCCTTTGGTTGTTAGCTCACAAAATCTTTCACAAGCTGCAGAGGAGACATGGAGATAACATGTTAGAACATAGGACCTGTGTATAAGTGTCCTATGCAGATGTAAATCTATTTATTGATATTTCTACTAATTACAGGTATTTTATGGTCAGTTGCACTTTTCCCATTACACAGTGAGTAATTGATTGTCTCGCTCTCAAATCTAACTACCACCAACCGTGGGCCTGAGTGATTTAGATGCACATTTAAGGTTTAGCCTTTAGCTCATTTGCTTTAACACCTCCTGAAAGTTTATGTGCCAGAGCAAAGTAAATTTTAACAAAGTGAATCAACATTACACTCTTTGAACTCAGGAACTCATGCTGTGTGAAGGCACCAGATAAACCCCGTGCCCCTCATCTAGAACCTTCCTACCTGAATTAACTGCAAATGGTGAACACAAAGATGAGCGTCCACTAAGAGTTTTGAGCAGAGGTGTTTCAGACGCTGCTCCTCCTCCGCATGCCACGGCACACTTTTCAGGGTCCCCTATAGGTGGCGCTCTATCCTCCACAGAGACCAAGCATATGGTGCTTCTGAAGAGTGGTGAAGGTCCAGCATCGGAAACTGGGGATCGTTCCTGGAAGCCCAGTAACCCCAGCAAAGTCTGCAGGGTGACCAGCAATGGTCTATAATGTCTTACACCATTTCCGCAAACACACAATGACATCACCCCGGCTGGAGTAAAATAGATGGAGAGTGATGCCGTGGGCAAGGGACATAACTGCATGAGACTATTTTGAATTAAGTTAGACCGTAATATGGTGTAATAAAATTTCTTTAGCCAGGGGCAAGACTTGTACCAGGTCCAGCTAAGGTAACGGGATTGCCACATGTCAAAAACAGCTGGGAGACCTTCCTCCACTACAGCCCGCCACCTTACACCAGCATCCCGGGGTACTGCTCGTAGGAAAAGTAAGAAATGATTTAAAGGGCCGTTTCCTCTCACAAAACCTAATAAAAGGAGTATCTTACTGCTTCAAAGCCAGCATTTCCTCCTTCGAGTGTTATATAATAAATGTTTAATAACTTTGTCTTCGAAGAAACTTTTTGATCGTTTCCTTTGCAATGAAATAGAAGAGCAAGAAGAGCATATTGCTTATATATTTGCTTGGAGAGATGCCCAGAAGCTTGTGAAAGAAGTCTTGGTTTCCAGGTCGATCAGTGCCGCAGGGCCTCAGAAGGACAACATTGTGGGTATGATGGAAAACTCCATGTTCTTTCAGTGGCATAATAAAGTCAAACCACATGAGCAGACCGTGCATCAGATGTACAGTATAATACTTATTGTTGTCAAGCCAATTATTTAATTCACAGATCACAAGACAAAAAAAATACATACAGATGGCTCACCTGCAGACAGCAGGTTCAAGCATTCTGAATTGGCCGAAACATCAATCAAACATGGCTATGACTGAGAGGTCAGACCAGCATGCCCCTGTAAAAATATCCCAAAAGCCATGGTAGGAAATCTTTTGCCCACAAACCTCTAATGTCTGTCGACATAAACCAAAACACTTCCAAGTGCCCTTCGTCTAGTCATGCCTCTGCAGCGCCCTCTGGTGGCTGTGGTAAAAGCCTGGTGGCATTGGCCATCATCTTTGTAAGGCAAAGAGGATAACACTAACAGCACATGGAGTAGAATGCAAAATTAAGGGGACGTTATACATGTATCAGCAGGCTCTCGGGAGGAGGACAGAGGAGCATCAGACAAGGAGAGAGACAGAAGGAGAGAAAACGAAGGAATGTTCAGGAAGTGGAGAGAGGGCAGAAGGTCAGGTCCTGCAGTCCGTAAAACAGCACACACAAGCGTGTGAGGTGAGAGGTGTCTGACACACATGCCCGGCCAGCTTACTGAGCAAATATTGTAGTACTTTTCCATTTTCCCAACAGACAGACTTCACTTGTGCCTGTTCATTTAAGTCATCTCCACAGACCTCTGCTCAGACAGCTCCATCATCTGTCGGAGTTATAAGCCATTACTCTGCTTGGCAATTTGAACTTCACAGCATGAAGCACAGTTGTCGACTTTTGACAGATTTGGAACCTGGAGAGTAGATCTCAGTGCAGGAGGGCGGGGCTGCTAACTGCATGTCCATCCAACCCTTGTCATAATCGAATTATTCATGAACACAGAAACTGCTAATTAGCATTGATAGAGTGCTTGCTGTTCAAGGTAAGTCACACTGATATAAAAGCAGAAAACTAATCTGAACTGTAGGAGCATTTGAGTTTAACCACAAGCTATGGGAGACTGTACAGATATGAAATAGTATAGCAATGTTACATATAGAAACTTTCAGCCTTATACATAATGTTAAACATGTTACAAACGTCTCATGCCTCTCTACATACTGTTCTGCCAAGCATGTGTGAGTTGAGTAAGGTCACGTAAAAGCCATTTGACTTAACTAATTAATTATTAATTAAAATGCAATTAGTTATTAATGCTTTGAACATTAAAAGGTTCTGTGTCTCTTTTTTTTGTTTTGGTTTTTTTTTTGGCCATGTGGAATTTCTGCATTTGTTTCAGCCTCATTTCCTTATTTTGTAGAAAAGCAAAAGCAAAGAAAAAAAAAAGCAAAGTGCTGATAGGAAGGACAGACATGGCCACAGTGCAAGACCCCCGTACAGCCACAGTGGGAAACTGCGCAGGTGTTGTTACGAATATGACCAGGGGGGGGCAGCACAACCCAGCTGATGTTCAAAAATCAGTCCATCTTTTGTCACATTTGCACTATAAGTTATAAGTTGACTTAACTACAAGTAATATAAAGAAATTATAATGTACCACTGTTAATCATAGTGTACTATGTGTAAATCTGAGGTTGTAGGTGTGACCATGTTTCTATGTTAGAGTAGAACCGGACAGATGGATAAACTCTCTGATTGCCATTCCCTTCCCAATCTCCATGTTAACGGGTCTGGGATCAGTCTGGCAGCGGCTCAGAATCGAGGCTCGCGGAAGGACGATTGCCTCCGTGGATACCCGACTGGAGAACGAAGCTGTATGCATCACTGTATGTATTATTGTGCTTTTACTAGGTGCACCTGCAGGGGGCGCATTACGTTCTGCAGCGCAGCATCACCGATCTATGCTCACCATATGATTCTTACATAAGATGCTCTATTGCCTCTGTCAGGCATGTTATATTAGAAGATGGTGTTGTGGTTGAAATCAAGAAGAAAGAGGAGGAAGTGTAGAGGATGACGGGAGCGGGTGAAATCTGCATTTTGGGCGGTACTGAAATTCAGCTGTACACTGTCAGTTCTTTCAGTTTCTTTTCCATGATATTTTTTATATATATACACACAGAAGGACATTTTTGTTGGTATTTGTTAACAGGCAGAGATTCATGAACATGGAAGGCAGCAGTGTTGGCTACTGCATCGCCATGACATCGCCAGGACAACCTGGACATGAAGAGGTTGGAGTGTCACTTTAGACAAGCGCTGCAGAGTCGTGGGGTGGCAGAGGCGGACTGCAGGCCCGGACACGCAGCTCCGGCGTGGGTAACTACTCTGCAGCAAGTGCACTGACATCTTGCCCTGCAGCCAGTGTCTGTCCCAATAACAGTCACCAGACAACAGGGCCCGGGCAGCGTTCTGCACTGGCCGAAGGGCTGGGGGGGCAGTTGGACCGCGTGGCTGTTTCCAATAATTCTGCTTATGGAACAGTGTTGCACTATTGCTTATTTTTATGCAGGAGGGAAGGAGTTTTAGCACAAACGCTGGGATTATACCAGCGGCCAGGCAGGAGGAGGAGCCACGTGGAGAGCAAGAAAGACGAGGGTGAGAATCTACTGTTGTCATGCATGAAACTCTGGAGGGTTGTTTGCCATTTACCACTGATGCACAGAGGCCCACTGATGTCACCTCTGGTGTATTTTTATATGCATCAGCTCGAGGATTTAAGAAATACTGCAGTGCAGCATTTAGCAAACGCTGGGACTGTGGAGTGTGACACGCGTCACCGCACGTTTTTTTTTTTTGGGAGGCAGTACAGGTTGCAGTACAGGACGCAAAGACCATGGGCTTATTGTCTTCGTTGTGCACTGTACTCCATCACTGTTACAATGCAGCACTCAGAGTAATTACCCTGAGAGATTGGGAGAGACAGAGAGATGGAGAGGAGATGCAGAGAGGGGGAGAGGGTGGATGGGGGCTGGATGGGAGGAGAGGCAGAGCGATTGGACACAGAGCAAGGGAGCGAGGGAGAGAGTGGGAGAGAGGGAGAGTGGGAGAGAGAGTGCGGCTGAGAGAAAGAAAGAGAAGCAAGCCAGGGGAGAGGATATTGAAAGGGAAAAGAGGGCACAGCTGTGGAGAGAAATGCAGGCTGCACACTGTTCTCTCAGCGTACACATCACTGAGATGGGACTGCAAGTGGAGATTTGGGGAGTGGCTGAAGTCTGTCACTGGGGACCTGAAGGAAGACAGTCTGCTGTACCTCTGCCTGTGTGCTTCTGTGTCTCTGCTGGCCCTGTGCTGCCAGAATGCCAGCCATGAACAGGCCAGGGTAGGAAGACATTACATCTCTCTCTCTCTCTCTCTCTCTCTCTCTCTCTCTCTCTCTTTTGCATGCATGGCCTTCTTTCTGTATATGGTACATAATGAAGACTTGGCAGAAACAAAATACCCATGGGATTCCACCAGAGCAGAGTGCATTTCTGAAGATCAATGCTTTCTTTCATGTGGGATGATGAATCTGTTCTTAAGTGACCCCTCTTCTCAAAAATCCAATCGCACCACGTTTCGAAGCCGCCCGATTAAGGCCCAGACCGATCCTGATTCTCATGACTGAGTGCTAACTTTCATCTTGTTTCTGCAGATTTTTGACTAAAACGGGTTTCAGGAGACTTCTAACATCTGACGAAGTATGGAGTTTTGGGAGGAAAAAAAGGTCAGGAGAACACATCACAACAGAACAGGAGAAGCTACAGACAGCAGGACCCAAAGATTCATGTGACCCCAAACTTTTCTCCGTGTACAGCCATCAAAGCCAGCCATGCCATCATGTCATCACGGAGAGGAAAAGGGGGGATGGAAAATCTCAACATCAGCATGAAGCAGTACAGGCAGACAAACCCAACTGCCATGGTGGGTGAAGCACGTAAAGATGTTTAAAATTATAGATTCTGCAATAGAATGAATGGTTTCACAGTTGTTGATGATGTATCATCAAAAGGTAAAGAATTGTTATAATTGTGTGGCCAGACCTCTTTCTTCTCTTAATTTCATTGTGAGAGGAAATACATGTAGTTGTTGGTTTCTGTTTCATTTGGACATTAGGAGTTTCCTTCAGTCATTGTTTAAGGCACTGTAATTCGTTTTCAGTGCTGATTTACAGCATATGATCAGCAGTTTTGCTGACTCATGCATCTGCCTGAAGGATTCAGTTCTCTGTGCAATAGACTTATTTACTGTGGTGGTTAGTAAATACATTTGCACCAGGCAAAGTACAGTATTCTGGGTTCCAAAGCCAGATGCCAAATGTGTTGTAAATCTTGATTTAGCAGAATTTTTCAATTTTAATGATCATGCTTTTATAAGGTGAATACTTGTTTGTCCTTTCAGAGTGTGAGATTAAGAAGATTCAGTCCCCTTTGCATAAATGTCAACATAATCACCAATGCCCCTCTAAAAGCAGTGATGTGAATTCAGAACAGAAAACCCAAAATCCTTCTGAAGCTCCTTGGAAGTCCATTAAAAATGTGCAGCAGTTTACATTAGGACAACATGATCAGCCCTGCTATGGTACCTCTGACAGGGTGCATATTACATCCAGTTTGTCATCTGATATAGAGGAAGACCTGCCCTATGATGATGAAGATGGCCACGAGAAAGCTGGAGAACAAAGCAACCCAGCGTTTCAAGAGACACACAACACATATTTTGCTTCTGATGATACGATTCTAGGATGCGGCCAAGCAATAGCTGACTATGTGACTCTCAACGTGCAGAACAACCAACGGTTACAAACTGTGTTATTGTTAAATAATAACCATGAGATTTGCGATGAATCAAGGAAGACGCATATGGCTTACACACAGATGTGCGATTCTGATTCAGTCTCACATATTTCTGGACAGCAGGCGTGGCAGAGTACAAATGAGCCCACAAAGGACAAACCACTTATTGCAAATTGGGGAAAAGGTCTAAGTTGTAATGTAAAGAGGCTTGAAGAAAGTCCATTCTGTGATGACAGCTTTTCTGAGACAGAAGATAAATCAGAGCCTTTCTCCCTTCAGAGTGAAGCGCTGGTCTGGTCAGAAGAAGAGCGAGATGTTCTCAGTGAAGAGAAAACTCAAGAAGCCACGTGCTCGTTAAGCTATGCTGAAAATTTCATTGTAGCCCCAGAAACATGTTTGTCTGACCATGGGTCAGATGACAAACATGGTTTATCTTTGCACTTTGCACTTCGTTGCAAGAGGGAAATGACAGCAGACTCCACCCTCTCAGAGATCCTCTCTCCTGTAGATGAGGTTTTGTCCTATGGAAGTGCTGAGCTTCCTCCTTCAGTTAGAGGAGGAGGTGGGTCAGGACCAGGCAGCAACAGTTTGCTACCTCCTCCACCCGCCTTTGAGATCATCACATGGACAAGCGAGGAGGACCTTCCTCTTCCACATGATCTCGTTGAAGACATTTCAATTAACAGTGAGAACATCCCTCCCCTTCCTGTGGACCCATCTTTATGTAGGAAAAAGGCTTGCTCTCTAGGGGACCGTGAGGTCAATAATGATGACAGCATTATTGGACATATGTGTAAAGCTCTTGATGCTATGATAGCTACAGAACAGGATGAAGAGGAAGGTTCGGATCACACTAGCTCTCTTCCGGTGGATGAGAGTAATGACACCCAAGACCCCCTGTCCTCCTTTTGCATCGGAGATAGGGTTCTTGTTTGCAAATCCAGACCAGGAGTGCTGAAATACAAGGGACGCGCCTCTTTTGCGGGTGGCTTCTGGGCTGGTGTGGCCCTGGATACTCCCACAGGAAGCCACAATGGAACTTTCAGGGGTGTGAAGTATTTTACATGTGAAAAGGGCTGTGGGGTGTTGGTCAGGCCAGAGGACATTTCTGATCTATACAGAGACCACTGCAGTGATTTAGGTGTGGATGGGGATTCAGATGAAATTCCCCCAAATGAAGATCCTCCAAATGAGGTTTCCCCCAAACAACAAGGGGACAGGATTGGGGAAGAGAGACCTGCGAAGAGTCAGAGACTCCCTGGACATGTTTCCTTAGCTCCAAAGCAGACATGCCAGCAGGAAGCATATGAAAGCACCAGAATAATATACAATGAGCTATCGAAGTGTTCAAGATCTGCTGAAAAATCTCCATTAAAGGTAAGCTACTCGTGTCATAAACAAACACGCCAATATATATGTGCAAGAACACATGAAAACACAGTGCGAATGTGGCAAATGTGGCAAAATCTGACATCATAACAATAAATATTTTGTATTGTAGGTGGATCATAAGCTCATATGGTATGATGGGAAACACAGGATTCATGTTGATGTCTCTGCTGCTCAGACAGAGGGGTTAACTGAGGACACTCAGGTTGCCTCTTTATCAGAGGGTGCTGTGAGGAATGTGCAGGAGACCAGGAAAAGACAAAGACAGAGAGTCGAATCTAAACATGACAGTAAACCTGTGGATGCTGTATGTAAACCAGCGTGTGGGGCCATACAGTATTACATATTACATTGGTAATACACTTTCCGGAATACGTCCATTTACTTTACATCATCTTTGAAACTTTTCTCTCTTTCAAACTCAGGAGTTTCGAAAAAGGGAAGACAGCGACTTCACAACTAACATACCATGTCTAATGGATCAGTGGTATGGGGTGTATCCTGAAACTCCTCCACAAATACAGGTCAACACCCATGAGCCCAGAATTGTGTACAGCTTAGCCGATGCCACAGTTGACGTTCTCTGTGCCCATGCTAATGAAGGTACACTCGATGCCTGTGAAACACCAAGCTATTTAGTAGGTGATAAAAGCCACAAGGGCTACAGACAGGTGAGTTTAATTTGTTTATGAATTACTTTTGAATAATTAAAACTGTTGTTGGCTTCTGTGTGAACATTACTGTTTATTCAAATTAGAATTATGTCCCTCCCCTCACACCAGGTCCTGTTCCAATTAACATCTGATATACTGCAAGAGGTTTGTGCCGATATATTGGAAAGTGACTCTTTCCAGAACACAGAGGTTAAATCAGTGATGTCAGCCCTGCAAAGAAGGCATATTTCAGTGCCCCTTTTAAAGGTAAGATCATAACTTGGATTTTGAAGGTGACTATATCTAGAAATCTATATATTTAGATAGATTAAGGCAGATGCTGTGTACAGCTACGTACATGCTAATATATGTTAAATGTTAAGTATGTTAAGCTTTTTTTCATTTTATTCCAGGCTGCTGTTAAAAGGGAAACTCAAAAAATACTTAATCTGGAGCACACAGACCAACAAATGACAGGGATGCTACAAACACTTTGCAAATACTGGTATGCTAAGAGGGACAGAGTGGACTACATTCTGGTTTGTACAAAGACTTACATGCCAAAATCTTCATAGGCTCTGAATACAATTCATATATAATTGCTTTATTATAGTTTTATATAATGATCTTAGTGCAATTAGTAATGCTTCCATTTTATATCTATGTAGATTCAGGAGCTTCACAATGAGGAGAGTCAGTGGGTAGATTACAGGACTGACCAGATCACTGTGAAAATACGACTATCTGAGGAGATTTTTAGACTACTTCTGGATGATACAATATCAGTTCTTAACCACATATGCATATCTGGCAATAAATGATACTGTAAATGTGGCATTCTTGTCATCTTAATTATTATAAATAACTTTTTAAGACACTGTCAAAACTTTATGTTCCTTATGTATGTACAATTTTCATTTTAATATAAATTAATCTATGTGTTAGAATTAAAGGCTATATGTTATAATTAAATTGAGAATGTTGGTCATTTTGTTCTTTAGAATGTATTTTATTATCTTTGTATTTTAGAAAATTGTTACACCTGTGAGTTTTGGTTCAAAATTAACGTTATCATGTTTTTTTTTAATCTGACGTCATGTGGTCTTCTTATAGAGTAACAGACATTGTGCCTACAAAACACAGATTTAGTTTGAGATTTTCATAAGCTCTTCATTTCAGATGCTTTTCGAAGTTCATTTGGGCCTTATGACACTTTCTCACATTTAAATAATATTTTAAAGGCTTTTTTGGAATGTAGCATATGTCAGGATTTTAAAATGTATAAACACGTTTATTAGTGTGAACCCCGAAAACCGTTTTGTTAGCCTACAAACTGCTGAATTGTCAGCGCTTTAAATCGCATCGCTCAGATTTTTTATTCTGACGCCAACGGAAATAATTACAACGAATTATTTATCACGGCTGTTTTTGATGCGCCACATCAGCGCAACAGTGATGCCCAGGAAGTCGCGCGGGCCGTTTCCAAAAAGCGTCGCCACCCGCGCAATCAAGCAACTGAACGCAGATAGCGGAGTTGCTAGCTAATGTAGCTAGCTAGGCGCCTCAGGCCACAGGGCTACGCGACCTCGACCTTTCAAATGGCAGTCCGGTTTTACTTAAAAAGTGTTATTTTATCGGCCGTACTTATTTATGGCCAAGCATCGCGGTTATATACTGAGGAGGATCCCCTGGTGATCCTGACCGGCGAGACTCTGAAGCGAACCCTGCACAACTCCTCGGCCGCTTGGCTGGTTCAGTTCTACTCGTCGTGGTGTGGACACTGTATCCAGTATTCGCCGACATGGAAAGCTCTGGCGGGCGATGTAAGAGGTTGGTTGGGTCCACTTTACAGCTTCATGTGTCTCGTTTTGTCTGGTTAGTCATCGCAGAATCCCCAGCTAGTTAGCCAGCCAGCCATCGAGGATAGCGGAGTACATGTGCAAGCAGAAACACTGATGGACCTTAATATCGCTTGTACTTGGCTGATCTTTTTTTCCAGAACCGCCGTGTAGAAACGTGCATGTTTCATAGCTCGGTGGGGTTCGCCAACTAGCAAGAATTTTAGTCTAAACATCCTGCAATGTCGGTCACATGCTCGGGGATTGCATTATAGTTTGATTGACATGTCGATGTCTCTTCGTTTTTGAGTAATTGGATTGCGGGGTTGCCACGAAATGTCAAATTTATTGCACCGACAGATCTTGCGTTATCGCCTTTGAGATGTTGCAGGAGCAGTGCTCATCGCTATAGCCTTTGGGATGTTACACGAGTATTGCTGATCGTTATAGCCTTTGGGATGTTACAGGAGTATTGCTGAGTTCTGAAACTTGTTGACGTGAGTCGCCGTCCAAGAACGAACGTGCAGAAACTCTCGTGCCCCCGTTGTTCTCCAGCTTACTCGGTTATTACTGAGCTGATTTGCTGCAGGCAATTGGCAGAACGCAGGAAAGAAGAAAGCTCACCTTTTACACCTGCTGGGACTGTTGAATGGCCTCTGGATGAGCAATTGGATTAACAGCCTGACCCCTCTGTCCATTAGACTGCCTTACAGTCAGCGGACTTTTGCAGAGCTCGACTGTTTACATATATATAATGTCAGGCTAAATGTTTCATACGAAATGTGTATTTACAGGCTTTTGGTAGACCTTATTTGTTTTGTGCAAGTCCCTTGTCTTATGGTAAAGTTCCTCAAAATATAATGCTTTTGGAAACATGACTCCAGAATGAATTGTGTTGGAATATCTGCTTAGCTCCTTTGTTATAGAAGAAGGAGCCGGAAGAAGAGCTGGGTTTGGGTTTGGGGGGGTCCACTGATGAAGCTCAGCCTGATCTCTTGAATACGTTAAGTCCAGCTTTTTATGGCGCAAGCTGTCGACTGGGCAGCTCGTGAGGGGCCGCCTGGCAGCTGTTACCCTCACAATAGGGGTCGGATGGCCCTATTGTCCTGGCCTGTTCTTGGTACACATTCCCCCACATGGTCCAAAAAACCCGAGAGTCCCACCAGCAGGTGAGGAATATCTGTGGGGGTGGGTGGGGGGGTTTTGGGATGCATTATGCCAGAGATGGTCGAGGCCCTCAGACTCCTCCCCCTGTTTCAAACCCAGACATGCCCACTGCAACGTTCCATCAGTTGTGTTCTTTCCCAAGGGCTCATCTCTTCACACTGAATCTACTGCTTTTGTAGGGGGGGGCGTGGGGGTTTCGGATGTCTGTCATAAACTGAAACCTTATGTTGGTCTGGAACTACTGTCTGTGGCTGAAGATAATGACAACATGAAACTGAACATGTAGGCAGGGCCTGTTATTATGTGCAGGGCTGTGCATACCAGACCCACTATCATTAACTTTCTGTCGTGGCAAGCGCCGAGTGTGGCAGTGTGTCATGCGAAAATGCCTTCATGTGAACGTGGGGATGCCTGTGGGCCTTGGGAGGGGGAGCTGGGCAAATGCTTCATGTGGTGTTGTAGTTGTGTGAAACAGCCTAACTGGACTCCCCTACACTGCAGACTGGAGCCAGGCTATCCGCATTGGCGTTCTGGACTGTGCACATGAGAAGAACTTTGACATATGTAAAGAGTTTAGCATCCACTTCTACCCCACGTTTCGGGTATGTTTTCGCCTCATAATGAGTCTTTATTTATTGTGTTAGATAAAATGTGAAATTGTATGTAATGTTAGAAAAAAAACAAACAAATTGAAGCCACAAAACTGGAACTATGATTCCCAAAAGTCATGTAGCACAAAGTCTGTCATGAGATGGAAGAACATTGCTTGAGTTATTGTTTACCCTTTAGTAGTCGGGCTGATCTTTGCTCAACCGTGTCTCTTGAAAAGTAGCTAGTTATATAGAATAACTCACCACTCTTCTTCCTTCCTCTCCAGTACTTCAAAGCACATGTCACTACATTCGATATTGGGAAGACATATAGAGGTGAGACTGGATCTTTTTAATGAATTTCATCTCTCTGTTTTTTTGTAAATGGAACTTGTTCATGTTGTGGTTTGTATGTGCCATGGCCAGGTGCTGATCGAGAGCTTCAGACGGTAAGACAGCTGATGGTGAACTTCCTCCAGAATCACACCAGACGAGACTGGCCAGCCCACTGCCCACCCCTGGAGCCTTCTGGGTGCGTTCACAAGCACACCAAGCAAAACACAAACGCACTAAAATATTTAGAAGTGGCTCTACCTCCCCTACCTTGTTTACTCTTGTACACTTGGGGAATTCCCCCCTCCCCTTCTATTTAATGCAGTTTTTAGATTCTGCGCATTACTTCAAATTATTCAGCAGCAAGAAGTGAGTGTCATGGCTTATTGTTCCTCTCCCGGCGTTCACAGAACTGAGGACATTTTGTCCTTGATGGGTCGGAAATCAGAGCAGTATACTGCAGTTATCATAGAGGATGGAGACTCCTATGTAGGAAGAGAGGTAGGCACAATGATGCTGAGCATCGTCACTTTGCAGCAATAGAAGTGCTGTGCTGTAACAATATGTCAGTGGTGTCGACCGTACATGAGTGTTACGGTGACACATGCTTATGTCCTGTACTGTAACGATAAAGCCGTAGCAGTTCCTCGTGTCTGGAGCGCGCGGTGACGCGTTGCGCTTTTCTGAAATAACCGCTCTATTTTTGCTGTTCACACTTCCACATAGGTTATATTGGACCTAATGCTGTATCAGGGTGTGGCGGTAAAGAGGGCGCTGACCTCAGAAAAGCTTCTGCTGGAGAAGTTCGGCATCTCCTCGGTGCCTGCAGCATATCTCTTTCACCCTAACGGGACCCATTCCATCATGGACGTGTATGTACACCGGCTGCATCCTGACAGGGTTCCCGTGTTTTGTTGCAGTGTTCTGCACTGCCAGTGTGCTCCCAGTGTAACTGGTGTGCGTTGCTCATGACTGTGTACCCAGTACTTGTAGCCTAATAATAGTTTACGTTGTGCTGCAGAGTCTGCATTATGTGTACTGAGCTAGCATTAATTTAACTAACTGTACAAGTAACGGCGTATGTGCACTGCATTCCTGTTTGTGTTGAGGATTTCTACTATGTATACTTGGTCAACTCGGGGGGTTTTTCCGCATATGCTCGCAGGCAAAAGAGACTGCGGTTCTTCTTCTCGTCCTTCCTCAAACTGCTTCCTGGAGTGCACAGGAAGACATTGACCCCAGTGCAGCAGCCTGCGCTGACGGCCAATAAAAGCCAAGACTCCGGGGAGACGTGGAGGGTCGTGGACAGGTCAGTCCGATGCTCCTGTTATTTTGGTTCGGGGTGGGGGAGAGGTGTGTGCTGAATGTCGCTTTTCTGACAGGTGTGTGAATGTCCAAAGTTCAACTCCAGGATTCATTTTTAAGTCCTGTACAAATTTGGCTATATGACAAAATGCTGATCAGGAGAGGATTCAAATGGTCTTCACACCTTAAAACTTGGGAGTTCTGAGGCGTGAAGATAATCGTGTGCATGTGTGGAAAGATATGAAAGAGAGAGAGAGAGATTCAGAATTGTAGTTAAGTACACAAAGTTTCTGGAGAAACAGGCTGTTCTGGACAGAGGTCCTTCATCATGAAGAACCTCTCCATCTCTTACTACAGTACACTGCAGTTAGTCACCTGGAATAGAAAATATATGAACCTGCTGATTCTCAGCATAATGCAAAAATGAGGAAATTCTTGTTTATTTATTTGTTTACTTTCTCTATGGGGGCTCGGTTCATTGTCGTATTACTAATCCAGGTGATTATGGGTTTTTTGGGCACTTAACCAAAAGAATGGCTTGTGTTGTGCCCTGATGCAGTTCAGAAATGAATATGCCCAGTGAACCACCTGTCCTTTTCCTGTAGGACTAAAGTGTACATGGTAGACCTGGAGTCTGGCCTGCATTACTTATTGAGAGTGGAGCTGGCTACGCACAAGACCTTAGAGGGAGAGGAGCTGAAAACCTTCAAAGACTTTGTTACGGTGGTGGCGAAGGTAAGAGTTATAAATACCAAGGTTCGTGGTTGTTCTCCATCATGGGATTTACTGGCATGTCTCCACATGGTTCTGTCTTCCTCTTCGGATTTCAGCTGTTTCCTGGCCGCCAGTCTGTGGTTAAGCTTCTGGAGACCCTGCTCGAGTGGCTGCTTAGTTTGCCACTGGAGAAGATCCCTTATGATGCCATCCTTGACCTGGCCAATAACAAGATGCGGGTGAGACGTGACATTAATGTTCCTCCACACACCCTGACATTCCCAACTTAGACTGACCACAGGCCTGGGAAATGAATGGAATTTCATCATTCTGAAGGGTATTTTTAGTCCTGTTTAAACTCGTCCTCTGTCTGTGCGCCAGAATCCTAACTCGTTCCATATTGTGTTGGGGGGGGGGCAATATAATTTAGCTCCAGCCGATGTTTGCGCAGGTAAGGCAGCTAGAGGCGATGTTGTCAGAAGGACGTGTTTGAATGTGGGCTTTGTAACAGTTGCGACATGCGTTTGTTTGTTGGGTCAGATCTCAGGCCTGCACCTCAGCCAGCGTGTGCGGTGGGTGGGTTGCCAAGGCAGCAGCGTGACTCTGCGAGGATATCCCTGCTCCCTCTGGACCCTGTTCCACGTGCTGACCGTTCAGGCCACCGCCCGGCCAGACGCTCTCGCCAACACCGGTACGCACGGCCAAATGCCTTCAGGTTTTTCTCGCACAGGTGGCAAACAAAAAAGCAAAAAAATAAACAAACCCCGTTGCATTATGTTAAGCAGTCAGAGCTGCTTGGATTGCACTGGTGGAAACACTGTGTGTGTGAACGCGTGTGGAGGTGAATTACTCTGTCCTGTCTCACGGTTGTTTGTGTGATGGCAAAACGCTTCTACCACTCCAGTTCTCTCTTTCTGTTACTTATAACAATTTATAATAATTTACTAAGACATTTGTTTAGCGGAGAGGTCTGGCTGTCTTAATTAGGACTGTCTGTAGTAAGATGGAGCTCTCTCTCTCTCTCTCTCTCTCTCTCTCTCTCTCAGCGTTGGAGGAGGACCCGTTGGCAGTGCTGCAGACTATGCGGCGCTACATCGTAACGTTCTTCGGCTGCCGCGAATGTGGCCGGCACTTTGAGGCGATGGCCCAGGGCTCCATGAGCCTGGTGAAGACGCTGGACGAGGCCGTGCTCTGGTTGTGGAGGAAGCATAACCAGGTTAACGCCAGGCTAGCAGGTCAGAGGCAGAAGGGGGTATGGGGCTTTGATTGTTGGAACCCTTCCAGAATTGCACATTTGGCATTTAAAGCTTATTAGAACCTTAAACAGGATTATGAGCTTGTAATTAGTGATTTTTTTTTTTCATATTCGACATGGAGTTACTGTTTTATTAGGTTATTTTGCTCTATAGCTTGGCCTATTTTGGGATTCTTGTTTTGTAAGTTCTGTGTACTTAGATCCTTGTGGTGTTTCTTGTACAGTTGTGTCATGTTTCCAGTGGCCTCCTTCATGAAAGACCTATTTTGAAATCGGGGCAGGTGATGTCTGAGTATTGTGTGTGTGTGTGTGTGTGTATATATATGCTGAATTCCTACATGTTTGTGCAAACAGTATTAACAAGTGCATTTATAATGTAAGTCACTTGCCCTTTGGTCAAAATCAGTTCACTTATGAAAGAAACCAGTAAAGGTTGACACACTATACAAAGGATACAAAACTCCAGTAGAGTCAGTCTGCTGATGCTGGAGTACAGAAGTGGTAAAAGTAGAAGTTGACTACAACTTAAAATGGACAGAAAACTCCATGGCAGTCTAATTTAATGGATCTGATAAGGTGACCACTCTGTGCATATGATGTCTGCAGGATAATACTAAAGTGTGTAAAGATCATTTTTTGTTCTTTCTAGGTTCCATGAGCGAAGATCCCATGTTCCCCAAAACGCAGTGGCCCACCCCCAACCTCTGTCCTGCATGTCATGAGGAGCAGGAGGGGCTCCACGTGTGGAACGAGGGTGTGGTCCTCACCTTCCTCAAGCAGCACTACGGCGCCGCCAACATCTCCCCCAGATATGCCAGCGACAGCCTCCCACAGCCAGGACCGCCCACCCCCGCACAAGCCGCCGCCTCCGTCCCGGCCGGGCTCCGCCCCCGAGGGCCAGGGCCGTCCCCCGCAGGCTCCCCGGAGCTCCTGGACAGGGTGGAGGCGCGCGGGGGCGAGGAGGCGGTGCGGACGGAGCCCAGGCCGGCGGTCACGTTCCTGGGGCTGGGCTTCTCCAGCGTGGACATGAGCCTGTGCGTGCTGCTCTACGCCGCGTCCTGCGTCTTCCTCATGTTCATGTTTTTCTTCTTCCGCGTGCGCTCCAAAAGGTGGAAGGTTCGCCTGCACCGGCCCTACGTATAGCAGGCGGACGCTGCCTTCAGGACCCGTCCCAACAGACCCGGGTGTGACATAAGAAACCCTTGCCAAGGGTTGAAGGAAACTTTAATTTATTTGTTCATCAATGTTCTGTGTTTTTGTTTCGTTTTAAATTTCTTGTCCCTGTGAAGAGACGGTGACCTCCTAATAATGAACTTGATTTATGATCGACTCGATGTCCAGGGCTGGTTGGAAGGACGGTAGCTTGTAGGGTTTTGGATCCTTTTTCAATCCTAGCACAAGTTTCTTCAGTCCCAACACGAGGGGTTGTTAGAGAGGCGAAATATTTTATTAGTAAAAAGAAAAACACACTTGACAACCAATGTCAAAGAAGTCTATTTTTTATTAAAATATTATGTATAGCAAAGTTATTTATACAGATTTTTAATGAAGCTGAAGAGTGCCCTGATTTGTCAGTGGATTTCTACACTCTGCCACACTGGCCCGTATTGCTTTAAGGAATTTCTAAACACAGCTCACAGTTTTGTTTACACTATCACCTTAGGACGACATCTTAGCCGTTAGCCCTTAAATCACTGTCTTCAGTTAGCATCAGGAAAATGGAGACTTTGTTTATGAATGAAATTTCTAGACGTTTATGATGGGTAGTCTAGACCTACACGGACCACTGGCCTATTTGATAATTGCTTTCATTGAACCTCATTATTAATTCAGTTCATGTAGTGATCTGTGACGTGGTTGTGTTCTCAGATCTGTGCCAGAGAGCTGGACCATGTAGTAGATTAAGTAATCTGGTGCTTTTTATTATTAAATCCTGTCTTATTCACGGTGTCCTGCATTAATTATTTTCCTAATGCTCACATGGTAAGAGCATTTCTTGACTATTGACACCATTCACTACAATTGATTTTGGTTTCTGTGCCCAAATTGTATTTTTAGCTTCTTTTGTCACAGCTACTACACAGCTTTACGGAACAGAGATCCGCTTGATACTTGGAATGTTGATATGGTATTTCACTGAGTGCACACTTAAATTATTGATATGGAAATGGATAGTGTTTTAATGGATCTCATAAGGATCAGGACTAATGAGAATGGTTTTATTCTTTCTTTCAAATGACTGGCAAAGCAGAAGCATTTGAGCTTGAAATGCATATTTCTTTCAAATATTTTGATTTAATAATCGCTGAGGTAATGCACATTTCAGTACTTTTTAAAGCGGTAATACAGATTTAATTTTCGAACAGAACTTCATTTTACAGTTTAAGGATTTCAAGCCATTTTACCTGAAAGTGACACCTGAAGTTCATAGCATCCATGTGCACTATAAACAGTATTTTGGGGTGAAGGTTTTTGTCTAAAACTCCTGTGTAGTTCCTGGAAAGGTTAATGTGTTTTTCCTGTTGTGTGATGAGATTTCCCATGTATTTATATGCATTAAATGTGAACTGCATAGGCTTATTCTTCATGTTTTCCCACTTCTACCTGTGGAATCAGTTTGGTGATGAAATGTTTTCTTTTATACATAAGCCTTACAACATTAGTGCTTCTGTGTTTGAAGAGTAAACATGACTCATCTCTTCATGATGGCACAGAAAAGTGACCTTTTCCAGTTCTCTAAAATGACATTGTGTCTTTCAGTGGTTTAAGTATAGAATATTTTTATGTGAAGAGTATTTTTGGGGTTCTTGAGTATGTAGTTGGTCCTATTCTCCAAGAGGAACTGTGGCATTTTATATGATGAATAATGTAAGTTGTCTTTCAAAATAAAAATGTGTATATTGGCATCAGTCATGAATGCATTACTGATGACAAGAAAGAGATTTCAAATTTCTTATGTGGGTGTTCCAGTGCTGCATGGCTACATTTGACCTCCAGGGGGAGGTATAGAGCCACCTCCTCTCTTACACTGCCTAGACTGCAGTCTCTCCTCCCTAGGGACGTCATACATGTGACCATGCAATCTCTGTAGCTATTGCTAACATTCCATCTGTCAGTCTAACAGATGTTCATTCCAGCACACTCTGTTCAAGGGTAAAATAAATGTCTGTCCAAGCACTTCAGGCTCTGTCTTTGACCCTGTGATGCAAAGACTCGCCTCCAGGCGAGAATTATTGATTTGTGAAAGTTCGTGACTGTTTGTGAGGAATGATCAATGCGTGAAGTGAAAATCGGACCGGGGCGTCGCAACCGTGGACGTCTGCACGCGGCTCCTTGTGTCTGGGTTCTGTTGTTGCCGCCCGGCTTGGCTGTTTTCTTTTTCTTTGGCTGACACAGTTTCGCAGCTTTTCAAAAGAGTCGGGTGAGCTCGGCTTGTGCAGCATTCACAAGGGCGTATGTCTGACATACGTTATTTAATTCATTCCGACACCCCCCTCTCCCCCCCACCCTGCTCTTATGTGTTAGACACATGACCAGAATATTACTGACGTTTTTACGCTTCTGTTAAATAGTGCTGACTCATGCTCCGGCGACGTATTAGCCTTAAAAGGCAACGAGTCAAAGGCAGAGCTCAAGTCTTTTCAATCCCCCTCCTCTTCACATCCTCTGTGCTGAGCGATGCTCCTTTACAACCCCCCCCCCCCATGTGTTCCACATAGCATGCTTCCCACTGCAGTGGTCCTAATCATCACAAAATCTCACACTTCTTTAAAAGCCTTCATTCTGTAATCTCAGCTAAAGACGGGACGGAGCAGAAGCAGTTTGGAGCTGGAGTGTACTTGGTGGTGTGTGTGTGTTCTTTGTTTTGTTTTTTCCCCTGTCCCTGTCTGGCTGCTATCGGAGGAGTATCTGTCTGATTCCATGCCGGCACATCTGATTGGGTATGCAGACTCTGTACTGAGCATGCCAGCCTGTCACAGGGACTGCAATGCAGCGTTGCTCTCACAGCGCACTCCATTTGTCTGCCCTTAATGTAAATAATCCTGCCGTGCAGAGCTGAGGACGGGTGGGGGGGGGGGGTGGGCGGGGGCTGGGGGGGTAGGGGTGTAGGGGTGTGTTAGAGAGGGAGACGGCTCCTGATGGATTATGTGACTGCGCCTCTTTCGGTCTCAGCAAGGAGGTTGACATGAGGTGAATTCTCCATTCCTCCCTTCCTTCCCTGTCTTCTGACGCTCTAATAAAAGTGAGCCATTGCTCTGCCTCTCTGCCTGTCTTTTGTCTCTATCTCACATGCACGCATTTACTCTGCAGGGCAATTATCCGCATCAGCCTCCCTCTCTCTCTGTTCTTTCTTGCTCTCTCTCTCTCTTTCTCTCTCTCTCTCTCTCTCTGTCTCTCTCTCTCGCTCGCTCTCCATGTGTCCTTAAATGACTTTCGCTCAGTCTCCCTCCCTCCCCTCTCTCCCCCGTCTCTGTGTCTGTGCCTATAGCCTCTCCGCTCCCTCCCTGTGACATACAGTAGATGGTGCATCGATTGCACGCAGACGCTCGCCTTCCCTCTCGCTAGGAAGTCCTGTGCAGGGAGGAGAGGACGGATTGAGACACATATCTCTCTCTCTCTCTCTCTCTCTCTCTCTCTCGCTCTCCCTCTCTCTCGCTCTCCTTCGTTCTGCTGAGCTAATGTGAGGAGCTCGTCTGCCTTCTCTCTCCCATCACGGAGGATTCTGCTGTAGAGGTCAGGTAGTGGGATGGTGGTACAGGGGGGAGGGTGGGGGCCGGGTTAATGGGTCAGTTTGTGGTCAGTTTGCAGCGTCTTCTGAATACTCCTAACTAGCTTATTGAGAGTTACCAAACATGTAGACTGTGCTAATGCTAGAGGGGAGAGGAAGGTATTTCGTATGGGGAGCTCCAGTGCAGTATTTATCCTCCAGGTTTCCTTTCTGTTTTCTGCAATCGAGAGCTAGACATCACACTAAGTTCTTACTTTTGGGAACAAGGTCGATTCCTGCTGTTTGTTCTTGAAGCTGCAACTTTTTTTCTCTTTGCCCTGTGCAATGATATTCTGTTGTGTGGACTGTCCTCTTAGATGACAGAAGTCCTGACCTTTTTCTTGCATTATTCTTATTCCGCTTCTGTGTGTGCATATATGATTTTTACAACTGTGATGTGCATGATTAGCTCTGTACTTTTTTTCCTAATCTAAGATGTGCATGACCAGTGAGTGGCTCAAGTTTGTAGCAACCTATATCAGCTATTATCAGTTAACATATGATTATCTGTACAGAATTGTTGTAAGAGAGGCCTCTGGCCACATGACAGGCCATAGCTTTGGACAAACATCAGCATGATCCCAGATCAAGACATTGTCTCTACAAGGTGGCGCTGATTCGTAGGTACCACAGAGTGGGAACTGTTATCATCAGCAGTAGATCAGACATGGATTTGATGGAGAAGACTGAATATGCACCTGAGGTATGAGGACGGTTATGACGAGAAGATGCTCAAGGAAAAGATGGCGGGAGGCAGAAGTTCCTCCATGCTGAAAGTCTGTGAGATGCTTCCATTCGTTTGGACAGACAGAGGAAGAGAGGAGAAAGCTGAAAGCAGATTTCTCTTTTAAGTGTGGCTTAAACGAAGACGGGTTCAATGATCCAAATATTTTTCTAGACTTGTTTTTGTTGTTGTCCTGCTATGTTCATTCCTATTGTTTTCTTCCCGGGTTAGTCAATATTTGTGAAATGTGCACATTTCAATTGCCACATTTATTAAAAGAACCATCGGCCAGGTTCTCAGAGTAAATCTGGTCGGGCGTTTCTGCGCTTTGCGTTCGGTGTCCAATCGTTTTTCCGCGTTCGTCCTGACGCAGAATGTCTCGCGCTCTTTCAGATGCCCGCTGGGAAAGTCCCCTCTCTCCGACGCGTGGAGGTCTGAAGCCGGTGAGATGTCTCAGCTGCTGCACATGGAGATCCCCAACTTCGGCAGCGTGGTGCTGGACAGCCTGAACGAGCAGCGACTGCTGGGCCAGCACTGCGACGTGGCCATCATGGTCAACGGACAGGCTTTCAAGGCCCACCGCGCGGTACTCGCCGCCAGCAGCCTGTACTTCCGCGACCTCTTCAGCGACAGCAGCCAGGCGCTGTTCGAGCTGCCCTCGTCCGTGGCTCCTTCCTGCTTCCAGCAGATCCTCTCTTTCTGCTACACGGGCCGCATGACGGTGACGGCCAGCGACCAGCTCATGGTCATGTACACGGCGGGCTACCTGCAGATCCAGAACATTGTGGA